>CM057339.1:900379772-901579772 GCA_030015575.1 Agapanthus africanus | reverse complement strand
CCTGGTCGTGCTCTTGTAGCATAGTGAGTGGCTCTATGGTATTACCGCATCACCAATAACCTCTTTAGAATATATTGAGATCGAGTTGATATTGAATCGTAAATCATAGAGCATTACTTTATACCCAACTCCATTTTCCTTAGATAACAGTGGTTTCCAAACTATATTAGCATCCCAGCATCCAAAGATTAGTTAACATAAGAGTTGGACTGTCTAGACATTAAAAGATTACATGAATAGATTCTTAATAAATAAGTAGGGTTATATCATCAAATCAAACCATTTTCAAAATGATCATATATATATACCAAAAGAGTTTAAAAGTAAGCAGGTTGCATGTCTAAGAGGCATTAATGCAAACAGTTTGCATTGAGCATGTGAGAGGTCTTTTTAACAAGATTGCTAGGGATACATACCAAAACAATTAGAGACCAGCTCTAATTAATCATACAATACAATAGAAACGAGCATGAATTAATAATGTAGATATTAACACAAAATGAAATATAAAAAAATGGAGCATACCTTGTCATAATCTGCAACGTTTTCTTCCCTCCGAAAAGCTCTAGGTTCAAATTATATTCTAATTTAAAACTCCTCCTTTTGCTCTTCCTCTTCTTCAACTATCTTCTTTTTGTCAAAATTTAATCTACTCTCTTAATTGATTGAGAGATGCGATATTTTTTATGGGGTTGGATTAATTTAGCAAGATGGAGACACTAATCAAAAATAGTATTTTAGATCGTACGATGCACATTGGTTATTGTGAAAGATTTGTGGAGTTGGTTATTGGAAGAAATAGCGAGAGAACCGTTAGCAAAGAAAGAGAGAAGTTAGCAAACTTTTTCTATTTTTTTCCTTTTCTCTTTGCAAGGAAAAAGGAGAAAATTTTATTGCTATTTAGAGGACTGTCATTGAAATTGGATTCTCAATTTTTAGACCCCCTCCTTCTAGAAAGAATCATTTTATCTCCGCAATGTGATGCAGAGAGATATTCGTTAAATTTTTTCTAGCTATTGCTTATGTACATATGATGTTAATAGCGACAAGAACACAAAAGATTTATACCGATATTGATATGAATTGAGGTATTTCAATTTGCAATATGGAAATTTTTTCATCGCGTGGATCGCACGTGCATAACACTAGTAATAGTAGAGATAATTCTTTAATTGAGTTATTTCATTAAAAATTATAAAATGAAAGGGTTTTCTTATGTAAAAGTCTTTCAATTTTATAGTATGCTATTTATTTATTTATTTTCACCGTGAAATACATGTGTGCGCTAATGTAAAGGTTTGATATGTAAATTTTCAATTTTTCATTATCTTAATAACAATCGTAAAATCTATTATCTTAAGTAAACTTTTTTAAGATTTATTTTTCAATTTTTTTGCATAAAAGTTGATGATAAATGACATTTTAGGTTTAAGGATTTTTCTTGTCTTTTGGATAATTAAATATGAGAGTGCCACATGTCTCTCTCCTCTTCTGGAAATAGATCTATAAGTTTCCATTTTTAGTTAATTTCATGAGTAACATAGTTTTTTTTCTTTTTCTTTTTTTCTGGTGCGATTTAAGCACAATTTAAAAGATATTTGAACCGATTAATAATAACTTAGATTAAACCGTATGATAGAACCTTTAAACACAGCGGCAACATGAATCAATAGTCAATACATAATTCGGATGCAATATATATAAAAAGGAAAAGAACGGATTGCTGTTGACATTGTTAACTGGCGGGGGCTGCTGCAGCCCCATATGAGGTGTGTCCCATCTCTTATTCGCTGGCGCAACCATTGCCGATTAGCTGCGGTCCCCATACGATCGGGTTCGGCCCATTTAGTCGGGTCCAACCCGACAAACTCCGAAAACCCAAAACCCTTCACTGCTCCTCGCTCGATCTCCTTCTTCCCCAAATAAAACACAAAAAAATTGGCGAATCTCAATCGCCTTCTCTATCTCGCTCGCCGCCGTCGCCGCCACTCCATCATCGATCCACCACAAACCCTAGATTTTCTCCGGTCCTTTTCATTCTCATCGTTTCAGCGGCCGTGGGCTCTTGTGGACGCGAGATTGGTCAATCGTGCGCCCTCAATCATGGTCTAAAATCGCCTTTTCTCTTCAATTTATGGTAGCTTGAGTTCATTATTCAATTTGAAGACCATGCTCAATTTTTCATGGTGAAATTGTTTCACTATGTGAGATTTGCTTTGAATTTGATTGTATTCGTGCCATAGAGCGATGGGTAAAATGGAACTCAGAATGCGCTTATTGATAGCAAAGCTGTTGGCTTTAGACTAAGCCTTCGTAAATTGCTGGCATCTTAGAAACAATGTTAAGGGTTATTTGAGAGGATGATGAACAATCCACTAGAAAATTTTAAATTTGAAAAAATGGCAAATATTTAAACCAATTTTGAAGTTATTCTCCGGAGAACTGACATTTGAAGTTTTGGCACTACATTGTACATGACTACATTCAGTTCACGATAGTTGCTCGAACGCATTTAGGAGTTATATATAGAGCTGCTGTTATTTCCAAATCCTTAAAGGATGTTTGAAGATTTTTTTTTGAGCAACTTAACTTGCATATCATGTGTTGCCTTCACAACTGATATTAGTGCCTTTTTATGTGCAAACTTGATTGGTGAATCCTTGATAGTATTCTTAAATTTGATCTGTTTACTTTGTAAAACCTGATACCGTCTTTCTAAACCATTTGAAAATGAACATGTATGAACACAACTTATTTGTTCTTTTATTTAGGCTTCTAGCTTGAGCCTCGGAGCAAATTAGGGCAACCTAAAATCTACCCCTAGTATAAATTTCTATTTGAGATACCCTAGCTCTTAGCTTGAAGTCGGGACGACATTTACATTACAATCAATCCTAAATAAAGATGAAGATGCCGTTGGAAGTAAGATAAAAGTGAAGTGAATGAATAGAGGTAAAAGCGGGGGATTGAAGGGATTGAAGTGGAGGAGGGGAGAGGGAAGGAATTGTGAGTGATCAAGGGAAAGAATATGATGATGATGATGATGATAAAAATACGGTGGGAAAGGGAAGGAAGAAGTTGAGGGAAAGAAAGAAGAATGGGAAAGATGACACGTCATCACTTGATCATGGGTAATTTCGTGTAGAAAGAAGCCATGTCGTTTACATACTAATCGTTTAGATAGAAAACTGACCGACGGTATTTTAGTGTAAAAAATCATGGATAGTTTAAGATAGATATCTGTAATTAAAATGCCTTAAAGTTTTTCTTTCTCCTACACCTTCTGTCTATAAAGAGTTTTATACTTGTGAAATTCAGGCGAGCGAAGGGTTATTCCCAGAGTTGTTAACAAATAAAACCGTCTTGGCACCAAATCGCACTGGGGTGGACGGAAGACGCGACCTGGATCACGCCAAGATGTTACCTTCCGTTGATCTGCTGACGGCGGCGTGGACGGCTGAGATTGGATCTGGAGGCAAGCTTCTGAAGCATGTGGATCTCAACGGGTTTGAGGTGGTTGTTGCCGAGCTACCTGCAAGGAAGTCCCGGGGTGGTTGTACCATCGAGGACCCTCCGACGGTCAAGTTAGAGAGGAAATCTGAGCAGAGTAACAGCTTAGTGGAGTAAAAATGGCTTACTTGAACCGTCTGAAGAAGGGGTTCATATAGCGGTGGCAGCAGGCAGGGCAGACGCAAGAATCACGCCGGCCATTACGCTCCCGACGTCACGCCCGTGTGATGAGCGGGATCTCTCATTAATGGCGAGACAGGCTCGTTAATGGGGATCGTGATGGCGTGGAACGTGGGATATGGCCGGCGGATATCTCGCGCATGGTGAGATTCGCGGGATGGCGGTTGCGCCTGTTCCCGATGTTGTTGATCGGTCGATGAGACCGAGGAAGATGACCTCGGCGGGAGAGCTCGCGGACGAGCGGGAGAGCTGAGATATCTTGGTTCTGTGGTAGCCCGGAGATGAGCTGAGAGGGCCGAAGAGGCCAATTCTGTGGCAGCCTGGAGGTGAGCTGTGGGTGGTCTGGAAGGCCACCGAAGGTCGGGAGACTCCTCGGGCCGGAGGATGGCTCGAAGGCGAGCCAGGAGGGCGAGGAAGCTCAGCCCGAAGGGAGGCTCGGAGTAGAGCAAAGAGACAGTTGGCGTGGCTGCTGAAGTGCTCGGGGGCGAGGAGTGGGGTGCAACCTCAGAGACAGGGTTTGAGGGAAGCCCCCACTGTAGCATACTGGTTCCCCCTTCGTGGCCCTCAGGGGCCTAACTGGCATACGCATGTGACACGTCATCTGCCACGTGTCATGATCTAAGGAATTACCGTTATTGAGCATCATCATTAGCCTCCCACTCTTGTTCCGATCTATTTGTGGGTCGGGTCGAGAGTGGACTGCTTGGTTCTTTCTGTGCGGCTTAGCGCTGGTAATTCCTCACGGTGGATTGTTCGGGGACGACACAGCGTTCTTGTTGTCGCGCATCGAGTATGAGTCGAACGAAGGACGAGTGTGGGAAGGTCGGTATCCTCCCTTTGTCGAAGTTGAGGCGTTGATCGCGCGTTGAGTGTGAGTTTATTCGGCGGGTTTTGGATCCGTGTCTTTGTAGGGTAGGAAGCTACCCGCTGGGGATGCGCCGAGCAGGAAGGAACTCGGCGGCCTCACGAAGAGGGCTTTATATCCTCAGCGTCTGATGGGCAGGAGGTTGCCCGCTGGGGATGCGCCGAGAAGGAAGAAACTCGACGGCCTCACGAAGAGGGCTTCGGATCCTCAGCGTCTGTTGAGCAGGAGGCTTCCTGCTGGGGATGCGCCGAGCAGGAAGAAACTCGGCGGCCTTACGATGAGGGCTTCGGATCCTCAGCGTCTGATGGGCAGCAGGCTGCCCGCTGGGATGCACCGAGCAGGAAGAAACTCGGCGGCCTCGCGAAGAGGGCTTCGGATCCTTAGCGTCTGATGGGCAGGAGCTTGCCCGCTGGGGATACGCCGAGCAGGAAGAAACTCGGCGGCCTTGCGATGAGGGTTTCAGCGTCCGATGGGCAGGAGGCTGCCCGCTGGGGATGCGCCGAGCAGGAAGAAACTCGGCAGCCTCGTGAAGAGGGCTTCAGATCCTCAGCGTCTGATGGGCAGAAGGCTACCCGCTGGGGATGTGCCGAGCAGGAAGAAATTCGGCGGCCTCGCGAAGAGGGCTTCGGATCTGATAGGCAGGAGGCTACCCGCTGGGGATGCACCGAGCAGAGTAGCTGCTCGGTGGCCTTTTGGCGAGGGCTTTGATCCTTGGCGTTGGTGGGCAGTGAACTACCAGCCATGGATGACCGAGCATAGCAGCTGCTCGATTGCCCCTTGGCGAGGGCTTCGATCCTAAGCGCTAGAGGGGCCGTAAGAGTCCTGCTAAGGATGAACCGAGCAGTGAAGCTGCTCAGTTGCCTCTTGGCGAGGGCTTAGATCCCTGGCGTTGTGGGATGGGAAACTACCAGCTAGGGATAACCGAGCAAGGGCGAGCCCGGTTGCCTCTTGGTGAGAGCTTTTGATCCCGGCGTCGTGGGGTAGGGAACTACCAGCCAGGGATAGCCGAGCAGGGTAGCCGCTTGGTTGCCTCTCGGTGAGGGCTTGGATCCCAGGCGTCGTGGGGTAGAGCGCTACCAGGCAGGGATAACCGAGCAAGGGCGGGCCCGGTTGCCTCTTGATGAGGGTTTTTGATCCTTAGCGCGGGAGAGGACGTAAGAGGCCTACTAAGGATGGGCCGAGCAGGGTTACTGCCTGGTGCCTCTTGACAAGGGCTTTGATCCTTAAGGACAGGCCGAGCAGGGTTACTGCCCGGTGCTTCTTGGCGAGGGCTTTGATACCTGGCGTTTTGGGGTAGGGAGTT
Source organism: Agapanthus africanus (assembly GCA_030015575.1). NCBI lineage: Eukaryota > Viridiplantae > Streptophyta > Magnoliopsida > Asparagales > Amaryllidaceae > Agapanthus > Agapanthus africanus. Next base: position 901,573,914 of record CM057339.1, on the reverse strand, counting down.
ACCAGCCAGGGATAACCGAGCAAGGGCGGGCCCGGTTGCCTCTTGCGAGGGCTTTTGATCCTTAGTGCGGGAGGGGCCGTAAGAGGCCTACTAAGGACGGGCCGAGCAAGGTTATTGTCTGGTGCCTCTTGGCGAGGGCTTTGATCCTTAAGGATAGGCCGAGCAGGGTTACTGTCCGGTGCCTCTTGGCGGGGGCTTTTGATCCCTGGCGTCGTGGGGTAGGGAACTACCAGCTAGGGATAGCCGAGCAGGGTAGCCGCTCGGCTGCCTCTTGATGAGGGCTTCGATCCCTGGTGTTGTGGGTAAGGAGCTACCAGCCAGGGATGACCGAGCAGGATAGCTGCTCAGCCGCCTCTTGATGAAGGCTTCGATCCTTGGCGTTGTTGGTAAGGAGCTACCAGCCAAGGATGACCGAGCAGGGTAGCCGCTCGGTCGCCTCTTGATGAGGGCTTCGATCCCTGACGCTGCGGGTAAGGAGCTACCAGCCAGGGATGACCGAGCAGGGTAGCTGCTCGGCCGCCTCTCGATGAGGGCTTCGATCCCTGGCGTTGCGGGTAAAGAGCTACCAGCCAGGGATAACCGAGCAGGGTAGCTGCTCGGCCGCCTCTTGATGAGGGCTTTGATCCCTGGCGTTGCGGGTAAGGAGCTACCAGCCAGGGATGACCTAGCAGGGTAGCTGCTCGGCCGCCTCTCGATGAGGGCTTTGATCCCTGGCGCTGCGGGTAAGAAGCTACCGGCTAGGGATGACCGAGCAGGGTAGCCGCTCGGCCGCCTCTTGATGAAGGCTTTGATCCCTGGCGTTGTGGGTAAGGAGCTACCAGCCAGGGATGACCGAGCAGGGTAGCCGCTCGGCCGCCTCTCGATGAAGGCTTTCATACCTGGCGTTGCGGGTAAGGAGCTACCAGTCAGGGATGACCGAGCAGGGTAGCTGCTCTGCCGCCTCTTGATGAGGGCTTTGATCCCTGGCGTTGCGGGTAAGGAGCTACCAGCCAGGGATAGCCGAGCATGGTAGCCGCTCGGCCACCTCTTGATGAGGGATTTGATCCCTGGCGTTGCGGGTAAGGAGCTACCAGCCAGGGATGACCGAGCAGGGTAGCTGCTCGGCCGCCTCCTGATGAGGGCTTTGGTCCCTGGCGTTGCGGGTAAGGAGCTACCCGCCAGGGATGACCGAGTAGGGTAGCTGCTCGGCCGCCTCTTGATGAGGGCTTTGATCCCTGGCATTGCGGGTAAGGAGCTACCAGCCAGGGATGACCGAGAAGGGTAGCTGCTCGGACGCCTCTCGATGAGAGCTTTGATCCCTGGCGCTGCGGGTAAGGAGCTACTGTTGGATATGTATGCCCTAGAGGCCAGTATTGTATATGTATACATATGGATGCTAGGAATATATATGTACTGAACAATCTTGCTCAGTTTTATAGTATATTATTTGACTTGTCTTTGTCAGGATATGTGTATTTATTTCTATTGTTGTTATATCTAGCTTGCACATATTGATGAAGACTCGATACGGTAGTATACTATTATGGTTTGTCTTTATCTTAACATGGCATATGTTATACTCGTTATTAGATATTGCGGTTACATGTTGATAAAGCCCCTAGGATCTTGCTTGACTACCTGCGTTGTGATGGCGATCATACTTGTGGGAGCAGGGTAGTCCATAAGCACATTCTTAAATGGTCCCTAGTCGCGTGAGTATCGAGACTGGGCATTGATACTCCAGAATAGACTGGTGTATACGTTTCTACCCCCGTCGGGGGGATGGTTGGTCCCGCAGCCATTGGTCTGATGTACCTAAGATCGTATACAGGTGCTCACTGGGTGTGAGTACACTGGACGGACTCGCCCAGAACTTCCATATGGTACTATACCTATCGTCAGATGGATGTTCTCAGGTGACATGCGTACATGTTAATCTTTGGACTTGAGATCGACATTTGTCTCGTGTGAGTTCTCACTGAACTTTGATCACTACCCTACCACGGCTCTACTGAGTCGTGCAAACAGGTTTTGGTTGGGTTCAGTCCCGAGCCACATGGAGGCAGTGAGAGATTGTCGGGGATTCGTTTCTCCCGGTATAGGGAGTCGATATCGCACTGTGATTCGATTGGTCACAACCATAAGACCTTGGCCAAGGCAGTTGGGATTTACTGATAGGTCGATCAGTAGTTTCCCGGATTGGTCCTGAGCCACATCGACACGACTTATCAGGTTATTAGGGTCTGACGTTTACCATCTCCTAGACCCGGTATGCGATACTCTTTGACGAAGAGACCGGACTGTACGGATATTGTCATGGATAGGCTCAGTAGGAGTTCGGACGAGCTTGCTCGTCGGCCTTCCTTTTCGATAGGTACCTGTGCAGCCGTTACGTACAGCTAGTGTCGCTGACGTGCTTGTGGTTAAACCCACTGCTAGAGTACTGTCGAGTCTTTAGAGTCCCACACAGAGGGTTTCCTTGATCCAGGCAAAACGATGTAGTAGCCGTATTGGATACGTACAGGGTTCGATCGATTGATGTACTTGGTACTCGAATTTTCGATCGGACAGTTTGTAATACTAGCCGGCTCGGATTTGAGCCGGATTATTAAATCAGGTATTGATTTAATAATTTACGTATATGTATTTCGATATATATATTCTAGTATTACGTTCTTCGTGTTATTCTGTAAATCCCCGTTTCCTTTCTAAATGAATTTTCATATTTTCTGAATTCTAGAGATTACCTTATTCTGGTCCTCGTATTTTTCTATTTTGGTTGTTAGGCTTAATAATTATTCCCAAACCCTCGAAGTCTAAACCCAGGATTTAAATTTAAAGCCAGAATAAATCGAAACCAAACTTTATCAGTAAAACCTTAAGTTTATTCTGCCAGCTACGATTCATTTTTAAAGTAAAATTTTAGCCCAGCCCTCACAATCCCTTAGCCCACACACTATATTAAATAAATTCCCTTTTATTATTTTCAGCCCACCTTCTATTATTTCCTTACTATTTTTCCCGGGCCAATCAAATTATTTCCTCAGCCCAAACTAATTTTTCTTCAAACATTTTCCTTTAATTTCCTCACCAATTTTTGGCCCGTCCCCTCCTTAAAACCTTTGCAGCCCACGAGAATTTATTTTTTTAAAGGAATTCTTTTAATGCCGGCCCACTTCCTTAACCCAAGCCCGCTTCCTCTTTCTTTTACCCGACCCGGCCCCTTCTACTCTTCTTCCTTCTCCAAATAACTCCCAACGGCTACCTCCATTAACGCGCGCGAGACCCGCCTCCTCCGCCGTCGCCCACGCCCTCGCCCTGCCGTTGCCCCCACGTGGTCAATCTCGTCGCCCTCATCTCTCTCGTACTCACAAACTCCTCCCCTCTCTTCTCTACATTCACCGAGCCCAAAAGAAAACCCGAACACCCAAATTCCTCTCGAACCCAATTTTTTGCCGACCGCTCGACGCCCCATCGACGGCGACCACACCTCGACAATCCCTCGGCAACCTTCGATCACTCCTCTTCCACCAGCCTCCCCCTCCACGACTTCACCATTCTTCAAACCGAGCCCTCTCAATTATCCCCTGCACACAACCATTTCAGCCGAGCTCGAGTCATCACCTTATACCCTCGACGCCGGCGAACTCCCCACCACATCGCCGACCTTCCCACAACATCCACACCCTCAGCATCACCCTCACCTCTCCAGACCCGACCCCCACTACTCCCCATCTCTCTAAATCTCAAAACCCATTTCTATTTTTCCCTCACTGTGAGCTGCTCCGTACTCGCTGCCGGAGCGACGCCGTCGACCGTCGGCAACTCCAATACACTCGCTGTGAATCATCAAACATCCATCAACGTCTAGTGGCTGTGCAGACGACTCCGGGAACTCCGACGTATAACCCGTTCTCGATCGGGGCTCGCGCGAATAGATTCCACGGCGTACAACGCGTGTTCGCTGCATCGTTGCTGCCGTGTGATCCCGAGTCATCTTCCAGGCAAGTGTTTACTTGCTTCATGCTATTATAGTCGTGTTACACACCTAGATCACATAGTTTACGAACTTAATGATTATATATATATATATAATGACCAAGGTGTTCGATGCTAGTCTCTCATGGATATAGCTGTTTAATTTGACGGAAACCGATACCTTCTGTTGGCCCATATAATGTTAAATATAGTGTATGAATCTCGCTGGAAAATACGAATGTTTGTAACGAAAACTGATACCCCCAACTATGCCGTTAAAACTGGAATTGTCTCGTGCCTGAAAACGAATAAAATCACCGTAAATCATATGTATACTGGTTTGAGACGTTCGAGGGCTTAAATCGAAGCCGACTCGATGAACTTTAACCCTATGGAAAATCCTAATGATTCCTGTTCTGTAATCATGATGGTAACTGGGTCGGAACACGACTCTGGACTGCAGTCCAGAGCATTTCTGTTTAGGGTGTTCTGTCTAAAGTCCTGCGTCCCCGTGTTTCCTGAACTCGCATGATACGGAACTTTCAGTAGTTATAAGATATTCCTGTTAGTGAAAGAAAACAAGTGGTTTCATTCCGATTCATCGCAGTTTGTTATTTTAAACTTATTTTAAAAGGGCAGAACGTAAAGCTGTACAGAACACTTTCTGAAATGACATTTGAGATTGAACTGTGTATAACTTTCAACGTACAGATGCGATTGAATATCCGTCTGTTGCGTTGAATACTTTATCGAGAACCCTAAATTTTATTTAACTGTGACATCGCTAAATTCTGAGTCCAACTGGGTGAAATTCGTGTCGCGAAATAGACGTTCAGTTCTGAAATTGAAATTCCAGCCGCGAACATTTAAACTGAAACAGTTATATCTTGAAAACCGAAAATCCGATCGAACTGAAACAAATTTTGATGAATTGCTGACTAATTGTTCTATATATCTTACCTACATCATTTTTGCTGAATTCATAACATATTAATTTGTGCAATTTACTTTAATTCATGACAGGCATGCTAATTCATAACATACCGTGTTTATTGGTAGCATACAATACATATATCATACCCTTGTCATTTACACAGTGTTAGTGCGTGTGGACATTGCATTATCGTGCGTGATAGGTGTTGATTTAGGAGTGACGAGTACACCAATGGAAAGTGAACATTCGTGACAGTGATTGATACAGTGGATAGTGATGAAACCGTGTCATTGGTATACTTGTACACAACTAGATCAATATCATAAATAGTGTAACCTGGGGAAAAAGGGGAAATCAAAGTGGAAAGAGTATCGTATTTAGCGGGACCGTGTTTAGAGGATGATCATTCGAATCGTGATACTTATACGTGTAGGACAGGATCTAGCGATCCGGCTGACAGGGTTATGTCCCGGGCATGTGGGCCGTGGTCTCGGGTATGTACGAGACTCCTGTTAAACATGATCCTCCTTCCACTATGTGATTTCAAACATGACTTAGAGATCGATAGGGACACATAACATATTCTGCATCATATTGTGACATAGTGATTACTTGCATTATTCTCATACCAGTATTACCTCATTTACCTGTTCATCTGATTATAATAATATTATTATTTGTGTCGCTCTGACGACCTGAGTATGCATGCTCAGATTCCGCGGGAGGACCAGTACAGGAGACGGATCTATCCTTTGAGCTCACGGAGATATAGTTTGGTGTACCTTCTTCATTTACTGCTTTTCATAAAAGAGATTGTGAGATCGAACTTGGTTAGTTATTGTTCTTATTATCTGTAATTTGTGAACAATGGGATTTTAATGTAATAAATTAGTGATGTAATTCCTTTAATACTGTGCTTTAAGTACTGATTACCATGTAGTGCTAGAAGCCGAAGTGTGACTACGGCAGGATGATTACTTGACCGTAGGAGCATGGCTGGCCTAGTCATCCCTCGTTTTCCGTATTTTGGGAAGCGGGGCGTGACATGGTTTAGTTGGTATCAGAGCCTGTGTTTAGTATCAAGGGATAACATTAACTAAACTGTATTACGTTATTTTTGTTTCACTACTCTTGATTCCTATCCTTGAATCTGAACCTATTCTTTTGAATCTTCCAGTGATATGACGTCCCCGAACGACCCCTCCTCGGACTCCAGCTCTCAGGACCGCACGGAAAGAATACTCAGTGCACTGACCACTCTCGCGGAAGCTCAGGAGAGGAAGACAGATTTGCTTACTGAGGGACTCAGGGCGATTACCGCTGCAGGAGGACCCTCCGCACTTATTACCGCCCCCGAGGGCGCTACTCCACCAGCTTATCAGGCTAGGGCTGGTACTGTGTCAGACTTCCGACGGTTACACCCAGCTGCGTTCACAGGGCTAGCTGAACCACTTGAAGCTGAGCAATGGCTGGTAAACATGGAGAATTTATTGGCAGCCGCCAGGGTTCCAGAGGAAGACAGAGTGAATGTGATAAAGATACAATTAGAAGACGAGGCTCGTACATGGTGGTCGGTAGAAGAAAGCAGACTTGAAGAGCCGATTGAATGGGACAAGTTTAAGGAGTGCTTCTTAGATCACTATTTTCCTCCCACAGCCAAGGCAGAAATGGAGGAAAGGTTTATTCTTCTGAAGCAGAATGGACGCCCAGTGGACGTTTATGCGGCAGAGTTCAACCGTCTGAGCCGCTTTGCTCCATACATGGTCAAATCAGAAGTCACCAGGGCTAGGCGTTTCCTTCAGGGGTTAGATTTTGAGTTGCAGCAGCTGATTGCATCGTTAGATCTACAGACTTTCGCACAGGTACTCAACGCGGCGAGAGTTCAGGAGCAATTGATTAACAAGTTCAGAAGACCCCCAGTTGTTCCAGCACGTAACCACGCGCCTTCTCGAGGAGCCATACCGGTTCACAGAGCAGGGACGACGCAAATGAAGCGCCCTTTCGTACCACAGCATCACCCCCAGAGGCAGGGCGTAACTTGCGGCTATTGTGGTAGAGGAGGGCATACCCAGAAGGACTGTCGCCGTGCTAAGGGACAGTGTTTGATTTGCGGCTCCAGTCAGCACAGGATTAACAGTTGTCCTGAGCGAGCAGAGATACAAGGAAGTTCTGGACCGCCACAGCAGAGGCCGCAGGAACAGAGACAGCCATTTACAGGTCGCGGTCAGGGACGGGCTTTCACCTTGACCGCTGAGCAGGCAGAGGCATCAGGAGACGTGGTCACAGGTACTCTACTTGTACATTCCTTGCCAGCTAGAGTACTATTTGATTCAGGAGCATCGCATTGTTTCTTGTCTGAGCATTTCACAAATACACACTCAATACCACATGAACCACTAACCAAGGGATGAGAAATTCATACGGGTAATGGCATTATTATATCTAGTCGAGAATGTAGATTATGCCCAGTTGTAGTGTGTGGCAGGGAATTCTATGCGAATTTCCTTCTGATCGGGACAGGCAGTTACGACGCAATTCTCGGGATGGATTGGATGAGCACTTTCCATGCAGTTATCGACTGTCATGCAAGGAAGGTGATCTTCCGCATTCCCAATCACCCGGAGTTTATTTTTGAGGGCGGAAGCGAATCTTTGGAACCAGCTAAGTACAGAGCAAAGCCTAAGGAACTGACAGCCATGGAGATTGATAAGAGCCCAGCCCCAGAAATTGTTCGGGACTTTCTAGACGTATTTCCTGAAGATCTACCAGGTCTACCACCTCCTCGAATTTTGGAGTTCTCAATCGATTTGATTCCAGGTACAGCCCCAGTATCCAGAGCCCCCTACAGGATGGCACCGGTAGAGTTGGCGGAATTGAAGAAACAGGTTGAAGAATTATTGGAGAAGGGATTTATTCGGCCAAGCGCTTCACCGTGGGGTGCACCAGTTCTATTGGTAAAGAAGAAGGATGGATCGTTGCGAATGTGCATAGATTACCGGGAGCTGAACAAGGTCACAATAAAGAACAAATACCCAATCCCACGTATCGATGACCTATTCGATCAGCTAAGTGGAGCCAAGGTTTTCTCGAAGTTGGATCTCCGTTCTGGATATCATCAAATCAGAGTAGCAGTCGAGGATGTATGCAAGACGGCTTTCAGGACCCGATACGGACATTACGAATTCCTTGTGATGCCGTTCGGTGTTACAAATGCCCCAGCAATATTCATGGATTTAATGAACAGGGTGTTCGCAAAATACTTGGACACGTTCGTCGTTGTGTTTATCGACGACATACTTGTCTACTCGAAGACCTAGGAAGAGCATGCTGAGCATTTGCGCACGGTTCTACAAATTCTTCGGGAAGAGAAGCTGTATGCGAAGCTGAGCAAGTGTGAATTCTGGCTCGATAAAGTTCAGTTTTTGGGACATATTGTTTCGGGCGAAGGCATCTCGGTGGACCCGGCAAAGATAGAATCTGTCAGAGATTGGCCGACGCCAAAATCAGTAGCAGAGGTCAGGAGCTTTCTGGGATTGGCAGGTTATTATCGAAGATTCGTCCAAGATTTCTCAAGGATCGCGGAACCATTGACGAAGCTGACAAGGAAGGACGTGCCGTTTACATGGACAGAAGAGTGCTCTCAGGCATTCGACACTCTGAAGCAGAAGTTAACCACAGCACCTATACTTACAGTACCAGATAATTCAGGTGGTTTGGTGATACACAGTGATGCCTCAGGGAAGGGTTTAGGCTGTGTTTTGATGCAGCACGGCCGAGTGGTTGCTTACGCCTCTCGACAACTGAGAAACCACGAGAAGAACTACCCTACGCATGACTTGGAGTTAGCTGCGGTAGTCTTTGCATTGAAGATTTGGAGGCACTATCTATTAGGTGAGAAAGTGGAGGTTTACAAAGATCATAAAAGTTTGAAGTATGTTTTCACCCAGAAAGAACTGAACATGAGGCAGCGCCGATGGCTAGAGCTAATGGCAGATTATGATCTGGATCTTCAGTATCACCCGGGGAAGGTCAATGTTGTACCGGACGCACTCAGTCGCAAACCAGCGGTCATGATGTTGACCGATCAGAGGAGTATTATTGAGGATTTCCAGAGACTTGAACTTGAGGTCATTACTCCGAACGCACTCAGCCAATTTTGGCAACTACAGGTGCAGTCTTCCCTGGTGGATCGCATCAAGACTGCACAAGCGGATGATCCTCGATTACAAAAGTTCAGAGAGCAAGTGGAAGCTGGATTGAGAACGGATCTGATTATACATGAGGATGGATCTCTAAGATTCGGTAGCAGACTCTGCGTACCTAAAGGAGATATTCGAGAAGAAGTTTTGACTGAAGCACACAGTTCAGCCTATTCTGTGCATCCAGGAGGTACAAAAATGTATCAGGACCTAAAGCAGCACTTTTGGTGGAACGGAATGAAGCGGGAAATTGCGAGGTTCGTATCCAGATGCTTGGTATGTCAGCAGGTGAAGGCGGAACATCAGAGAACAGCAGGATTATTACAACCATTGCCGGTACCTGAATGGAAATGGGAGCACATTACTATGGATTTTGTGACGGCCTTACCACGGAGCCCTAGAGGCAATAACGCTATTTGGGTTATCGTCGATCGCCTCACAAAAGCTGCACACTTTCTACCTTTCCGAGTGGGACAGTCGACAGAATCACTGGCAGAAAGATATATGCAGGAGATTGTGCGACTTCACGGTGTTCCAGTCAGCATTGTGTCAGACCGGGACACGAGATTCTTGTCGCACTTTTGGAAGAGCTTACAGGAGAGTTTGGGAACCCGCCTCAAATTCAGCACAGCTTATCACCCACAGACGGATGGACAATCCGAGCGTACAATTCAGACGCTCGAGGATATGTTGAGAGCCTGTATGTTGGACTTTCAGGGTTCCTGGGAGGACCATCTGCACCTAGTCGAGTTTTCTTACAACAACAGTTATCAGGCTAGTATTCAGATGGCCCCTTTTGAAGCGTTATACGGGCGGAAGTGTCGATCCCCAGTATGTTGGGATGATGTGGGAGAACGAAGATTACTGGGCTCCGAACTCATCGTTCAGACAGTCGACAAGGTCCAAATGATCAGGCAGCGTATTAAGACGGCTCAGGATCGACAAAAGAGTTGGGCAGATACCAGCAGAAGGGCACTTGAGTTCGAAGTCGGAGATCATGTGTTCTTGAAAATTTCCCCTACTCGTGGAGTTATCAGGTTCGGAAGTCGGGGAAAGCTTAGTCCCCGTTTTATCGGACCTTTCGAGGTGCTAGAGCGAGTAGGAGAGGTGGCCTATCGACTTGCCTTGCCTCCATCACTAGCTGGTGTGCACAGTACCTTCCACGTGTCACAGTTGCGGCGTTACGTACGAGATGAGAACCATGTTCTGGACCATTCAGAATTAATTTTGGGGACCGATCTGTCATACGAGGAGCAGCCTACTACCATCCTCGACCGCAGAGAGAAAGTACTGAAGAATAAGGTCATTCCATTAGTCCGAGTGTCTTGGGGCGGTCGTTCTCCAGGAGAATCCACCTGGGAGCGGGAGGAAGATATCCGTGATCGTTATCCACATCTCTTTGTTTAATGCTTTTGTTTCTCTGTATCCTTGTTAAATTTCGAGGACGAAATTTTGTTAAGGGGGGTATGATGTAAATCCCCGTTTCCTTTCTAAATGAATTTTCATATTTTCTGAATTCTAGAGATTACCTTATTCTGGTCCTCGTATTTTTCTATTTTGGTTGTTAGGCTTAATAATTATTCCCAAACCCTCGAAGTCTAAACCCAGGATTTAAATTTAAAGCCAGAATAAATCGAAACCAAACTTTATCAGTAAAACCTTAAGTTTATTCTGCCAGCTACGATTCATTTTTAAAGTAAAATTTTAGCCCAGCCCTCACAATCCCTTAGCCCACACACTATATTAAATAAATTCCTTTTTATTATTTTCAGCCCACCTTCTATTATTTCCTTACTATTTTTCCCGGGCCAATCAAATTATTTCCTCAGCCCAAACTAATTTTTCTTCAAACATTTTCCTTTAATTTCCTCACCAATTTTTGGCCCGTCCCCTCCTTAAAACCTTTGCAGCCCACGAGAATTTATTTTTTTAAAGGAATTCTTTTAATGCCGGCCCACTTCCTTAACCCAAGCCCGCTTCCTCTTTCTTTTACCCGACCCGGCCCCTTCTACTCTTCTTCCTTCTCCAAATAACTCCCAACGGCTACCTCCATTAACGCGCGCGAGACCCGCCTCCTCCGCCGTCGCCCACGCCCTCGCCCTGCCGTTGCCCCCACGTGGTCAATCTCGTCGCCCTCATCTCTCTCGTACTCACAAACTCCTCCCCTCTCTTCTCTACATTCACCGAGCCCAAAAGAAAACCCGAACACCCAAATTCCTCTCGAACCCAATTTTTTGCCGACCGCTCGACGCCCCATCGACGGCGACCACACCTCGATAATCCCTCGGCAACCTTCGATCACTCCTCTTCCACCAGCCTCCCCCTCCACGACTTCACCATTCTTCAAACCGAGCCCTCTCAATTATCCCCTGCACACAACCATTTCAGCCGAGCTCGAGTCATCACCTTATACCCTCGACGCCGGCGAACTCCCCACCACATCGCCGACCTTCCCACAACATCCACACCCTCAGCATCACCCTCACCTCTCCAGACCCGACCCCCACTACTCCCCATCTCTCTAAATCTCAAAACCCATTTCTATTTTTCCCTCACTGTGAGCTGCTCCGTACTCGCTGCCGGAGCGACGCCGTCGACCGTCGGCAACTCCAATACACTCGCTGTGAATCATCAAACATCCATCAACGTCTAGTGGCTGTGCAGACGACTCCGGGAACTCCGACGTATAACCCGTTCTCGATCGGGGCTCGCGCGAATAGATTCCACGGCGTACAACGCGTGTTCGCTGCATCGTTGCTGCCGTGTGATCCCGAGTCATCTTCCAGGCAAGTGTTTACTTGCTTCATGCTATTATAGTCGTGTTACACACCTAGATCACATAGTTTACGAACTTAATGATTATATATATATATAATGACCAAGGTGTTCGATGCTAGTCTCTCATGGATATAGCTGTTTAATTTGACGGAAACCGATACCTTCTGTTGGCCCATATAATGTTAAATATAGTGTATGAATCTCGCTGGAAAATACGAATGTTTGTAACGAAAACTGATACCCCCAACTATGCCGTTAAAACTGGAATTGTCTCATGCCTGAAAACGAATAAAATCACCGTAAATCATATGTATACTGGTTTGAGACGTTCGAGGGCTTAAATCGAAGCCGACTCGATGAACTTTAACCCTATGGAAAATCCTAATGATTCCTGTTCTGTAATCATGATGGTAACTGGGTCGGAACACGACTCTGGACTGCAGTCCAGAGCATTTCTGTTTAGGGTGTTCTGTCTAAAGTCCTGCGTCCCCGTGTTTCCTGAACTCGCATGATACGGAACTTTCAGTAGTTATAAGATATTCCTGTTAGTGAAAGAAAACAAGTGGTTTCATTCCGATTCATCGCAGTTTGTTATTTTAAACTTATTTTAAAAGGGCAGAACGTAAAGCTGTACAGAACACTTTCTGAAATGACATTTGAGATTGAACTGTGTATAACTTTCAACGTACAGATGCGATTGAAGATCCGTCTGTTGCGTTGAATACTTTATCGAGAACCCTAAATTTTATTTAACTGTGACATCGCTAAATTCTGAGTCCAACTGGGTGAAATTCGTGTCGCGAAATAGACGTTCAGTTCTGAAATTGAAATTCCAGCCGCGAACATTTAAACTGAAACAGTTATATCTTGAAAACCGAAAATCCGATCGAACTGAAACAAATTTTGATGAATTGCTGACTAATTGTTCTATATATCTTACCTACATCATTTTTGCTGAATTCATAACATATTAATTTGTGCAATTTACTTTAATTCATGACAGGCATGCTAATTCATAACATACCGTGTTTATTGGTAGCATACAATACATATATCATACCCTTGTCATTTACACAGTGTTAGTGCGTGTGGACATTGCATTATCGTGCGTGATAGGTGTTGATTTAGGAGTGACGAGTACACCAATGGAAAGTGAACATTCGTGACAGTGATTGATACAGTGGATAGTGATGAAACCGTGTCATTGGTATACTTGTACACAACTAGATCAATATCATAAATAGTGTAACCTGGGGAAAAAGGGGAAATCAAAGTGGAAAGAGTATCGTATTTAGCGGGACCGTATTTAGAGGATGATCATTCGAATCGTGATACTTATACGTGTAGGACAGGATCTAGCGATCCGGCTGACAGGGTTATGTCCCGGGCATGTGGGCCGTGGTCTCGGGTATGTACGAGACTCCTGTTAAACATGATCCTCCTTCCACTATGTGATTTCAAACATGACTTAGAGACCGATAGGGACACATAACATATTCTGCATCATATTGTGACATAGTGATTACTTGCATTATTCTCATACCAGTATTACCTCATTTACCTGTTCATCTGATTATAATAATATTATTATTTGTGTCGCTCTGACGACCTGAGTATGCATGCTCAGATTCCGCGGGAGGACCAGTACAGGAGACGGATCTATCCTTTGAGCTCACGGAGATATAGTTTGGTGTACCTTCTTCATTTACTGCTTTTCATAAAAGAGATTGTGAGATCGAACTTGGTTAGTTATTGTTCTTATTATCTGTAATTTGTGAACAATGGGATTTTAATGTAATAAATTAGTGATGTGATTCCTTTAATACTGTGCTTTAAGTACTGATTACCATGTAGTGCTAGAAGCCGAAGTGTGACTACGGCAGGATGATTACTTGACCGTAGGAGCATGGCTGGCCTAGTCATCCCTCGTTTTCCGTATTTTGGGAAGCGGGGCGTGACATATTCTATCTCTTTGGGCGTTCAGATTTTTATCTGATTGCCGGTACATATGTACGGTAGACTGAAATCCGTATTTATTACAGATTTCCTTCTAAAAGGTGGACATCTCATTATGTTTTTCCTTTTATTTGATAATTGGAAATGAGGTGTAAAGTAAAGGGTATGGGAGGAAAAGAGGTGACCATGCTTCAATAGAAGTCAAATGAATTTATAATTCATTTTGGAGTTACTATTGAAGTATGGTTGCTAATTGTTTAATGAAAGAATTGATATACAAAACCATGGTATTGGTTTTCTCTTTCATGCAATGCTTCATAATTTTTCTTGAGCTCCCATTTCTTTTGAGTTCCGCCCTCCTCTAGCTTTTCTCCACCTTCATTTTCTTCCTCTTCACTACCTTCTCATATGTTGAGAATCAAGTGAAGAGATAAGAAAGAGATAGCTTCACACTTAGAACTCCAAACTACATCCTAGACCACTTGGACTAGCATCCTAAGTTCTCTAGTTGCTCTTTTGAAATATTGCAAAGAGCTAGAGCCATGGACCATACTCCCGGGGTGGATCATCTACGACAAAAGGAGGCTGGAGAACAAGCTCGATCCCGATGGACCGATGGAGTCGGATTTGGAGTTCAAGCATGTTCAAGGCGCTTGCTAGGAGCCAAGGATGAAGAAACAAGACTGAAGGACTTGGTTCGTTTGGTGAGGTTTCTATCATAGTAGATAGCACTTCTTTTTTTGCTAAGTAGGTTTTATAAAAAGATCCGGTTTTAGGGTTTAATCTAACGCCAAGTTTTATTCGCAAGAAAATTTTTGTTCCGCATTTGGCCACGTGAGTTGGCCGGGGCGCTAGGGTAACCCTTCAGCTACTAGCCAGGAATGACCGAGCAGGGTAGCCGCTCGGTAGCCTCTTGATGAGGGCCATGATCCCTGGCGTTGCGGGTAAGGAGCTACCAGCCAGGGATGACCGAGCAGGGTAGCCGCTCGGTCGCCTCTCGATGAGGGCTTTGATCCCTGGCGTTTCGGGTAAGGAGCTACCAGCCAGGGATGCCCGAGCAAGGTAGCTGCTCAGCCGCCTCTTGATGAGGGCTTTGATCCCTGGCGTTGCGGGTAAGGAGCTACCATCCAGGGATAGCTGAGCAGGGTAGCCGCTCGGCTGCCTCTTGATAAGGGCTTTGATCCCTGACGTTGAGGGTAAGGAGTTACCTGCCAGGGATGACCGAGCAGGGTAGCTGCTCGGCCGCCTCCTGATGAGGGCTTTGATCCCTGGCGTTGCGGGTAAGGAGCTGCCAGCCAGGGATGACCGAGCAGGGTAGCTGCTCGGCCGCCTCCTCACGAGGTTCTGTCCGACCTTCCTGGTGTAACTATGGGGAATAAGGACAGTCACGGGCAACATGTATATCGAATGCATGGAGGAGGTGAAGCGTCGGAGCCGCGTCGTTTCGATTTCGCCAAGAAAGGCTCGGGGTTTGCCGCGTGGCGGCACAGTTGTGGGTGAAACGGGCGACTGTTGGATTCTCGAGGGCACAACAGGCTATAAAGTGGAAAGAGCATTGATGGCGTTTGGGGGAGGAGATTCGTCCGCGCCTCCATTGTGGGGGAGGCGACGGCTAATGCTCGGATCGTCGTGGTGACCGCTTGCCATTGGGTTGAGATCGGAAGATGAACATTGTTGAGTGGAATCAAGTTTCCCACAGGCGGCGCCAGCTGACACGACTTGGATCACGCCAAGATGTTACCTTCCGTTGATCTGCTGACGGCGGCGATGGACGGTTGAGATTGGATCTGGAGGCAGACTCCTGAAGCGTGTGGATCTCAATGGGTTTGAGGTTGTTGTTGCCGAGCTACCTGCAAGGAAGTCCCGGGGTGGTTGTACCACCGAGGACCCTCCGACGGTCAAGTTAGAGAGGAAATCGAAGCAGAGTAACGGCTTAGTGGAGTAAAAATGGCTTATTTGAACCATCTGAAAAAGGGGTTTATTTAGCGGTGGCAGCAGGCAGGGCAGGCGCAAGAATCACACCGGCCGTTACGCTCCCGACGTCACCCCCGCGTGATGAGCGGGATCTCCCATTAATTGCGAGACAGGCTCGTTAATGGGGATCGTGATGGCGTGGAATGTGGGATGTGGTCGGCGGATATCTCGCGCATGGCGAGATTCGCGGGATGGCGGTTGCGCCTGTTAGCGGTGCTGTTGATCGGTCGATGAGACCGAGGAAGATAACCTTGACGGGAGAGCTCGCGGACGGGCGGGAGAGCCGAGATATCTTGGTTCTGTAGTAGCCTGGAGACAAGCTGAGAGGGCCGAGGAGGCCAATTCTGTGGCAGCCCGGAGGTGAGCTGTGGGTGGTCTGGAAGGCCACCGAAGGTCGGGAGACTCCTCGGGCTGGAGGATGGCTCGGAGGCAAGCCGGGAGGGCGAGAAGCTCAGCCCGAAGGGAGGCTCGGAGTAGAGCAAAGGGACAGTTGGCGTGGCTGCTGAAGTGCTTGGGGGCGAGAAGTGGGTGCAACCTCAGAGACGGGGTTTGAGGGAAGCCCCCACTGTAGCACACTGGTTCCCCCTCCGTGGCCCTCAGGAGCCTAACTGGTATACGCATGTGACACGTCATCCGCCACGTGTCATGATCTAAGGAATTACCGTTGTTGAGCATCATCAGCGGGTGTCTCCGCCCTTGACTAATTTAGAATATGATCAAATGGGGCTGCGGTATACCACAGTTCAATCGTTTACGCTACCAAAACACAAACTGGGGGTAGGCCATGTCAAGCTTAAACCACACGAAACCTAATCTCCTTGTTTTAAACTCGCCGCGCCCTTGTAGCACAGCGAGTGGTTCTGTGGTATTACCGCGGCACCAACAACCTCTTTAGAGTATATTGAGATCGAATTGATATTGAATCGTAAATCATGAAGCATTACTTTACACCGGACTCCATTTTCCTTCGATGATAATGATTTCCAAACTATATTAGCATTCTAGCATCCAAAGATTAGTTAACAAAAGAGCTAGACTGCGTAAACATTAAAAGATTACATGAACAGATTCTTAATAAATAGGTATGACTATGTCTTCAACTCGAATCATTTTCAAAATGATCATATATATACCAAAAGAGTTAAAAAGTAAGCAAGTTGCATGTCTATGAGGCATTAATGCAAACAGTTTGTATTGAACATGTGAGGTCTTTTTAACAAGATTGCTAGGGACACATACCAAAACAATCAGAGACCAGCTCCAATTAATCATACAATATGAAACGAGCATGAATTAATAATGCAGATATTAACACAAAATGAAATATAAAAAAATGGAGCATACCTTGTCATAATCTGCACCGTTTTCTTCCCTCCAAAAAGCTCTAGGGTTGACATTATATTCTAATTTAAAACTCGCCCTTTTGCTCTTCCTCTTCTTAAAGCTCTAGGGCTGATCATATATATCTCGTCTTTGTCAAAACTTAATCTATTCTTTTATTTGATTAAGAGATGTGAGTTTCTTTATGGGATTGGATTAATTTAGCAAGATGGAGGCACGAATCAAAACTAGTATTTTACACGTGCCATGCACGTTGATTATTGAGAGAGATTTGTGTGGTTGGTTATTGGAAGAAATAGTGGGGAGTAGATAGTAGAGAGAGCTTAGCATACTTTTTCTATTTCCCCCCTCATTTTGCTAGAAAAAAGAAGAAAATTTTATAGCTATTTAGTAGGCTGTCGTTAAAATTGGATTCTCGATTTTGAGACCCCCTCCTTTTAGAAAGAATCATTTTATTTCCGCAATGTGATGCAGAGAGATATTTGTTAATTTTTTTTCCAACTATTGCTTATATACACACTATGTTAATAGCGGCAAGAACACAAAATGTTTAGATCGATATTAATATGAATTGAGATATTTCAATTTGCAATATGGAAATTTTTTCATCATGTGCGATATAACACTAGTGATAGTAGAGATAATTCTTTAATAGAGTTATTTCATTAAAAATTATAAAATGAAAGGGGTTTTCTTACGTCAAAGTCTTTCAATTTTATGGTATACTATTTATTTATTTATTTGCACTCCTGCAATGCATGTGGGCGCTAAAGTAAAGGTTTGATACGTATATTTTCAATTTTTCATTAATAATCTATGTAAAATCTATTATCTTAAGTAAGAGTTTTTAAAACTTATTTTTCAATTTTTTTGCACAAAAGTTGATGTGTAACATTTTAGGTTTAAGGATTTTTCTTATTTTTTGGATAATTAAATAGGCCTCTCTCCTCTTCCAGATATAACAGTAAAGATTTATATTTAGCTTCAATAAGTTTCCATTTTTTAGTTAATTTCATGAGTAACATAGTTTTTTTCTTTTTATTTTTTTCTGGTGCGATTTATGTACAGTTTAAGAGATATTTGAACCGGTTAATAATAACTTAGATTAAACCGCATGATAGAACGTGTTTAAAAACAGCGACAACATGGATCAAGTATTCAAAGTTTCGAGACCGTTTTTTAGAATCAATAGTCAATACATAATTCGGATGCAATATAAATAAAAAAAAGGAAAGAATAGATTGTGGTTGACACGGTGAACTGGCGGCGGTTGCTGCAGCCCCTTTAAGATGTGTCCCTACTCTTATTGGCTTTCGTAACCGTCGCTAATTAGCTGCGGTCGATCACATACAATCGGGTTCAGCCCATTTAGTCTGGTCCAAACCCGACAAACTCCAAAAACCCAAAACCCTTCACTGCTCCTTGCTCGATCTCCTTCACCAAAATAAACCTCACAAAAAAAATGGCGAATCTCAATCGCCTTTCTCTCTCGCTCGCCGCCGCCGCCGCCGCCGCCGCCGCCAACGAAGGCGGCGCCGCAAACCCTAGATTTTCTCCGATCCTTTTCATCCTCATTGTTTCAGCGGCCGTGGGCTCTTGTAGACGCGAGATTGGTCAATCGTGCGCCGTCAATCAAGGTCCAAAATCACCTTTTCTTTTCAATTTATGTTAGCTTGAGTTCATTATTCAATTTGAAGACCATGCTCAATTTTTCATGGTGAAATTGGTTCACTATGTGAGATTTGCTTTGAATTTGATTGTATTCGTGCCATAGAGCGATGGGTGAAATGGAACTCAGAATGCGCTTATTGATAGCAAAGCTGTTAGCTTTAGACTAAGCCTTCGTAAATTGCTGGCATCTTAGAAACAATGTTAAGGGTTATTTGAGAGAATGATGAACAATCCACTAGAAAATTTTAAATTTGAAAAAATGGCAAACATTTAAACCAATTTTGAAGTTATTCTCCGGAGTACTGACATTTGAAGTTTTGGCACTACATTGTACATTCAGTTCACGATAATTGATCGAACGCATTTAGGAGTTAAATACAGAGCTGCTGTTATTTCCAAATCCTTAAAGGATGTTTGAAGATTTTTTTTTGTTCAACTTAACTATCATATCATCTGTTGCCATCACAACCGATATTAGTGTCTTTTTATGTGCAAACTTGATTGGTGAATCCTTGATAGTATTCTTAAATTTGATCTGTTTACTTTGTAAAACCTAATACCGTCTTTCTAAACTATTTGAAAATGAACATGTATGAACACAACTTATTTGTTCTTTTATTCCTTGTTGTATTTCTCTATTTCCACAAGGGTAAATTTCAATAAGCCACATTGGTGTTTTCCACTAAAATACCTTTATGTATTCTCTCTCTCTCTCACACACACACACACACTTAAACCACACATTTACCAAAGAAGTCCTTATGGCATTAACGAAGCATGGGATTTTACTCTTCTACTCTTGCCAAGTCAGTAACGCTTAGAAGCCCTCTCATCCATACTCTCGTCTGTGTCAAAAATCGTCAAATGTAGGAAGAAAAAACCTAGATGAAAATTGAACTCCTATCACCATCTTACCCGGCTCCACCATCCTTATTCATGTTTGCCTATCTTTGGTAGGGCATCTAGCTAGAGTTTCAGAGTAAAAAATCTAGGTGGGTTTCGTTTAGGATATCCCATCTCCAATTAGGCTTCTAGCTTGAGCTTCGGAGCAAACTAGGGCAACCTAAAATCTACCCCTAGTATAAATTCTATCTGAGATACCCTAACTCTTAGCTTGAAGTCGGGACGGCATTTACATTACAATCAACCCTAGACAAAGTTGAAGATGCCATTGGAAGTAAAATAAAAAAGGAGTGAATGTGATGATGCTCGAGATCGGCGATCTTCCAGATCATGACACGTGGCAGATGACGTGTCCCAAAGCTAGCAAGAAAGGACCAGGAACCGTACGTCGGTAAAATACCCCGGGTCTGCGACCCATGAACATAGCCGACCTTCTGCGATCGTCCACATCTTTCCTGTGCCCGCCTTACAAACAACCGTTGGCTCACCTCCGAGCCCCCTGCATAATTGGCCTCCTCGGCTCTCTCAGCTCGTCTCCGGGCTACCGCAGAACCAAGATACCTCGGCCTCCCGCTCGTTCCCGAGCCTCCTGCTGAGCTCATCTTTCTCGGTCTCATCGACCAACCAACGACATCAATCGCAGGCGCAACCGTCTCACCTATGCGGATCTCGCCATGCGCGAGATATCTGCCGGCCACGTCCCGCGTTCCACGCCATCACGATCCCCCATTAACTACCCTGTCTCGTCATTAATGTGGGATCCCGCCTATCACGCGGGCGTGATGCCGGAAGCGTAACGGCCGGCGTGATTCTCCCGCCTGCCTGTTGCCACTACTATATAAACCCCTTTTTCAGACGGTTCAAGTAAGTCATTCTTTCCTCATTAGGCCGTTACTCTGCTCAAATATCCGGTCTAACTTGATTGTCGGAGGGTCCTCGGTGGCACAACCATCCCGGGACTTCCTTACAGGTAGCTCGGCCACAACAACCTCAAACACATTGAGATCCACACGCTTCAGGAGGCAACCTCCAACTCAATCTCAGCCGTCCATCGTCGCTTGCAGCAGATCTACGGAAGGTAACATCTTGACGAGATCCGACATCCGTCAGCTGGCGCCGTCTGTGGGAAGATCTTGATTCCACTGAACAAAGTTCACCTTCCGATCTCAACTCAACGGCGAGCGATCACCGTGACGATCCAAGCGCTAGCTGCCGCCTCCCCCACAACAGAGGCGCGGACGAATCTTCTTCCCCGAACGCCATCAACGCCCTAGCCGTCCGGATAGATCGACTCGCGTCCATCGTGGATGCGCTCATCCGTGTCCAAACGGCGGGGCAAGCTCCCCAGGTCGCCGCTCCCCCACTTCGGGACCGGAACCCCTACAGAGGGAGAGAAGACTCTGCTCGCGTCGGCACTGCCGACCACCGCCTCGCTGCCTCCCACGGCCACAGATCTCCCGGGCCAATATATTCTATGACCCGCTGTGTGCCCCACAGTTCAACACCGAGATCCATCGCCAGAGCGCCTAGCCCCGAGCCCCATCGCGCCCATGTCTCTCTCAAAGAGGTGTCCGTCAGCTCGCTTGCGCCCAGGCACGACCGACAACCCCTCCCACGATGGGGTCGCGCGGACAGGACTCGTCACGGCAGCTCGAAAACTATTTCGCCAGGGGACCTAAGGAACCTCATCAAAAGGAACCGGGGCTCATCAAAAATCATGGTCATGTCGGCGGGGGTACGTTGAGTACTTACGAGACTCAGCACCCCACGCCGGCCGTAAAGGCCAACAGCTGTCCGAGGAAGAAGGCCAGGGAGACCGAGTCGATCATTTTTTACGATGGGGACCTCCACGGCATATTCCTGCCCCACATCGACCCTTTGGTGATTACGGCTCAGGTCCACCAATACAAGTGTCACGCCCCGCTTCCCAAAATACGGAAAACGAGGGATGACTAGGCCAGCCATGCTCCTATGGTCAAGGAATCATCCCGCCGTAGTCACACTTCGGCTTCTGGCGCTACATGGTAATCAGTAAATAAAGCACAGTATTAAAGGAATCACATCACTAATTTATTATATTAAAATTCCATTGTTCACAAATCGCAGATAATAAGAACAATAACTAACCAAGTTCAATCTCACGATCACTCTATGAAAAGCAGTAAAGGTAGGGAGTACGCCAGACTATATCTCTGTTAACTCGAAGGGTGGATCCGTCTCCTGTGCTGGTCCTCCCGCGGGATCTGAGCATGCATACTCAGGTCGTCAGAGCGACACAATAACAATATTATAATAATAAAATGAAACAGGTAAATGAGGTAACACTGGTATAAGAACAATGCAAGTAATCACTGTGTCACTATATGATGCAGAATATATCATGTGTCCCTATCAGTCTCTAGGTCATGTTTGAAATCACATAGTGGAAGGAGGATCATGTTTAACAGGAGTCTCGTACATACCCGAGACAACGGCCCACATGCCCGGGACATAACCCTGTCAGCCGGATCGCTAGATCCTATCCTACACGTATCAGTATCACAGTTCGAATGATCATCCTCTAAACACGGTCCCGCTAAATACGATACTCTTTCCACTTTGATTTCCCCTTTTTCCCCAGGTTTACACTATTTATGATATTGATCTAGTTGTGTACAAGTATACCAATGGCACGGTTTCATCACTGTTCACTGTATCAATCACGGTCACAAATATTCACTTTCCATTGGTGTACCCGTCACTCTTAAACCAACATCTATCACACACGATAATGCAATGTCCACACGCACTAACTCTGAATATATGGCAAGGATGTGATATATGTATTGTATGCTATCAATAAGCTCTGTAGATTATGAATCAATATGCATGTCACTAACTAAAATAATTTGCATAAATTAATATGTTAAGAATTTAGCAAAATGATACAAGTAAGATAATTAGAACTCTCAGTCAGCAATTCATCAAAATTTAATTCAGTTCAATCGGGATTCCGGTTTTCAAGATATGGCTGTTTCATTTTAAGTGCTCGTGGCTGTAAATTCAGTTTCAGAACTGAACGTCCGTTTCGCGACACGAATTTCATCCAGTTGGGCTCAGAATTTAGCGATGTCACAGTTAAATGAAATTTAGGGTTTCCGATAAAGTATTCAACGCAACAGACGGATCCTCAATCCCATCTATACGTTGAAAGTTATACACAGTTTAACCTCAGGGTGTCATTTCAGAATCTGTTCTGGACAGTTATATGTTCTGCCCTTTTAAATATAGTTTAAAATAGAAAAATCAATGAAACGAAATGGAACCGCCTGTTTTATTTAGCTAACAGAATTATCTTTAATCTACTGCAGGGTTCCGCAACATAAGTCTTCAGAAAACACAGTGACGCAGGTCTTAGGACAGAACACAATAATCAGAAACGCTCTGGACAGCAGTCCAGAGTCGCATTCCGATCCAATTATCATCACGGTTACAGAACAGAAATCATTAGAATTTTACATCGAGTTAAAGTTCGTCGAGTCGGCTTCGATTTAAGCCCTCGAACGCATCTTTCCAGCATATATGTAATTTATGGTGATTTTATTCATTTTCAGATACGAGAAAACATTAGTTTTAACGACATGTTTGGGGGTATCGATTTTTGTCACTAACCATCGTATTTTCCAGCGAGATTCATACACGATATTTATAATTCTATGGGCCAACAGAAAATATCAGTCTCTATCAAAATAAACAATCATTTCCATTGGAATCTAACATCGAGCACTTAGGTCATGATATACATCGGTAATCGGTAAGTTTAATAACTATGTGATTTATGTTTGTAACACCACTAAATTAGCATGAAGCAAGTAAATACTTGCCTAGAACGTCTCGAGGTTGCACGGCAGCAGCGGCGTCACGAACGCACGGTGTACGTCGTGAAACGATTTGCGCGAGTTTGGCTCGCGATACGGAATTTGTGTCGGAGTTGCCCGGAGTCGTTGCACGGTCACTGGAGGTTGAGGGGTGCTCAGTGGTCTTCTGCGAGTGCACTGGGGTCGACGACGGTCGACGGCGTCGCTCCGTCGATGTCAACAGTGGGTGCTCTGGTTTGCAACGAAGTTTGAAAGAGAGAGAGAGATATGGTGGGGCTCGGGTGTGGGTGTAGGAGGAAGTGATGAAGATGTAGAGGGTGCAAAGGTGTCGACTGGGGCGGTTCAGGGCAGTTGGGGGCTCGCCGGCGTCGAGTGGAAGGGGTGGCCGAATGGTGCAGGGGATTGGGTGTGCAGGGGTTCTTGGCGGCGGCTGAAGGTGTAGGGAGCTCAGTGGGGGTGAGTTGTGGAGGGAAGAGAGCGAGGTGGAATGGTGAGATCGACGAAGATATGGGGTGATCGCCGGCGTCGAGGTTGCAGTGGGTTCGTGGAGAAATTTTGAGAGGAATGGGAGTTTTTTTGTGATGGAGTTGGTGAGTAAGAGAGAGATGAGGGCGACGGGTTAGAGAGAGGAGTGCGAGGGGGTAACGTCGCACAACGTGGGCATGAGCGTGGGCGCGAGCGGAGAAAGCGAGCGTGAGCTACGGCGGAGGGAAAGGGTCGCCAGCGGGAATGGAGGAAGGAGCCGTTGGAGAGGGAGGTGAACAGGAGCGGGTTGGGTTGGGTGTTGAGGAAAGGAAACGGGCCGGGGTTAATTTAAAGGTTTTGATTTTTGGTTTTGGGAAAGTTTTGTTGGGCTGAGTAAAAAAAAAAGTTAATTTATTTTTGTTTGAAAAGAATTGGGCTGAGGGTTTAACTTGAAGGAGAATGGGCTTAAGTAAGGTTAGGGTTTAAAGTAAAATATTTTACTGGTTCTAGTTTTGGTTTTAATTCTAGGTCTTGACTTTTAGGGTTAGGGAAATTTTAAATATTGGAATTCAAGCAATCACCCTCCTACAAAATATACGAGGGGAAAAAGAAAGGGACATCTCTGGAATTTAGAAAATAGGAAACTTTTATTAAGATGGGAACGGGGATTTACAACAAGGTGCACAGGATACTGGTCGACTCGGGAAGCTCGGCGGACATTCTCTTCTACGACTGTTTTCTGCGCATAGGGCTCACCCCAGCAGACTTAAGGCCGACCTTCCACATCTTTTCAGGATTCACCAACCACTCCATCCCGGAGGAAGGGATAATCACTCTGCAGTTTAACGTCGGGGAGGATGGCCGTACACGAACAGCGCCTGTGGAATTCATTGTAGCGAGAATCCCATCGGCTTACAACATTCTCCTCGGCCGCCCAACGCTGAACTCCCTCCGGGCCCAGATATTGACCTACCACCTGACGATGAAATTCCCTCTCAACCAGGACGGGATAGGTCGGGTCTATGGAGACTAGCGGATTGCAAAGGTTTGCTTCACCGCAACATCTTCGTTTGAACGGCCAACCGACGATGTCGAGGGTGAAGGTGACATCAGGGGTTCCCTGGACACTCGAGACGAGCAAAAAGAGGTCCGAGGGACCCCGGTGGAGCCACTGACAGAGGCCCCCTTCATAGAAGGGGACGACGAAAAAATCGTTCAGATCGGATCGCTTCTGACAGGAACTCAGCGAGATGACCTGGTTCATTTCCTTAGAAACAACTCCGACGTGTTCGCCTGGGCGCCTGCCGACATGCCTGGGATCGACCCCAAAATCATATCTCACAAGCTCGGGATAGATCCTACGGCCCGACCTGTCAGGCAGAAAAAGCGAAGCTTCGTCTCGATCAAATAGAAGGCTATCGAGGACGAAGTAGATCGGCTCCTCGCCGCCAACTTCATTCGGAATGTACCTTATTCGGAGTGGCTGGCGAACGTAGTTCTGGTCAAAAAGTCGAGCGGGAAGTGGCGCATGTTCGTCGACTTCACCGACCTCAACAAGGCCTGCCGCAAAGACAACTATCCCCTCCCTCGGATAGATCAGCTCGTCGACAGCTCGGCAGGTCAAGAGCTATTAAGCTTCATGAATGCCTTTTCCGGCTACAATCAGATCCGTATGAATTCGACAGACGAAGATCTTACCGCATTCACAACGGACCGGGAGGTATACTGCTACAAGGTGATGCCCTTCGGCCTCAAGAACGCCGGAGCTACGTACCAACGATTGGTCAACCGCATGTTCAAGCCACAGATCCGCAGGAACATGGAAGTTTACATCGACGATATGCTCGTCAAATCAGTCTCGTCGGTCAAGCATGCCAAGGATCTGGACGAGGCCTTCGAAATACTCCGCAAGTTCAAGATGAAACTGAATCCTGTCAAGTGCGCATTCAGGATCACCGGGAGAAAGTTCCTCGGTTTCATGGTTACCCACCGTGGAATCGAAACTAACCCAGAAAAAATCGACGCTATCCTCAATATGGCCGCGCCCAATACCAACGTCGAGATCATGCGACTAACGGGGCGGGTAGCCGCTCTGAGCCATTTCATGTCGAGGTCTGCGGAGAAGTGCCTCCCGTTCTTCAAAGCTCTAAGGAAGATCCCGAGGTTCGAGTGGTCAGAGGAGTGCCAGACCGTCTTTGACCAATTAAAGAGGCACCTTGCGACGTCACCGCTGCTCACCCGACCAGTTGAAGGAGACGAGCTATCACTGTATCTGGCGGTATCCGACCAAGCAGCGGGCTCAATGCTCGTTCGAGAGGTCGACGGAGTGCAGAAGCCGGTATACTGCGTGAGCCACGTCTTCAAAGACGCAGAAACGAGGTATCCAGCCATAGAGAAGATCGTTTTGGCACTCATTGTGGCCTCAAGGAAGCTACGGCACTATTTCCAGGCGCACACCATCCTCGTTCTTACCGAGCGCCGGCTGGGGGCTATCCTCGCCTTACCCGAATCCTTGGGCCGCTTAGAGAAGTGAAGGTGGGAGCTGTCCTAATTTGACATAAAATACCGCTCGAGACAGGCCATCAAAGCACATGCCCTGGTCAATTTTATCGTCGAGTGCACCATCCCCAGTAAGGAACCGGAGTCCACGCCGACCCTCGCGGCTCAACCCTCGATCGAGGGAAGGCCTGACTCAGTCCCTGAGTGGATTATTTACGTCGACGGGTCCTCGACCGAGAAAGGCTGTGGTGCCGGCCTCATCATTCGAGGCCCGAATGAGGCAGAAATGGAGTATTCTCTGATGCTCGGGTTCAAGGCCTCAAACAACGCGGCAGAATACGAGGCCATGCTGGCTGGACTGTGCATGGCCTCCGGGCTGGGGCTGAAAACAATTCGGATCCGCAGTGACTCAGCCCTAGTCGTTGGCCAAGTGACCGGCCATTTCGAAGCTCGGGAATCTCTAATGGTGAAGTATCTGACCGAGGTAAGAAGACTTCGAAAGAACTTCGACGAAGTCCAAGTAGAGCAAATACCCAGACAGCTCAATGCCCAAGCCGACGCCCTGAGTAAGCTGGCTTCATCCTATTCGGCCAACAACAAGCGATCTATCCTCTTCGAGATCTTGCCATGGCCCATTGTGGAAGACGGGGCGATGATACTTCATGTGTACACAGCCCAGGAAAAAAACCAAGACTGGAGGAAGCCCCTCGTGGAATTCCTAAGGGAAGGTACGCTCCCAGAAGATCGGGGAGCAGCCCGCCGTCTCCGGGCCAAAGCCCGTCACTTCGTCTGGAGCAATATGAACCTTTACAAGATGTCCTTCACTCAGCACCTGCTCCGGTGCGTCGACCCCCACGAAGCCGACTACGTCCTCCGTGAAATTCACGAAGGGATTGGCGGCGCACACCAAGGGACCCACACCTTAATCCAGAAGGCATTGCTCCAGGGATACTACTGGCCAACCATTCACCAGGACGTCCAGAAGCTCGTCAGGAGATGCAAAAGTTGCCAACTCCACGGAAGCATACCTCGCCTTCCGGCTACCGAGCTGACCGCCCTAACCTCCCCATGGCCGTTCGCCCAGTGTGGAATAGACATGATAGGCCAGTTCCCTACCGGTACGGACGGGCACAAGTATGTCCTCGTCGCAGTGGATTACTTCACGAAGTGGATCGAGGCCATCCCCATCAGGAAACCAGATGCCACCACGACTATCAAGTTCCTGCAGAACAACGTGATATTCCGGTTCGGCATCCCGAGGTGTATCATCACCGACTACGGGACGAACTTCGAAAACGAGAAAGTGAAGGAATTCTGCAATGAGTATCATATTCTCATGAAGTTTGCCGCGGTCGTACATCCCCAATGCAACGGGCAAGCCGAAGTCGCCAATTGGGACGTCCTCCAAGGTCTCCGGACCCGTCTAGAAGGACACCAAAGCAGTTGGGTCGAGGAATTACCCCGGGTTCTATAGGCCCTGCGCACGTTAAAGAAGACCCCCACCGGGGAAACCCCTTTCAGTCTCTGCTACGGGACCGAGGCAATGGTCCCAGCGGAGATCGGGCTATCCAGTTACTGGGTCGAATATTTCGACGACGAAGCAAACACCACGGCCCTCCGGACCAACCTAGACATCTTGTTGGAGAAACGAGACCGGGCTCAGATCAGAGCTGCCGCCTATCAGCAGCAAACCGTCCGATACTACAACGCGCGAGTCAAGCGTTGCTTCTTCAAGACCGGAGACCTGGTCCTGAGGCGAAACGAGTTCGCCGATCAAGGCAGGCTGCATAAGTTTTCCCCTAAATGGGACGGTCCCTTCCTCGTCTCCGAGATCCTTCCCGGCCGGGCCTGCCGCTTGCAAGACACGGACGGGTGCAAGTTTCTACGGCCTTACAACGCTGAGAAGCTCAAGCTATACCAGTGAGGGGAAAATCTACGTGTGCGTGTTTCTTCTTTCATAAGGACAATGTAAACTTTTCTAAAGTCATTTCTATTTAAATAAGAAGAAGGGAATGCTAGGACATTGCGAAAAGAAGAATTTTATTCATTCAAAAAGGTATTATGGGCTCCTCAGCCTTACAGAAAAAGAAAATATTACAACAGAGATGGAACGGGATCAAGGAAGTACTCCTGGTGATACTCAGAGTAGATTTCCGTTAGCCGGGCCCTAACCGCTGCAGCCCGCTCCTGCCGACGCTTCGCACGGACCCGAGACGCCACAGAAGCAGCCGACCCTCCGCCCTCTGAGCCTTGGCCCACGATGTACCTCATCTTGAAACACTCTTAGAATCAAAGCCAAGGATCGGTCGTGCCTGGCTTCCGAGATGAGGCCGAACAGGAAGATGGAATGCACCTTGTGAGCGCCTCGTCCAGAAGTTCCTCAGTGAAGGGGTTGTCTAACCCCGGGGACCTCCTCCAGATCGTGTACATCAACATCTGAAGCAGGGACGATCGCCGAGGGAGAAATAGGCCGAAATGATCCTCGAGGCGCTGAACCACTCCTCGGCCAGAGATTGGTCGTACAAGGAGACATCACCAAGGGTGATGATCTCTTCGATCAAATACACGCGTCCAGGCATCTCAAAAGTAAGCGGTGCCGAAAGAGCTGGCATCTTCTTCCCTATTTATAACTTCAAACAGAATCTTCAAGGACCCGGATTCCCGCGCGTACCGGCGTGAATCTTAGGAATCGCAGTAACTACTCCAATGCCATGCCGCTACGTGGTGAAACTGACGCGGCTTCCCGAAACTTCCCCTGTACGTTCCTGACACGTGCCGTCCATGACTATTACCCTTCCCGATGCTCACACGTCGGGAGGGTCGGGCGAATCCTTGTATGACCAGGCAACAACCTTGCTCGGATATCCCTTGCTGGTAGTTCGCTACCCCGCAACGCCATGGATCGAAGCCCTCACCAAGAGACAGCCGAGCGCCTACCCTGCTCGGCTATCCCTGGCTGGTAGTTCTCTGCCCCACAACGCCAAGGATCGAAGCCCTTGCCAAGAGGCAACCGGACAGCAACCCTGCTCGGTCCATCCTTAGCAGGCCTCTTGCGGCCCCTCCCGCGCTAAAGATCCAAGCCCTCACCAAGAGGCAACCGAGCGGCTACCCTGCTCGGCTATCCCGGGCTAGTAGTTCATTATCCCGCAACGCCAGAGATCGAAGCCCTCATCAAGAGGCAGCCGAGCGTCTACCCTGCTCGGCTATCCCTGGCTGGTAGTTCACTGCCCCACAACGCCAGGGATCGAAGACCTCGTCAAGAGGCAACCGGGCAGCAACCCTGCTCGGTCCATCCTTAGCAGGCCTCTTGCGACCCCTCCCGCACTAAGGATCCAAGACCTCACCAAGAGGCAACCGGGCTCGCCCTTGCTCGGTTATCCCTGGCTGGTAGTTCCCTACCCCGCGATGCCAGGGATCGAAGCCCTCGCCAAGAGGCACCGGGCAGCAACCCTGCTCGGCCCGTCCTTAAGGATCCAAGCTTTCGCCAAGAGGCACCGGGCAGCAACCCTGCTCGGCCCGTCCTTAGCAGACCTCCTACGGTCCCTCCCGCGCTAAGGATTAAAGCCCTCGCCAAGAGGCACCGGGCAACAACCCTGTTTGGCCCGTCCTTAAGGATCCAAGCCCTCGCCAAGAAGCAACGGGAAGCAACCCTGCTCGGTCCATCCTTAACAGGCCTCTTGCGGCCCCTCACGCGCTAATGATCCAAGTCCTCACCAAGAGGCAACCGGGCTCGCCCTTGCTCGGTTATCCCTGGCTGGTAGTTCCCTACCCCGCGACGCCAGGGATCGAAGCCCTCGCCAAGAGGCACCGGACAGCAACCCTGCTCGGCCCGTCCTTAAGGATCCAAGCCCTCGCCAAGAGGCACCGGGCAGCAACCCTGCTCGGCCCGTCCTTAGCAGGCCTCCTACGGCCCCTCCCGTGCTAAGGATCAAAGCCCTCGCCAAGAGGCACCGGGCAGCAACCCTGCTCAGCCCGTTCTTAAGGATCCAAGCCATCGCCAAGAGGCACCGGGCAGCAACCCTGCTCGGCCCATCCTTAGCAGGCCTCTTACGGCCCCTCCCATGCTAAGAATCGAAGCCCTCACCAAGAGGCAACCGGGCTCGCCCTTGCTCGGTTATCCCTGGCTGGTAGTTCCCTACCCCACAACGCCAGAGATCGAAGCCCTCACCAAGAGGCAGCCGAGCGGCTACCCTGCTCGGCTATCCCTGGCTAGTAGTTCCCTACCCCGCAACGCCAAGGATCGAAGCCCTTACCAAGAGGCAGCCGAGCGGCTACCTTGCTCGGCTATCCCCGGCGGGTAGTTCGCTACCCCATGACGCCAGGGATCTAAGCCCTCGCCAAGAGGCCCCGAGCAGCAACAACGTTCGGCCAATTCTTTAGAAAGCACCAACCTTCTTGCAACAAAGGTTCCTCCAAACTGTTCAAGTAAACGATCACCACGTCGACTCCGGGGGCTGGAGGACACCGACCTTCTTTCACAGCGGTTAACCGACAAGCACTCGAAGGGCGATCATTATCTAAAACACGGGCCATCGACTTGCGGCCTAACGCTTGATCGAGGTCAGAACTGACAAGCTCAAGTACTCATACAGGAAAAGCATTGTCACGCAAATGAAAAAGACTAAGTTTCATTCAAACTTCCAAAATCTTCGACAAGGTACTCTGGGGCTCCGCAGCCTAACCAAATTGCCCGGAGGCATACAAAAAGAGAGAGAAAAAGGGATAGCCAAAAAGTTCAGGCCGCAAGCTCCGCCTAGACCTCACCTTCCTCAGTACCATCCCCAGGAGCCGGGGCTTCCGCTCCAGCAGCGGTCCCTCCCTCATCACCATCTGCCGGAGGCATGACAACTGAAAGTGGGACCTGAGCGCGGAGCTCACCGTCGGCAAACTCCGGAAACTGCACCTTGATGGCATCAAGAGCTGCGTGCCATACAATGGCAGAGGTTTCGCCGAGGTCGGCGTAAAACTGGTCCGACCCTTTGTAATCGGCCACCGCCTTTCGAGCTCGAACCTCAGCAACCTTCATCGCCTGAAGCGCAGCCTCGGCATCCCGTCTGCTGGCATCCCTCGCCCTCTTCACTGCTGCATAGCGATCGGCCAGCTCCGCCAACTTAGCCTCGATGGCTCGGTGGGACTCACTTAGCCGGTGATAGGACTTCCGGCACTTTGAGACGGTGAGCTCCCCGGCGGCCAATTGGGCTTCGAGGACGGCCATCCTCTCCCTTTCCAGACGCAGCTCGAGTTGAAGGTCCTCGGCCTCCGAAAAAGACTCCCCCGCAAACCTCATAGCATAGGCATTCTTCTCGGCCTCCATGCGAGCAACGAGAACGCAGTGCTGAAGGACCTGATGAGAAACATCAGAGAGACTTAGAGACGCTCGAACTGAGAAAATGGCACTTAAAATAACATATAATGGAGTACGTACCTGCACCGCCTCCTGAGCTATAGCTGCCGCTTGGGCCCTCAGGGTCCCACGCGGAATCTTGCCTCCGGCCGACTCTTCCATATCAGCAAGCAGACTGGTGGCAACGAAAAGCCCGGACGGGACTACGAAGCAGGCATCCCCTCCTGCATAAGAATCCCCTCGGGAATCTCAGTCGGTGGCGCGCGGGAGACCGCATTCTTCCTCTTAAGAGGAACCTCGTCTTCGTCCTCTTCCGCTTCCCTCGTCCGGGGTTCGGGAACCCGCGGACACCTCAGGCTGCTGCCGCGGCAATCATCGGGGGCTCGGGTCGAGACGGATGGCCTCGTCGCCGGCGACTCCCTCGATGCGAAACTCGGGTCAGCCCGAGGCACGACCACGCCCCTGGCTCTCTTCTGGGACAGGGCACCGAGAGCAGCAAGAATCCTGGATCGGTTCATTTGTTCTGCGGGGGGGACAGGCTCGATTCAAAAGAAGAAGAAGCAGAAGAAGAAAAGGAAGAATCTATAGGGGGCTCCCTTGACTCTACCCGAACTATTTCTACAGACTCATCACAAAAAACATCCAACCTGATGAAGGGGATGAATCCTCGGAAGAGCAAATCGCAGATATCCTGACATAAGAAGGAGAGCGCCGAGCTAACGAGACTCAAGACGAGGAAATTATAAAGATGTATGGGCCCAGATGGGGACCCAACCTCTATTTATAGCTACCGGCGCACACATCCAACGGCGACAGTCATCTCCCGCCAAAAAGACTCTTTGCATTCGACGGCCACCATCGCTCCACCTGTCGCTCGAGCATTGGTCGTACGCTATCGGACACCGGAAATCTGCGGCCCGTCACATCAGCCAACCGGCACCAAACATGTGGGCTATCGCTTCGGTGAACGTACGCACTATCCGGCGCATCCTCTTTAATGCAAGATCTGGCCCTTGATCCGCCGACGTCATCAAGAAAATACAGCTGATTGCCCGGGAATGCACGCTTACGATATCTACGAAAAGGAGCTCACCTCGAGTGACCCGGCAGACCACTCTCGACCCGACCCGTGAACAGGTCGGGACGAGAGTGGGGGGCTAATGATGATGCTCGAGATCGGCGATCTCCCAGATCGTGACACGTGCCAGATGACGTGTCCCGAAGCTAGCAAGAAAGGACCATGAACCGTACGTCGGTAAAATACCCCGGGTCTGCGACCCATGGACGTAGCCAACCTTCTGCGACTGTCCACACCTTTCCTGTGCCCGCCTTACAAACAACCGTTGGCTCACTTCCGAGCCCCCTACACAATTGGCCTCCTCGGCCCTCTCAGCTCGTCTCCGGGCTACCGCAGAACCAAGATACCTCGGCCTCCTGCTCGTCCCCGAGCCTCCCACCGAACTCATCTTTCTCGGTCTCATCGACCGACCAACGGTACCAATCGCAGGTGCAACCGCCTCACCTCCACGGATCTCACCATGCGCAAGATATTCGCCGGCCACGTCCCGCGTTTCACGCCATCACGATTCCCCATTAACGAGCCCGTCTCGTCATTAATGCGGGATCCTGCCTATCACACGGGCGTGACGCCGGGAGCGTAACGGCCGGCGTGATTCTCGTGCCTGCCTACCTGTTGCCATCACTATATAAACCATGTTCCCCTCCGAAAGACGCGCAAGACGGTCTGTCTTACCTGAGATTCGGGGCAGATGCTAATTGGTGCTATCCGTCCACCTCTCCGAAGATGCCAAGTTGATTTATGGCACCATGTATCGAAGGTTTAAACGGATGCGGCCGATATAGTAGACTTCGTCAGATTCCCTCTCGTTTGAGGGGTTTTTGATTGTGGGGACGCTCTTCCCTGCAGGCGCAAGCCCCTGCAGTTAATTACGCTACCGCATCGCGGTAACAACTTTCTCCTTCTCCAGATGGTCACTTCGTGCCGTGGGTGTTTGTTTTGTTTTTGGTTGCCCGTGGATCGTATACGGAGACTAATTTATGTTGTCGCCTGTAGGGCGTGGATTAGTCCAAATCCGTATATTCTTAGATTTGGG
This sequence comes from Agapanthus africanus, assembly GCA_030015575.1. NCBI lineage: Eukaryota > Viridiplantae > Streptophyta > Magnoliopsida > Asparagales > Amaryllidaceae > Agapanthus > Agapanthus africanus. The sequence goes on along the minus strand of CM057339.1, from coordinate 901,539,922 downwards.
TTTGGGGGTTGGTTTAAGGATAAGTTAGTCTTATTTGAGACTAAGATCAACTTAAACGTTTGTTAAGGATACGTTAGTCTCATTTCAGACTAAGATCAACTTAACAGGATCGTTTAGATCCAACAAGAGAGCATTTGGACTCAATTGTTTAGTTTAGGGACATTGCGGTCGATGACCAGTTTAAGGACATGGTGGTCCAATACCAGTTTAAGGACATAGTGGTTCAATACCAGTTTAAGGACATAGTGGTCCATAAAATGTATGGCTGTCGGGACCCATCACCTCTCTGAAGACGTTGAAGGATTACAACGACAAATATCATAGGAGTTCAGAGATGTACCCTTGAACCAATGAGTTGGTTGAAAGAGCAGATGTGCTCAGTTTAAGATGATTTGAGGACTTATGGCCAGTTTGGGATAAGTCCAATTATGTTTGAAATATTGGCCCTTTGGGCCATTAGACATTTGTCTGGGTTCAACCCCTCATCATTCATCAGTGCTAAACAGAGGTTTGGGGGCTCTGACAACATTTTGTCTTTGACTGGGTATTAAACATTATAGCTCTGAGTTTTACTCAACTTTGAGATTCAGTTGAAGGGGAGGCTTTTGCCTCTGGAGAATTAGCCAATTTGGCTAAAAATAGTGTTAAACACTAGAGAACAACAGTGTTAAACACTGGAAATAAAATTCTCAAATTAGTGTTAAACACTAGAAATAGAATTCTCGAATTAGTGTTAAACACTAAATAGGAATGGGTCACGTGGGGACACGTGAGGGCACCCAAAGGTGGGGCCAGATCCCTTTTACTTTGTTCTGCAGATAAGTGTTAAACACTTTTTATATTTTGAGCATCATGTATTGACACGTGATGGAGATCTATGCACTGCTCATTAAATTACTTTCTAAGGGGTCACGTGGGGACACGCGAGAGCGCCCAAAGCTCATATTTCCTTTGCTTTTTCTTTCTGTGTTTTGTAGGTCACGTAGGAGCACGTGAGGCATTGCCTCAAAGCTTTCCTCCTTATTTATGGGGATCTCTTCAGGGGTCACGTGGGAACACGTGACCGTAATTCTTTTGCATGCATGAAGATCTCTTTATCTTTAAGAATTAAATTCTCTGTAGGGTTAAACCCTAATTTTGTTTTGGAGGAATTAAATTCCTACATATGTAAAAGAATTAAATTCTTATATAGGGTTAAACCCTGGTTCTGTCCATCTTGAAGGAATTAAATTCCTATATTTTCAGGAGAATTAAATTCTCAGATAGGGTTCAAACCCTAATTTCTATCTTGGAGGAATTAAATTCCTGTAACTTTGGGAGAATTAAATTCTCAGATAGGGTTAAACCCTAGTTTTGTTTTGGGAGAATTAAATTCTCTAAACTCAATTCCCCCCTAAGTTTCAGATTTGCATGGCAGGATCTCAACCAATGAGAATTAAATTCTCAACTTATGGGGAGATATGCTTCTGCAGATCTTCAACTAGAGGAAGAACTAAGTTCTTGTAGAAGAGTTAAACTCTTAGATTTTGAGAATTAAATTCTCTTTCTTTTCTCACCTAGGGTTTTCTTTGTTGAGAATTAAATTCTCCTTTCTTTTCTTCTCTTTTGAGAATTAAATTCTCCTCTCTCTGTTCTTCTCTCCAAAAAGGTAGATCCTTCTCTTCTCTTCTTGGCTCCTATTTATAGGAGAAAGAAAAGAATCAATTTGTTTTGTAAATCTTTCATTGAAAGATTTTGTTTGTTTTCATAATTAATATGATCTTTTAGATCATTCAGTGAATTTTATTCACCGTTGGATTTTAAATCCAAAAATATTCTGTTTGTTATTTTCGATGAGATTTAGGGGAACTCTTTCCTTGTCTAAGATTTTTTTCCATAAATTGGTGATTTTTAATCACCCTTGGATCTTTAATCCAACGGTCCCCATAATCCTTTTCCATTTGTAAAGATTTAGAAGCTTTTAGAATTTAATTCTATTAAACTGTAAGGCTTTCGAAGCCAGTCACGTGCTGACACGTGACCCTTGGTCACGTGTGAGCACGTGACCCCCAATTGAGTCCTTTTCTCAGCGTTTACTTACGCTTCAGTTTTAACCATCACGTGACCATTGGTCACGTGTGAGCACGTGACACCTCATTGAGGTATTTCCTTCAGCCGTTTGTTTTTATTTCTGTTTTAACTATCACGTGTCAACATGTGACCATTGGTCACGTGTGAGCACGTGACCCCCAATTGGGTCCTTCTTCAGCCGTTGTTTTTATTTCTGTTTTAACTATCACGTGTCAACACGTGACCATTGGTCACGTGTGAGCACGTGACCCCCAATTGGGTCCTTCTTCAGCCGTTGTTTTTATTTCTGTTTTAACTATCACGTGTCAACACGTGACCATTGGTCACGTGTGAGCACGTGATATCTCATTGAGGTAATTCCTGATTTTTAATCAGGGAATAGTGCATAGTATATTTGCTCATAATTTTTGATCCCGGATGAATTATGAAGCCCATAATATGTCAAATCGAAGGGTTTTTCGAGATACTTCCAATATCATCCAAATTTAGCTGTTTCTCATTCGGGAGTTTGTCAAAATACAGCCCGGAAAATACTGGTCCGTATTTTCTTAAGCGTATCGCTGCCATTTGATACCTTAGGCTCTTTGCGCAGAAATTTTTGGCAGGAACAAATGCCCCCCACTACTTTGCCCACGTAAGTATGTACGTGGGTGAAGTAGTGCAGAGTTACGCATGGCAATAGAATTGATGGCTTAGGAGACAAGCTTAGGGTTCTTGTAACCTAAGGCTTTTTTCATCTTCATGAGCCGTAAGGGTCTCAAGAAGATTTTTTCTCCCTACTGGTCGAGAGGATCCTGCAGGTGTATTTTCTCCTTAGGGGTCGTGAGGACTCCTAAGTGCGTTTTCCCTTGAGAGTCGTAAGGATCTCACAAGAGAATTTTCTCTCTTACAAGTCGAGAGGACTCATAAGTGATTGTTTCCCTCCTTGTCGATATTTGACTTCGAGGAATGTGGCCTATATATAGTCCATCTTGACCTCTCTGTAGGGCAGTGATGGCTTAGGAGACAGGGTTATGATCTGCCACCTAAGACTTTTCAACTTTATGAGCCGTGAAGGTCTCATAAAGACTTTTCTCCCTACGAGTCGAGAGGATCCCGTAGGTGTATTTTCTCCGTAGGAGTTGTGAGGACTCCTAAGTGTGTGTTTTCTCTTGAGAGTCGTAAGGATCTCACAAAAGAATTTTTCCCGCTTACAAGTCGAGAGGACTTGTAAGTGGTTGTTTCCCTCTTTGTCGATATTCGACTTCGGAGAGTGTGACCCATGAATAATATGCAAGAGTCCATCTTGGACTGACTTGCAAGGCCCCAGTGCTTAGGAAACAGTTTTTTTTCTAATCCCCATGCCTAAGGCTTTGCCTTACGAGTCGAGACGAATCGAGAAGTTCTCGCAAGGATATCCTAACGTCACAGTTAACCTCTGCTCTTTACGACAAAGGTCTGTTAGGGTCTGTGGTATTAGGATTTTGTCCGTCGTACCGTCGCGTTGGCTGATGTATTCCTCGATAGGCAATCTTGCTGTTCGAGCAGCCTTGCGACTGTCGTGTCTCTGATCCTTTCGGGGGCTGGACAAGACGTCTTCAAGCAATCTTTCTAGGCAGTTTGACCGTCAGAAGAGCAAGCGTTAGGAATTTTGCCACGCCGCTTTTTACTTGAGGTTAGGCTCATTTTGGAGAGCCCCGATGAGTCATAACCACTCCGCGCTGGTGTGGGATAATCTCCCTTAGTCTTTCAGGTTTTATATGAGTTGCCGTCAAGACCCTGAAGCTAGGAATTTGGCCTTTGCTTCGTTTGCTGGCATTGCGTCTGCTGTATCGAGACGAATGTCGCGGTTGTCTCTAGGTTATTGGTGAACCGTCGAGGCATGGAACTGAGGATTTTGCCGTGGTTCCGTTGTTTGATTATCGCGTCTGAACCCTGCTGGAGGAAGAACGCTGGGGGTGACATCTCGTCTGCTGTATCGAGACGAACGTCGAGGTGGTGACCACTCCGCGCTGGTGTGGGATGATCTCCGATAGTCTTTCAGGTTTTATATGAGTTACCGTCAAGACCCTGAAGCTAGGAATTTGGCCTTTGCTTCGTTTGCTTTGGCGTGTCCGAATCCTGTTGGAGGAAGGACGCTGTAGTGACATCTCGTCTGCTGTATCGAGACGAACGTTGAGGTGGTGACCACTCTGCGCTGATGTGGGATGATTTCCGATAGTCTTTCAGGTTTTATATGAGTTACCGTTAAGACCCTGAAGTTAGGAATTTGGCCTTCGCTTCATTTGCTTTGGCGTGTCCGAATCCTGTTGGAGGAAGGACGCCGTAGTGACATCTCGTCTGCTGTATCGAGACGAACGTCGAGGTGGTGACCACTCCATGCTGATGTGGGATGATCTCCGATAGTCTTTCAGGTTTTATATGAGTTACCGTCAAGACCGTGAAGCTAGGAATTTGGCCTTCGCTTCATTTGTTTTGGCGTGTCCGAATCCTGTTGGAGGAAGGACGCCGTAGTATCTCATCTGCTGTATCGAGACGAACGTCGAGGTGGTGACCACTCTGTGCTGATGTGGGATGATCTCCGATATTCTTTCAGGTTTTATATGAGTTACCGTCAAGACCGTGAAGCTAGGAATTTGGCCTTCGCTTCATTTGCTCGCACCGCTTCTGCTGTATCGAGACGAATGCTGAGGTGGAGCTAGGATTTTGCCATCACTCCGCTTTGTTTCGACTGTTTCCCTCCGAACGGCGGCCGAGACATGGGCGTCTCGCCTGAGATTCGGGGCAGATGCTATTTGGTTTTATCCGTCCACCTCTCCGAAAATGCCAAGTTGATTTATGGCACCGTGTATCGGAGGTTTAGACGGATGCGGCCGATGTAGCAGACTTCGTCAGATTCCCCCTCGCTTGAGGGGTTTTTGATTGTGGGGACGCTCTTCCCTACAGGTGCAAGTCCCTGCAGTTAATTATGCTACCGCACCGCGGTAGCAACTTTCTCCTTCTCCAGAATTTCACTTCGTGTCGTGGGTGTTTGTTTTGTTTGTGGTTGCCCGTGGATTGTATACGGAGACTAATTTATGTCGTCGCCCGTAAGACGTGGATTTGTCCAAATCCGTATTTTCTTAGATTTGGGTTTGGGGTTTTGGTTTAAGGATACGTTATCCATATTTGAGGCTAAAATCAACTTAAACATTTGTTAAGGATATGTTAGTCTGATTTGAGACTAAGATCAGCTTAACAGGATCGTTTAGATCCGACAAAAGAGCATTTGGGGGCTCTATTGTTCTAGTTTAGGGACATAGTGGTCCATTGCCAGTTTAGGGACATGGTGGTTCATAGAATGTATGGCCGTCGGGACCCGTCACCTCTCTGACGACGTTGAAAAATTACAACGACAGATATCAGAGGAGTTCAGAGATGTACCCTTGAACCAAAGTTGGTTGGGAGATTTATAGTCCAATTTGGGACTAAAGTCTGTTTGAAGGATACGTTAGCCATATTTGAGGCTAAGATCGACTCAAACGTTTGTTAAGGATACGCTAGTCTAATTTGAGACCAAGATCAGCTTAACAGGATCGTTTAGATCCGACAAAAGAGCATTTGGGCTCTATTGTTCTAGTTTAGGGACATAGTGGTCCATTGCCAGTTTAAGGACATGGTGGTCCATTGCCAGTTTAGGGACATGGTGGTCCAATACCAGTTTAAGTACATAGTGGTCCATGAAATGTATGGTTGTCGGGACCCATCACCTCTCTGAAGACGTTGAAGGATTACAACGACAAATATCAGAGGAGTTCAAAGATGTACCCTTGAACCAATGAGCTGGTTGAAAGAGCAGATGTGCTCAGTTCAAGATGATTTGAGGACTTATGGCCAGTTTGGGCTAAGTCCAATTATGTTTGAAATATTGGCCCTTTGGGCCATTAGACATTTGTCTGGGTTCAGCCCCTCATCATTCAGCAGTGCTAAACAGAGGTTTGGGGGGCTCTGACAACATTTTGTCTTTTATTTCCTTAATTTTGAGATTCATTTGGAGGAGGGACTTTTGCCTCTGAAGAACTAGTCAATTTGGCTAAAAGTAGTGTTAAACATTAAAGAACAACAGTGTTAAACACTGGAGATAGAACTCTCAAGTTAGTGTTGAACACTAAAAGACAATTAGTGTTAAACACTGGAAATGTAATCTTCAATTTAGTGTCGAACACTAGAAACAATCAGTGTTAAACACTGGAAATAAGATTTTCAAATTAGTGCTAAACACTAAAAGATAATCAGTGTTAAACACTGGGAATAAAGCTCTCGAATTAGTGTTAAATACTAAAGAAAAAGGGGTCACGTGGGGACACGTGAGGGCGCCCTAAATGTGGAGCCAGATCTCCTCTGTTTTATCCTCAAATCTGCGAATAAGTGTTAAACACTTTTCATTTTTATTTTGAGCATCACGTGTTGACACGTGATGGGGATTTATGCGCTGACTGTTAAAACGTTTGCTAAGGGGTCACGTGGTAACACGTGAGAGTGCCCAAAGCTTAGATTTCCCTTGCTTTTATTCCCTTTGTTTTGGAGGTCACGTCAGAGCACGTGAGGTATTGCCTCAGTGATTTTTCCTTTTCATTTCTGGGGATCTTTTCAGGGGTCACGTGGGGACACGTGACCTTAACTCTTGTTCATTCTCTTTTGATCATTGAGGGGAAGGGTCACGTGTTACCACGTGATCAAGTTCTGTTTTTTCTTCTCTGCTCATTGAGAATGGGGGTCACGTGTTACCACGTGATCAAGTTCTTTACGTGCATGGAGATCTTTCAAGTCTTTTTATTTCTTTAAGAATTAAATTCTCTGTAGGGTTAAACCCTAATCATGATTTTAGAGGAATTAAATTCCTATGAGTTTGAGAGAATTAAGTTCTCAATTAGGGTTAAACCCTAGTTCTGTCCACTCTGAAGGAATTAAATTCCTCTAATATGGGGTTAAACCCTAATTTTATCTCAAAGGAATTAAATTCCTGTAATTCTGTGAGAATTAAATTCTCAAAACTCAATTCCTTCTCTATGTTTTAGATCTGCATGGCAGGATCTCGACCCGATGAGAATTAAATTCTCAACTTATGGGGAGATGTGCTCTTTGCAGATCTTCAACCAGAAGAAGAACTAAGTTCTTTTTGTATAAGAGTTAAACTCTTGGATTGAGAATTAAATTCTCTTTTTAAAGTTTTGATTCCCTTTCTTTTCTCACCTAGGGTTTTCTTTATTGAGAATTAAATTCTCCTCTCTCTGTTCTTCTCTCCAAAAAGTAGATCCCTTCTCTTCTTTTCTTGGCTCCTATTTATAGGAGAAGGAAAAGAATCAATTTGTTCAGCAAATCTCTCATTGAAAGATTTGATTTATTTTCATATTTAATATGAGCCTTTAGATCATTCAGTGAATTTTATTCACCGTTGGATTTTAAATCCAAAGATATTCTGTTTGTTATTTTCGGTGAGATTTAGGGAAAATCTTTCCTTGTCTAAGATTTTTCCATAAATTGGTGATTTTTAATCACCCTTGGATTTTTAATCCAACGGTCCCCATAATCCTTTTCCATTTGGAAAGATTTAGAAGCTTTTAGAATTTAATTCTATTAAACTGTAAGGCTTTCGAAGCTAGTCACGTGCTGACACGTGACCCTTGGTCACGTGTGAGCACGTGACCCCCAATTAAGTCCTTTTCTCAGCGTTTATTTATGCTTCAGTTTTAACCATCACGTGTCAACACGTGACCATTGGTCACGTGTGAGCACGTGATACCTCATTGAGGTATTTTCTTCAGCCATTTGTTTTTATTTCTGTTTTAACTATCACGTGTCAACACGTGACCATTGGTCACGTGTGAGCACGTGACCCCCAATTGGGTCCTTCTTCAGCCGTTTGTTTTTATTCAAGTTTTAACTATCACGTGTCAACACGTGACTATTGGTCACGTGTGAGCACGCGCCACCTCATTGAGGTAATTCCTGATTTATTTTTTTTTAATCAGGGAACAGTGCATAGCATATTTTCTCATAACTTTTGAACCCGGATGAATTATGAAGCCCATAATATATCAAATCGAAGGGTTTTTCGAGATGCTTTCGATACCATCAGAATTTAACAGTTCCTCCTTCAGGAGTTTATCAAAATACAGGCCGGAAGATATTGGTTCGCATTTCCTTAAGCGTATCGCTGCCATTTGATACCTTGGACTCTTTTGCGCAGAAATTTTTGGCGGGAACATCGACCATGGGGTCTTTTGTTGACGTTGCGTCTGCATCCTGCCGAGGGAAAAAACGCTGGGGTGACATCACGTCTGCTGTATCGAGACGAATGCTGAGGTGGAGCTGGGATTTTGTCGTCGCTCCGCTTTGTTTCGACCGTGAGGTCTTTTGTTGACATTGCATCTGCATCCTGCTGGACTGTGAAGGAACACCATTGTTGACATCTCGTCCGTTGTATCGAGACGAATGCTGAGGAGGAGCTGGGATTTTGCCGTCGCTTCGCTTTGTTTCGACCGTGAGGTCTTTTGTTGACGTTGCATCTGCATCCTGCTGGACTGCGAAGGAACGCCATTATTGACATCTCGTCTGCTGTATCGAGACAAATGCTGAGGTGGAGCTGGGATTTTGCCGTCGCTCCGCTTTGTTTCGACCGTGAGGTCTTTTGTTGACATTGCATCTGCATCCTGCTGGACTGCGAAGGAACGCCATTGTTGACATCTCGTCTGCTGTATCGAGACGAATGCTGAGGTGGAGCCGGGATTTTGCCGTCGCACCGCTTTATTTTGACCGTGAGGTCTTTTGTTTACGTTGCATCTGCATCCTGCTGGACTGCGAAGGAACGCAATTGTTGACATCTCGTCTGCTGTATCGAGACGAATGCTGAAATGGAACTGGGATTTTGCCATGGCTCCGTTTGAGAGTGTAACATCTGTGTCATGCTGGAATGAGGAGGCCCACCGTTGTTGGTCTCCAGGCTGCAGATGTGGCCATTAAGATTTGGAACTAGGGAGTTTGCCATGGTTCTGTTTCGTTGCGACTCTGAGGTCGATTGTTGACGTCACGTCTGCATCTGGTTGGAGTGAGGAGAAACGCCGTTGGTGATCTCTAAGTTGTCGATGTTGACGTCGAGACCCCGAAGCTAGGGATCTTCCTTTGCTTCATTTGTTGACATTGTGTCTACAATATTGTGACAAATATCGAGGTTATCTCTAGATTGTCTATGAACCGTCGAGATTTGGTTTCGCTTTCTGATGGAGCCTGTTGGGAATGTATGGTTCCCTTTTTGTTTGTGCCCCTGGATTGTATACAGGGATCGATGTGATCTCACCTGTAGGGCAAAAAGTTTCATTCTTTCATTATTATTTTTTTATTCTTTCCGCAATGCTCTATCATTTCAGCTTTTTATATCGCGAAAATCGCGATTGCCCAATCATTTCGGCTATTTTTCGCGGTGCCCAATCATTTCGGCTATTTTTCTTTTTACTCGCTGCTTTTTATTGCGAGTTGCCCAATCATTTCGGCTGTTTTTGTATGCATACATTTTTACTTGCTGATTTTGTTGCAAGTTGCCCCATCATTTCGGTTATTTCATATGCATTTTTTTTGGCTCGCTGATTTTTTCTCGCGAGTAGGGGGTTTGGGATCTGATCCCAATCTTGGCATCAGCATCGCTGCGACTGGAATATTGCCATGAGCGAATCATCATTTGCCGTAAAAGGACTTGGAATTTGATACCGTTTTAGGCATCAGCATCGCTACCACTGGGATATTATCAGGAGCGAATCATCATTTGCCTCTGTCGATGTCGAACAAAGGTGGCTTAGCAACAGGGTTAGGATCCTGTCGACTAAGGCTTTTGATTTCATGAGCCGTAAGGGTCTCATAAAGGTGTTTCTTCCTACGAGTCGTGAGGATCTCGTAGGAGCTTTTTCTCCTTAGGAATCGTGAGGATTCCTAAGTGTGTGTTCTTTTATAAGTCGTAAGGATCTTACAAAAGTGTTTTCTCCTTACAAGTCGAGAGGACCTATAAGAGTTTGTTCACCGTGTGAGCATATCTCTAGTCGCTGGTGGGACTCTGTTAGGGAAATGTTCATTCGTGCCCGTGGATTGTATACAAGGGTCAATATTGAACCGTTTGTAGGGCAGCATTGGAGGTTATGGTGGCCGCTTAAGAACAGGTTCAGATCCCTGTAGCTTAAGACTTTTGAATCTTATGAGCCGTGAGGGTCCCATAAGAGAGTTCTCCTTACGAGTCGTGAGAATCTCGCAAGTGTAATTTTTCCTTAGGAGTCATGAGGACCCCTAAGTGTGTTGCTCCTTTGTGAGTTGTAAGGATCTCACGCAGGTGGTTTCTCCTCACAAGGTCGAGAGAACCTTGCAAGTGTCTTTTAACGAGATTGCGCTCTTTCGGGTTTTCACAAAACTCGCCGGTAGCCTTGCTGTTTTTACTCACGGAGCCCTTTCGGGTTTTTATCCGTGCCCATTTCACTTATGGACATACCTTTTTTTTTTACGAGTCTGCGCCCTTTCGGGTTTTCACAAACATCGCCGGTAGTCCTACTGTTTTTACTCACGGCGCCCTTTCGGGTTTTCATCCATGCCCATTTTGCTTATGCACGTACCTTTTTTTTTACGAGTCTGCGCCCTTTCGGGTTTTCACAAATATCGCCGGTAGTCCTGTTGTTTTTACTCACGGCGCCCTTTCGGGTTTTCACAAACATCGCCAGTAGTCCTGCTGTTTTTACTCACGGCGCCCTTTCGGCTTTTCATTCGTGCCCATTTTGCTTATGGACGTACCGTTTTTTTTACTACCACGTCAACCTGAAGATGCCGCGGGTTGGTAGTAGTTTAACGACGTTTCGGTCATCAGCCAGTTTTAGGACATAGTGGTCCATCGTTAGTTTAACGACGTTTTGGTCTATCGTTGCCATATTTGAGGCGAGTTTCTAGTTTACGGACTTTTTGGTCCATGGGGTTTTCTCTATGAAAGAGCACGATGCCCCCGGCATGTCCATCTTTTTCGGAGCATGTGGTTGTGGTGGGTTCACCTTCCATTTTTCGGACAGCGCGAACTTGCCCTGTTGGTACTGGTCTTCAACCTAGTTTTTGAAGACGTAGCAGTTATCGATCGGATGGCCCTATACTTGGTGGTAAGGGCAGTAATTAGAATTGTTGACATCATTCAGTTGTAGCTGGTGTTTCGGCTCCGGTAGAGTGATAAGCCTGTTGCGCACTGCTAGTTCGAACAGCCTCCTTGTTTCATCCTGAGGAAATGAGTAAGAACGTTTCAACTTCTCATAGAGGGGTTGCCGCTTGTTGCTTTGGCGAACAACCGGTCGAGGGCCACTCGATTGTTGTTGAGCATTGGTGACGAAGGCCGTTCTTCCCTTCCCTTTATCCTTTTTGTTCGATCTCTTGTTTGCGGGTCCGAAATTCTTTCCGGGTAGCGTGCGATTGCACGGCTGAATGTTCTCGCAACTCCTTAATTCTTTCGTTTCAGAGATGGATTCCTTGAAGAGAGGACCGTGGGCTATTTTTTCGTCGGAGTCGCTCCCGAAGGTGAGAACTCGCGATCCCCCAAGATCAACCCTATGACAATTGCCGGCAATTCTTTTATGCTCATCTGTCGCATTTTTCCGCTGTCTACGAGCTTCACGCTTTGTCCTGTTGAAGTGTTGCCTGTGAGCGACATACCCTTTCCACCAACACTTAAAGGAGTTGCAGTCTTCAGTAGGATGTGCGATCCTCTGATGATATAAGCAGAAGTTAGGATGTACGTCCACTTCATCAAGATGTATACCGCCAGGAGAATTTTCTCTGAAAGAGGGCGGTTTCATCCCCATCGATATGGCTTTGGTGAATCGTTTCCTTGTCTTGATCCTGCTTTCATTTGTGTCGGATGTATTTTGATCTGGTGGGAGTGTTTCGACCCTTTCATCTAGTCGCCGGCGTTTGGCTTTCTCGAATATGGCTATCTCGCGCTCTCGATCAGCTTTGCTTTTAAGACGGGCTTCGTTCAGGAATGCATCAATCATTTCGTCTGATGGTCCTAGAAGTTCTGGCTCAGGATTTGCCCCCAACTTCTCTGTGTAAGGAGCTTCTTCGTCATTTATTGACGAGTGAGAGATCATATGGCAGCTTGCCACATAATCTTCAGATTCATCCGACGAGTCTTCTTCATTGTCATCATCTCCGTCCTCAAGGACGTGGCTGAGAAATTCTTGGAGTGTGACTGGGGTCTGCGCCTTCTGATTATATTCTTCCAACGCGTCAATCTATTTTTGCAGGTCCGTCACTTGTCACCAGGCTGCACGGGCTTTTTGGTCTTTTTCTTCTTCTTCGAAGACTTTGACGGCTGGGTGTGAGCACTCTGACCATTATAACCCGTTTTTGGAGTTGGGCGCGGTTTCAGCATTCTCTCGATGATCTCGGGTTCTAGTGGATTTTTCCATCTGATTGCCGGGCACGTTTGGAGATCCTTCAGCATTCTTTTAGTTTTGGCTGAAAGAGCAACCTCCCACGGGGCTTCCCTTATGAATGAGCACGATGCCCCCGGCACGTTCACTTTTTTTAGGGGCGTGAGGTTGTGGCGGGTTCACTTTCCAGTTTTCGGATAATACGAACTTGTCTTGTTGGTATTGGTCCTCCATCCAGCCTTTGAAGACAAAGCAATCTTCGATTGGATAGCTTACTGCTTGGTGGTAAGGGCAGTAATTAGGATTGTTGACATCACCTAGCTGCAATGAACATTTTGGATCCGGCAAGTTTATGAGCTTGTTGCGCACTGCCAGCTCGAACAGTCTCCTCGTTTTTTCCTGGGGAAACGAGTAAGGTCGTCCCAGTCTCTCCTCGAGGGATGGGCGTGGACGCACGTTGTCTTGGCGAATAACCGGCTTTAAGTTGCTCGGCTGTTGTTGAGTATTGGCAACGAAAGTTGCTTTCTCTTTGCCCTTTTCATTCCAAGGCTCTGTCTTTGAAGAGGAAGGCCTATGGCCCATCTGGTTCATTTGGGCCAGCTTATCAATCAAGGCCTGGAAGGTGGTCGGCTTGAAGAACATCATGAATTAGGAGATGGTCGCTTGAGGGTCGAGAGTACCCACGAACATGCCCACGGCAGGAGCTTCTTCGATGCGCTGCTCGCACTTTGACCATAGATTACGCCACCGTATCGCATACTGGACCCAAGTTTCTCCAGGCTTCATCCTGGCATTGATCAATGCCGTGATTGGGGTGCGTTCGCTAGCGTTTGCGAAACGCTGGGTGAATAGAAACTCCATCTCTGCGAATGTCTTGACAGAGTCATTTGGGAGTTCAGAGTACCACTCAAATGCCGTTTCCGACAGGCTGCCAACAAACTGGCGGAGCATCAATTTATCATCACCTCCAGTGTTTCCGCACATGGCTCTGAATTGAGCAACGTGTTGATGCGGATTTTCCGTCCCCTTATATACGTGGAATTTGGGGATCATATATCCTGGCGGGTACCTTATTTGGTCATACCAGCCCGGATAAGGTCGTCCAGTTTTAACGACTTGGCCAGCCACTTCATTCGCCTGGTGAGCTCGTATTTGTTGAGCAATATAGTCATCCAGAGCGGCCTTGGAAATGGTTTCCTCTTTGGCTGTTGAAAGAGCCGGAGGAGGGTTCGATGTCTCCTCTCTATCGTCTTCAATAATGATTGGAGGGTCTTCAGCTGGGGAATCCGGCTGTAACATTATCCCGACCATGTCTTGGAAGAGAAGCGCCATTCGTTTTATATTGGCAGCTTGTTCTGCCGCTTCTCTGTCCTTCTTTTCGAGGACTCTACGTAGGAAGTCAGCATCAGTTTCTTGTTCGTGACGCTGTTCTGATGATGCCTCCGGGCTTTCTTTTAGCTCGGTAAGTGCGGCCATTGTAGTCAGCATCTCTTGAAACTTCTGCTGTTGCTGTTCTTGAGCTCTCGTGATGGATCGGGTGAGTGGTCGGTGGGCCGTAGAAGCACGGCTATCCTCTTTCCCGAATGCCATGTAGACGGTATGCACCACCATGCCCCTAGACTTAGGACGTTTGGGCTCAGCGTCTTTACGATTTGCTGCAGTCACAGGGGATTTCTTTGGCTTCCTCCCCGTTTGAGCAGTTGAAGTCGAGAGGGCCGTTGCAGTGGACACCCAAGTAGCTGTTGTCCTTTGTGGCTTGACAGGACGGTTCTCTTCCTGTTGAACCTTCACCTTTTTCTGTCGGCGAGAGTAATCTTGATCAATTACTGAGTCCTGAACCTGTCGCCGGACTTTGTAGATTTTGGAGGACATCCGCTGAGGGGCTGCTCTGGCTTCGTCTTCGGTGCATTTTCCATGGGTGGAGGAGATTTCTTCAGCACTGCAGTAGGAGAGTTCCTGCGCACCTTGTTAAACAATTCAAAGCTGTTCCCAGTTGGAACAGCAGTATTGACTTCCACCGTTGGGGCTGGTGGAGTTAGCCCAGAGGGAGAGTTGCCCCCAGCCTTCCTTACTCGGCGCCAGTGTAGGGTTCCTAGGCACACTAATGAGGTTCCACAACAGATCAACCATGCCAAAATCAAATTTTACAAGTGCCGAGAAACCCTAATGCGAGATCGTAAACTAGAGGTAAGGCGAAACTAAAGCAAGTTAACAACTTTAACTAAAAGGAAAGTGACTACAACCTTTGTAGATCCGGTCCTCCACTTCCTTAGCTCCGTGATGACGTCCCTCCGCTGCGATCATCGGATCCCGGACTCTAGCGATGGTTTCGTCGAAGAAATGATCGGGCTAGGTCGTCGACTTCGATGCCGAAGATGATCTACGTCGAGACAACTTAAGATCAAGCTCCATCTTCACCAAGTCATGAAACTTGTGAAGAAAACACCCTATACTACATGGCAAGTGGTAGAGGATGAAGAAATAGGGAGTCAGTTCACTTTGGATTTGGATTTCTCACTTGAAATCATCACTTGGAAATTTTCAAGAGGACTTTCTTCTCTTCATGAAGAGGAAGAAGAAGAAGAAAGAAAAAGCATTATTAAAAAATAAAATCCAAGTAATTCTTATCATTTTTGCAACCATGGTTGAGTGTAGATAATAAACTAGCGTTTAGTTAAATGGTTAGGTTAAGGGATAAAGACAAAGTGGTCACTTTGTTAAAGATGCATGAAGCATCAAGAAACTTCTTGCAAAAAACAAAAGGAACCATTTAGTTTTATCTCTTAACCAAAATAAATAGATAAATAAATAAAGCAATGGAAACCCTAACCATTAACTAAACATGGTGTATAGCATACACACACACCCAAGGTTGCATGTATCATCAAACATGATACAAACTAGTGCACAAAACTATATCATATATACAATGTGCACATCAAGTGAGAAAATCCATCTTAAGTGAACCAATACTAGTTAATGTAAAGTAATATATCAAATATATATATAATTATACATTAAATCATTAAATCAACACTTGATTTAACGATCCGGTCATATCGCATATGACCGACTAATATCCAATGTATCGACTTATCGAATCAATCCTCGATTCGATAACTAGGTTATGTCGCATATAACCAATCGATACATTCATCGCGAGAATAGAATACGGTATCACATACACGCATTATTCTCGGTCCCGCACATATCTCATATGCGCTCCTATTTCGTTTTGCTTGAGCCAGGAAACCTCTATGTAGGACTCTAAAGACTCGTCAATACGCCGGCAGCAGGTGATGATCATATCAAACACCCACAAGCCGCAAGCGGTCTGCTAAACGTAACGGCCACCCGGGTATTGAGCGATCAGAAGATCAACGAGCAAGCCCGCTCACACTCCTGTGAATCCAACCAGTAACACTTACCGTACAGTCCGGTCTGTTCGTCTGATATGTCGCATATCTCGCCTAGGGGTGGTAAACGTCAGACCCCAGTAGCTTGATAAGTCATGCCGATATAAGGTCCATAACATAGCATGAAACTACTGATAACACTTACCAGTAGATCACTGCAACCCTGGCCAGGGATTTTCAGTTATGGCCAGTCATGCATAGCGCAACATCAACCCCCAATACCGGGAGAGACGAATCCCCTCCTATCGCTCATTGCCTCCATGTGAATCGGGACTGTACCCAAAAACCACATGTTTGCACGACTCAGTAGAGCCGTGGTAGGGTCGAAATCAAAGCATAGTGGGAGACACATAAGACTCTATGACGATCTCGGGTCAACAGACTAAGCTGTACCAGTGTCACCAGAGAACTGCCATCTGACGTGAGGTATAATACCATCTGGGAGTTCTCGGCGAGTCCGTTCAGTGTACCCAGTCTCCACTGAGCACCCGCATACCATCTCTGATGTCAAACACCAATGGATATGGGATCATCCATCACCCATCACATGGGTCGAGAAGATATACACTAGTCTACTCTGGAATATCGATGCCCCGTCTCGATATTCCCACGACTAGGAACATTGAAGGATGTACTCATGGACTACCCAGGCCCCACTAGTATGATCTACATCACAGTCCTGGAAGTCGAGTACACATCCTAAGGGCTTTATCACCATGTAACAGAGAGACAGAAAGTATACATGTTAAGATAAAGAGCAACCAGATAGCGTACTATCATGTCGAGCAAAAAAGTCCTACCTATATATGTCCCAGCATCCACTATTATATACATCCAATGTACAGTAATGGCCTCTAGGGCATACATTTAACTAACAATCTCCCACTTGCACTAGGGCCATCTGTAGCAGTGGTTGCAGTATCTAATACTCAACCATCCCATATAAGTCTCTCTATGGGAAAAGGCCTTTGTGAGTGGATCCGCCGTGTTGTCCTCTAAGTCTACTCTCCTAACCTCGATCACCCTGGAGATCAACTATCTCCATGATCAGGTGATGCTGCCTCAGAATATGTCTGGGTCACTGATGGGACCAGGGTTTCTGGGCCAAAGCCACACTTCCATTGTCACACAATGGTAGGAACCTAGTTCATCTCATGAACCAATATACACCCAGACTGTCTCTTTGGTAGTATCTTTAATAGCGATGTTACCAGCCTTTATCGTCTAGTCTGCCACGATATCTAGCTTGGAACACTTCCAACATATCGTCCCTCTACTGAGGGTAAAGACAATGCCTGCGACTGACATTCAGTCGTCCTTATCACCCTGGAACCTTTCCAGTGATTCTCCCTAGGATCAACTGATACCATCTCACTAAACCTAGTGAGAACCCTAACATCCCTTTAGATCTATCTCATAGATCCAAAACCCAGGATTTATGAGGTATCACTTTGATCCTAGTGGAGAATCCTTGTGATAAGAGGAGATTGACCGAGCGTAGCATAGGAAACTCTTTTCCTATCAAGAGTATGTTGTCCACGTACAATACGAGGATGACCACCTTACTCTTTACTACCTTTTTGTACATACAAGGTTCATCTACCATTTTGATGAAGTTAAACACTTCGACTACCACATCAAAACAGACGTTCCAACTCCGTGATGCCTGCTTTATTCTGTAAAGCAACTTGCACACGTTTCTGCTGCTCCCACTATTTACGAAGCCCTCTGGCTGTGTTCTTATAGACGTTCTCTTCTAAATCATTATTTAGAAAAGCAGTCATGACACCCAACCACCAGATATCGTAGTCATGGTATGTAGCCGTGGCAAGTAGGGTCCGGATGGACTTAAGCATAGCCACTGGAAAAAGTTTCATTATTATCCACGCCTGGTCGATGACGAAAATCTTTAACAAGTCTAGCTTTGAAAGTCTCAACTTTTCCATCTACACCAAGTAATCTTCTCAAGATATACTTGCTCCTGATGAGAATTTAACCCTTCAGATATAGCAACCAAAGTCCATACTTTGTTGGTGTACATGGATTCCATCTCAGATCGCTAAGCATCTAGCCATTCTTACAGAGTCCCTACTCTTGATGGCCTGCTCGAAACTAGTTGGGTCATCATCTCATGATGCAATCCTCGCTCCCACTGTCATCGAGAAACCGAAGTATCTCTCAGGCGGATGAGGAACCCTGCTAGATCGGCGGAGAGGCTGAGATTCGTCGGAGACTATTGAATCCTTTGGTTCTATCAAATCATCAGCTGTAGTTTGTATAGCTGAAACTTTTCCAGTTCTACAGAACTGACCTTACCTCGATCTTGTCCGGATTTTGCTTTTGACATAGGCCGGACAATCCTAAATCTTAACTTTCTTAAGAGATAGGCTCTTCCCATACCATATCTTATATGGAGTGGTAGGCACTGATTTGATTGGAACTCAATTCAATAGGTATGCAGCTTCTCAAGTGCATAACCCCAAAAGGAAATAGGTTACTCAGTAGTACTCATCATAGAGCACACCATATCTAATATGGTGCGATTGCTCCGCCCCGATACACCGTTGTGCTGTGGTATATTTAGAGGAGTAATACCGAGAGAGAATTTCATTCCTCTTTTAGAATAGTCCAGGAATGCCATGCACAAGTATTCTCCTCTCTGATCTTATCATAGGACATAATACTTATACCCGTATTTTGGTTCTCTACTTCTAACTTATATTCTGTGAATATCTTAAAAGTTTCGGACTTATGTTTCAACAGGATCATATGGCTGAGTCTTGAGAGATCATCAGAGAATGTAAAGAAGTACAAAGAACCGGTCCTGGCATATGTAGACAGGGGACCTTACATACATCACTATGTATCAGTCCCAAGAGTTCACTAACTCTTTCTCTGTTTCCAGTAAACGGAGCTATGGTCATCTAATCTTTGTGACATGACTGGCAAGTTTCACAAGATGTAAATTCAAACTGATTTAAATATGCATCTAAATGTAACTTCAGCCAGTCGGGTCGCATTGATATGACCTAGTCTATAATGCCTCAAGAAGGATTCGTTCATTTCTGAACTCTTCCTCTTGTGTGTGTTCTGTATATTAGGAACTGCAGTTTGATTTAGAACGTCAATGCTTTTAGATAACGTGCCTGAACCGATCAACTTTTGAAATAGGAAATGTTCAAAACATTATCCATCAATACAAAATTATATCCTTCTTTAATAAATAAAGAGATTGATATGATTTTGTATATCAGGTTCGGTATCTAATAGCATTTGTTCAGAATCAATGTATTGGTAATACAGGGTGACAGTGACCAACAGACTTGGCTGCAACACTTGCCCCGTTTTCTGTCTCATGAAACTTATCACCCGTTCTCAGTTCTCTGCTTTTCTGTAGCCCATGTAACGGATTACATTTGCGGGATCCTGATCCGGTATCAAATACCCAGGACGCAGAGGATACTGAGAAATAGTTCTTTATAATGAACACACCCGAAGGAGATGCATCTCATGCACTTTCTTCGTTTGGGCGGCATGGGAATCCTGGTATTCCCCTATTTCCAGCTCTGTCTTATAACAATTATAAGTTGGAGCGGGACCAACGTTCCCCAGCTCAGTAAAACAAGCGGGTTCGGTCAATACATCCATATTATTATCTTGATTAAGGCGTGATATGGTCGCTACCTTGAGAGAGAGAGAGAAGAAAATACTCTGCGTGCGCTCTTGCAAGATTAGATTGGTTATATATTTTATCTAATCAGGATGGCTCCCACTGTTTTTTATCAAATCTTCCTTCAAACCTTAAAAGGAAAGACTAGCCGGGATTAATTACACTCTACAAGTTCGCCAATCTTTCAGCCAGGCCAGTGTCGGTACTTTGAGGGAGGTTCCCCGTGCTTTCGCACGGACCTAATTACAGTAAACCTCGTTTTTCCAGAGGCGTAACCCCGTTGACACTTTTCTAGACACCTACTTGATCGGCTAATTGCAAAGTGCAAAACTCTCCCAGAAGTAACAATTACTCGCAGTGGGTATCGAGATCCAACTATCATATAGAAGGTATATAATCTCATTACAAATTTCAACACTTGAAACTCCCGATAAAGGTTTTTACCCCTAGCACCTATGACCTTGGCTAAGGTCAACAAATCATAAGCACTAGTCAAGTTCTACCCGTCATTTCGTGATTAATTAGATCCACCCACATGACCCTTGGCTAAGGTCAACAAAGCCACATGGCTGTCCTAACTAATCGCATCATATGCGGTGTAGGAAGACATCACTTAGCTACCGTACACTACGCCTCGGCTATGGTCGACAAACGTAGCACGAATACTAAGTACTCTACTTCCTAAAATGACGGAGGGTTGCGAATGGTTTTTAAGAAAACCTTTAACGCTTTGAACTTGATCTCGTTGCGGAATCAAATGGTTTTTAAATGGAGTGTTTTTGAAGCTTTTCTAGTTTTGCTAAAGGAGTCACTCCCGGTGAAGGGATCGTCGGCCCTTTCCTCATCGAATAAGGTGCAGGATATATCATATATACCGCTGTGCAAAGCAGAAACTATAGAAGCAATCAAAAGACAAACCGAGAGTTGTAGCATCTGCCAGTTATTGCTAAAGGAGTCACTCCCGGTGAAGGGATCTCGGTCCTTTCCTTATCGAATAAGGTGCAGGATGTTCTACAAGGAACACCGCGATGCAAAGCAAGAACTGTAGCTACCTGTTTTATTTTTGAAATTCGATTCCACAACATCTTTTAGGTTTATTTTCTTTCATTAATCTCATTAATGAATGTCCCATCATTTAAATCCACCTAAACATCACAGATAAATATAACGTACGCTTATGCCATCCGTATTCGCCTCGATGTCCCGTCTGCACCGTTAGGTTAGGTAACTAATGCCAGAGCGAGGCAGGGCTAGCGCGGGTGTAAAACATAAGCAACGTCTATATAATATATCATATATACTATATACCATATCTATCTGAACAAATCACATGATCACATCATAGATAACGAAGCAGAAAATATCATATGAAATATTGGATATACTAGGACGTCCGTGTTTTTAATACGAGCCAGTATAAAACACAGATTCCACGGTCATGATGAATAGCCAATCCCATACCCCTAGACCCCTACGAGAGCGGCAAGCAACCCTACCAATTCTAGGGTTAGGAGACCCGGACTCGACTCCTCGAGATGGTCTCCCACTGGACCCTAGAACCCGGTTACATGTGCTCCCCTCCTTGGGTCTATCCTAATGCGGAAAAGTAAATAATATATATCAACGGTGACATCTTCCGCAACCTGAAAGTGCCCCAATAAAAGAATATTACATACAAGTTTTTACATGAATGAAAATGAAAAACACTCATCTCGCATAAAAAAAAACCGGCTATTCAAACACGACGATCCAATATAACATATCCAGCAACACATAACATCACATGTCATCAACGTAAGTAAACATGCGCATCCCAATTGTCGTTGACATATAGCAACGAAACCGACGATATCACATATTACACTTACGGTCGCAGAAAAGAAAGTGTAAAACTACAACAGTTGGAATCCGCAAACTCTTTAGACATCGCATGCCTAATCAAATGAATTCCTTAGACATCGCATGCCTAACAATTATAAACTCCGCATTTTAGTCTCATTATCGAAAACACTTTTCAATGTAAAGTCGGGCAATTCAACAGGATTCCTGGCATCCAGAACAAATGTTCGTCGCAAACTTCAGTAGACGGCCGCACCCCCGATACCGTCGACGAAGTGCACTAAAGCGGAACACCGCTGCCGCGAGCACCCGAACGGATGCTTTTCGGCGACAGGGTTCTCCTACAGTCACTTGGTCGGGGCTATGGGGTGTAGCTGTCTATTAAGTTTACCGGCGAGTATCCGTGTAATCAACGTGATTGCGACGGACTTTTGATCACATCAAAATCCCGTGGCAACCAATCAAGTGAGACTAAAGTGCTATGTTTATAATATTCATTCAGTTATCTCATAACTACTTGTGGATTCCAAATATTGTATCACATTCCAGATAAATAGAAAATGTTAAACTTTCCGATCGAACAATCAAACACCCAAGTTTTCCCGAAACAGCTCAACACATGAAATAAGTTTAAAAACATTCACTTCATGCCTCAGTACCAACGGTCCAGCCGTAGAAGGGTCAAGCCAACGCCTCACATGTGGCACGCCGTACTGCCCCAAACCCTAAGGTTCAAAGGGCAGTTCAAGACGGTCATATAATCGAGTTAAGGTTTGTTGTCTTCTAGAGGGTCCATCGCGTTACTTGCACTACTTAGAATGTTATTAAACTACGGAAAAATCCAACAATTGGAAATTTCCCGGCAGGGGAAAAAGTGGGTATTTATATCCGGTCGAACTTTTTAACATATTCTAAAATACCCGGAAAAACACATAGACAAAGTTTGACAATCCGATCGAATCTACGAACTCCCAATACAACCCAGAAAACTCAACTCTTGAGTACAGATTAAAAATTCCCAGAAAATACAGCACTGATAGATAAGAATTACAGTGCAAAATTTAATGGAAGAAGCGACCGTACGGCAGTGGAACCGCCGCACAAGCCAAGCTTGGGCCGCGGTTCCGCGGCGACTTGATCGATTCAGAAGCTCGTTTTGCACAGTAACTCCTAGAAAACCCTGCTGATTTTTCTGCATATTTTTAATTCACAAAATTCCACAGTTTACAAAAATGTACAGAGAGTGGTTTTAAACTAGGGTTTCGGGTTCGATCGGACTTCTAACATCGTCTACACTTCGCCTAAAGCTCTAGCTAGGCTCTGATACCACTGTAGGGTTCCTAGGCACACTAATGAGGTTCCACAACAGATCAACCATGCCAAAATCAAATTTTACAAGTGCCGAGAAACCCTAATGCGAGATCGTAAACTAGAGGTAAGGCGAAACTAAAGCAAGTTAACAACTTTAACTAAAAGGAAAGTGACTACAACCTTTGTAGATCCGGTCCTCCGCTTCCTTAGCTCCGTGATGACGTCCCTCCGCTGCGATCATCGGATCCCGGACTCTAGCGATGGTTTCGTCGAAGAAATGATCGGGCTAGGTCGTCGACTTCGATGCCGAAGATGATCTACGTCGAGGCAACTCAAGATCAAGCTCCATCTTCACCAAGTCATGAAACTTGTGAAGAAAACACCCTATACTACATGGCAAGTGATAGAGGATGAAGAAATAGGAAGTGTGTTCACTTTGGATTTGGATTTCTCACTTGAAATCATCACTTGGAAATTTTCAAGAGGACTTTCTTCTCTTCATGAAGAGGAGGAAGAAGAAGAAAGAAAAAGCATTATTAAAATATAAAATCCAAGTGATTCTTATCATTTTTGCAACCATGGTTGAGTGTAGAGAATAAACTAGGGTTTAGTTAAATGGTTAGGTTAAGGGATAAAGACAAAGTGGTCACTTTGTCAAAGATGCATGAAGCATCAAGAAACTTCTTACAAAAAACAAAAGGAACCATTTAGTTTTATCTCTTAACCAAAATAAATAGATAAATAAATAAGCAATGGAAACCCTAACCTTTAACTAAATATGGTGTATAGCATACACACACCCAAGGTTGCATGTATCATCAAACATGATACAAACTAGTGCACAAAACTATATCATATATACAATGTGCACATCAAGTGAGAAAATCCATCTTAAGTGAACCAATACTAGTTAATGTAAAGTGATGTATCAAATATATATATAATTATACATTAAATCATTAAATCAACACTTGATTTAACGATCCGGTCATATCGCATATGACCGACTAATATCCAATGTATCGACTTATCGAATCAATCCTCGATTCGATAACTAGGTTATGTCGCATATAACCAATCGATACATTCATCACGAGAATAGAATACGGTATCACATACATGCATTATTCTCGGTCCCGCACATATCTCATATGCGCTCCTATTTCGTTTTGCTTGAGCCAGGAAACCTCTATGTAGGACTCTAAAGACTCGTCAATACACCGGCAGCAGGTGATGATCATATCAAACACCCACAAGCCGCAAGCGGTCTGCTAAACGTAATGGTCACCCGGGTATTGAGCGATCAGAAAATCAACGAGCAAGCCCGCTCATACTCCTGTGAATCCAACCAGTAACACTTACCGTACAGTCCGGTCTGTTCGTCTGATATGTCGCATATCTCGCCTAGGGGTGGTAAACGTCAGACCCCAGTAGCTTGATAAGTCATGCCGATATAAGGTCCATAACATAGCATGAAACTACTGATAACACTTACCAGTAGATCACTGCAACCCTGGCCAGGGATTTCCAGTTATGGCCAGTCGTGTATAGCGCAACATCAACCCCCAATACCGGGAGAGACGAATCCCCTCCTATCGCTCATTGCCTCCATGTGAATCGGGACTGTACCCAAAAACCACCTGTTTGCACGACTCAGTAGAGCCGTGGTAGGGTCGAAATCAAAGCACAGTGGGAGACACACAAGACTCTATGACGATCTCGGGTCAACAGACTAAGCTGTACCAGTGTCACCAGAGAACTGCCATCTGACGTGAGGTATAATACCATCTGGGAGTTCTCGGCGAGTCCGTTCAGTGTACCCAGTCTCCACTGAGCACCCGCATACCATCTCTGATGTCAAACACCAATGGATATGGGATCATCCATCGCCCATCACATGGGTCGAGAAGATATACACTAGTCTACTCTGGAATATCGATGCCCCGTCTCGATATTCCTACGACTAGGAACATTGAAGGATGTACTCATGGACTACCCAGGCCCCACTAGTATGATCTACATCACAGTCCTGGAAGTCGAGTACACATCCTAAGGGCTTTATCAACATGTAACAGAGAGACAGAAAGTATACATGTTAAGATAAAGAGCAACCAGATAGCGTACTATCATGTTGAGCAAGAAAGTCCTACCTATATATGTCCCAGCATCCACTATTATATACATCCAATGTACAGTAATGGCCTCTAGGGCATACATATAACTAACAGCCAGTGGCGACGTCGAGCGTGTCGAGCCGTTGGGATTATCTTAGCTGTAGGAGTGACTTCCTCATGCTCCATATGTTGGTCAGAAGTTGTCGTTGTCAGCCTATTGAAGACTGACGTCCGTTGAATGGGGATAGCCAACCTATCAAAGGCAGACTTCCGAGCAGGGGAAGCAACCTTGACGATTTCATGAGCATGAATAGCTATCCGCTTGGGGATAACACCTTCTGGTATTGTGGGCTTCTTCACGGGCTCATTGGAGTTTTGACCCAGTCTATTGAAAACCAATGCACTTGATTTGGGCGACCCGTTGAGAGGGGTCGCAGTAGTTGCAAGCCGATCAAAGACCGACTTCTTCGGAGCTTCTTGCAACGGCAAAGGAGCATTGAAGCTCATTGGTGGGAGCATGATCCCAAAGAACAGCCCAGTGGTAGCCTGAGTTACTTGCTCCACCGGCATCTTGAAAAAGGAGGCCGCTTGAGGCCGGTAAGTCACTTCTCCGGCGAGGACGGAGTGGGAGTTGTTGCAATTAGTGCAGTTTGAAGCCATTGATCTTCTGTTTTCTGCACGGAGTAAGACACTAAATCTTAGTACCTCAAATCCACAGGCAACCATAACAAACCGCGATTCGTTCGCGAACACGACACACGAAGTGTGGAGTGGAAAGAGGAAAAGGTCCCACCAGACGTGCCAGAATCTGTTCCCCTCCGAAAGACACGCAAGACGGACTGTCTTGCCTGAGATTCGGGGCAGATGCTAATTGGTGCTATCCGTCCACCTCTCCGAAAATACCAAGTTGATTTATGGCACCATGTATCGAAGGTTTAAACGGATGCGGCCGATATAGCAGTCTTCGTCAGATTCCCCCTCGTTTGAGGGGTTTTTGATTGTGGGGACACTCTTCCCTGCAGGCGCAAGCCCCTGCAGTTAATTACGCTACCGCATCGCGGTAACAACTTTCTCCTTCTCCAGATGGTCACTTCATGTCGTGGGTGTTTGTTTTGTTTTTGGTTGCCCGTGGATCGTATACGGAGACTAATTTATGTTGTCTCCCGTAGGGCGTGGATTAGTCCAAATCCGTATATTCTTAGATTTGGGTTTGGGGGTTGGTTTAAGGATATGTTAGTCTTATTTGAGACTAAGATCAACTTAAACGTTTGTTAAGGATACGTTAGTCTCATTTCAGACTAAGATCAACTTAACAGGATCGTTTAGATCCAACAAGAGAGCATTTGGACTCAATTGTTTAGTTTAGGGACATTACGGTTGATGACCAGTTTAAGAACATGGTGGTCCAATACCAATTTAAGGACATAGTGGTCCAATACCAGTTTAAGGATATAGTGGTCCAATACCAGTTTAAAGACATAGTGGTCCATAAAATGTATGGCTGTCGGGACCCATCACCTCTCTGAAGACGTTGAAGGATTACAACGACAAATATCATAGGAGTTCAGAGATGTACCCTTGAACCAATGAGTTGGTTGAAAGAGCAGATGTGCTCAGTTCAAGATGATTTGAGGACTTATGGCCAATTTGGGCTAAGTCCAATTATGTTTGAAATATTGGCCCTTTGGGCCATTAGACATTTGTCTGGGTTCAGCCCCTCATCATTCAGCAGTGCTAAACAGAGGTTTGGGGGCTCTGACAACATTTTGTCTTTGACTGGGTATTAAACATTATAGCTCTGAGTTTTACTCAACTTTGAAATTCAGTTGAAGGGGAGGCTTTTGCCTCTGGAGAATTAGCCAATTTGGCTAAAAATAGTGTTAAACACTAGAGAACAACAGTGTTAAACACTGGAAATAAAATTCTCAAATTAGTGTTAAACACTAGAAATAGAATTCTCGAATTAGTGTTAAACACTAAATAGGAATGGGTTACGTGGGAACATGTGAGGGCACCCAAAGGTGGGGCCAGATCCCTTTTATTTTGTTCTGCAGATAAGTGTTAAACACTTTTTATATTTTGAGTATCACGTATTGACACGTGATGGAGATCTATGCACTGCTCATTAAAGTACTTTCTAAGGGGTCACGTGGGGGCACGTGAGAGCGCCTAAAGCTCATATTTCCTTTGCTTTTTCTTTCTGTGTTTTGTAGGTCACGTGGGAGCACGTGAGGCATTGCCTCAAAGCTTTCCTCCTTCTCATTTCTGGGGATCTCTTCAGGGGTCACGTGGGGACACAACAACAACTGAGCCTTTTATCCCAAGCATATGGGGTAGGCTACATGAACCAACATGAGAATCACGCCGGGTCCAGCACATGAATCATCTGTCTCCACTCACTTCTATCGAACAATATACTTTCATTGAGTCCTTTGGCAACCATATCGTTTCGTATCACCTCCATCCATGTTTTCTTCGGTCTCCCTTTTGCCCTTTTGCCATTGCCCATATCGAGAGTATCTATTCGTCGGACCGGTGTTTCCATAGGTCTGCGTCGCACATGACCAAACCATCTTAGCCGGTTTTCCCGCATCTTCTCCTCCACAGGTGCTACACCAACTTTTGCATGAATATCCTCATTCCGCACCTTATCTTTTCTAGTGTTACCGCACATCCAACGAAGCATGCGCATCTCCGCTACGTGCATCTTCTGTGTATGATGCTTCTTAGGAGCCCAGCATTCTGTACCATATAATAAGGCAGGCCGAATAGCGCTCCGATAAAACTTCCCTTTCAATTTTAACGGAAAGTTACGATCACACAAAATCGCTGTTGCACTCCTCCATTTCAACCAACCAGCTTGGATCTTTTGATTAACATCACTATCGATCTCCTCATTCTTTTGGATGATGGAACCTAGATATCTAAACTGGTCGCTCGGTGATATCTCTTGCCCTTCCAATGTTATACCAATATGGTTTTGACTTCTCTGGCTACTAAATTTACAGTGCATATATGCTGTCTTGGACCTGCTCAATCTGAATCCCCGAGATTCCAATGTTTGCCTCCATAATTCCAATTTGGCATTAACCCCTGCTTTCGTCTCATTTACTAGAACAATATCATCAGCGAATAGCATACACCAAGATACCTCATCTTGGATAGTGAGACGTACCGTAATTCTTTTGCATGCATGAAGATCTCTTTATCTTTAAGAATTAAATTCTCTGTAGAGTTAAACCCTAATTTTGTTTTGGAGGAATTAAATTCCTATATATGTAAAAGAATTAAATTCTTATATAGGGTTAAACCCTAGTTCTGTCTATCTTGAAGGAATTAAATTCCTATATTTTCAGGAGAATTAAATTCTCAGATAGGATTCAAACCCTAATTTCTATCTTGGAGGAATTAAATTCCTGTAACTTTGGGAGAATTAAATTCTCAGATAGGGTTAAACCCTAGTTTTGCATTGGGAGAATTAAATTCTCTAAACTCAATTCCCCCCCTAAGTTTCGGATTTGCATGGCAGGATCTCAACCCAATGAGAATTAAATTCTCAACTTATGGGGAGATGTGTTTCTGCAGATCTTCAACTAGAGGAAGAACTAAGTTCTTGTAGAAGAGTTAAACTCTTAGATTTTGAGAATTAAATTCTCTGTTTGAAGTTTTGATTCCCTTTCTTTTCTCACCTAGGGTTTTCTTTGTTGAGAATTAAATTCTCCTTTCTTTTCTTCTCTCTTGAGAATTAAATTCTCCTCTCTCTGTTCTTCTCTTCAAAAAGGTAGATCCTTCTCTTATCTTCTTGGCTCCTATTTATAGGAGAAAGAAAATAATCAATTTGTTTTGTTAATCTTTCATTGAAAGATTTTGTTTGTTTTCATAATTAATATGATCCTTTAGATCATTCAGTGAATTTTATTCACCGTTGGATTTTAAATCTAAAGATATTCTGTTTGTTATTTTCGATGAGATTTAGGGGAACTCTTTCCTTATCTAAGATTTTTTCCATAAATTGGTGATTTTTAATCACCCTTGGATCTTTAATCCAACGGTCCCCATAATCCTTTTCCATTTGTAAAGATTTAGAAGCTTTTAGAATTTAATTCTATTAAAATGTAAGGCTTTCGAAGCCAGTCACGTGCTGACACGTGACCCCCAATTGAGTCATTTTCTCAGCGTTTACTTACGCTTCAGTTTTAACCATCACGTGTCAACACGTGACCATTGGTCACGTGTGAGCACGTGACACCTCATTGAGGTATTTCCTTCAGCCGTTTGTTTTTATTTCTGTTTTAACTATCACGTGTCAACACGTGACCATTGGTCACGTGTGAGCACGTGACCCCCAATTGGGTCCTTCTTCAGCCGTTGTTTTTATTTCTGTTTTAACTATTACGTGTCAACACGTGACCATTGGTCACGTGTGAGCACGTGATACCTCATTGAAGTAATTCCTGATTTTTAATTAAGGAATAGTGCATAGCATATTTGCTCATAACTGTTGATCCCGGATGAATTATGAAGCCCATAATATATCAAATCGAAGGGTTTTTCGAGATTCTTCCAATATCATCAGAATTTAGCTGTTTCTCATTCGGGAGTTTGTCAAAATACAGCCCGGAAAATACCGGTCCGCATTTTCTTAAACGTATCGCTGCCATTTGATACCTTAGGCTCTTTGCGCAGAAATTTTTGGCGGGAACAAATCCCTCTTTCAGACAGTTCAAGTAAGTCATTCTTTCCTCACTAGGCCGTTACTCTGCTCAAATATCCGGTCTAACTTGATCGTCGGAGGGTCCTCGGTGGCACAACCATCCCGGGACTTCTTTGCAGGTAGCTCGGCCACAACAATCTCAAACCCATTGAGATCCACATGCTTCAGGAGCCAACCTCCAACTCAATCTCAGCCGTCCATCGTCGCTTGCAGCAGATCTACGGAAGGTAATATCTTGACGAAATCCGACATCCGTCAGAATGAACAGAGGTAAAAGCGAGGGATTGAAGTGGAGGAGAGGAAAGGGAAGGAATTGTGAGTGATCAAGGGAAAGAATATGATGATGATGATGATGATGATAAAAATACGGTGGGAAAGGGAAGGAAGAAGTTGAGGGAAAGAAAGAAGAATGGGAAAGATGCCACATCATCACTTGATCATGGGTAATTTCGTATAGAAAGAAGCCACGTCGTTTACATACTAGTCGTTTAGATAGAAAACTGACCGACGGTATTTTAGTGAAAAAAATCATGGATGGTTTAAGGTATATATCTGTAATTAAAATGCTTTAAGGATTTTTGAGAAAATGCTAGTTGTTAAAGGTATTTTAGTGAAATTTTACCCTTTCCACAATTTTATTTATACCGCTTTAGCTATTTTGTATAATCCTAATACTTAGCATCTGCAACTTACTTCTCCTTCTGCCTATAAAGAGTTTTGTACTTGTGCAACTCAAGCGAGTGAAGGAGTTATTCCCCGAGAGCTGTAAACAAATTAAACCGTCTTGGCACCTGATTGCACTATAGGTATATATTAAATTCTACTGCATTTTAATTGACTATACGCTTTTTAGGGCAAAGATGCATGCAACTCATGGTTGTTGACAAGATTCATCTCTGAATATCTTGTCAGACCATTCATGTCAACATTTTTTTTGTGGTTATTGATTTTGCCGATCCCATTTCAATGGAAAAAGGCTTAGATGATGTCATGATGATGTGCTTATTGATAGTGCCATCCCCATTTTCTTTTTTAGTTCGATTGCCAGGGCTTTTGAGGTTTCATCACAAGTGAACTTAATAGATTTGTTAAATTTTCTTTGTAGGATGTCCTATTTCTTGTTCGTAGAATTACAGAACTGAAGAATTAATATTATAGTCTGTGTCCCAAGGATATTTGAAGTTTCATGACTACCAAAACAAAAAAAAACAGTTAATACTATCTTTTTTCGGATGGCCTCTCTGAGATAAACCGTGTACTAGATTACCTTTATATGCCTGTATGCCTATACCTGTTGGATGTGCTTGAAAAGGCTCCTTGAACCAATATTGTATCTAACTGTCAATGAGAATTTCATCATCCTAAAGGTTTCATGATTGAAATGCGACAACTAGCCGGTTACAAATTAGTGTTGAAATGTCTTGATATTCTTTGGCCTAGACATGGCGGTCGATGAATCCTGTAAATCCCCGGTTCTCGTATATATATTTTCCATATATTTTTTCAGATTTTCCTAGAATTTTGCACTTTTTAGATTTTTTAAATTATTTTTAACTAATCTGATCTCAAAAAAAAATTCCTAACTCTAAACTCACCCGACCCGACCCGTGCTCACCCTACCCGACCCGACTCTCCCGACCCGCTTCTTCTTCTTCTCCCACTTCTTTTATTTTCCCGCCACTTTCCTCCAACGATTCCCCACGACGACCGCGCCCACCGCCACGAGACCCGCGCCCCGCTCGTGATCCCCTTCGCGATCCCCTCCACCAAAATCTTCTTCTCTCCAACTGCTCCCCCTCTCTTCCCTCGCCAACGTCCCCGCGAGACCCGTTCCCCCACGACCTCGTCCTCGCCACGTCCCAACCGCCTCTGAGTTCTCGCGGCTCATCCCTATGACCCCCCTCATCCCTAATAACTCGAACTCTATCTTTCTCACTTTCCTCTACAAACTCCCCACTTCCTTTCTCTTTCAACCCGACTCCTAGCCACCATCACCGGAGCTTCCCCTTCCGTCGAGCCTGCCCTTCCAAACACCCACCAACTCCTCCATCGACGACGAGCCCCGACCTCCTCATCTCACTCACTCTTTCTCTCCCTCTCTTACCCTCTGGCTCAACCCACCGCCGACTCCCCCACTGCCAGCACCGACCCTTCCGCATCGTCGACGACCACCAACAACAACGCCATCATCGGAGCCGCCTCCTCTTCTCCACGACACCGAGCCCTCATCCTTTTCATCAACCATCGTCGGAGCTCGCCATCTCCAAGCTACAAATTCCGAGCATCCGCAACACCGAGCCCCTACATCCATCACCGCAGCCACCACCAGCTCCACCTCGCCGACGAGCCCCGAGCTCCCTGCAACCGCAACACCCCGAACGCCTCACCCGAGCCACTGCGAACCCACTGCCCCGTGCTCGCCTCCGCGCCAGTGCCGAGCCCCCAAGTCCTCCTCCGAACCAGCCGAGTCGCACGTGTATCGTGCCCGTGTCGTGCCATCGTCTCAGTCGTGCCACTTTTGTTAGTTTTATGTATGCCCTAGAGGCCATTACTGTACATGGGATGCATATTGTGGTGGATGCTTGGACATATATAAGAAGGACTTTCTTGGTCGACATGATAGTATACTATCTGGTTGCACTTTATCTTAACATGTTGACTTGTATAAGTGATGTTGTTTTGCTCTCACATGTTGATAAAGCCTTTAGGATGTGTTCTTGACTATCAGGACTATGATAGAGATCATACTAGTGGGGCCAAGGGAAGTCCACAAGTACACCTTATAATTGTTCCTAGTCGTGGGAGTATCGAGATAGGATATCGCTGTAAGTCTACGCTAGCGCCCCGGCCGTCTACAGACGCCAAATGCGGAACAAAAACTTTTTAACCGGCGCTATCGTATACTTTAACCCGGATCTTCCATTATTGCTAAACTAACAAACTGTAAAGAGTGTAGAAAGATTATATCGAACGATCCGAGTCCTTCGTTCTTTAACCATCATCCCACGCTCCGTTGCGGCTGCTCCGATCTCGTCGATCTCCGATCTGCTCGTCCAGGTGGCACCACGTCAACGATTCTTTAAACGGGCTCCCGCCTCTGACTCGAGGCAACTCCGTCGTCAAGTTTGCTAAAAGAGACGACCAAGAATGATGTAGAGAATGAGTAGATGACTTTGTCTCGCTTCGTCCAAAACCATGGACGAACGGTTAATGAAGTTGCCGTGGGAATCAGGTGATGGAATGAAATGAGCTGTGAAGTTCCATACACCTCAAAATCTATCATATCTTTTGTAACCAAATGAAAACATCAAGTGAAGTAGAGAGAGAGGAGGGGCCAGCCATTTATAGGTGGAGGGAGGTGAGTGTAGGAGAGGGGAGAGTAACCTTAAGAATAAATATCATGAACAAATATCCTAAGGATAAACAAGAATCATTAAAGTCAAAGCATGAGTCATAATCCTTGTCACCACTTTCTAGAAACTTCCAGAACCTTCTAGAAGCATGACTCACCCTCATCCAAGAAAAGATAAATCCGTCTTTAACCGAATGTTAAAAGACGGCTGATAGAAAACTGGAAACTGGCAACTTCCAAAAGTGATCCTGAAACGACTTTCAGGATAACCCCGTAACTGTATAAATATACCCGCATTTGTATTACGACCGAATACAAATGCATCTGAGACAAAGATATTATACCTACTCAATATAATACTCGGATCCGGCTTAAACCAAAGCCGACCAGTATCATCTGCCCGAAAAATAACACGTGCGTAAACGCACGTGCATTTTCCGAACTCTGCCATAAAACCATACGGCCTCTACAACGTTTCGCCCGAACTTGGGAAACTGTCTGTGGGGGACTCTAATGACTCGTCAGTACCCTGGCAGTGGGTTTAACCACAAACCGTCAGCGGCACTAGCTATGCGTAACGGCTGCCCATGGACTGACCTCAAGGGAGGCTGATGAGCGAACTCATCCAGAAACCCTACTGAGCCTAACAGTGACAATGTATATACAGTCCGGTCCGTTCGTCTATGAGTATCGCATATCTGCCTAGGGAGCTAGAAACGTCAGACCCCCAATAGCAGTATAAGTCGTGTCGGAGTGTAGCCCAATAACACCCTGAGATACTACCAGAGTACCTACCAGTAAATCTCCTGCCATGGCCATGGACTTTGTGTAATGGCTCTTCAAGACACAGCACGACCTCGCCCCCAATACTGGGAGAGACGAATCCCCTGCCGATCCGCTCACGTGCCTCCATATGGCTCGGGACTGTACCCAAAAGCTACCTGTTTGCACGACTCCTTTGAGCCGTGGTAGGGTAGAAATCAAAGCACAGTGGGAACTCACACGAGACAAATGACGACCTCAGGTCGATGAACTAACCTGTACACATGTCACCAGGGAACTGCTATCTGACGATAGATATAATACTAACTAGCAGATTCCCGGCGAGTCCTGTCCGGTGTACTCATAACCCAATGAGCACCTGTATACATCTTAGGTGATCCAACTGACACCAGTGGCTTGTGAGACCGGCCACCGCCCCTCGACGGGGTCTCGACTGTATACACTAGTCTACTCCGGAGTATCGATGCCCTGTCTCGAAACTCCCACGACTAGGGACCACAATTAAGGATATGCATATAAACTACCCAACTCTCACGTATATGATCGCCATCATACTGTTGGTAGTAAAGCAAGATCCTAAGGGCTCTATCAAAGTGCAACATGTAATCAGTCACCTGAACATGTGCACGACTGATAAAGGCAAACCAGATAGCATACTATCATCTCGAGTAAGACCGTCCTACCGGTATAGGTCCTCCGCAATCATTGCAATCACGTACCTGCGATCCAATAATTGACTGTGAGGGCGCTATCTCCAACAATCTCCCACTTGCACTCAAGGCTAATTATTGCGATGTCGACTACTCACAGCCCGTGTGAAACCGAACATCCAACTCCTCTACTAATCAGTTTCACAAAGCCTGTTTGTAAAACTATTGTGTTCGAGAAATAGCCTCAGTGAGTGGATCCGCCTAGATGTTTCTTTCTATATCTCTCTAAATCTCAAGTTCGCGGAGAAAGCCATCTCCCGAATCGAGTAATACCTGTCTTAGAATATGTCTGGATATCTGATGGGATCTAGTTCATAAATGAACTCCAAATCCAAACTTCTTAGACTGTATCGATCACTGAACCTAATCAGTATCCGGCACCATGCCTCCCACAGTATTCTCTTGGACCACCTGTCCATAATACTGTCCTTCTTCGTCAGAGGGAAAAACTATAACTCTGACAATCACTCTGTCAACCCTGTCACCTTTGAAGCCTGGAATGATAAACGTCTCCCGAAAGAGGCTGCCGTCATCAAATCCGTAGAACATGTACTTATGTTCTAAAACTGCTTCCTTATGTTTCTCCAGGATTGGATTAATACAAACTTATTGCATCTAGTGCAAAAACAACATCTGGTGTGGTACTTGACATCTCATGATTGACTCAGTTGCCTAAGCAAGTGATTTGCCAATCATGTCCATCCCTCTCCACTTTAGTCTGTAAGACACCTTTAGAGAGGGTGACTCCATCATTTGCAGGTACACCACCATGCTAGGCGTCAACTATTCTAAAAACCATTAGAATATCTGTCAAAGTACCCACATTGGGAAACTACCCAAATCTAGATCTAAAACCATAGATCCAGAAACCAGAATGTCAAATATTATATCCATATCCTGTCTGGAGAAACAACTGTGTGACGACCACAGTACAACCGATCGTAGTATAGGAATTTTACTTCCTACTCTGTGTATGTTATCCAAATACCATGACATCACACCCTACTACCTTCTTAACAGATCCATCCCCTATTCTGATTGAAGTCAAACCCATGACTGTCACATCAAAACTAGATGATCTATCTCCGCTATAACTGCTCTAGTCTATAAATAGACATAAGCTACTTGCCCACCATGCTTCCGCTGCTCCCACTGACTACGACAACCCTCCTACCGGGTCTTATAACCTGGAACAATAGTAGTGTCAAGTCTGGGTAGATAAGAACCTCCCTGTCACCGTCCTTGAGGCTACCGAAGTATCTCTCGGGTGTCTGAGGTTACCCACCATATCTGCGGAGTGGCTATTGGAATGTCAAACCTGATTGAATATATAGGTCCTATTAAATTTTCCGTAATCGTTTGCGGTTCTGGAATCACTTCCAGTTCTACCATACTCCCACTGTTGTTTTCTGAAAAAGATCCATTTTACTAAAACTGTGGCGAGTCAAGAACAATATCACTATTGATCTTCCAAATGCTAGAATATCAACCCTCGTCATAGCCAGGGTCAACCCACAAACAGCCATTACAGAAACGTGCCCTGAGTTATCCAGAGTCTGGTTTTAAGCATAAGCTGGACAACTCCCCGTACCTTAACATCTTTTAAGGTACGATCCATTCTATATCCAATACAGAAACTTTGGCACTTATTTAATTGGAACCAGATTCAAATCATGCAGCTGTCTCCAGTGCATATCAACTTAATGGAAAGAGGCTAATCAGTATTACTCAACTTAGGAATCCATCCAATTATGAGTAACCTGAAAGAGAAACACGTTTCTCAAAACCATCACTATCATCTGAATACCAATCACAAGAATCTACATCTTCGATCTCTTTGAAGAATCCCGACACTTGTGACACCTGGTTCTCTACTTTATTCTTATACCCATAACTTCTCAAAACTTAGACCTTGTATTTCTACGAAACACTTGTCTAAATACTAGAGAAGTTATAAGTAAACAGAACATAGTACGAGGACCTACCCCTTTGTCCTGAAGGACACTGGACAACATACAATACTCTGTATAAGTCCGCTGAGTTAAACAACTCAAAACCTGTGCGTCGTAGGTTGAAAACTGTACCCTGGCGATTTCCTCAAATATCACCAATTACAACGAATTCCGATATAATGAGGATAATCACCTAATTCCCAATAAGTTACTCCCACTCATTATCTGTAAAACCATACAGATATGAGAATGAAACCTGGTAAATACATACCCTTGGAGTAAGTGTCTAATCAGGAAAACAGTTTTTCTTTAACAATGCACTGAAACATGAAAATGTTTCGTAGGGGTATCCTGGTATTCATAGCAATGCCTCTTCCATAATCCAATTCATGACTTCAACCGTATATTTTATTGCCATCTCTCCAAATTCCTTTATTTGTCTTTAGTCGTTACCTTCTGTACACCATCGTTAGGCTAAATGGTTTTCTTCCTTCCCTACCGTTCGGCACCAGCCTATGGTTTGGAAGAAGACTATCCAGTAAGCATAATAGGTGTACCCTCCTAAACCAAGGAGTACTCGCATCTTGAGAGAAGGTGATGATAAAAGACAACTGAATAATACCTTATTCTATTAAGGGTGAAATAGGAGTGGCGACGAAGTAAGCGGTTTGGTCGTGAAGGATAACAGTCGCAATTTACTTTGCCCTCTTTCTAATCCCTTTATTTTGTCTTTAGTTATTTCCTTCTGTACACCCTACTTAGGCTAATTAGTTTTCTTCATTCTCTACCTTTCGGCACCTGCCTATGGTTCGGAATAAGACTATCCAATAAGCGTAATAGGTGTACTCTCCTAAATCAAGGAGCCCTCGCAACCTGAGAGAATGTGATAATAAAAGACAACTGAATAAACCAATTCTATTTCTCCTGAACCTTGATCCATCCTCGAAGAAGTCCCTTCGAGTTCGTATATAACCATACGATGGATCTATCCAATGGAAGTGGATGTCCGTAGTAATACGGGTGTTCTGAGAAATACAAAAGGTAAAAGAAGGAGTGGCAATGACTTATGCAACTCAGACAATCCAAAAGCCAGTATTTTAAGAAGGTTCGGTCAACTTGGTCACTGAGTCATAGTCTAGGGTCGGTCAAAGGTCGTTGCCAAAGAGAGAGAGAAAAGAAACACACTGCGTGCACTCTAACCTAGATCAGAATGGTTATCACTTTATCTAATCCGGAAACCTCCCACTGTCTTGTCAAATTCTCCTCCAAACCTGAAAGAAGAATCAATCGGGATCACCCGAAGAGTAAACCAACTCATCAGTGGGAATCGGGATCCAACTCTCATCGCATGATAACGTGATGGAATGCATCCACGTTACTCATACTCCAGAAGGTATGCGCATACTTGGCAAGTTTCAGTTTCTTTAGAAACTCCCGATAAGATTTTTGCCCCATGCTCTTATAACCTTGGCGTTGGTCAAAATGTCATAAGTCACATGCCAAGTTCTACCCGTCACTATCTTGTCAATTTGAACCCACCCGCACATGCCCTTGACGTTGGCCAAAATGGCAGAACGACTGTCCCAAACCAACTCATCTATCTATGCAACAATTGAATACCCAGCAGCTACCAAACACTATGCCTTGGCGTTGGTCAAAATACATAGCTTGAATACTACTGAATACCCAAAAGAAGTGACGGAGGGCTACGGCTGGTTTTTAGCGAAAAACCTTTAACGTAGTGAACTTGATATCGCTGAAGGAACCTGATAGCTTTTTTAAAATATAGTGGCGAAAACCTTTGCTAAAGAGGTCACTCCCGGTGAAGGGATCTCGGCTCTTTCCTCGTGGAATGAGGTGCAGGATATTCCACAGAATACCGCGGTCCAAAGCAACTTGTAATCGACTATAGTGAAGTTATTACCCTGACGCAAACTTCTGCCCAAGGGGTCAGTCCCGGTGAAGGGGTATCGGCCCTTGCCCGTCGAATGAACGAACGATCAAATGACATTCCCGGTCGGAGATATAATGTAAGCACTGTTAACTAACATGTTTAAATTTCGATCGACTAAATATCACAAAGTGGGCCCCACGAACAACTGGTGAACAGTAACAAAATCTGGGCCCAAAAGATATATACCAAAAACCACAAATTCCAGAGAAGAACCTACTAAGCAAATTTGGGGGCATGATGACACAGAATGGCCGCGGATCCGCGGCCAAACCATGGGTTTGGCCGCGTTTCCGCGGCAGTCTTGTCGAATCATGATCCCAAATTTGGACGGTGTTCTTATAAAACCCTGCACAATTTTCTGAGATATGTAGAATAATTTTAGGACACCATTTAAAATCGACAGAAACTGTGAAAATTGGATTTTGCAGTTTTTGATTTCCGGTTCGATCGATATTTTAAACGCGTTAGCATAAGTTAGTATAGCAAAATGGTTAGGCTCTGATACCACTGTAAGTCTACGCTAGCGCCCCGGCCGTCTACAGACGCCAAATGCGGAACAAAAACTTTTTAACTGGCGCTAACGTATACTTTAACCCGGATCTTCCATTATTGCTAAACTAACAAACTGTAAAGAGTGTAGAAAGATTATACCGAACGATCCGAGTCCTTCGTTCTTTAACCATCATCCCACGCTCCGTTGCGGCTGCTCCGATCTCGTCGATCTCCGATCTGCTCGTCCAGGTGGCACCACGTCAACGATTCTTTAAACGGGCTCCCGCCTCTGACTCGAGGCAACTCGGTCGTCAAGTTTGCTAAAAAAGACGACCAAGAATGATGTAGAGAATGAGTAGATGACTTTGTCTCGCTTCGTCCAAAACCATGGACGAACGGTTAATGAAGTTGCCGTGGGAATCAGGTGATGGAATGAAATGAGCTGTGAAGTTTCATACACCCCAAAATCTATCATATCTTTTGTAACCAAATGAAAACATCAAGTGAAGTAGAGAGAGAGGAGGGGCCGGCCATTTATAGGTGGAGGGAGGTGAGTGTAGGAGAGGGGAGAGTAACCTTAAGAATAAATATCATGAACAAATATCCTAAGGATAAACAAGAATCATTAAAGTCAAAGCATGAGTCATAATCCTTTTCACCACTTTCTAGAAACTTCTAGAACCTTCTAGAAGCATGACTCACCCTCATCCAAGAAAAGATAAATCCGTCTTTAACCGAATGTTAAAAGACGGCTGATAGAAAACTGGAAACTGGCAACTTCCAAAAGTGATCCTGAAACGACTTTCAGGATAACCCCGTAACTGTATAAATATACCCGCATTTGTATTACGACCGAATACAAATGCATCTGAGACAAAGATATTATACCTACTCAATATAATACTCGGATCCGGCTTAAACCAAAGCCGACCAGTATCATCTGCCCGAAAAATAACACGTGCGTAAACGCACGTGCATTTTCCGAACTCTGCCATAAAACCATACGGCCTCTACAACGTTTCGCCCAAACTTGAGAAACTGTCTGTGGGGGACTCTAATGACTCGTCAGTACCCTGGCAGTGGGTTTAACCACAAACCGTCAGCGGCACTAGCTATGCGTAACGGCTGCCCATGGACTGACCTCAAGGGAGGCTGATGAGCGAACTCATCCAGAAACCCTACTGAGCCTAACAGTGACAATGTATATACAGTCCGGTCCGTTCGTCTATGAGTATCGCATATCTGCCTAGGGAGCTAGAAACGTCAGACCCCCAATAGCAGTATAAGTCGTGTCGGAGTGTAGCCCAATAACACCCTGAGATACTACTGGAGTACCTACCAGTAAATCTCCTGCCATGGCCATAGACTTTGTGTAATGGCTCTCCTAGACACAGCACGACCTCGCCCCCAATACCGGGAGAGACGAATCCCCTGCCGATCCGCTCACGTGCCTCCATATGGCTCAGGACTGTACCCAAAAGCTACCTGTTTGCACGACTCCTTTGAGCCGTGGTAGGGTAGAAATCAAAGCACAGTGGGAACTCACACGAGACAAATGACGACCTCAGGTCGATGAACTAACCTGTACACATGTCACCAGGGAACTGCTATCTGACGATAGATATAATACTAACTAGCAGATTCCCGGCGAGTCCTGTCCGGTGTACTCATAACCCAATGAGCACCTGTATACATCTTAGGTGATCCAACTGACACCAGTGGCTTGTGAGACCGGCCACCGCCCCTCGACGGGGTCTCGACTGTATACACTAGTCTACTCCGGAGTATCAATGCCCTGTCTCGAAACTCCCACGACTAGGGACCACAATTAAGGATATGCATATAAACTACCCAACTCTCACGTATATGATCGCCATCACACTGTTGGTAGTAAAGCAAGATCCTAAGGGCTCTATCAAAGTGCAACGTGTAATCACGACCATGAAATCCGTGTTGCTTGCCGCTCTCGCAAGGGTCTGGGGATGTGGGTTTGGCTATTCATCGCGACCATGGAATCCGTGTTTTATACAGGCTCAAAATAAAATACGGACCTCCTAGTATATCCAATATTTCATATGTTATCTTCTGCTGCTGATATTCTGTGATGTGATCATTTTATATGCGTGAGATGAATGCTTTATTATTGTTTATATGATATATAATAAACGTTTATGTTTTGCACCCGCGCTAGTCCCGTCCCGCTATGCCGTTAGTTAAGTAACCTAACGGTGCATAACGGGACACTGAGGCGAATGTGGATGGCATAAGCGTATGTTGTATTTTCGTTTCTTCTGTGATGCTTAGGAAGCATAAAAGATGGGATTTCATTAATGAAATTAATGAAAGAAAAGAACCCTAAAACATATTGTAAAATCAAATTTTCAAAAAGGGCAGCTCTAGTTTTTGCTTTGCATAGCGGTATTCCTTGTAGAATATCCAGCACCTTATTCGATAAGGAAATAGCCGAGATCCTTTCACCAGGAGTGAGCTCTTTAGCGAAACTAGCAGATACTACAACTCACTCGGTTTTGTTTTTGATTGCTTCTATAGTTTTTGCTTTGCATAGCGGTATTCCTTGTAGAATATCCAGCACCTTATTCGATAAGGAAAGAGCCGATGTCTCTTCATCGGGAGTGACCTTTTTAGCGAAACTAGCAGATGCTGCAACTCACTCGGTTTTGTTTTTGATTGCTTCTGTAGTTCTTACTTTGCATAGTGGTATTTGTGAAATATCTTGCATCTTATTCGATAAGGAAAGAGCCAAGATCTCTTCACCGGGAGTGACCTCTTTAGCAAAACAAGTAAAAAGCCTAAAAAACATTCCTTTTCAAAAATCACTTGTTTCTACAACGATATCAAGTTCATTACGCTCATGGTTTTCTTAATAACCTGCGTAGCCCTCCGTCATTTCAAATAAGGACTAGTTAGTATTCGTGCTACGTTTGTTGGTATTCGTCAAGGCGTAGTGTGTGGTAGCTGATTAGTACTTATCTATTTATTGCATGAGATGCGATTGGATTAGGGTAGTCGTGCGACTTTGTTAGCCTTCGTCAAGGGTCGTGTGGGTGGGTTTAATTCAATCTAGAAATGTACGGGTTGAACTTGACTAGCGGCCTATGGTTTGTTGGCATTTGTCAAGGTCATAGGTTGCTAGGGGTAAAAGTATTATCGGGAATTTCAAGTGTTGAAATTTGCTATGAGATTGCATACCTTTTATGAGATAGTTGGATCCTGATACCCACTGCGAGTAAGAGTTACTCCTGGGAGAGTTTTACACATCACAATTAGCCGATCAAGTAAGTGTCTAGTAAGGTGTTAACGGGGTTATGCCTCTGAGAAAATGAGGTTTATTTTAATTAGGTCCGTGCGAAAGCACGGAGAATCTCCCTCAAAGTACCAACACTGGCCTGGCTGAAAGATTGGCGAACTTGTTAGGTGTAATTAATCTCGTCTAGTCTTACCTTTTAGGGTTTGAAGGAAGATTTGATAAAAACAGTGGGAGCCATCCAGATTAGATAAAATAATAACCAATATTATCTTACAAGAGCGCATGCAAAGTGTTTTCTTCTCTCTCCTGCTAACAACCATGTCACGCCTTAATCAAGATAATAATATGGATGCATTGATCGAACCTGCTTATTATACTGAGCTGGGGAACGTTGGTTCCGCTCTATTTTATAATTGTTATAAGTCCGAGCAGAAAATAGGGGAATATCCGGATTCCTACGCCATCCTAACGAGGAACAAATATGTTGATGCATATTTTTCGGGTGTGTTCATTACCGAGAACTATTTCTCAGTATCCTCTACGTCCTGGGTATGTGATACCGGATCAGGATCCCGCATATGTAAATGTTACATGGGCTACAGATAGGTAGAGAATTGAGAATGTGTAATATATCTCTAAGTGTAGGGAATGGTGCAAATGTTGCAGCCAAAGCAGTTGGCGAATATCAACTAGTATTACCAAATATTAATACATTGATTCTGAACAAATGTTATTAGATACCGAAGCTGATATACAACATTACATCAGTTTCTTTATTAAGTTAAAGAAAGATATAATTTTGTAGTACAGGATAATGTTATGAACATCTTCCTGAATCAAAAGTTGATTGGATCATGCTCGTTAAATAATGACATATACATTCTAAATCAAACTACAGTTCAAAGTATATAGAACACACACAAGAGGAGTAGTTCAGAAATGAACGAATTTTTCTTGTGGTATTGTAGACTAGGTCATATCAATGCGACACGACCAGCTAAGTTATATAAGGATGAATATAAGAATCTGTTCGAATTTTCATTTTATGATACTTGCCAGTCTTATCTCAAAGGTAAAATGACCAATACTCCGTTTACTCGAAACAGAGAAAGAGTTACTGAACTCTTGGGACGGATACATGATGATATATATGGTCCTATGTCTACAAATGCCAATGTTGGTTCTTTGTACTTCATTATATTCATCGACCATCTCTCAAGATTCGGACACGTGTTCCTGTTGAAACACGAGTCTGAAACTTTTAAGAAATTCAAGAAATATAAGCTTGAAGATTAAGAACCAAATGGGTATAAGTATTAAAGTCCTACAATATGATCGAGGAGGAGAATACTTGGTCATGGAGTTCCTGAATTATTTAAAGGAGAATGTGATTTTCTCTCAGCTTACTCCTTCGTATACACCGCAACACAACGGTGTATCGGGGCGGAGGTATCGCACCCTATGAGATATGGCGCGCTCTATGATGAGTACTGCTGAGTTACCTGTTTCTTTTTGGGGTTATGCTCTTGAGAAGTTGCATACCTATTGAATGGGGTTCCAACCAAATCAGGGCCTACCACTCCATATGAGATATGGAATGAGAAGAGACCATGTCTTAAACGAGTTAAGATATGGGTAATCCGGCCTATGTTGAAAAGCAAAATTCGGACAAGCTCGAGGCAAGGTCAGTTCTGTGAGTTTGTTAGGATATCCCAAACATTTGCAAGAAAATATCTTCTACCACCCTGAGGAGCAAAATGTGTTTTGTTTCTCAGCATGCTGCCTTTTTAGAAAAGGAATTTCTTAGAAATTTGTGGTCATAATGTAGAATTGGAAGGAGTTCCAGCTAGATAAACTAACGGCTGATGATTTGGTGAAACCAAAGTATTCAATAGTTTCCAACGAACCTCAGCCTCTCCGCGAATTTGGTAGGGTTCCTCATCCACTTGAGAGATACTACGGTTTTCTCGGTGACAGTGGGAGCGAGAATTGCATCATGGTTGATGATGGCCCAACTAGGTTCAGGAAGGTCATCACGAGTGGGGACTCTGTGAAAAGGCTGGATGTTATGCGATCAAAGATGGAATCCATGCACACCAACAAAGTATGACTTTGCATGTTGCACCTGAAGGGGTAAAACCTATTGGGAGCAAATGGATCTTGAGAAGATTCTTGGTGTAGATGGAAAAGTTGAGACTTTCAAAACCGTGCTTAAGTCCATCAGGATCAATGCGCGCATCGCGGAGTTAGAACATCTGTTTTGGTGTGGTAGTCAAAGAGTTTGACTTCATCAAAATGGTAGATGAACCTTGCATATACAAGAAGGTTGTAGAGAGTGAGGTTGTCTTACACGTATTG
Organism: Agapanthus africanus; assembly: GCA_030015575.1. Classification (NCBI taxonomy): domain Eukaryota; kingdom Viridiplantae; phylum Streptophyta; class Magnoliopsida; order Asparagales; family Amaryllidaceae; genus Agapanthus; species Agapanthus africanus. Next base: position 901,495,516 of record CM057339.1, on the reverse strand, counting down.
TACGTAAATAACATACCTTGATAGGAAATGGTTTCCTATGCTACACTCGGTCAAGCTCCTCTTATCACGAAGATTCTCAATATAAGATCTGGATGATACCTACTACATCTCGTAGATTATGATCTATGGTGATAGATCTAAGTGGATGTTGGGAGTGTCCCAAATCCAGGTACATTAACACCATATTAAAGGGGTTTAGTATGGAAGATTCTAAGCGTGGTGGTTCGCCCACTAACTCAGGAATCACTCTCTCCAAAAAGATGTCTTCCAAGACTGATTTGGAAAGAGCTCGCGTACAAGGGATAGCCTATGCTTCGGCAGTAGGCTATATCATGTATACGATATTATGTACCAGACCAGATGTAGCTAAATCACTAGGTGTAGTGATCAGGAATCAATCGGATCTTGGGAGAATCGCTGGAAAGCTGTGGAGGACATTCTTAAGTACTTGAGAAGCACTAAAAGAAAGTTCTTGGTTTGAGCTTCCAGGATGATAAAGACAACTGAAAGTCAGTCACAGGTATTGTCTTTACCATCAATGGAGGGACGGTATGTTGGAAGAGTTCCAAGCTAGATACCGTGACATACTAAATGATAAAGGCTGAATACATTGCTACCAATGATGCTGCCAAAGTGGCTGTCTGGGCATTTCTTGTTCATGAGATGAACAAGGTTCCTACCATTGAGTGCCCAATAACTGTTATTGTGAAAACAATAGAGTTGTGGTTTTGGCCTAGGAACGCAGGTCCCATCAGCGTTCCAGACATATTCTGAAGCAAGTATCACCTGGTCAGGGAGATGGTTAATCTCCAAGGGATCAAGGTCAGGAAAGTAGACATGGACGTTAATACGGCGGATCCACTCACCAGGGCGTGCTTCCCCAAATGATATTTGAGAGATTTTGGGATGGTTGAGTATGGGATACTACAACCACTGCTATTTTGTTGGGTATTGGATACTACAACAGATGGGAGATTGTTAGTTATATGTATGCCCTAGAGGCCATTACTGTACACGGGATGTATATTGTGGTGGATGCTCGGACATATATAGGGAGGAATTTCTTACTCGACATGATAATATGCTATCTGGTTGCACTTTATCTTAACATGTTGACTTGTATAAGTGATGATGTCTTTCTCTCACATGTTGATAAAGCCCTTAAGATGTGTACTTGACTACCAGGACTATGATGGAGATCATACTAGTAGGGCCAAGGGTAGTCCACAAGTACATCCTATAATTGTTCTTAGTCGTGGGAGTATCGAGACAGGGCATCGATACTCCAGAGTAGACTAGCGTATGCGCTTCTCGACCCATATGATGGGCGATGGATGATCCCATATCCATTGGTGTTTGACATCAAAGAAGGTATACGGGTGCTCAGTGGAGACTGGGTACACTGAACGGACTCGCCGAGAACTCTTAGTTGGTATTATACCTATCGTCAGATAGCAGTTCTATGGTGACACTGGTACAAATAAGTCTGTAGACCCGAGATCGTCATAGAGTTTTGTGTGATTCCCACTGTGCTTTGATTTCCACCTTACCACGTTCAAGAGAACGTGCAAAACGGTGGCTTTTGGGTGCAGTCCCGAATCACATGGAGGCAATGAGCGATAGGAGGGGTTTCATCTCTCCCGGTATTGGGGGTTGATGTTGCACTGTGCTCGATTGGCTATAACTGGAAGTCTCTGGTCAGGGCTGATATGGAAATCTACTGGTAAGTGTTATCAGTAGTTTCTCGACCCGTTATAAGCCTCACATCAACATGACTTATCGGTTAATGGGGTTTGACGTTTACCACCCCTAGACTGAATATGCGACATATCAGACGAAGAGACCGGACTGTACGGTAGTGTTACTGATTGGATTCGCAGGAGTATATACATGCTTGCTTGTTGATCTTCTGATCGCTCAATACCCGGGTGGTCATTACGTTTAGCAGACCGCTTGCGGCTTGTGGGTGTTTGATATGATCATCACCTACTGCCGGCGTATTGATGAGTCTTTAGAGTCCTACACAGAGGTTTCCTGATTCATGCGAAACGAAGTAGGGGTACATATGTGATATGTGCGGGACCGAAATTAATGCGCGTATGCGATACCGCACTCTATTCTAGCGACTTATGACATTGGTCGGTTATATGTAATATAGTCGGATTATCGAATCAAGTGTTGATTCGATAAGTTATTGCATTTGATATTAGTCGGTTATATGTAATATAGCCGGATTATTAAATCAAGTATTGATTTAATAATTTAATGTAGAATTATATATTTGATATATTAAATTACATTAACTAATATATGCTCACTTAAGTATTTCTTATTCTCACTTTTGATACATTTAACATATATATGTTATATGTTTATTGTATTGTTTTCTTTTGTTCACAAATTATATATATGTGATATATATCATTGTGACATGCTAGGTTACACATGAAACATGGATGTATGAGACTTATACCATGTTAGGGTTAATGTTAGGGTTTATATTTATTATTATGTAATTCAAATAAAGTGGAATTTGTCATGGTTGATCTTTTGGATGAAACTTGTAGAACATTGACTAAGTCCGCCTCTTTTGTTTTTGCTTAACATATTTATTAACCTAACCTTTAACCCTTAACCATGGTTTATTCTCTACATGGGTTAAGGCATGGCATAACTCACCATGGTTGCATTTCTAATCTCATAAGTTTTATTCATCTATCACTTCATCTTCTTCTTCCTCATGAAAGCTTGCTAGCTTTTTCTATGTGATGAAAAATTGTGAGAATAAGAAAACTAAAGAGTGCCCATTTCCTACTTCATCATCCTCTACTATTAGCCGTTTAGTTTAGGGTGTTTGCTTCACTAAACCCTAATTTAGTGAAGAGCTAGCATGAGCTTGAGTCTCCTCGACGTAGATCATCTTCGGCCTCGAAAACTTCGAGTAAGTTTGCATCTTTCACCTTGTGGATCCTCTCAAGAGTTTGGGAGATCATTACTCGTAGCGAAGGGACTTCTACATGGAGCATTTGAAGTGAAGGACCGGTCTACAAAGGTTGTATTCCGCATTCACTTAGCTGTAAAGTTGTTTACTTTAAGCTTCCGTATGATTCTCTAGTAAAAGATCTAAGTTAGGGTTCTTTGAAGCATGGCAAAATTTTAATTTGGTATGGATGATGCCACCCGAAATCTTGCTGTCGTGCTTAGGAACCCAACAACTTTCGCCAAAGGCAAGAGAAAACCCATCTCTTGTTATTCATGCTATTTTAATATCTAGGCTAGATAATAATGTTAGATTATTTTGATATATAGTAGTGTAAATATGTGTTTTCGACCGATTACCAAACACTGCCCTAGTGTTCGATGCGAATTATAAACCAAACTATATCTTGTTATGGCAGAACTTGCAATAGTTTGATTCCTTTACTGTTTGTGAATATCGTGTAGTAATTTGGATGCAAAATATTGTGTTCATAACCATGTAAAGTCGCCCCCTCAAGGCACACTAAATCTGAATTTTACCGCGCATGTTACCTCGTTAAAATCATTGTAAATCCAATACGATTTGGAATGTGATGTGCTACGGCTCATATCGAGGCTGACTCGATAATCTAGAACCATCCGTAGTTTATTTCTCGACGTTTATAGATTATTGTAACGATATTTGGCTGCGACCGTGGCACTGGACTGCAGTCCGGGGAAGCATATCTCGTGAATCCTTTAATTTGAATACCCGCACGTCCCTGCTTTAAACTGAAAATGCGCCGAGCCCCATAGAGCCGCGTAGATAATTTAGTTAGCTAATACATGAATCTGGTCCCGTGCATTTTCACCGTCGTTTGATATTTAGTTTGTATTTTTGAGTATCGATGTGTTCTGCAGTTTCTGCAGTAACATTTCTTACTTCGTCATACTAAACAGGGCATAACTCTTAGTACAGAAAGGCTATTGATAATCCTTTTGATGCATTGGAAACCTAACAGATAAAACTAGATTTCATTCAACTGGGGAGACATCTGAAACTTAACACAATCCCTAGTAAACTGCGCGCAAAATTGGACTTCCAGTTCTGAAACTGGAATTCCAGCAATCGATCGCTAATTTAAAATGATGATAAGTCCCTAACCTGAGTTCCGTTTGACATGAGATTAATTTTATTGATTATATAATCAAGTGTACTTCGTACGCCTTTTATATTGTTTTGGTTGATTTTATACGCATGTTTATGGTAAATTGTGCAAATTATGTGGCGTTGGCTGCTAAGCATTTTTACCTATTTGTATGCTTGCTTTATACGTGCTGCATATTGATTGTTTACATTGAGACCTGGCGACTGTTTGCATTGTTGTTATATAAGTGTTAGTGATTGGGTTGTGGAAAATACGAAAGTGACATGGATAAGTGGAAATGTGATTGAAAGTGAAAGCGATACGTATTTGTTCACAACCTATCTAGTACCTGAATTCATACTATAACCTGGGGAATGGGGAAATCAAGATGGAATTGAACTCGTATTTAGCAAGATACAGTGATTTAGAGGATGATCATTCGCTATTAGTCATATATATATACATACATACATTAGGTCGTGGGCCTAGCGGCACGGCTGCAGGGTTATGTCCCGGGCAACAATGGACCGTAGTCGCGGGCATGCACGGGACCCTTATTAATCACGAGCATCCTTTCCACCATTTGATTTCGTTGACTTAGTGACTGATAAGTAGTGACATACACATTGCCTGGTTTGCTGACATGATACTTATATCACACCGTTCATATGCAAATGATGTTCATTATTTTCATGTTCTGCATCCTATTGCACTTTTCATGTTTAATAATATTGCACACCCATTATATAATTATTACTATATGTGTCGTCCTGACGACCTGAATGTGCATGCTCAGAAGACGAAGTGGACCCAGTCACGGTGCATGACCCGCCCTTCGAGATCGCGGAAGTCTAGACCGTAACATCAGCGCCATTCCCTTTTTCTTTGAGCACATTATTTTTGTTGGTTAGTTATTTTATTCTGCAAAATAAATGTATCTTGAACTCTTTTTATTGTGATGTAATAAAAGTTGTGAACTGTGATTTTCTTTATTCTTGCACTGTTTACTGACTACCATGTAATACTATAAGCCGAAGTGTGACTACGGCGAGATTATTTACTGACTGTAGAAGCATGGCTGGCCTAGTCACCCCTTGTATTCCGTATTTTGGGAAGCGGGGCATAACATGGTTTTGTTGGTATCAGAGCCAAGGTTTTGGATGAAATTACAGTTCCGTCGAGGGATCCCTAGACTGAGTTACACCCTTGACATGTGCCTTATTACATTCTTTTCACTTTCTAATTCTCGTTGAATCATTCTGTAGCCTTTATTTGAATCTAATTTCTTTTGATCATTTTTCAGAAATATGGACTCCTTGGGAAACTTCTCAGATGCCGGTTCCCACGATCATACCGAAAAGATTCTCAGCATACCGACGATCCTAGCCCAGGCTCAAGAGAGGAAGACCGATCTTCTGTCCGAGAGATTGAAGGCGGTACATGATACCGCAATTACCGCTCTGGAGAGATCTACGGCTGTTCCCGCCGCCCCCGAGGGCGCCCTCGTACCGACTATACAGGCTCGGGTCGGTACCGTTTCGGATTTCAGGAGGCTTCATCCAGCTGTGTTCATGGTATCAGCAAATCCACTTGAGGCCGAACAATGGCTCATCAACGTGTAGAAACTTCTGACGGCCGCTCGAGTTCCTGACGATGACGGAGTGAACGTGGTGAAAATTCAGCTGGAGGACGAGGCCCGCACGTGGTGGTCCATAGAGGAAAGCCGACTAGAGAAACCTATTGGATGGGACACGTTCTCCGCATACTTCCTGGATCACTATTTACCGGCCATGGCCAAGGCCGAGATGGAGGAGAAATTCATTATGTTGAAAAAAAATAGACGCTCAGTGGATGTCTACGCCGCAGAGTTTAACCGGCTGAGTCGCTTCGCACCATACATGGTAGCCACCGAAGCCGCCAGGACAAGACGATTCCAGCAGGGGCTCGATATTGAACTGCAGCAACTTATCGCGTCTCTCGATCTACCAACCTTTGTCCAAGTGTTGAATGATGCCCGAGTACAGGAAAGATTGGCGGAGAAGGCCAAGGGCCAACGATCGATGGACATGAGACCCCATGTGGTCCCAGCACGGCCTAGCATCTCCCTCCGTTGAGCGATCCCAGTTCACAGGCCGGGTATCATACAGATGAAGCGCACTTTCTCACCTCAGCAGCCGCATCGGAGGACCCTGTTTTGCGATTATTGCCAGAGGCCAGGACACATGCAGAGAGATTGTTGCAGAGCTAAGGGGCAGTGTCTGATTTATGGATCCAGCGAGTATAGGGTCAGCGGATGTCTCAAGAGATCTGAGCTACAGGGAGGGTTCGAGCAACATCAACAGTCGTACGACACTTCAGCTCAGAGAGGTCCACCTCGGGTTTCCCAGCAGCGGTTATTCGATCAGAGATAGACTGGTACGGATTGAAATCAGGAACGAGCTTTCACCCTGTCCGCCGAACAGGCAGAGACTTCTGGAGAATTAGTTACAGGTACCCTCCTTGTTTATTTTGTACCAGCTAGAGTTCTTTTTGATTCGAGTGCTTCACATTGTTTTATTTCTACGAGGTTTGTTGACACACTCTATACCTCACAAGCCATTGACCAAGAGTTGGGAGATACATACGGGTAACGGTATTATTGTGTCCAATCAAGAGTGCAGGTTATGTCCGGTGGTAGTATGCGGTAGGGAATTCTATGCGAATTTCCTTTTAATCGGGATGGGCAGCTATGACGCAATTCTCGGGATGGATTGGATGAGTACCTTCCATGCGATCATCGATTGCCGAGCTAGGAAAGTGACTTTCCGCATTCCCAATCACCCTGAGTTTGTTTTTGAAGGCGGAAGTGAGTCTTTGGAGCCAGCCAAGTTTAGAGCCAAGCCAAAACTGTTGACGGCTATGGAGATTGATGAAAGTCCAGCCTCAGAGATCGTTCGGGATTTTCTTGATGTGTTCCCTGAAGATTTACCAAGACTACCACCTCCTCGCGTATTAGGCTTCTCGATTGACCCGATCTCAGGGAACGTGCCAGTTTCCAAGGCTTCTTACAGGATGGCGCCAGTTGAGTTGGCAGAACTAAAGAAGCAGATAGAAGATCTTTTGGACAAGGGATTTATCCGTCCAAGCGTTTCCCCATGGGGTGCTCCTGTGTTACTGGTGAAGAAGAAAGACGGTTCCTTACGCATGTGCATCGACTACCGGGAGTTGAACCGAGTGACCGTGAAGAACAAGTATCCCATTCCCCGCATTGACGACTTGTTTGACCAGCTTGGTAGTGCTCGAGTATTTTCTAAACTAGACCTTCGGTCAGGGTATCACCAGATCAGGGTTAAGGCAGATATGCAAGACGGCTTTCCGAACCCGATATGGCCACTATGAGTTTCTTGTAATGCCGTTCGGTGTTACCAATGCACCGACCATATTTATGGACTTGATGAACAAGGTTTTCTCCATGTACTTGAATTAGTTTGTTGTCGTATTCATCGACGACATTCTAGTCTATTCCAGAAGTCGAGAGAAGCACGCTGAGCATCTATGAATTGTATTGTAGATTCTACGAGAGGAGAAGCTCTTTGCTAAGATAAGCAAGTATGAGTTTTGGCTCGACAAAGTGCAATTTCTGGGGCATGTCATTTTGAGTGACGGCATTTCAGTGGATCCGACGAAGATCGAATCTATCAAAGACTGGCCAACACCGAAATTAGTTGCTGAGATACGAAGTTTCTTGGGATTAGCTGGGTATTATCGATGGTTTGTCCAAGATTTCGCCAGAGTAGCGGAACCCTTGACGAAGCTCACACGGAAGGAGGTGCCGTATGTTTGGTCGAAGGAGTGCACCCAGGCATTCAAGCTGTTGAAACTAAAGTTGACCACGACTCCAATCCTGACTGTGCCAGACAGCTCAGGTGGCTTGGTTATTCATAATGATGCGTCGGGAAAAGGTTTGGGCTGTGTATTAATGCAGCACGGTCGAGTGGTGACTTATGCCTTTCGTCAGCTGAAAACTCACGAGAAGAACTACCCCATGCATGACCTAGAGTTAGCAGCCGTTGTGTTCGCCTTAAAGATTTGGAGGCATTACTTGTTAGGCGAAAGAGTAAAAGTATACACGGATCACAAAAGTTTAAAGTACGTGTTCACTCAGAAGGAACTGAATATGAGACAACGCAAATGGTTGGAATTGATGGCAGACTACGACATTGATCTACAGTATCACCCGGAGAAGGTGAACGTCAGCTGTGTTGCTGACTTGTCGTTCCTGATGCTTTCAGTCGTAGGCCGTCAGCTGTGTTGCTGACTTGTCAGAAGGGGATTTTCGATGACCTTCAGAGACTCGAGTTGGAGGTAGTTACACCGGGTGTGCCCGGACAGCTCTGGCAGTTGCAAGTTCAATCATCGCTTGTAGATCGCATCAAAACTGCACATGCTGGAGACCCTCAATTGTAGAAGTTCAGAGGGTTAGTTGAGGCTGGTTTGAGGACGGATTTGTAGATTCACGAAGATGGTTCTCTGAGATTTGGCAGCCGGCTGTGTGTTCCAAAGGGGGTATTCAAGATGAAGTTCTAGCTGAGGCACATAGTTCCGCTTACTCGATGCACCCAGGTGGCACCAAGATGTACAGAGATCTGAGGCAGCACTTCTGGTGGAATGGAATGAAGAAGGAGATTGTTCGCTTTGTCTCCAAATGTTTGATATGCCAACAGGTGAAAGCCGAGTATCAGAGAATCGCTGGGTTGTTGCAACCGCTTCCAGTGCCAAAGTAGAAATGGGAGCACATCACCATGGATTTTGTGACGGCACTACCTCGAAGCCCAAGGGGCAATAATGTTGTCTGGGTTATTGTTGATTGTCTTACGAAGGCAGCGCATTTCATACCCTTCCGAGTCGGACAGTCGACGGAGTCGCTCGCAGAGAAATATATGCAGGATATTGTGAGACTACACGGGGTGCCCATTAATATCGTGTCGGATCGAGACACCAGGTTTATCTCCCATTTCTGGAAGAGCCTGTAGGAGAGTTTGGGCACGCGTCTCAAGTTCAGCACGGCCTATCATCCGCAAACGGACGGGCAATCAGAGTGTACTATCTAGACGCTCGAGAATATACTGAGGGCATGCATGCTTGACTTTCAGGGTTCTTGGGAGGATCACCTCTATCTGGTAGAGTTTTAGTATAATAACAGTTACCAAGCTAGCATCCAGATGGCACCGTTCGAGACTCTATATAGATGGAAGTGTCGATCCCCTCTTTGTTGGGATGACGTGGGTGAACGAAGCTTGTTGGGTCCTGAGCTTATAGTGCAGACAGTGAGCAAAGTTCAGACGATCAGGCAACGAATCAAGACGACTCAGGACCGACAGAAGAGTTGGGCAGATGCCGGCAGAATATCGTTGGAATTTGGTATTGGTGACCACGTGTTTCTGAAGATATCACCCACTCGGGGGGTGATCAGATTTAGTAGTCACGGAAAACTCAGTCCCCGATTCATCGGACCTTTTGAGGTGTTAGAGCGAGTAGGAGAGGTGGCTTATCGACTTGCTTTGCCTTCATCGCTAGCTGGTGTGCACAATACTTTCCATATATCTCACATGAGACGCTACGTTCGGGATGATAGCCATATTCTGGACCATTCGGAGTCAACATTGGGAACCGATCTGTCTTACGAAGAGCAGCCTACCACCATTCTCGATCGTCGGGAAAAAGTGTTGAAGAACAAAGTCATTCTCTTGGTTCGAGTTTCTTGGGGTGGTCGTTCTCCAGGAGAGTCTACCTGGGAACCCGAGGAGGACATCCGTGTATATTTTCCGCATCTATTTGAGTAGTGTTGTTCCGTTATTTCCATTCTTTAATTTCGAGGACGAAAATTTTTGTAAGGAGGGTATGATGTAAATCCCCGGTTCTCGTATATATATATTCCGTATATTTTTTTCAGATTTTCCTAGAATTTTTGCACTTTTTAGATTTTTTTAATTATTTTATTTAATTATTTTTTCCTAATCTAAACTCAAAAAAAATTCCTAACTCTAAACTCACCCGACCCGACCCGTGCTCACCCTACCCGACCCGACCCGTGCTCACCCTACCCGACCCGACTGCCCCGACCCGCTACTTCTTATTCTCCCTCTTCTTTTATTTTTCCGCAACTTTCCTCCAACATTTCCACGCGACGACCGCGCCCACCTCCACGAGACCCGCGTCCCGCTCGCCATCACCTCCGCGATCCCTTCCACCAAAATCTTCTTCTCTCCAATGGCTCCCCCTCTCTCCCCTCGCCGACGTCCCCGCAAGACCCGCTCCCCCATGACCTCGTCCTCGCTACGTCCTAACCGTCTCCGAGTTTTCACGGCTCATCCCTACACCCCCTTCATCCCTAACAGCTCGATCTCTCTCTCTCTCACTTTCCCCTACAAACTCCCCACTTCCTTTCTCCCTCAACTTGACTCCTAGCCACCATCACCGGAGCTTCCCCTTCCGACGAGCTCGCCCCTCCAAACACCCACTAACTCCTCCATCGACGATGAGCCCCGACCTCCTCATCTCACTCACTCTTTCTCTCCCCCTCTTACCTTTTGCCTTAACCCACTGCCGGCTCCCCTGCTACCCGCACCAACCCCTCCGCATCGTCGACAACTACCAGCAACAACGCCATCATCGGAGCCGCCTCCTCTAATCCCCATCATCTCCTCTCCTCCATGACACCGAGCCCTCATCCTCTTCATCCACCATCGTCGGAGCTCACCATCTCCAAGCTACAAGCTCCGAGCATCCCCAACATCGAGCCCCTGCATCCATCGCCGCAGCCACTACCAACTCCACCTCGCCGACGATCCCCGAGCTTCCTGCAACCGCAGCACCCCGAACGCCTCACCCGAGCCACTGTGAACCCACTATCCCGTGCCTGCCTCCACGCCAGTGCCGAGCCCCCAAGTCTTCCCCCGAGCCAGCCGAGTCGCACGTGTATCGTGCCCGTGTCGTGCCACCGTCTCAGTCGTGCCATTTTCGCCAAAGACAAGAGAAAACCCATCTCTTGTTATTCATGCTATTTTAATATCTAAGCTAAATAATAATGTTAGATTATTTTGATATATAGCAGTGTAAATATGTGTTTTCGACCGATTACCAAACACTGCCCAGTGTTCGATGCGAATTATAAACCAAAACATATCTTGTTATGGCGGAACTTATGATAGTTCAATTCCTTTACTGTTTGCGAATATCGTGTAATAATTTGGATGCAAAATATCGTGTTCATAACCATGTAAAGTCGCCCCCTCAAGGCGACACTAAATCTGAATTTTACCGTGCATGTTACCTCGTTAAAATCATTGTAAATTCAATACGGTTTGGAATGTGATGTGCTACGGCTCCTATCGAGGCCGACTCAATAATCTAGAACCATCTGTAGTTTATTTCTCGACGTTTATAGATTACTGCAACGATATTTGGCTGCGAATGCGGCACTGGACTGCAGTCCAGGACAGCATTTCTCGTGAATCCCTGAATTTGAATACCTGCACGTCCCCGCTTTAAAATGAAAATGCGCGTAGCCCCATAGGGTCGCGTAGATAATTTAGTTAGCGAACACATGAATCTAGTCCCGCGCAGTTTCACCGTCGTTTGATATTTAGTTTGTATTTTTTAGTATCGATGTGTTCTGCAGTTTCTGCAGTAACATTTCTTACTCCGTCACACTAAACAAGGCGTAACTCCTAGTACAGGAAGGCTATTGATAATCCATTTGATGCATTAGAAACCTAACAGATAGAACTAGATTTCATTCAACTGGGGCGACACCTGAAACTGAACACAATCCCTGGTAAACTGCACGCGAAGTTGGACTTCCAGTTTTGAAACTGGAATTCCAGCAATTGATTGCTAATTTAAAATGATGATAAGTCCCTAATCTGAGTACCGATTGACATGAGATTAATTTTATTGATTAGATAATCAAGTGTACTCCGTACGCCTTTTATATTGTTTTGGTTGATTTTATACGCGTGTTTTATGGTAAATTGTGTAGGTTATGTGGCGTTGGCTGTCAAATATAGTGAATGTCTGTTCAGTGCATTTTCACCAATTTGTGTGCTTTCTTTATACCTGCTGTATATTGATTGTTTACATTGAGACCTAATGACTGTTTGCATTGTCGTTATATAAGTGTTAGTGATTGGGTTGTGGCAAATACGAAAGTGACACGGATAAGTGGAAATGTGATTGAAAGTAAAAACGATACTTATTTGTTCACAACCTATCTAGTACCTGAATTCATACTATAATCTTGGGAACGGGAAAATTAAGGTGGAATTAAAATCGTATTTAGCGAGGTACAGTGATTTAGAGGATGATCATTCGCTATTAGTCATATACACACACATATATTAGGTCGTGGGCCTAGCGGCAGGCTGGAGGGTTATGTCCCGGACAACAGTGGACCGTAGTCTCGGTCATGCACGAGACCCTTGTTAAACACGAGTATCCTTCCACCAATTGATTTCATTGACTTAGTGACTGATAAATAGTGATATACACATTGCCTGGTTTACTGATATGATACTTATATCACACCGTTCATATGCAAATAATGTTCATTATTTTCATGTTCTGCATTATGTTGCACTTTTCATGTTTAATAACATTGCACGCCCATTATATAATTATTGCTATATGTGTCGTCCTGACGACCTGAGTGTGCATGCTCAGAAGACGAAGTGGACCCTGTCATGGAGCAGAACCTGCCCTTCGAGATCGCGAAAGTCTAGACCGTAATATCAGCGCCATTCTCTTTTTCTTTGAGCACATTGTTTTTGTTGGTTGGTTATTTTATTCTGCAAAATAAATGTATCTCGAACTCTTTTTATTGTGATGTAATAAAAGTTATGAACTGTGATTTCCTTTATTCTTGCACTGTTTACTGACTACCATGTAATACTATAAGCCGAATTGTGACTACGGCGGGATTATTCACTGACTGTAGGAGCATGGCTGGCTTAGTCACCCCTTGTATTCCGTATTTTGGAAAGCGGGATTGACAAATCGGATGATTTTTTTTTTTGAAATAAATAGCGGTATAATCCACCCAAGTTTCATTAGATAAGTGAAACATAGAGTCCAAACATACAACCATCCACAATTCGCCAACACCCTACTACAAACCAAAAGCCAATTATTACAGACAGCCCAAGTCCAGCAAAACAGGATCAACCCCACAATCTCCAAACCGAGGAGAAACCGCAATGTCCAACTAAACAAAAAACTGCCATCATAGCGGACGAGCAACGAGGTAAAACCCAGCGACACCAAAATGAGATCAGGCAGCTACCCTGCCTACTCACCATTAGCCCCCTCCTGCTCCTCAACACAACATTCATGGATCAATGGAAAGCTTGGGCCGGCCTTCGAGTTAGCTCTCAGTTTAGCAGACACCCCTGCCCATAAAGAATAGCAACTATTAATGGTGTGAATCAATTCCTGGCTAGTCTTTGCAACACTACGGAAGCATTTCTCATTTCTATTAATCCACAGGCCCCAAAGAGCTGCCGCAATTAAAATGTCATTCTGAGGTTTGTCCTCAGGTTTCATGCGAGTATCTCTCCAATAGGACCACCATGAGTTCAAACTCGATGGTAAATGCGATACATGAAGTTTGTTACAAACCCAAACCCAAACATTTCTAGCAAACACACTCAGTGAAAAGGTGATGAACATTTTCAAACTGACAATCACAAAGAACACACTCCGGGGAGACCAAGATGTTCCTACGAATAAGGTTTCCTTTCGTAAGAATCGCATCATTAGCTAACAACCAAAGAAAAATCCTAATCTTGAAGGGCACTCTAGTATTCCAAATTACCGCCGAATCTGGTGAATATTATCATCCCCATACCTTGATTCAGCTTTTAAGTGAGGAATTCATTGTGGGACTGGTACACCTGAACTTCTTTAACAATTACTGAGTACCTCCATTTATTCGATGTGACCATTAAACTGCAAAACCCTTCTCGTTAAAAGGCTCAGGTGCTTAGCCTTTCTACCTTCTTCGGGCACCCTGTAGCGAGTAGCAAGTTTTTCCCCCTCCTCATTTGCTCCCGAGTTCATCCTCTTAGTTTATTTTCTTCTCATTCTCTTCCAACTGCACATGAAGGTTATTTAAGAGGAGGATCTATGAGCTCGAGATGACAAATGAACATTATCTTCTAGTAGGGTAACGGTTAACGGTTAAATGTGAGAATGGCAAGAGTTATTCCAAAAGTTTGCTACAAAGCTCTCCTCGGTGATTTCTTACGCATAGCTTTGTTATTTTGTTGCGCAGCTTCCTATATACATAATGTAAAGGTGTAGAGAGGTGGCAGAATTTTCAAAATTCCAATTTTGCCCTCATAAATTTTGGTATTTCCACTTTCTACTGCCGCCTGTCCCGTCTCCTTTTCAAAATGCCAATTTTTCCCTCACAAATTTTGGTATTTCCACTTCCTATTGCCACATGTCCCATCTCCTATTGGCGTCCGTACCCACCTCCTGCTCTATTTAAGATGGAGCACTTCATCCTCATTCTCTACTCAAAACAGAAAAACCAAAAGTGAAAAAAAAAGTTGAGAGAGTGGAGAGAGAAAGACCTTTAAAACTCTACCAATTTTCTTTTCCTATTTTGCATTCAGGGTTGAAGGACGAGAATGGCAATATTTGTGCTGTGTGTTTTGAAGAAATTGAGATGGATAGCAACGGTAATTTAGTCGAACGAATGCAGTTGTGTTGTGATATGCATTCCACATGAAGTGTATTGTTTCTTGGTTGTTCAAGAAAAACTCATGCTCGCTATGTCGATGTGAGAAACCACGTCAAATAACTTAAGATGTCACTGTTAGTTTTTCTTTATTGATCGATCATCTGTTGTTTTTGTTATTTTGACATGTAAAATTCGAAGAAGAATGAACAATATTAATAAGTTCTGATTGTTTTTTCTAATATTTTCAATTGGTTTAATATGGTTAATACGATGATCAAATGATACATTTTATGGATATATGGTATAAATCATTTAATTTTCTAACTCGGTCGTGTTTTTGCAATTAAATTTGACAAATGACGGAAAAAGAGAAAAAAATTAAGAAGATGCCAGCATGCAAGAAAAAACTCAAATGAAAAAAATAATGAGATTGCCAATTGGTTTTAATGGGTACTTTTTTTGTTGGAACAACATGTTTATGATCATAATTCGTAATAAGCATAAGTAAAAATTATTAAACTGAAAAAGACAGTAATCATGAAAAAAGAGAAAGACGTTACCATTTTCAAAAATATTGTAGAAAAATAGGGACGTTATCAGATAGAAATATGACAGAAATGACAAGTCGGACGGAATAAATCAAAAGAAAAACCGCTAAAATTAGAAAACTGCTAAAAATAAAAAGTTATTAGAACGAAAAACTAATTATTTAATTGCTTCCTAAATTGATTCTCGATACTTCCGGTCAAATCTTAACTGATTCGGGTGCTAATTTCACTTCTAATTCGAAAGTCAAACTTCGGAGCAAATCTTTGACCGCGATTTCGGGGCCTTAAATGATGGATTTTCGCGATTCCGGGAGACGTCAATGTTATGCCTATAGCAATCTATTGACCCAGACGATTTTGCGAGATCTTCGATTTGGCTGGTGGAATGCGCGAATCGGACAAAATTTGACAGTTTGGGATTCTCGGGTTGAACTAGACCCGACATGTTTTGGATCAGTCGAGCAACTCCAAGTAGGCTATGGCTGCGTCAATAAGGCATAATACCAGCGCATAGACTGAGAGGGTACAAAGGCCCATGTGCAAGTGCATGCAGTCGCAAAATAGTGACGTAAATATTAGTCATAATTTGACAGAAAAAGATATTACTCATGACGGCCAGAAAAAAGGCATTAGGCATGATTTGACAAAAAGGGACATTGGTCATGATGGACTGTAGAAAAATAGTGACGTTGGCATTGGCTATCGTTTGACAGAAAAAGGACATTAGCCATGACGGACTATAGAAAAATAATGACGTTAGCATTGGTCATGATTTGACAGAAAAAGGACATTAGTCATGTCCACCTCCTATTGCCACATCTCCCATCTCTTATTGGCACATATCCCCACCTCTAATCTATTTAAACAAAGACACTTCATTTTCAATCCCTACAAAAGAGAAAGGGTAAAAAAAGGATAAACCAGAAATATTTTGCATCTGTTAATGGCACAAAATCTTGATTCAGGACAGTCATTGTCTCTCTCAATGGTCAAAGAGTATAACAAACCGCCGTTGTTTCTCCTACTCCATGCAAAACTGACGCCCGCGTCGTCGGTTGCCGACGGTGTTGATCCTTCCGTTTGGACCCACGGGTACATTGAAGACTCCGCCCAAGTGACCATTCCCTCTCCCGTTGGCTCTCGTGATGGTACAAAGTGTATTTTGGACGAAATGTCATCTTTTAAGCATCGCAAATATGTAGCCTCTAAATTACGTTTGCCCGAGAACTGTCGTAGCTTCGCTGGCTGGGTGGTGCGTCGTAAATACCCCATCCAAGATCAGCATTGCATGTATCTTGAAACAGAGATCAGCAAATTCGTCCATGAAGCTGTGGAGGTGGCAAATGCTAAATTTCATATCAAGATATATGTTTATACTAGCATTGATAGGACTGTGACAATTAACAGACCACGTAAGCGAAAGAGACAAGAGTTGAAGGACGGGATTGACGATATTGTTTGTGCGGTGTGCTTCGAAGAAATTGAGAAGAGTAGCAGTGGTGATTTGTTCGAAAGAGTGCAGTTGTGTTGTGACCATACATTCCATATGAATTGCATTGTTTCTTGGTTGTTCAACAATAACTCATGTCCACTATGTCGATATGAGAACCCATGTAAAATAGATTAGGATGTTAATTTTAGTTTTTCTTTATTGATCAACCTTCTGTTATTTCTGTTATTTTGGCATGTAAATTTCGAAGAAGGGATGAACAATGTTCACAAGTTCTGATTGTGTTTTCAAATATTTTCAATGGTTTAATATATTTAATATGATGATCATATGATGTATTTGGATATATAGTATAAATCACTTAATTTTCTAACTCGGTCGTATTTTTGCAATCAATTTTGATAAAAGACAGAAAAAGACAAAAAAATTGAGAAGGTGACAATGTCCAGGTATAGAAAAACTCAAATAAAAATGAATAATGATATTACCAATTGGTTTTAACGGATACTTCTTTGGTTAGAAAACATGCATGTTATAATCATAATTCATAACAATCATAATTAAGTATTATTAAATAGAAAAACACATTAGTCATGATGCTTTTTTTTAATTGGTAAGTGGTGCAGCACTGCTTTGGGATGCAGCGCTTCTAAACAGATTTAAGAGAAATTAAAAGAATAGAAAGATAACAATGACAATTTCACCAAACTAGGGTTTTATTTAATTAAAATTGCCTCTTACAATTGCAAAATGTAAATCACAACTAATTTTCTAATAAAAAAAGAACTGCTAAAAATAGAAAAACTGCTAAAAATAAGGCATAAAACTAAGTTCGGAATTTTCGGGTTGAACTAAACGTGACGTGCATCAATGAAGCATAATACTAGCGCATAAATTGATAAAGGACAAAGTCTCGCGTGCAAGTGTATGCAGTTGAGTACGTATATGAGGAAAAACGTTATCAGGTACAAACAGGAAAGAAAAATGACATTTATCACGATGGAAGAAAACTAGTGTTAATGATAGGAAAATAGTGACCTTAAGATTAGTCTTGATTTGACAGAAAAAGAACATTGGTCATGATAGACTGTAGAAAATAGTGACGTTAACATTGATAGTGATTTGACACAAAAAGGTAACGACAGAAAAAATGACATTAGTAATGACGGACTGTAGAAAAATAGTGACCTGAACATTGGTAGTGATTTGACAGAAAAAGGACAGTTGGTATGACGGACTGTAGAACAACAGTGACGTTAACGTTATTCATGATTTGACAGAAAAGAGACAGTAGTCATGACGGACTGCAGAATAACAGTGATGTTAATCAGAAAAAGTACATTAGTCATGATGGACTATAGAAAAATAGTGCTGATGACAGAAAAAGGACAATAGTCATGACGGACTGTAGAAAAATAGTCACGTTAATATTGGTAATGATTTGACAGAAAAATGACATCAGTCACGATCGACTGTAGAAAAATAGTGCCGATGACAGAAAAAGGACAATAGTCATGACGGACTGTAGAAGAATAGTGATGTTGACATTTGTCATGATTTGATAGAAAAAGTATATTAGTCATGATGGACTGTAGAAAAATAGTGTTGACGACAGAAAAAGAACAATAGTCATGACGGACTGTAGAAAAATAGTCACCTGAATATTGGTAATGATTTGACAAAAAAGGACATTAGTCATGACGGACTGTAAAATAACAGTAACGTTAATGTTATTCATGATTTGACAGAAAAGAGACAGTAGTCATGACGGACTGCAGAACAACAGTGACGTTAACGTTATTCGTGATTTGACAGAAAAAGGACATCAGTCATGACGGATTGCAGATCAATAGTGACGTTAATATTGGCCGTGATTTGGCAGAAAAAGGACGGTAGTCATGACGGACTGCAGAACAACAGTGACGTTAACGTTATTCATGATTTGACACCGTGATTTGACAGAAAAAGTACATTAGTCATGATGGACTGTAGAAAAATAGTGTTAACGACAGAAAAAGAACAATAGTCATGACGGACTGTACAAAAAAAGTAACCTAAATATTGGTAATGATTTGACAGAAAAATGAAATTAGTCATGACGGACTGTAGAACAACTGTAACGTTAACGTTATTCATGATTTGACAGAAAAGAGACATCAGTCATGACGGACTGCAGAACAACAGTGACGTCAACGTTATTCATGATTTGACAGAAAAATGACATCAGTCACGACGGGCTGCAGATCAACAGTGACGTTAATATTGGCCGTGATTTGACAGAAAAAGGAAATCAGTCATGACGGACTGCAGAACAACAGTGACGTTAATATTGACCGTGATTTGACAGAAAATGATTTGACAGAAAAAGAAATCAATCACGATCGACTGTAGAAAAATAGTGCTGATGACAGAAAAAGAACAATAGTCAGGACTGTAGAACAATAGTGACATAAACATTGGTCGTGATTTGACATAAAAAGTATATTAGAAAATAGTGCCAACGACAGAAAAATAACATTATCCATGACTGTGATTTGGCTGTGATTTGACAGAAAAAGACATTAATCATGATTTGACTCTAGAAAAATAGTAACGTTAACATTAGTCGTGATTTGACAGAAAATGATATTAGTCATGATTTGACAGAAAAATGACATTAGTCTTGATAGACTGTAGAAAAATAGTGACGTTAATATTAGTCATGATTTGACAGAAAAAAAACATTGGTCATGGTGGCAAAAAAAAGACATTGGTCATGATTTGATAGAAAAAGACATTAGTCATGCTGGACTATAGAAAATAGTGATGTTAATGTTAGTGATGATTTGACAGAAAAAAGGACATTTGTCCTAATGGACTGTAGAAAAATAATGACGTTAATATTAGTCATGATTTGACTGAAAAGGGACATTAGTTGTGATGGACAGAAAAAAGGCATTAGTCCTGTTTTGACAGCAAAAAAACATTAGTCATGATTGACTGTAGAAAAATAAAGACGTCACCACGTATAAACAGGACGAAAAGGATAAGTACGACAGAAAATGTCAAAAGAAAAATAAAATGAAGAAGATAGACACGTTACCAGATGTAAAAGAACGGTAGAAAAATAAAAACGTTAGTAGTGATGAGACATAGTAAATAAAATAAATTCATATGATAAAACCAAAATATTTTATCAGAAATTTTAAAAAATAAAAATGAATTGAATTTGTTTGTCTCCATCTCCTATTGACGTCATGCCTCATCATCTCTTTCCCCTATTTAATCCAGCGTTTTTCATCTTCTTTCTCACTTGAAGAAAAAAGGGAAAATATTGAAAAAAGATAAAATAGAGAAACAGAGAGATCCCATTCTTACCAAATTCTGGATTTTCCAACACTTTTGAAACTTAAATTCTTGGTTTGGATCGTTTCAAAGCACCATATCTTCAGTAAGTATTTTTATGTCTTTCTTTGTTTTCTTCTTCAACATATATGATCATGAATCAGAATAGTTTGCACTAAACTTTTTTCCATAACTGAACTTTTCTTTTTCAACGTATTATTTTTCATTCTTCATTTAGTATTTTTTTAACTGATGGGAATATTTTTAAAAGTTGTCATTATTAATGCAATACTTGACTTGAATTAAATTTTTTTTCCATTTGCAGGAAAGCGTTCGTTTGATTTGGTCAACAACAAAATTTGAGTAAAAACTAACATAACAAAATATCTATTATTTGAAAAATTCAATATTTAAGATTTTTATTTATTTATGCTTAAATATAGAAGTAAATTATTTGTTCTCTAAATTTAAATTCATATTGGTATCTGTACAGTTTTCCATTTAAGTTATTAATAAATGATGTGACATGTTTATTGTTATTAGTTAATCATTTATATTGATCTTTATAATTGTTTCTATTGTGATATTATCTTTTGTATTTTATTTAGCTGTGCATGGGAATAAATCAAAACACATTCGCGAACCGTTATCAGAAGCAGAAAAACAACGTAAACGTGAACGTGAAAGAATAAGATATAAAAAAAACAGTCATCCAACAGTAATACTAAAAATGATGAATTTTCTTTCAAGCGAAAGCGAGAGGCATTTGATTTTGGTATCCCGCACTTCAAAAGACCATTAGAACAAATTCATAATTTTTCTACCAATGTTGAATGCAACACATCTTTGATGGATGATGATACCGTTTTGTATCATTCTACGGAAGTGGGCTTTTTGAATGATCACCGTATAGTTAATAAAGATATTCATCAAGATTTGTCATGAAGTCAAAAAAACGATAATGATAGTAAGAGCACGCTTCATTCTCATTATATATTCTTATAAAACACAAAGTTTTATCTAATTTTACTTGAATGTTTGGTATTAACTATATTTAAAGAACATATTACTCAAAAATCTTTAATTTTTTTAATTTTTTTGATTTACAAATATTTTACAAGTTTTAAAAGATATAAGGTTATTTTAAATAAAACCCTCTATAAATATAATAATATAATATATTACGTTTTCTTATTACTGATTAAATTCTAATGTGTGTCTTATAATGATATATGATAAGAAAGTTTTAACGATAATTATTTAACAGATTGGCGTAGTCGTTTTCATTATTTGGGACCTCCTACTGAAAAATGTTCTAGATGTGATGCAATTGTGTGGAAAGAAGAAAGGGTTAAAACTAATGATAAGAAAAAAATAAATTATTCACTTTGTTGCAAGAGTGGAAGAGTTTCTATACCTCTTCTTGAGATGACACCTGAAATGCTGGACTCTTTATTGAACTATCAAAATGTTTCTGAACAAGCTAAACAATTTCGGAAAAAAATTCGATCGCTCAACTCTATATTTGCTTTTACATCTATTGGTGCAAAGATAGATTATCAAATTTTGAAAGGAATGAGACTATATACATTTCGAATTCATGGACAAAACTATCATAGAATAGGTTCATTGCTACCGGCTATCGGAAGTCGACCTAAATATGCACAGGTTTATATATATGATACCGAGCATGAAATTGAAAATTGAATTGCATCTATTGGAGATAATTATAATGCTACGGAATATGATTCAGAAACTGTGAAAAGTTTAAAGGAAATGTTGGATAAATACAAAAAATATGTTAAGAAATTTCGATGCGTGCGTGATGGGTATGAAAACAATAAGGATAAAGAGTTTAGTTTGCGCATTCTAGAGGATAGAAATCATAAGCGTCAACAATATAATAAACCAAATTCAACAGAAATAGCTGCTCTGATAATTGATGATGAATTTTTTCCTTCATCTACTCGAGATATTATTGTTAACGATCGAAAAAAAGGATATCAAAGAATTAGTGAGATTCATTCAGCATACATGCCATTGCAATATCCCTTATTATTCCCATATGGAGAAAATAGTTGGCATAATTATATTGAAGGTAACAATACGAAGAGAAAAAGGAATAAACTTTCAATGAAGGACTTCTACGCATTTAGATTACAACAGCGTTGTCATGAAGGAACAACGTTGTTGAGAGGTGGAAAATTATTACAGCAATATATAGTTGATGCTTATGCGTCTGTTGAAGGGAATCGTCTTGAATCGATTCGTAATAATCAAAAAACTTTACGATGAGTTATATCAAAGCTTGTAGGATGCTGTTGACGATGGTGATAATGATGCTCATACAATTGGTAAAAAAATCATTTTGCCTTCATTCTTTACTGGAGTTCCACGATACATGATTCAAAACTATCAAGATGCTATGGCAATTTGTGCATGGGCCGGGCTTCCGGATTTATTCATTACTTTTACATGCAATCCTAATTGGAAAGAAATACATGATTTTTTATTGATTGCTGGTGGTCAAAATGCATCCGATAAGCCTGATATTGTTGCCAGAGTTTTTCACTTAAAACTTATGCAGCTTCTTGATGATTTGATTAAACATAAATATTTTGGACGAGTAATTTCTGGTAGGTTATTATCATTATTTGTTGATATATGTTTTGTATATTGTTATATGTTTCTATTTAAAAGTTTAATTTTTCCATTTGTAGATCTATCTGTGGTAGAATTTCAAAAACGAGGATTACCACATTCTCATATCCTTATTACATTGGAAAGTTCAAAAAAAATAAAACTCGCAAAGGATATTGATAATTTAATTAGAGCTGAGCTTCCTGACATTAAAATGGAACCTTTACTTCATGATTTGGTAGTTACCCATATAATTCATGGACCATGTGGTACACATAATCCAAAATGTGTTTGCATGAAAAATAATAAATGCTCAAAAAAATTCCCTAAAATGTTCAATGACCATACTATTATTGATGAAAAGGGATATGCAATTTACCGAAGACGCAAATCAAGATCCTACACGGTAGATGGAAAGAATATTGACAACAGTTGGGTTGCGCCTTACAATGCAAATCTGCTACTGAAATATCAATCATATATTAATGTTGAAATATGTAATGATAGACGAGCAATAAAATATTTATTTAAATGTGTGAGTAAAGGATCTGATTTTGCAACAGCTATCATTCATCAAAATGTGGTCGAAAGATATGACGAGATCAAATTATATTTAGATTCTAGATATATTACAGCATCTGAACCTTCATGGAGGCTTTTTGAATTTAAAATAAATAAACGTCATCCTACCGTTGAACGGTTGCAGTATCAATTTTTGGTGAATAAATGGTTTTTTTTAGAGAAGATGGAAGCGTTCAAGAAATAATAGAGTCTGAGCGAGCTAATAAAACAATATTAACTGAATGATTTACCATGAATCTTAAATTTCCCCATGCAAGAAACTATACTTATGTTGAGTTTCCAAATCACTTTGTTTGGAACAAAAAAAAATTATATTGGAAGCAACGAAAAAGAAGAAAAGCGATAGGTAGATTACCTTATGCACATCCTGCCGTAGGTGAAAAATATTATTTCGGGATGTTGTTGGCAATAGTGAAAGGAAGGATTAATTTTATTGATATAAGAACAATTGATGGTGTTGAACATGAAACTTATAAGGCAGCATGTATAGCACTTGGACTTCTTGATGATGATAATGAATGGAACTTAGCACTCCAAGAAGCGTCTAAGTGGGTTACGGCTAATCAACTTCATCGCATGTTTTGCACGATATTACTTTTTAACGAAGTTATGAATCCTCAAGAACTATGCGATTTACATTGGGAGGCCATGAGTGATGATTATGAAAGACGTTTGGAAAATTTGCATCCTGATTTAAAAATTGTACTTGGTAACGAACAATTAAGAGATTTTGTGCTTCATGATATAGATGTGATTTTGTCATATAATAATAAAAGCTTGAGAGATTTTCCATTTATGCCAATACCCTCTCCTAGCAATTTAAACAAGAACAATAGATTGATATTTGAGGAGCTAAATTATGATACTTTTGAGTTGTCGAAAAAATCTATTGAATTGGAATGTGGTTTAAATGATGAACAAAGAAAAATCTTTGATGCTGTTATAAATTCGTGCGAAAAAATATTTGAAGGCTATTTTTTGTGTATGGAGGTGGTGGAACTGGCAAAACATACTTATGGAATGTAATTTTAGCGAAGTTGCGTAGTAAGAAACAAATCGTTTTTGCAGTTGCATCTTCTGGCATTACTTCTTTGTTACTACCGGAAGAACATACAGCACATTCAAGATTCAAAATTCCTATCGATCTTCATGAGTTTTCATCTTGCGCAATATCTCGCCAATCTAATCTTTTTTCTCTCATCAAAGAAGCACACTGATTATTTGGGATGAAGCTCCGATGATAAATCACTTTACATTTGAAGCCGTAGATCGAACTTTCAAAGATATTCTATCAAATATTAATCCACAACTTGAGAATAAACCATTTGGTGGAAAGACTGTTGTTCTTAGTGGTGATTTTCGACAGGTTTTACCAGTCGTCCATAAAGGTAGGAGACAACAAATTGTGTCCGCTACATTACATAAATCATATCTATGAGATCAATGTGAGATGTTTATACTGACAAAAAATATGCGTGTTCATACAAATACAAGGTCAGAACAAGACAGCGAAAATTTTGCAAAATGGCTAATCGATATTGGTGATGGTGATATTAAAGGAATTCAAATGGGCAACGATTGTGATGATAATTGGATAGAGATCCCGGATTCAATGTTATCTAATCACAGACTTGGTATTAGTGGATTAATAAATGAAATATATACAGATTTAAATGATAATTATCAAAATCCGCGGTATTTGGAATCAAGAGCAATACTTGCATGTAGAAATGAAGAAGTTGATGAAATTAATAGGAAAATCATATCTCAAATTAGAGAAGAAAGTCGGATTTACTTGAATGCAGACATGAAGGTTTCTGTTGCTGATGATTCTACTTGCAATGATTTTTTACATACAACGAAATTTTAAAATTCGTTGATATGCTCTGGATTGCCTCCTCATTCGCTTGAGCTTAAAGTAAATACACCGATTATGCTACTTCGTAATTTAGATCAAAATATTGGTTTATGTAATGGTACACGTCTTATCATTAAACAGTTAGGTGAAAGGGTCATAAAAGCAGAAATCATTACTGGTACAAATATTGGAAAATGTGTGGCAATACCAAGAATAATTATGTCAAGTGATAATGAAGATCTCCCTTTCGTCCTTAAACGGCGTCAATTTCCCGTTCGTGTTGCTTATGCTATGACTATAAACAAAAGTTAAGGACAAACCTCGGGAAAAGTTGGACTATATCTACGTACACCAGTTTTTTGTCATGGGCAATTGTATGTTGCATTCTCAAGAGCTAGATCCGCTTCATCCTTAAAAGTTTTTCTAGAAGAACAAATTCACATTCCAAAAAATTGTACACAAAATGTTGTTTATAAAGAAGTTCTACAGAGCGTTCTCACAAAGGTAAAGATACATAAGAACTATATACACAATAGATGAAATCGAGTATTAATCCCAATATTGGAAAGTATCGCTCTGATTTAAAAATACTTTTACGGTAAATTTATTTTTAAATCAGAGTATTGCTTTCCAATATTGAATTAATACTCGATTTCATTTGTTGTATATATGTAGTTCTTACATTAAATTTTATATAATATATGCATTCACTTGATCTATTCATTTTTGTCAGATTTTTTTTATATCGTGATGTTTATTGTTATTGATTTATTTTTTCTATTTTCTGTGTAGGATGGAAAAAATAATTCAAATGATTGTGATGGAAATATATTCTTAAATGAAGAGTCTGTTCTTTTTGAAAATTTTGAAAATGAGGTCAATTATCAATACAGTAGTAATGAAGGTAGGGATGACAGTGATGGTGTTAATCTTACCATTGGGAAAATAAGAAATAAATGTATCAATGATAAGAAATCTCGGAAAAAAGAGCATGCCGTTTTAAAAGGAGAGAAAGTATTGAATAAACGTGGGAAAAAAATTAAACCGGTTCATAAGTCAAAAAAAGGTATGGGCTCCTACAATATTATTTCAAATTTTATATTTTATTATATTTGGATTTTAATAAATTACTTATATTTTATTGTACATGTCAGTTTCAGACTTGGAGGATCGTGACGACTGTGATATTGGTAATATTCAAGCTCATTGTGCAGGTGAAAACAAAGGAAAATTTGCAAGTAAGAGAGCAAAATGATTATGAAGACAAAGTGAAAGTAGTAAAAAAGGATTATAAAAACGGTATGTGTATACCGATTATTTGTTTTATTTATTTGTAAAAAAACTTCATTCTAATTTTACTAATGTATTTTCTTATACTAAAAGACGAAGAAACCAGTAGCCAACATGAAAGCAAAAGAAAGAAAGAGAAGAATCCATTGACTTTGATTTCTGACGAATCTTATCCAGAAAATAAGAAGAAAATGCTACCTACACCTTTAGAGCACCACTTTTGAAAAAATTGTAGAACGAGGTAAATTGTATAATATTAAGGTACGTATCACGCGATTGTGGTATGGTCGATTGTATGCAAAGTCATCAAACTCGCTTACATTTGTGGCTAGAGACGAAGAAGTGAGTTGTTGTTTACAAAAGCAGTTATTTTCTCAACGTAAAATTTATTATTTAAATATTAATTTTACGACTTTATGCAGGGCGTTGAACGAGAGGTGTTAGTTGATGATCTATATGATGACAAATGGAAAAACATGATATTCGTTGATAAAGTATACGTGATAAAAAAAATGTTGTGACTTTGATAACCGGTAAATCTATTAAAGTTTTGGAAAACAGATGGCAATTATCATTGACAAGAAAATCAGAGATTGATGAAGTTTCTCTGAAAGAAATATCGGCTGGCCGTACTTACCATTTTAAAAAGTTGTGCAAAGTATGCGATCTTGCACGTAAGTCTGAATGTGTTTATGGTAAGATAATGTGTACTCATAACCGTTAAGCTTTTTAATTTTTTACTATAAATCATTACAACATTTATATATTCATGACCTTTTATATTCATTATATGAATTGCAGATATAGTAGGATATGTCGTTGATATGAGCCATGAACGCATAATCTCTTAAAATCTGGAGGTACAAGTAAATTAGTTGAAATATCACTCATTGATGATGGTTGTTACGAGAAACCGGTCACTTTAACGATCTAGGAGAATTTTCTGACAAAGCATATGAGTATTTTTGGGGAAGGATACACTGATAGTTTCTTAATTGCCGCGATAGGTGTGCGTGCAAAAGAATTCAGAGGTAAATTGTTTACTTGCACTCAAATAATTTTTGTTATTTTAAAAATAAAATTAAAGTTTAGTGGTTATCAATAGTTATTAAGTTTTTATAAGTATAACGCTATTAATATGGTAAATGATACAATTATAGGAAGTTACATGTTAGAAACAACAGGCTTTACGAAAATGAGATTTAAAGCCGATGGTATCCCCGAAGCAGAACGGCTGATGAGATGGTAGTATATCATATATTTATTATATTTCGAGTATTACATATTTACATTTGTTAAAGGTAATGTTGATAAGAGTGTCATGCTTTTAGGGTTCGATTTGATCTGCCAACAAAGCAAATTGGGTATTCGAGACAAGTAGGAAGCAGCAGCAATAATGCAAATCAGATGGTAGAAATGTGTACCATTGAACATCTAATCAATGAAACAAGAATTTTTCCTCCACCTAATACGGTATGAAATGATAATTTATATGTAATATATATGATATAAAATTTAATATTAACATATATTTAGCATATAATCTAAAGTAAGTTATATTTTTATATTTTTGTTTTATGAAAAGGGTTTGTTTATCTCTATTTTCTATATAGGTTCTGGATTTTATAGTTAATACCACAATTATTTACATCTTTCCCGATGAACCATGTTATGATGTATGTTCTCAATGCAAACGAAGTGTAAAGGTTCAGCCTAGGCAAAATTATACTTGCATTTTCGGATTGAGGACATATGGGGTCGGATTCTAGGAAAATGTATTTTTTAAAGAAAACCTTATAGGTTGCTGAATAAAATTAATACATATTATTTGATCAATATATACATATTTTAGGTACCGAATTAAAGTAAGAATTGAGGACAAAACTGATGAAACAAATATTGTAGCTTTTGATCAGCATGCTCAGACACTTCTCCATTATCCACTGGATGATATGATGCAACTTTATTCATCGGTATGACATAGATTGTTAAAATAATTTCAAATGCAACATAATAATCAATGTATGTCTAACAATTCTTTTTTCGTTGATGCAGAGTTAAGATTCGTATGACTATGAGAAACATCTTGATAAGTATGCATTTATTGCATATAAGATAAAGATAAGAGTGACTAATAATAATCATAAATCTATCTAAAGTGGAGGATTTACCGTCAATAGTCTGGAAAGGGTTGTCCGTCAATTTTATAAAACCCCAGCTTTAGAGTCAACTGGAGAAGATGATGGTGAAGATTAGTACTAAGATTAGGGTATTTATATAATGATGTTTAATTAAGTATTATTGCTTCCGGTATTTCGGTATGATATTGTATAATTATGTATGGAGTTGTGGTTATTATAAGGGTGTTTATGAGAAATCTTTTGTCATCAATCACATTTAGCAGTCGTTGCATTATTATAAGTTTAGAAAGTTCCAATGGTATATCCCAATAAAGAAAGAAAGAGTAACAGAAATTTACAAGCAATTCTCAACACATAGAAATTATTACAAGTAGAGCAAAGACAATAAATATTGAAAAATATATAAATACAGATTGACGAAGTAATTTGAAAACCCATGCGATTATCTTGCCCATTGTTTCGCCCAATTAGTGTAACAACCCTAATTTTTATACACTTTTTCCTATACAATTATTTTTCAAAATATTTTTTAAAAATCCACAAAGGGGTATTTAAGCCTGAGCACAAGATTTAGGTAATTATTTTTGTTTTTAATTACAAGCTACAAGAATGAAATAACTCCATTTTTAGTGTACAAGAAATTACTTTAAATTTAATGAATACTAGGAGTATTTATTCTTGCTCCTATCATTTAAGTAATTAAAAACCACAATAATTACAAGAAAGAGCTTGTAGCTCATTGGTAATACCTTGCACTGCTGAACCAAGCCACCGGAGTTCAAATCCTATGCCCCACATTATTTTTGTATTTATTTATTTTTTTTTTTTTTGAAGTCAACGGTAAAAAGGCCATAACTCCCAAAATATGTACTGGACAACAAAAAGTAAAAATACCAAGTTGTTCCTCAGGAAAACCCCCGGCCATGGGACCCTTGACTCGGCCCGACTCGGCGCCGCCGGCCGGCGAATCGGCCGACTCGGTCCGGCCGATCCGGCCGGACGGCCGAGTCACCAACTGAGAAAAGTTGTCTCTTGACTTGGTCAACCCTCTTGCATACTTATTATACCTGGATCGGTTTTGATTTGGCCAATAAATCCCTTTTACTCCTAGGTTTAATGATTTTTAATGAATTTTTAATGTTTTTTTTATTTTCTTTTAATATTTTTAATCCAAACCCTAACCCTAGCCTAGCCCTATATAAAGACCCCTATCCTCTACCATTTCACCTCACCACTCTTAGTCTACTCTCTCAAATTCTCGAGAACTCGGTATGAAGAGCAAGAAGCGAAGCGCTGCCGAAATCGACGACGGATTCCGGCGACCGGATCAGAACCTTCGCGACGCTTTCGACGAATCGGCAACCACCACATCCATTAGATTCATTAGCTTGTCCAAACCGTAAGTCCCAACCCCTCTATCTCTCTTTTCTATAAGTATAAAAATACGACTTTTTGGAACCCGACGGAAATCGGACAAACCGATTTCCGATTCGGTTTTTCTATAAATTTCCACTTGTCACCTAATACATATTATCTACCCATATTTATGTTGACTATTAATCACCCATAAACCAATTTAATCAAACTTTTTCACATGAAATGATAGCTTCTTTGCAAAACCGTATTCTTTTCATAAAAATACCATGAAGTTCATTTTTCTTAGTTTAATCAATTACCTCACTCCTAAATATATTTATCTTGATCACAAAACTTGTAGAACTCAATTTGAATGAAATTTCACACATAAAATGATAACGTTTTCGATTACCGTATTCTTGCGCTATAATACCTTTAAGTTTAACATAGCATGTTTTACCTTTAAAACTTCACCAAAACTTAATATAAGTCACGGGGTAATGACCTACCCCTACACACACTCAATATAACCCTAATTGATAAATATCAAAAAATACAGAATACGAAATTACAGGACTTTTCACTAAAATACCCTAATCTTTATAACCTTTATTGTAAGCTTTAAATTGTAAACATTTCTAAGTAAAATCTTTTAATAAAATGAAAGCACGATTGGTCATGGACATCGATCGTTTATCTAAACTGACTTTGTGGTGTCTAGGCTAGGCAAGTGAGCTTGGGTAACTTTAAAAGGCCCGTCTCACGATTCGTGAGCGGATCCCTCCCTCCTCACTTGTACTTACCTGGCCACAATTGGCGGTGAAGAGGCGATTTGAGCCTTCTAATGACTTATCGTTTAGACCTTAGAAGTAGGCTAGTTGGCTTAGGAAACCCTAACAACTAAAATACGGAAAACTATACTTTTTGCAATTAAATACCCCATATTTATAAAACCGTTTTCCAAAATGAAAAGTATTTGTTAAATCTAAGCAAAGCGCCGCTACAACCCACTTTTGGGGAACCTGTTAAGGATAGTACGGTTCATCGTGCACCCGCAGGCTAGTAGTGCGAGATTCAGACCTCCGCAAGGAGCATTCGGTCTCGAAAGGTTCAAAATACGATATTTAGGGAAAATGAGATTTTTTAATAAAATATTTATATAAAATTATTCATGTGTTAATATATATATAATTATCATTTAAACACCTATTTTATCATAATATAAAGTTTCCACATTTTTCTAAAAAAAAAAATTATTAAAAGTTACACTAAAACACCATGAATTTCAGATAAAACAATTAATACTTTTATTAGGATATATTCACTAGAATAACACAAATAAAATTCACATTTATTATAACAATAAAGACGATTATTAAATACTTGAGGTGTATTTTGAAAACTATACAAAAGTACTTTTTACATAAACCCCCCTCAAGTTTCACAAATTACAATAAGGCCCCTAACCAATATTGAACTTCAAATTTATCTTTCTTTTAGTCTGACTCGGGTTAGAGTCTGACTAATTTCTGACTTGAATATGATTCAAGTCAATCTATATTCTTTTATATACCAACACAACTTGAATACATGAATTCCTGAATCCAGTTAACAATATATTCCTTTTGACTGAATCAAACCATGGATATTCATCCATTATCCTGATAT
The DNA here is from genome assembly GCA_030015575.1 of Agapanthus africanus. Classification (NCBI taxonomy): domain Eukaryota; kingdom Viridiplantae; phylum Streptophyta; class Magnoliopsida; order Asparagales; family Amaryllidaceae; genus Agapanthus; species Agapanthus africanus. Next base: position 901,463,830 of record CM057339.1, on the reverse strand, counting down.
TCCATTTACCTGATTATACAGTTGCAACATGTCTACTGATATCATGGTTTTGGTCAGTCAACCAACTTACATATTCCAATACTACAATACTGTTAAAACATTACGGGGTTTAAGGGGTAGATTGGTACGGAAGATGTTAAAGGTGGCACGAGGTGGTCAGATTAAGACACCTAACCTGAATCCTGTTGCTGTTGTACCGTGGCATAACGGTTCCTTGTACTTTCCATTTGCCCTGATCTCTAGCATATAGAGCTCCCCCTCGTATACACTAGCATCCTTCTGTACCAAGCTACAAACAACAGCGTTACACAATGTTCCATAATATTCAACATTATAATACTTTAGAAAATACTGTTACTCTATCATTCTCATTCTCCTTATTCTTTGGGACTTACCGAGCGATCTGTTCGCTGACGACATTCTATTCTTCCTTCTTTGAATGTCGTCAGGTGCGTTGGACCAAGCTGAAATCGAGCCCACCGGTGAAGATTTGGAGCAGTTCCAGGAAGACCCAGAGCTCTAGATACTGTACCTTGTTCTTTTCAGTTTATTTCATTTTCTGTTATGCCACTGTTTAGGCATTGCTTTTCATTCCAGTTGTATTTTCTTTTCATGCATTGTACAAAGAATGTTATTAATAAAAGTTGCTGTTATTTCTATATCATTTGTCTCTTGTGATTATTTTATATTGCTTAGCTACGCTTAGCGTATGTACTTCTGAGTACATACGTAGCGGACCTTGTCGCGTCCACTTCGCCGTACACTGGGAAGCGGGGCGTGACAGGTTTTGTTGGTGGCCCATGCAGGTCAGAGCTGTATGAATCCCTGTCATGCAGTTCTGGTCTGCGTGAACAACCTAAGCAATATAACACAAGAACCAGCAACTAAAACATTTTTTACAATTCATGTTCTTTGAAACTTGCAAATCTCTATTCCTTGAATCTTATCATTTCATGTATTTGATTTTGTCCTAATCCAAATTTTTCTTCAGGATTATGGATTCCCCGAACAACACCAGCACCAACATCAACAACACCCCACCAGCACTACCTCTCACACCAGCTGTTCCCGCACCACCCACTGAGCAGACGATGTTATTTGATGCGATCCGTAGTCTTCTCGAGGGACAGCAACAACTTCTGAGCCGTCCTGATAACGATGCACCGGGAGTAAAACAATTCCGGGCTTTGCACCCAAAGCAGTTCTCTGGTAAAGGAAGCCCTCTCGAAGCAGAAGAATGGGCACAAAGCATCGAAGACGATCTGGCAGCAGCCCAAGTGCCAGATAACGCTTGGGTCCGTGTAGCGAAGCTACAGCTCACGGATAATGCTCGCAATTGGTGGAAGGCGGAAGAAACCCGTCTGGCACAGCCGATTGAATGGAAGACATTTCGCGAGAAGTTTGACGCGAAATATTTCCCTGTGACTGCCAGGTTCGCTATGGAGCAGCAGTTTATTCATCTACAGCAAGGATCAATGTGGGAGAAATCGGTAGATGAATACGATGCTGAGTTCACTATGTTGAGCCGGTAAGATATGTCACAATAGTTCAATTTTTAAATATCACATACTACACAGCTAACACAATCTTTAAGCAGATTCGCGGCACACCTGATACCGACGGACGAGATCAGAGCCCGTCGTTTTCAGCAAGGTTTGGACACAGAGATCAAGGCTGCTCTAGCCACAGGAAAGTTTTTGACTCATGAGGAAGCCCTAGAAGCTGCCCGCAGTTATGAGGCAGTCATAAAAGAGAGGGGCAGACCTCAGTCTGTAGGAGTCAAGCGCTCTGCCAACCAGATGGTAGGTGGAGCCACGTCCAGACCACCCTTCGTGCCGAGGCGACCCGGAGTACCAACTCATCGTCCTAGCCCAGCCTTTTGCACTTACTGCAAGAGAACTGGACATATGATGAAGGACTGCCGTCGAGCCAACCGCCTCTGCTTAGTCTGCGGTTCAGCCACTCATAATATTGGATCTTGTCCCCAAAGGCAGAACTCAGTTGCTGCACCCAGGCCAGCAAATACTTATCAGCAGCGACCAGCTCTTCAGGCACCTGCTACCAGACTTGCACTGCCTGCACCACCTAGGGGACCACAAGCTGCACTACCTCCTCGACAGTTCCATCAAGCTCAAAGGAACGTTCAGAGGAATGCTCCTCAGGCCAGGAGAAATGCTCCTCAGGCCAGGAGGATTGTACCGAAGCGCCAGGCTTTCATGATGTCTGTGGAAGAAGCTGAGGCCACTGGCCAAGTCATTACTGGTAAACTGTCTTTCTCAAACTCAACTTTTAGTTTGGTTACCTACACACTTCCCTATACCTGAACCTATCCCATATACCTTAGGTACAATCCTAGTAGCTTCACTGCCTGCACTTGCACTGTTTGATACTGGGGCATCCCACTGCTTTATGTCGCAACGGTTTGTCCGAACCCATGCGATTCCAGTCTCACCGCTTGTATCCAGCTGGAACGTCAGTTCTGGAAATGGTGTTCTAAAGGCAACTATGGGATACAGCATGTGTCCAGTCATCGTCTGCAGTCGAGAGTTTTACGCCGACTTCAAAGTACTGGACATACCAAACTTCGATGTGGTTCTAGGAATGGACTGGCTTGGAACCTTTTATGCTACCATCGACTGTCGTCAAAGGAGGGTAGTATTTGAGATTCCAGATCATCCGGTCTTCTATTTCAAGAGTGGAGATCGTACATTGGAGCCAAGTACTTACAAAGCGAAGCCAAAGGAAGCAGTAGTTGCAGCAGCTCATGCAGAGGAAGAATCAAGACCGGAGGTAGTTCGAGAGTTCGACGACGTATTCCCTGACGATATATCAGGTTTGCCTCCTGATCGAGCTCTTGAATTCAGTATTGACTTAGTACCAGGAGCACAACCAGTGATCAAAGCACCGTATAGACTAAGTCCGGAAGGATTGAAGGAAGTTCGAACACAGTTGGACGAATTACTGGCGAAAGGATGGATTCGTCCCAGCACTTCAAGTTGGGGAGCACCTGTACTGTTGGTGAAGAAGAAGGAAGGTTCATACAGAATGTGTATCGACTATAGGGCCTTGAACGAAGTTACTATAAAGAACAAGTATCCTCTCCCGCGCATCGACGATTTGTTCGATCAGCTAAGTGGATCTTGTGTCTTCTCTAAACTAGATCTTCGTTCAGGTTATCATCAAGTGAAGGTCAAGGAGGCTGATATTCACAAAACAGCTTTCAGAACTCGCTATGGACATTACGAATTTCTAGTAATGCCATTTGGAGTGACCAATGCACCAGCAATCTTCATGAACCTTATGAACCAAGTTTTCCGGGAGTATTTAGACAGGTTCGTTGTCATCTTCATCGACGACATCCTGGTATATTCTAAGAATCGGAAGGAGCATGCGGAGCACTTACGAATTGTCCTGGAAACACTTCGACAACATAAGCTTTATGCCAAGTACAGCAAGTGCGAGTTTTGGCTAAAACAAGTTGGTTTTCTTGGACACATCGTATCAGGAGAAGGGATTTCTGTAGATCCAGCAAAGGTTTCAGCAGTCAGCGAATGGCCTACACCAAAATCAGTGAAGGATATTCGGAGTTTCTTGGGCTTAGCTGGATATTACAGAAGATTCATTGAAGGCTTTTCGAAGATAGCAACACCCCTGACCAAGCTCACAAGAAAAGATGAAGAATTTGTGTGGTCAGAAGCATGCGAGCAAGCTTTCGTAGAACTCAAGTCAAGACTGACATCTGCACCTATTCTCGTCATACCGGATCAATCTGGAGGATTCGAAGTGCATTGCGATGCATCCGGTAAGGGATTAGGATGTGTTCTACATCAGCACGGTAAGGTTGTGGCTTATGCTTCAAGACAACTGAAGACTCATGAGCGCAATTATTCGACGCATGATCTAGAGTTGGCAGCTGTTATTTTTGCTCTCAAGATTTGGCGCCACTACTTACTTGGTGAACGAGTGAACATCTACACAGATCATAAAAGTCTGAAGTACGTGTTTACTCAGAAGGAGTTGAATATGCGGCAGAGAAGATGGTTAGAACTTATGGCGGACTTCGACATCAATTTGCAATATCATCCAGGAAAAGTGAACGTAGTACCTGATGCTCTTAGTCGCCAACCATTATCAATGAATCTCACCGCCCAGTGGAAGCTTCAGCAGGACCTACATCAGATGGAGATTGAACTAGTCATGCCAGGTGATGTTTCAAATTTGATGAATCTACAAATCCAATCAACTATTGTCAATCAGATCAAAGCAGCTCAAGCCAGCGATGCTAAGTTGCAAAAGATCAGAGAACAAGTGGAGAATGGACTCAGAACAGATTTCATCATCCATGAAGATGGATCTTTGAGATACGGCAGTAGATTGTGTATACCAAAGGGTCCTGTTCGGGAAGAGTTAATGAAAGAAGCTCACAGCTCTCCCTATTCAGTACATCCTGGAGGTACCAAAATGTACAAAGATCTACGTCAGAATTATTGGTGGCATGGAATGAAGCGTGAAGTAGCCAGGAGTGTCGCAAAATGCTTGGTGTGTCAGCAAGTAAAGGCTGAACATCACAGGACAGCTGGACTACTTCAACCGTTACCAATCCCAGAATGGAAGTGGCAGCACATCACGATGGACTTTGTAACTGCTCTTCCTCGCAGCACAAAGGGTAACGATGCGATTTGGGTCATTGTGGATCGACTCACAAAGTCGGCTCACTTCATCCCATTTCGAGTTGGCCAATCAACTGAGACATTAGCGAAGAAGTACATGGAGGTAATAATCTAAATTAAGATTTAAACTCTTCATAACGTACTATCTCTGATACCCATGAACTCATACAGGAAATTGTGAGACTTCATGGAGTACCGGTCTGCATTGTCTCCGATCGTGACACCAGGTTCCGATCGCAATTTTGGCAAAGTCTGCAAGCTAGTTTGGGAACAAGTCTGAACTTCAGCACGGCTTATCATCCACAAACAGATGGTCAGTCGGAACGAACTATTCAGATCTTGGAGGATATGCTCAGAGCATGTATGCTCGACTTCAAGGGATCTTGGGAAGATCACCTGCATCTTGTGGAGTTTGCGTACAACAACAGCTACCAAGCAAGCATAGGAATGGCACCTTTTGCAGCTTTATATGGAAGGAAGTGTCGATCGCCATTAAGTTGGGACGACATCGGAGATAGAGAACTCCTTGGACCAGAGATGATAGTAGCAACCGTTGATGTGGTTCGTACTATCAGGGAAAGAATGCGCATAGCCCAAGATAGACAGAAACACTGGGCAGATGTGAAGAGACGACACTTGGAGTTCCAGCCAGGAGATCATGTATTCCTGAAAATCTCTCCGAACCGCGGAGTGATCAGATTTGGAAGACGGGGAAAGTTGAGTCCAAGATACATTGGACCGTTCGATATACTCGAACGAGTCGGTGAAGTGGCATATCGTTTAGCGCTTCCACCCTCACTGGAAGGAGTGCATAACGTGTTCCACATATCTCAACTCAGAAGGTATGTGAGTGACCCCAGCCATGTACTTGATCATTCCGAACTCACGATACAGCCCGATTTGTCTTGTGAGCAACAACCTGTGGAGATCCTGGACAGGAAAGTGAAGACACTTCGGAACAAAGAAGTTAATTTGGTCCGGGTAATGTGGAGGAAAGACACTCCAGGAGAATCCACGTGGGAAAGGGAAGATGAGATGCGTGCAAGATATCCGCACCTTTTTGTAATCTAGTCCTTAAATAAAAGTTGTAAATTTCGAGGACGAAATTTTTATAAGGAGGGTAGAATGTAACAACCCTAATTTTTATACACTTTTTCCTATACAATTTTTTTTCAAAATATTTTTTAAAAATCCACAAAGGGGTATTTAAGCCTGAGCACAAGATTTAGGTAATTATTTTTGTTTTTAATTACAAGCTACAAGAATGAAATAACTCCATTTTTAGTGTACAAGAAATTACTTTAAATTTAATGAATACTAGGAGTATTTATTCTTTCTGCTATCAGTTTAAGTAATTAAAAACCACAATAATTACAAGAAAGTGCTTGTAGCTCATTGGTAATACCTTGCACTGCTGAACCAAGCCACCGGAGTTCAAATCCCATGCCCCACATTATTTTTGTATTTATTTTGTTTTTTTTTTTTTTTTTGAAGTCAACGGTAAAAAGGCCATAACTCCCAAAATATATACTGGACAACAAAAAGTAAAAATACCAAGTTGTTCCTCAGGAAAAACCCCGGCCATGGGACCCTTGACTCGGGCCGATTCGGCGCCGCCGGCCGGCGAATCGGCCGACTCGGTCCGGCCGATCTGGCCGGACGGCCGAGTTACCAACTGAGAAAAGTTGTCTCTTGACTTGGTCAACCCTCTTGCATACTTATTATACCTGGATCGATTTTGATTTGGCCAATAAATCCCTTTTACTCCTAGGTTTAATGATTTTTAATGAATTTTTAATGTTTTTTTAATTTTCTTTTAATATTTTTAATCCAAACCCTAACCCTAGCCTAGCCCTATATAAAGACCCCTATCCTCTACCATTTCACCTCACCACTCTTAGTCTACTCTCTCAAATTCTCGAGAACTCGGTACGAAGAGCAAGAAGCGAAGCGCTGCCGAAATCGACGACGGATTCCGGCGACCGGATCAGAACCTTCGCGACGCTTTCGACGAATCGGCAACCACCACATCCATTAGATTCATTAGCTTGTCCAAACCGTAAGTCCCAACCCCTCTATCTCTCTTTTCTATAAGTATAAAAATACGACTTTTTGGAACCCGACGGAAATCGGACAAACCGATTTCCGATTCGGTTTTTCTATAAATTTCCACTTGTCACCTAATACATATTATCTACCCATATTTATGTTGACTATTAATCACCCATAAACCAATTTAATCAAACTTTTTCACATGAAATGATAGCTTCTTTGCAAAACCGTATTCTTTTCATAAAAATACCATGAAGTTCATTTTTCTTAGTTTAATCAATTACCTCACTCCTAAATATATTTATCTTGATCACAAAACTTGTAGAACTCAATTTGAATGAAATTTCACACATAAAATGATAACGTTTTCGATTACCGTATTCTTGCGCTATAATACCTTTAAGTTTAACATAGCATGTTTTACCTTTAAAACTTCACCAAAACTTAATATAAGTCATGGGGTAATGACCTACCCCTACACACACTCAATATAACCCTAATTGATAAATATCAAAAAATACAGAATACGAAATTACAGGACTTTTCACTAAAATACCCTAATCTTTATAACCTTTATTGTAAGCTTTAAATTGTAAACATTTCTAAGTAAAATCTTTTAATAAAATGAAAGCACGATTGGTCATGGACATCGATCGTTTATCTAAACTGACTTTGTGGTGTCTAGGCTAGGCAAGTGAGCTTGGGTAACTTTAAAAGACCCGTCTCACGATTCGTGAGCGGATCCCTCCCTCCTCACTTGTACTTACCTGGCCACAATTGGCGGTGAAGAGGCGATTTGAGGCTTCTAATGACTTATCGTTTAGACCTTAGAAGTAGGCTAGTTGGCTTAGGAAACCCTAACAACTAAAATACGGAAAACTATACTTTTTGCAATTAAATACCCCATATTTATAAAACCGTTTTCCAAAATGAAAAGTATTTGTTAAACCTAAGCAAAGCGCCGCTACAACCCATTTTTGGGGAACCTGTTAAGGATAGTACGGTTCATCGTGCACCCGCAGGCTAGTAGTGCGAGATTCAGACCTCCGCAAGGAGCATTCGGTCTCGAAAGGTTCAAAATACGATATTTAGGGAAAATGAGATTTTTTAATAAAATATTTATATAAAATTATTCATGTGTTAATATATATATAATTATCATTTAAACACCTATTTTATCATAATATAAAGTTTCCACATTTTTCTAAAAAAAAAATTACAAGATTAAAAGTTACACTAAAACACCATGAATTTCAGATAAAACAATTAATACTTTTATTAGGATATATTCACTAGAATAACACAAATAAAATTCACATTTATTATAACAATAAAGACGATTATTAAATACTTGAGGTGTATTTTGAAAACTATACAAAAGTACTTTTTACATAAACCCCCCTCAAGTTTCACAAATTACAATAAGGCCCCTAACCAATATTGAACTTTAAATTTATCTTTCTTTTAGTCTGACTCGGGTTAGAGTCTGACTAATTTCTGACTTGAATATGATTCAAGTCAATCTATATTCTTTTATATACCAACACAACTTGAATACATGAATTCCTGAATTCAGTTAACAATATATTCCTTTTGACTGAATCAAACCATGGATATTCATCCATTATCCTGATATTCCATTTACCTGATTATACAGTTGCAACATGTCTACTGATATCATGGTTTTGGTCAGTCAACCAACTTACATATTCCAATACTACAATACTGTTAAAACATTACGGGGTTTAAGGGGTAGATTGGTACGGAAGATATTAAAGGTGGCACGAGGTGGTCAGATTAAGACACCTAACCTGAATCCTGTTGCTGTTGTACCGTGGCATAACGGTTCCTTGTACTTTCCATTTGCCCTGATCTCTAGCATATAGAGCTCCCCCTCGTATACACTGGCATCCTTCTGTACCAAGCTACAAACAACAGCGTTACACAATGTTCCATAATATTCAACATTATAATACTTTAGAAAATACTGTTACTCTATCATTCTCATTCTCCTTATTCTTTGGGACTTACCGAGCGATCTGTTCGCTGACGACATTCTATTCTTTCTTCTTTGAATGTCGTCAGGTGCGTTGGACCAAGCTGAAATCGAGCCCATCGGTGAAGATTTGGAGCAGTTCCAGGAAGACCCAGAGCTCTAGATACTGTACCTTGTTCTTTTCAGTTTATTTCATTTTCTGTTATGCCACTGTTTAGGCATTGCTTTTCATTCCAGTTGTATTTTCTTTTCATACATTGTACAAAGAATGTTATTAATAAAAGTTGCTGTTATTTCTATATCATTTGTCTCTTGTGATTATTTTATATTGCTTAGCTACGCTTAGCGTATGTACTTCTGAATACATACGTAGCGGACCTTGTCGCGTCCACTTCGCCGTACACTGGGAAGCGGGGCGTGACAATTAGAGCAGAGCTCTGTTGAAATTCAAAAATTCAAAATTTTGAAGCAACGCTTCACATCTCGGGCGCAACGCGCCACATGTCAGGCGCTGATACGTCAGCGCAGCGCCCAAGAAGGCGCGTCCAATCAGAGTAAAGCTTTATTTTTATGAAGCATCGCTTCAGCTGCGCAAGCACTGCGCTGCGCGACACGTGTCAGCGCAGTTGCGCTGCGCAGTGCGCTGCGCGACACGTGTCATGCGCTGGGGTATCTGCGCCAAACAGAATTAAATTTCCAAGAAATCTTTTCTGTTCTTGTTAAAACAAGAAGATTTTCTTCTGCAAAGCAGAAGCCCTTGGATCAAAGATCCAACGGTGGGGAAAATTCCCCAAATCACTCAGAGAAAGATCTCTTTAACAAATTTAACTAATTTATGGGCACTATAAAAAGGACCCTAGGCCTCAATTAAAAAGGATCAACATCTTTCTAAAAAAAAGGAGAAGAGAACTCTTGAGAATTCCTCAAGAACAACAGAAGGTAAAAAAAACCTTTAGGAAAAAGAGAAAATTCTCTTATGGACAGATTATTGATCTAAGAATAAGATCAATAATTTTAAATAAAAAGAAAAATAAGTAATAATAGTGCTTTGCACTTTTTTATGAACCTCTGGTTCTTGAAACAAAAAAGAAAAATTTATTTTCTTTGATCTAAATTAGATCAAGAAATCAAATAGTGCTCTGCACTCCTGTTCTTGAATCTAAAAGATTCTTAGTGCTTTGCACTTCCAAACTGCGCTGTTGCGCTCTTGAGAGAGCGCCACGTGTCAGCTACAAAACAACTTGCGCTCTTGAAATAGAGTTTTGCTCTCTGGAATTGGCGCACCTCACCAGAGCGCGCCACGTGTCAGCAGCGCAACAGCGCAGCGCATTAGCGCAGCGCACTGCGCTATTGCGCTTGCGCTCACCAGAGCGTGACACGTGTCACCACCATATGAGTTTGCGCTCATTACTTAGCGCAAAGCGCCTGACAAGCTGTCATGCCCCGCTTCCCAAAATACGGAAAACGAGGGATGACCAGGCCAGCCATGCTCCTACGGTCAAGGAATCATCCCGCCGTAGTCACATTTCGGCTTCTAGCGCTATATGGTAATCAGTAATAAAGCACAGTATTAAAGGAATCACATCACTAATTTATTACATTAAAATTTCATTGTTCACAGATTACAGATAATAAAAACGATAACTAACCAAGTTCAATCTCACAATCTCTTTTATGGAAAGAAGTAAATGAAGTAGGTACACCAACTATATCTCCGTGAACTCAAAGGATAGATCCGTCTCCTGTGCTGGTCCTCGCGCGGAATCTGAGCATGCATACTCAGGTCGTCAGAGCGACACAAATAATATTATTATAATCAGATGAAACAGGTAAATGAGGTAATACTAGTATGAGAATAATGCAAGTAGTCATTACGTCACAATATGATGCAGAATATGTTATGTGTCCCTATCGGTCTCTAGGTCATGTTTGAAATCACATAGTGGAAGGAGGATCATGTTTAACAGGAGTCTCGTATATACCCGAGACCACGGCCCACATGCCCGGGACATAACCCTGTCAGCCGGATCGCTAGATCCTGTCCTACACGTATAAGTATCACGGTTCGAATGATCATCCTCTAAACACGGTCCCGCTAAATACGATACTCTTTCCACTTTGATTTCCCCTTTTTCCCCAGGTTACACTATTTATGATATTGATCTAGTTGTGTACAAGTATACCAATGACACGGTTTCATCACTATCCACTGTATCAATCACTGTCACGAATGTTCACTTTCCATTGGTATACTCGTCACTCCTAAACCAACATCTATCACGCACGATAATGCAATGTCCACACGCACTAACACCGTGTAAATGATAAGGGTATGATATATGTATTGTATACTACCAATAAGCTCGGTATGTTATGAATTAATATGCGTGTCACGAACTAAAATAAATTGTACAAATAAATATGTTACGAATTCAGCAAAAATGATGTAAGTAAGATATATAGAACAACCAGTCAGTAATTCATCAAAATTTGTTTCAGTTCAATCGGAGTTTCGGTTTTCAAGATATAACTGTTTCAGTTTAAGTGTTCGCGGCTGGAATTTCAATTTCAGAACTGAACGTCTGTTTCGCGACACGAATTGCGCCCAGTTGGGCTCAGAATTTAGCGATGACATAGTAAAATGAAATTTAGGGTTTTCGATAAAGTATTCAACGCAACAGACGGATCCTCAATCGCATCTGTACGTTGAAAGTTATACACAGTTCAATCTCAAATGTCATTTCAGAAAGTGTTCTGAACAGCTTTACGTTCTGCCCTTTTAAAATAAGTTTAAAATAACAAACTGCGATGAAACGGAATGAAACCACTTGTTTTCTTTCACTAACAGGAATATATTATAACTACTGTAAGGTTCCGTATCACACGATTTCAGGAAACACGGGGACGCAGGACTTTAGACAGAACACACTAATCAGAAACGCTCTGGACTGCAGTCCAGAGTCGTATTCCGATCTAAATATCTTCATGGTTACAAAACAGAAATGATCAGAAATTTATGTAGGATTAAAGTTCATCGAGTCGGCTTCGATTTAAGCCCTCGAACGCAGCTTTCCAATATGTATATGATTTATGGTGATTTTATTCGTTTTCAGGTACGAGAGAATTCTAGTTTAAACAACATATATGGGGGTATCACTTTTTGTCACGAACAATCGTATTTTCCAGCGAATTTCGCACACGTTATATATCATTAAAAGGGCCAACAGAACGTATAGGTTACCGTCAAATTAGACAAATATTTCCATTGGGATCATACATCGAACACATACGTCACAATATATTTAGTTATTCGGTAAGTTTCAATTTATATGATTTTAAGGTTGTACCACTAATAATTTAGCATGAAGCAAGTAAACACTTGCCTGGAGAACGCCTCGGGGTCGTATGGCAGCAGTGTCGTCACGAACGCGCGTTGTACGCCGCGGAACAAGTTCGCGCGAGCCTCGATCGAACACAGGTTTTACGTCGGAGTTCCCGGAGTCGTCTTTGTGCCTGCTGGAAGTCTAGAATGGTGCTCTGTGGGTCTCCCGAGGTGTGCTGGGGTTGGCGTCGGTCGGCGGCGCTCCGGCTATGTGTACGGTTCAGTTTCACAGTGAGGGGGAAAATTTAAAAATGGATTTTTGAGATTTGGAGAGATGGGGAGCGGTGGGGGTCGGTTTGGAGTGGTGGGGAAAGGTGCTGAGGACGTAGAGAGCTACAGATGTGGTTCAGGTGAAGTGGGGTGGCTCGTCGGCGCCGGTTGCGACGTGACAGAGGTTGGGTGCAAGTGGGTTTGGGTGTGCAGGGGATATTTGAGAGGGGCTCGGGTTGAAGCAGGGTGAAGTCGTGGAGGGAGGAGGCTGGTGGAAGAGGAGTGATCGAAGGTTGCCGAGGGATTGTCGTCGTCGTCGGAGGAGGTGGAGGTGCAGTGGTTTCGATGGAAGTTTTTGGGCTCGGGGAAAATAGAGGAGAGAGATGAGGAGTAAGTTAGAGACGAGGTGAGTAAGAGAGAGATGAGGGCGACGATGTTGACAACGTGGGGGCAACGGCAGGGCGAGGGCGTGGGCGACGGCGGAGGAGGCGGGTCGCGCGCGTAGGTTTGGGAGGTTACCGTTGGGGTAATTGAATGGAAGAGATGAACGGTATAGGGGAGAGTTGAGGAAAGAATGGGAGAGAGTTGGGCTGCGTAAATTTTAAACGATTCCCTTTATAAAAATCATGGGCTGGGCTCGTTTCTAACAAAAAAATTCTCCTTTAAGAAATTTTAATAGGTTAGTTGTTAGGCCTTTGTTATAATTTAGTAGCTGTGTGAATAGTAGCTAATAATGGTGGGTTTAAAATGCCTAGCTACTCGAAATATTAAGTTGTAGTGTCCTGCTATATTGTTGAGGCTGTCTCCCGTAGGAAAAAGTATATCTTACAATTGGAACAGAAGTTGTGTTGTTGATGGAAGTATGGGGAAAGGGTATTAAATTGAAAATGAAGTGTGTCTTGGATGGGTAGGTTTGTTAAATCTTATGTGGTTTATACAATGTGAATAGTGTCACTATCAATGACGACTAAGGACGATAGATTTCCTTCAAAAAAAACTATTGAAGATACTTGTTTGGGCGAAGATGATGGTCTTATATGGAAAGAAAGGAATGGAAAGAATGACAATCAACTAAATTAGAGACTAGGGTAGTTGTATTTGACAATAAAAAATTTTCTAGGTGGCTGAGAAAGGAAAATTGGGCCGATGACTTTATTTTTTTTTTTTTATATTTAGGCTGAGGGAATAATAAAGGGAACGGGCCAGGGAAATTATAGGGAATTTATTTAAAATTTTAGTGGGCTGGGTTGGTTTAAGAAATTAGTTTGTTAGTTTAAATTTGGCTTTTAGGTTGTTGGAAAAAATTATAAATACTGGAATTCAAGCTACTACCTTCTACAGAATAGTTACGAGGAAAAGTAAATCTCGGAAATTTGGAAAATACAAAGAAAATTCTTGTAGAAGGAGAACGGGGATTTACATCAGCCACGTGGGGCACTGTCAGAGTATTTAATGCTCTGCATTATTAAAGAAAAGGGACAGAGCCCAATTAAAAGGCCTAACAGGCCTAATAAAAAATGCTATGCATTTTAAAAGGGGGGGCAAAGCCCAAACAAAAAAATAGATGCTCTGTATCATTTAGAAAAGGGCAAAGCCCGACCAAAACAAGAATAATGCAGTGCATTACTAAAAAGGGGTAAAGCCCTAGCACAGGCCAAAGACAAAAAAAAAATATATTGAAACTGGAATTAGCCCAATTTTGGCCATAAGTCTTTAAATTAAATTGACTGAGCAAAATTGCTCTCTTAAATCAATTTACTACCGGTACAAGGGTACATCTCCGAACTCCTCTGACACATGTCGTTGTAATCCTTCAACGACGTTAGAGAGGTGACGGGTCCCGACGACCACGTATGAATATGGACTGCGGGGTCTTTAAACTCGTGGACCGAAACGTCCCTAAACTAATATTGGACCGAAACGTCCCTAAACTAATATCGGACCGAAACGTCCTTAAACTAACGGTGGACCACTATGTCCTTAAACTGGTATTGGACCACCATGTCCCTAATCTGGCATAATAGAGCCCAAATGCTCTTTTGTCGGATCTAAACGATCCCGTTAAGTCGATCTTAGTCCCAAACTGGACTAACGTATCCTTAACAACCGTTTAAGTTGATCTTAGCCTCAAATATGGCTAACGCATCCTTAAATCTTCAAACAAACTTTAGTCCCAAATTGGACTATAAATTTCCCCAATCAACTTTGGCTCAAGGGTACATCTCTGAACTCCTCTGACATTTGTCGTTGTAATTCTTCAACGTCGTCAGAGAGGTGACGGGTCCCGACGACCATACATGCAATGGACCACTATGTCCCTAAACTGGAACAATAGAGCCCAAATGCTTTTTTGTCGGATCTAAACGATCCCGTTAAGTTGATCTTAGTCTCAAACAGGACTAACGTATCATTGACGAACGTTTAAGTCGATCTTAGCCGCAACGCGACTAAGGCATCCTTAAACTAAAAACACCAAACCCAAATCTAAGTAAATACGGATTTGGACTAATCCACGTCCTACGGGCGACGGTACTACTCAGTCTCCGTATACAATCCACGGGCAACCACAAACAAAACAAACACCCACGACACGAAGTGAAATTCTGGAGAAGGAGAAAGTTGTTACCGTGAAGCGGTAGCGTAATTAACTGCAGGGGCTTGCGCCTGCAGGGAAGAGCGTCCCCACAATCAAAAACCCCTCTAGCGAGGGGGAATCTGACAAAGTCTGCTACATCGGCCGCATCCGTCTAAACCTTCGATACACGGTGCCATAAATCAACTTGGCATCTTCGGAGAGGTGGACGGATAAAACCAAATAGCATCTGCCCCGAATCTCAGCGTCAGGCCATCGCGGTCCTGTGCGCCGTCCTTCGGAGGGGAACAGATTCTGGCACGCCCGGTGGGACCTCTTCCTCTTTCCACTCCACACTTCGTGTGTCGTCCTCGCGAACCAATCGCGGTTTGTTAAATGGTTGCCTTCGGATTTCAAGTTACTAAGATTTGGTCTTTTGTCTGGCGCAGAACTCAAGGTTCAATGGCCTCTAATTGCATCAACTGCTCGAAGTGCCAATGCAACGGACGCTCCACCTCACCGGGAGGTGTAGCACATGGGCCCTAAGCGGCTTCCTTCCTCGCTCTGCCGGTACACCAGGTGACCCAAGCCACCACTGGTCTGTTCTTCGGGACCATGATCCCACCTACAAGCTTCCCTACGCCAATACCTGCACCGGAAGTGAACAAGAAGTCGGTCTTCGACCGGCTCACTGCTACGACGACCCCTGTCAACGGGTCGCCCACTACCAAACCGACAGCCTCTGTTTTCACCAGGTTAAATCAGGACTCTAAATTGGCTGTCTCGAGGAAGGAAATAACTGCTGCTCCAGAAGTCGTCAAGGCGGCTTCCCCTGTCAAAGAGTCAGTCTTTTCAAGACTGACGATTCTTGCTCCTGCCCCTACTCGAGGATCCGTCTTCGACAGGTTGAATATCACCCCTCAAAAGACAACCTCAGTCTTTAAGAGGTTAACACCGGCGGCGCCTCATTCAGACAGAGGGCAGAAAAAAACTATCTCAATCTCTGAGCCAATCCCAACGGCTCGCCGTGCTCGACGTCGCCATTGGCAACGAGTAAGGAAGGCAGGGGGCAACTCCCCCTCAGGGCTAACTCCACCTGCTCCAATGGTGGAAGTCAACGCTGCTGTTCCAACTGGGAACAGCTTTGAACTGCTGAGGAGGGTGCGCAAGAACTCTCCAACCGCTACCTTAAAAAGATCTCCTCCACCTGCGGAGAGAGTTACGGAAACGAAGCAAGAACAGCCCCCTCAACGGCTGTCCTCAAGAATTTATAAAGTTTGGCGGAGGGTTCAAGACTCCGTGATTGACCCAGGTCACTCTCGTCACCAGAAAAAGGCGAAGGTGGAAAAAGACAAGGACCGTCCCATTAAACAGCGGGGGACAGCAGCTGCTAGGATGCCCACTTCAACGGTTCCTTCAACCTCAACGACTCACAAAAGAAAGAGGCCAGAGAAAACTCCCGCGTCAGCGGCAAAAGTTAAAAATAGTGAACCTAAACGCCCTAAGCCAGGGGGCATAACGATTCATACGGTTTACATGGCATCGGGAAAAGAAGATAGCCGCATATCAACAGGTCATAGACCGCACACGAGGTCAGTGACCAAGGCTCAGGAGCAGCAGCAGAAGCTCCAAGAAATGATGAACGCTATGGCCGCACTTACAGGGCCAAAAGAAACCCTGAAACATCCTCGGACGAGCGTCAAGAACAAGAAACGGACGCTGAATTCCTTCGTCGCGTACTGGAGAAGAAAGATAAAGAAGCTGCGGAGCAGGCAGCCAACATAAAGAAAATGGCCCTCCTGTTCCAGGATATGGTGGGTATGATGATTCAACAAGATCCACCTGCTGAAGATCCCCCAATCATTCTTGAAGACGATAGGGGAGAGACGTCGAATCCTCCACCAGTTCTGTCCACAGCTAAAGAGGATACAATCTCCAAAGCTGATTTGGATGAATACATCGCCCAGCAAATACGGGTTCATCATGCAACCGAAACAGCCGGCCAGGTCGTGAAAACGGGGAGACCATATCCGAGTTGGTACGATCAAATCAAATACCCGCCAGGTTATACGATTCCCAAGCTCCATGTCTACAAGGGGACGGGCAATCCTCACCAGCATGTTGCCCAGTTCAGGGCACTCTGCGGCAATACCGGTGGAGATGACAAGCTTTTACTTCGCCAGTTTGTTGGAAGTTTATCAGATACGGCGTTCGAGTGGTACTCTGAGCTCCCGAACGACTCTATTAAAACCTTCGCGGAGATGGAGCTGTTGTTTACTCAGCGTTTTGCAAGCGCCAGTGAACGTACCCCGATGACAGCACTGATTAACGCCAGGGTAAAACCCGGCGAGACGTGGGTTCAGTACGCTATACGATGGCGGAACTTATGGTCAAAGTGTGAGCAGCGCATTGAAGAAGCTCCCGCGGTGGGTATGTTTGTGGGAACCCTCGATCCACAAGCAACCATCTCGCAGTTTATGATGTTTTTCAAGCCGACTACCTTCCAGGCTTTGATTGACAAACTAGCGCAAATGGATCAAATGGGCCATAAACCCCCTCTTCCAAGGCCAGACACCCGAAATGACAAAGGGAAGGGAAAAGCGATCGTCGTCGCTAATGCTCAACAACAACTGAGCGACTCGAAGCCGGTTGCTCGTCAAAATAATACGCGACCGTACGTGCCCCTTGAGGATAGAATGGGACGTCCTTATTCCTTTCCCCGTGATAAAACGAGGAGGTTATTCGAGCTGGCGTTGCGCAACAGACTCATAAATTTGCCGGATCCAAAACGTCCGTTGCAACCAAGTGACGTCAACGAGCCCAACTACTGTCCTTATCATCGAGTACTAGGCCATCTGATTGTTAATAAATTTTCGATTGTGCGTATCAAATCAAATAGTCCCCGGCAACGGCGCCATTTGATTGTTAATAAATTTCCGATTGTGCGTATCAAATCAAATAGTCCCCGGCAACGGCGCCATTTGATTGAATGAATTTTTGTTGTGTAGTATGAAAATTGTAAAGAAATCACAACCAAAAATTATTTGACCGCAATCAATAACGGTGTCGATTGCAGCGCGTTAGTAAGTACGGATCGTCCACAGGGAAAGTGTAATCGTTCGTCTTTTGAATTAGGTGAATTGAAACTTTAAAGAAAAGAAACGAAAACAATTCATGATTTGTAATTGAAGTTCAAGAATTAGAAAATCTAGATCTAATAACAAGAAAAAGATAGAATCAAGAATTGATAGTTTGATAATTTTTCCAACCAAATATCAAGAATCTAAATGAGACTCATAGGAATCGATCGGATCTATAGATGTGATGTAATCTTACAATTACGTATTCTTATCCTTCGATGAATTGATACTAGATCGATGATGATCGATCGAGAATTAGGGATTTCTTATGAAACTAGGGTTTCATCTTATCCCTTGTTCTTTCGTCGATATCATTCACATTCTAGCCTCTAGGAAATTCAAGAAACGATCGTAGATCCCTAATTTCGAGCGATCACATTCAAGAAAGTATCGCAACGAAACTAGGTCATCGATTCTTGAACTTGCTAGGGTTTACAAAGCTCGTAGAACTTAAGAATCGTTTTAAGATTTGTTACATCATCATTCTATTGATCGTCTCGACTCCTTGACGAGCGGAGTTTTACTCAAACATCACAACAAGAACTACAATTACAAATTGAGATCGAATCATGATGCAAGAATTTAAAGAAAGCAAGATTAAAGAATTTCACCTTTTATTTATATCAACAATTTCATTACATTCGCTCAAGAACTACAAGAGGAGGAACTCGATCGTCGATTTGGCTTTGCTCGTCTCCTTGAGTCGCGGATCGGCTTGGATCACTTGCTCGATTGAAGATCGGCTCGGCTCCTAAAAGGTTGAAGGCTTCTTGCTTGATTTGGTACTCGGGATCTTGAATTTGGAATTGGATTTAGAATTTGGGGCTACAAGATGTGTCACTCAACTTGTAGATGGGTGGATAGATGAAGAATTGAACTAATGAACAACCCTTAAACTTAGATCTAGGCTCCCTTTTATAAGCTTTCATAACCCTAGATCTAGAATTCAAATTTCAAATTTCCCTCCAAAATGAACAACTTTTCCCTCCAAAATGAACTACCTCATTTGAATTTGAATTTTCCCTCCAAAATGAACTACCTCATTTGAATTTTCCCTCCAAAATGAACCATCTCATTTGAACTTTCCCTCCAAAATGAGGTTGTTAGAAAGAATCTTCTAGAAGAAGTTTGTTGGAAGGAATATTCTAGAATGAGGTTGTTACAAGGAGGCTTCTAGAAGAAGGTTTTTATAAGGAGGCTTCTAGAAGAAGCTTGTTATAAGGAGGCTTCTAGAAGAAGTTAGTTGGAGGGAGGCTTCTAGAACTAGGTTGTTAGGCCGAGCCTTCTAGATGAAGCCACGTGGAGTTTCTGGAGAGTTCTGGAAGCTTTGCCGTTAGAAATAAGCACATGGGGAAAATCTGCTTCTCTGCTGACGTCATCATGCCGCGGATCCGCGGCGGGAAGCGCCCATTGGCCTTGAATAAATTTCTGGAATTTTACTGCCAGATCACCAGACTTAGACTTGGTGTAATTTTGATCAGCACTTTTGACAATTTGGCTCGGTTTCTGGAATTTCCTACACAGACTTCGAAACAAGTGTTGCGCTACAAGAATGATGCGATGCCATGATAAACAGTTAATTTCCTTTATAGTGCCGGTTTTAGAGTCTAGCATATGCAATCTGATATTTAACGACTGATTTGCTAATATGTGCTATATGAATGCCGAACACTTCTAGATGAGTGCAAATGATAGGGAAATTGCCGTGTTAAAAAAACATTATTTTCGACTAATCAAATTCCCCCAAACTTATTTTCGGTCGTCTCGAGCGAACTGTTTTATTAAAAAGAGAAGGAGAAAATAAAGAAAGAGAAAAACCAACTAGCACACTTTCGTAGGCAACACGATTGCACTGAGCACGTGCAACAAGCCATTAAACCTCTAGGTGTCCCTAGTAGGAGGAGTGTTGTCTCCTGAGGGTTTTCAGCGGATTGCACCCACAAAATCCAATAATAAAAGAAAGATCATGAATATTACATTTAAAGACAAGAATTGTAAAAGAAAAGCCTTGAAAATTAGGGTTTCCAACTAAGCTAGCTTTTCGGTTGTCATGAGCCCTATCTTAATAGTCATGAAAAGATGTTAGAAATCACGTCCTCCCTCAATAAAACATCGTCTTATTCTTCATTCCTATCTTTCTTCCAAACGTCGATCATATCACCCTGCGTGTGTGTAATGACATCCCTACACCCGGAGAATTCAATTCAAGCTATCATACTCTTGCCTATCAGCCTCAGTACTTTTTAATTAATGAATATTTAGGATTTCTCATACACTTTCATGCGACCGTTAATACTTCTTGAGGTACTAACCGACCGATTACTCATGTGCTTGCTTATTTGGTGTATTTTCCTCGTCTTGCACCACCTCAGGCATAGCAGTGACTCCCAGACCAGTTGGCCTTAGGGCACTAGGTGAAGAGGCACCCTCGCTATATTTTTTTATTGCCCTCGGCGATAACAAAACCAGTGTTCATTTTTCTCACCACTTTATATTTTCTTCATTTTTCTATTCACTTTTTTATTTCCTTCATACATCGGCTTTAAGACAAGAGCATTTCAAGGTATCCTCTACTATCCCGGGCTTCAAGACGTGTGTAAGTGCGAATAGCAGGGTATCAACGTTCAAAATGTTTGGCTTCCAGAATAGAAACTATTTTTCAGACTTATTTTTATCCTCAGATTAGTGACTTCCTTCATCTTACTAACCCTTGGGACAACGGCTCATAACTACTTATTACTAGTTCGTATAAGAAAACTTCTAATTTTCTTGGTTTTCTTAAATTTTTCTAATCTCATGGATGTAATTTTTCACTATCTAAACTTTTATTATCTTATTTATGTACAAAAATATTTTTATCTTTTTGAAAATTTTTAAATTTTTATAGTTTTTCAAAAAAAATGTTTTGTGCTTATGCAAATGATATGCAAATGATGCGAAAATAAGCACAAACCTCCCCCAAACTTGTTTTCAACAGTGTCCTCACTGTTGCCTTCTGCTAAATCTCGAAAAACCTGTAAGCTTGGGAGGAATTTATTAGTGGGGGCAAAATATTTAAGTGAAGAATCCCCCCAAACTTATTTTTGGCTCAAAATTTTACAAAAAATTTCTTTTCAAGAGCCAGAAAAATATACCCCCCAAACTTGAGTTATGCAATGTTAATCTTTGAAAATCACATGAGGGGGTCAAGAATCAATGGTCGATGCCAAGCTTTGCAAAGACCGAATATCAACACCAACCATTCGAAAATTTTATCAATGCAGTGCTCTGGTTGGTGAAAGAAGAAGTGGGGAAAGGGTAAGGGGTGGAATAGAATGTGTGTGCGTCTCATTTTGGAGAGACGATGCAGTGAATGTGATGGATAACTCGCATTCTTTTCACAGTTCAGAAGAAGGGGTGGAGGTTCAATTTCAATGACTGGGAGATGATTCATCTCAACACCCGTGTTGTTCAGAAATGCAAGTTTTTCAGCGAAGATTTCCTCAAAAGTTCTATCAATACCCCGGAGAATAATGTCATCACAAGGTGCGGGGTGATCTTCAGACTCTAACAGTTCATAATCAGTGTCAATTGTTGACCCGGACATCTCGATGGGAGATTCCGTATGTGTATGATACATAGTTGGGTCAAACAATAACATATGAAAAGAGTCAAGATCAGTATCAGGAGGATCATCAAATTCGCTGCTGTCGACATCCATTAAGTCGACAGAACAGACTTGAGCAGTAGGTTCGGAGGGTACACTTCCCAACTTGTAAATGTTTAGCTCAATTGACCTATTCCCGAAAGATAGGATCATAGAACCATTACGACAGTTGATGATAGCGTTGGAAGTGGCCAAAAAGGGGCGACCTAAAATCACCGGAATTTGATTCCGTGGGTTCGCTACAGGCTGTGTATCAAGTACAATAAAATCCACAGGGAATATAAATTCCCCGATTTTTATTAACACATCCTCCAGTTCACCCCTAGGTTTGGTGATTGATCGGTCAGCCATCTGGAGAGTGCAATAGGTTGGCTTCAACTCTCCGATATCTAGTTGCTCATAAACCGAGTATGGAAGCAAGTTAACACTAGCGCCAAGGTCAAGTAGAGCATGGTTGATGTGTTTCTCCCCGATAGAAATGGAAATAGTAGGATAGCCAGGATCCTTACGTTTCCTTGGTAATTGTTGGGGGAAAGCCGTGTCTACAGTTTTTGCTATGAATATCTTCTTGGGCACTTGAGTCTTCCTCTTCCTAGTGCACAAGTTCTTAAGAATTTTCGCATAGGACGGAACTTGTTGAATAGCATCTAGGAGAGGGATGTTGATGTTAACTTGCTTAAACATGTCCACAAGCTTCTCCCTTTGTTCATCATGTTTGTTGGGCCTCAACCTATTTGGAAATGGAGCTCTATCAATAAGTGCTGGGTCCAACATTTGTGGAGAAGTTTGTGGGGGTGGACAAGGTGAGGTGGGTGGAGGGTTTGAGCCTTTGGGAAAACGGAGAATAGGCTCGGAAGAAGACGGTAAATTAGACGAAATAGGGTAAGAAGTAGAAGTGTGAGTGGAAGTGGAAGTGGAAGCCTGGGTGTTAATGATCAATTCATCATTATCAATTTTTTTACCCACATGATTGTCTAACACTCTTCCAGATCTTAACGTTGTAAAAGCGTCCACATTAGTGCAATGTGAAGGTCCAGGATCAGGTACGGGTTGAGATGGAAGATTCCCTTCTTCTCTAGCACTTATTTCGGCTGTTATTCGTTCAATTTGTACTTCCATTGATTTGATATTCTCATTTTGAGTGAGAATGATCTTTATCATATTATTGATGGAAGATTGAAAACTTGCCGACTCTTGGATGGATTGTTTCATGAAAGTAACCAAGGTTTGTACTAGTGCAGAGGTATTGTCAGTACCGGCCAATTGCAAAGAGTTTTCATGTGGTGCAAAAGTGTTGGCAGGATTTTGAAAATTTTGCGGTTGGAAGGGGTGCTGACTCCATTGAAGTGGTGGTTGCTGTTGTGGTGGAGGGACCCTTTGAAAATTGTTTAGGATTGGAACCGTGTTTTGAGATTGTGATTGGTTCCAAGCAAAGTTCGGGTGATTCCTCCAATCTTGATTATACGAGGAAGAAGAGGGATAGTTTCCAGGTCTTTGCTGAAGTGCAGCGTTAGTGTGACCTTGAAACGGTATATTCAAATGACATTCTTCCGTCAAATGTGAAGGGTTTGAACAGCAGCCACACACGGTTTTGGGAAGTGTGGATTGGTTTAGGGAGGCTGAAGAGATTTTGTTTTCTATAGCGTCGAGTTTCCTTTGTATTGCGGCCATTTCGGCTTTCATGGTGACCGAAACATCGAGCTGATTGACATCTTCCCTAGGTGGTGGTGGTCTAACACTTTCCCATTGTGATGTGTTTTAAGCTAAATCTTCTAGGTATTTCCAAGCTTCACCATCATCTTTAGATAGGAATTGGCAATGACACATGGTTTCAAGCATCTGTCTAGTAGTGAGATCAATACCCTCATAGATAATTCGACACAAATCCCATCTGGAGATTCCGTGATGAGGACATTGGATAAGAAGATCCTTGAACCGTTCAAAACATTTCCAGAATGGTTCATTGGGAAGTTGGGTAAATTTAGAGATTTCGCTCCGAACACGGGCGGTCTTGTGATTGGGATAAAATTTCTTAAGGAATGCTGCAACGAATTCGTCCCATGTTGAAATAGAATGTGCGGGTGTGATGTAAAGCCACTTCTCGGCCAAATCGCACAAAGTGAATAGGAGAAGACGTAAACACAGAGCATCCAAAGACAGTTGTGAATTTCCCATCAAAGCACATACGTTTCCAAATTTGGAAATAAACACGTATGCGTTTTCAGAATCAAGACCATGAAATTTGGGTAACAGTTTGATGAATTGGGGGTTGATTTCAAAATTTTCCCCGTTGGCAGGTGGTATAGAAAGACAGGTGGGAAGAGAAACACGTGTAGGATAACACCTCTCTTGGAGAGAGATGCGTGGAGGATTCTGCGCACCTGCGGGCGGTGGCAGAGTGGTGTTAAAGTTTGATGGATTTGGGTCCATCGCGGTCATGGTGGGTGGTGGGGGAGAAGACGGAGAATTACCGATTCTGGGGTCGATAAAAGAAACGCGGACAAGACGGGAAATGGAATCCCGTGTCCAGCCTAACATTGTGCTAAATGGTTGTAGCACAAGTGGCAGCGTTGGTATAATTAGAGGAAATGATGAATGCGGTGTTTGTTTTGAAAATATACGGATTTTTGAAAAAAATGATGCAACACAACAAATGCAACAGGCAAAACCCTAATTCTATTGGTCACCTAGGTCAGGCTCTAGACCGCTCCTAACTGCCAAAAGACAAGTCGCAGGATAGAATCCTCCACTGCCTCTTTGTCCCCCTGTGGCCAGGTAAGTGCCAGGTAAGTGGGAAGGTACTCCACTACGTAAGTAGTGGGCCTAATTAATAACCACTAGCCTTCGACACACTTGCCTAGGCACCACAAGAAAACGCGGATAAGCAATGAATTACCCACGGCCTTTTTCTGTCCTAAGTGAGCGCGACGGTCCTTAGAGTCATCTCTAGATATTTTTTAGTTAATGAGGGTCAATGCGGATGCAAGTTTTATGATTTTTGGGGCTTAGGAAGGGTAATGAACTCCCCACCTAATCTGGATTTGGTCGTGCCCCTTAATTTTCCGTATTAATTATGCAAACAACCACAAATCAAAACACGCACAAATTTTTATTTTGCTTTTGCGGCGCTGCAATTATTTGCAAAGAAACCTGCAGCAAAATGTTAATTGGAGCAGATTTTAGGAAGGAGATAAGAAAGATTGAGATTACCTGAGAATTTGGTGCAGTGACTCAGCAAGGGGGCCGCGGAACCGCCGCACTAAGGGGGTATTGACCGCGGAATCGCGGTTGTGTGAAGAGATCTCTGCAAAATATTTTTATCACAATGCTCCTGTTGCTCCCTTTAGCTCTCTGGAATATTCACAAAATTTTTATCCAAGCTCCAATGATTCCAGATTTCCTCGCAATCAAATCACAACACACGTATTAGGGTTTGTGCAAGTTTAGTTCTAAAAATTATAATGGAATAAATTTTTCAACTCAAATTTCAAAATACGAACAATTAGCGCACTATCCCCGGCAACGGCGCCATTTGGTTGTAAATGATTTTTTGTTGTGTAGTATGAAAATTGTAAAGAAATCACAACCAAAAATTATTTGACCGCAATCAATAACGGTGTCGATTGTAGCGCGTTAGTAAGTGCGGATCGTCCACAGGGAAAGTGTAATCGTTCGTCTTTTGAATTAGGTGAATTGAAACTTTAAAGAAAAGAAACGAAAACAATTCATGATTTGTAATTGAAGTTCAAGAATTAGAAAATCTAGATCTAATAACAAGAAAAAGATAGAATCAAGAATTGATAGTTTGATGATTTTTCCAACCAAATATCAAGAATCTAAATGAGGCTCATAGGAATCGATCGGATCTATAGATGTGATGTAATCTTACAATTACGTATTCTTATCCTTCGATGAATTAATACTAGATCGATGATGATCGATCGAGAATTAGGGATTTCTTATGAAACTAGGGTTTCATCTTATCCCTTGTTCTTTCGTCGATATCATTCACATTCTAGCCTCTAGGAAATTCAAGAAACGATCGTAGATCCCTAATTTCGAGCGATCACATTCAAGAAAGTATCGCAACGAAACTAGGTCAACGATTCTTGAACTTGCTAGGGTTTACAAAGCTCGTAGAACTTAAGAATCGTTTTAAGATTTGTTACATCATCATTCTATTGATCGTCTCGACTCCTTGACGAGCGGAGTTTTACTCAAACATCACAACAAGAACTACAATTACAAATTGAGATCGAATCATGATGCAAGAATTTAAAGAAAGCAAGATTAAAGAATTTCACCTTTTATTTATATCAACAATTTCATTACATTCGCTCAAGAACTACAAGAGGAGGAAATCGATCGTCGATTTGGCTTCGCTCGTCTCCTTGAGTCGCGGATCGGATTGGATCACTTGCTCGATTGAAGATCGGCTCGGCTCCTAAAAGGTTGAAGGCTTCTTGCTTGATTTGGTACTCGGGATCTTGAATTTGGAATTGGATTTAGAATTTGGGGCTACAAGATGTGTCACTCAACTTGTAGATTGGGAGATAGATGAAGAATTGAACTAATGAACAACCCTTAAACTTAGATCTAAGCTCCCTTTTATAAGCTTTCATAACCCTAGATCTAGATTTCAAATTTCAAATTTCCCTCCAAAATGAACAACTTTTCCCTCCAAAATGAACTACCTCATTTGAATTTGAATTTTCCCTCCAAAATGAACTACCTCATTTGAATTTTCCCTCCAAAATGAACCACCTCATTTGAATTTTCCCTCCAAAATGAGGTTGTTAGAAAGAATCTTCTAGAAGAAGTTTGTTGGAAGGAATATTTTAGAATGAGGTTGTTACAAGGAGGCTTCTAGAAGAAGGTTTTTATAAGGAGGCTTCTAGAAGATGGTTGTTATAAGGAGGCTTCTAGAAGAAGTTAGTTGGAGGGAGGCTTCTAGAACTAGGTTGTTAGGCCGAGCCTTCTAGATGAAGCCACGTGGAGTTTCTGGAGAGTTCTGGAAGCTTTGCCGTTAGAAATAAGCACATGGGGAAAATCTGCTTCTCTGCTGACGTCATCATGCCGCGGATCCACGGCGGGAAGCGCCCATTGGCCTTGAATAAATTTCTGGAATTTTACTGCCAGATCACCAGACTTAGACTTGGTGTAATTTTGATCAGCACTTTTGACAATTTGGCTCGGTTTCTGGAATTTCCTATACAGACTTCGAAACAAGTGTTGCGCTACAAGAATGATGCGATGCCATGATAAACGGTTAATTTCCTTTATAGTGCCGGTTTTAGAGTCTAGCACATGCAATCTGATATTTAACGACTGATTTGCTAATATGTGCTATATGAATGCCGAACACTTCTAGATGAGTGCAAATGATAGGGAAATTGCCGTGTTAAAAAAACATTATTTTCGACTGATCACCATCCGATCGAAGATTGCTACGTTTTCAAGAATTGGCTTGAAAACCAGTACCGACAGGGTAAGTTCGCGTTATCTGACAAATGGAAGGTGAATCCCCCGCAGCCCCACACCTCTAAGGGGACGAATACGCCGGGGGCAACATGCTCCGTCATTGAAGAAGCTCCTTGGGAGGTTGTATTATCAGCCAAGACAAAGAGGATGCTAAACGATCTTCAGACATGTCCAGCGATCGAGTGGAAGAACCCGTTGGAACCGCAGGTCATTGAAGGGATGTTGAAACCGCGTCCAACTCCAAAGACCGATGGTGGTGGCTCAAGCACTCGCAACCAGTCGTCAAAATCTTCGAAAAAGAAGAAGAAGAAATCTACGAAGCCCATGAAGCCTGGCGGCAAACGTACGGACTTACAAAAGCAAATTGACGCGTTGGAAGAATACAACCAAAAGGCGCGGACTCCCATTACATTCCAAGAGTTCCTCAATCATGTCTTTCAAGAAGAAGATGAAGGAGAAAGTTCATCGGATGAATCCGAGGAATATGTGGCGAGCTGTCATATGATTTCCCATTCGATCACGAACGATGAGGAGACTCCTTGCACCGAAAAGCTAGGGGCAGATCCCGAACCAAAAGTTTTAGGGCCACCAGAGGAAATAATCGACGCATTCCTTAATGAAGCTCGGTTGAAAAGTAAAGCTGATCGGGAGTGCGAGGCGGCTATATTTGAAAGGGCCAAGCGCCAGCGACTTGATGAAGGAGCTGAGACGATCCCGCTGGAGCAAAACACCTCCGCTACCGACAAAAGCCAATTCAAGATGAGGAAAAAGTTCGCTAAGGCCATATCAATGGGCATGAAGCTACCATCCTCTGAAGGAAACATCGCCGGTGAAGTGGAAACGCACCCCTCGTATTGCTTATATCATCGGAAGATTTCGCACCCCACTGAAGAGTGCAAAGCTTTCGATAGATGGTGGCAAGGATATGTTGCTCATCGACAACGCTTTAAGCTGGAAAAACGTAAAACTCGTCGGGAGCAAAGAAATACGACCGAAGGGCTTAAAAGAACTGCTGGCGATTGTTGCATGGTTAACACCGGTGGATCACAAGTGCCTACATTCGGGAGTGATTCTGATGAAGAGCTAGAACTTGCCCCTCTCTTTAAAGAGTCCGCTTCAGGAAAAGAAGAAGAACCGAAGGTCTGCGAAAATATCCGGCTGCGGAATCGGACGCTGCCTGAAAAGAACCTCGGACCCTTGAACAGAAAAGATAAAGGGAAAGAAAAGGTCTCTGAAGATATCGTCTTAGATGACCAAGTGGTGGAAGAGTTAGCCGCCAAGGACCCGCCGAAGAAGAATAAGGTGGATTACAACGTCTTAGCACATCTAAGGAAGCTGCCCTCACAGCTCAGCATTCTTAACGCCCTTTTGCTATCAAAAGAGGCGAGAGTTTCGTTGATTAAGGCGCTCCAAGATCCGGAACAATTCCAAGCATGCCTGGCCGAGGAAAAGATGAAGGATGAATTGGAGGAAGTGCACACGGCCGATGTCACTTTTGGCGATGAAGACCTTCTACTTGGGACGTACGAACACAATCGCCCTCTCTATGTCTCGGGATACTGCCATGATATAAAGATAGGCAAAATCCTGATTGATAACGGGTCGTCTGTTAACCTACTCAACGTGCGGGTGTTGAAAGAAATCTGCATGAGCGTCCAGCACCTTGCTCGTGACAAGATCACCATCTCCGGGTTCGACTCCCGATCGTCAAAGACTCTTGGATCTGTGATACTGACGCTACGCTTCGGGCTACTCGTCACAGACATTAAGTTCCACGTCATAGACGCCAAGACATGTTACAACGCTTTGCTCGGCCGACCATGGTTACACGAGTACAACATCATCCCTTCTACACAACATCAATGTATGAAGTATTTTAAGGATGGTTTCGAGTATACTGTGACGGGAGAACTGAACCCATTCTCTGTGAACGAGGTCCGCAAATACGAAGATGCCAAATACTTCTTGCCGGATTTCGAAGACACGGAGAAGTGTCACAAGCCGGAGAATAAAACTAATGCCACCATCCCTGTCTTCGGTAGTGACACCGAGGAAGAAGAGGAGATAGTGTATTCGGGTCCGCCCCAACATAACAAGCCCGGACCGTCCACTCCTACATTGGTCTTTGGTAGCGATTCGGAGGACGAGGTCCATGTCGTATTCTCTGCTCGACCTTCAATACAAGCTTCCGCTGATGAAGAGCAAAGTCTGCAAGTCGCCATGGTGCCGCCTAAACATCATAAAGAACTGAACGCACTTAATATCTACAGTGTAGAAGAGCTGCGGACATTCTATATCCCTCCCAGGCGAGAAAACGAGAAAGCAATTCTGTTTTACCGCTCTGAAGAAACCAAGGTCAAAAAAGAAATCTGGCATGGCACAGATCCTGCGCTCGACAGGCTTCAGCCTATCCGTCTTCCCAGATATTATACAGAGGGTTTGAAGAAGCTGCTGAAACGCCAAGGGATATCCTTCAAACAGACAGTTAGAGAGGCCAAATTCTATGACAGGGTCTGGAACGTTCCCGGAACCCAACGCAAACTGCCTAACGGGAGAATGGAAACAAGAGGGCTTGGATACATCCGGTCAAAGAAACGAGAGTTACTACCCGGCTGCTACGTCGTGTATGACCTTGATGAAGAAGCGGATGCTCAATGGGAGGACGCTAATCCTAAGCTAGTGAAAGTTCCAGATGCAAAAGAGCCCGGTCCGTCGTTCGAGAAACAAATGGACAGACTTATAAAGAAAGCTAGTCAAAAAGTCTGAGATGATCACAACCGTGAGACGGCCATCTACGAGAAAGCCAAGACGCAATGCCTTCTCCAACAGGCCGTAAAGGATGAAAATGCCGCTCCTTGTCAACCCGTTATAAAGAAGGCTCAGCTCAAAATCAGAAATAAGTCGAAAGGCCAAAAAGGCGCTCAACAACAACAAAGCAGGGCTAAGAAGCCACGCAAACGGGAGTCGAGCGTTATTGATCTATCCCTTATGAAAAAAATGGGGCGAGCATACTCGTTTCCTCGGGACAAGACGAAGAAGATACTTGACCTTGCTCTAAAACATCAGATGCTTACACTGCCGGAGACTAAGCACCCCGAACGAGCAGGCGAAGTCTCACATCTGGACTATTGCTCTTACCATCAAGTAATAGGGCACCCTCTCGAGGATTGCTTTACCTTCAAGAATTGGGTTGAAGATCAGTATCAGCTTGGCAAGTTCGCTCTGTCCGACAACTGGAGGGTAACGCCACCACAAAAGCATGAGCCCAAGGCCACGAAAGAGGAACCAGTTCCATATTGGGATTGGAAGCGAATTCGCACCTGTCACATGATTACAATATTAAAAGAAGAGCCCGAGGACATAGATGAGCTCCCTTGGTGCTTCGAAAACAGCAGCGACGAGATAATCTCATAATTCCCACCAGCGCCAAAAGAGCTGGAGGATGGAATCCATATCACTGCAGATAACCTTAAGAAGATTGAGTTGGGGACGGTAAACGATCCGCGACCGACATTTGTCAGCGAGCTGTTGTCTGAAGAAAAGGTGGCTGCGTTAAAGGACGTCCTTGTACAGCATAAAGATTGCTTCGCATGGAACTATTCCGAGATGCCAGGACTTGATCCAGAAGTTGCTGTACATAGACTGGTGATATCCCCGAGTGTCAAGCCAGTTAAACAAGCGCCGAGAAGAATGCGGCTTGAGCTCGAGATGAGCATCAACGCTGAAGTCAAAAAGCTGATAGACTCTGGCTTTATCCAGGAGGTTCAATACCCTGAATGGATTGCTAATATCGTCCCAGTGATGAAGAAAAATGGAACGGTGCGCATATGCGTGGACTTTCGGGATCTCAACAAAGCCTGTCCGAAGGATGATTTCCCAGTACCAGTCACCGAACTGATGATAGACAATACGTCCACGCATGAGATTTTCTCATTCATGGACGGCTCATCAGGATATAATCAAATAAAAATGCATCCTGAAAACCAGAAACATACGGCTTTCCGGACTCCTTTGGGAATATTCTGTTACAAGGTGATGCCCTTCGGTTTAAAGAACGCCGGTGC
This sequence comes from Agapanthus africanus, assembly GCA_030015575.1. Taxonomy (NCBI): domain Eukaryota; kingdom Viridiplantae; phylum Streptophyta; class Magnoliopsida; order Asparagales; family Amaryllidaceae; genus Agapanthus; species Agapanthus africanus. The sequence continues at coordinate 901,432,617 of CM057339.1, read as the reverse complement.
CACCTACCAAAGGGCCATGACGAAGATCTTCGATGACCTTATACACGAAATCGTCGAATGCTATATCGACGACCTTGTTGTTAAAAGCAAATCATATGAGGAACATCTCGAGCATCTGAAGACCGTATTTCAACGTCTTCGACAATACAATTTGAAGATGAACCCTCTGAAGTGTGCATTCGGGGTTTCCTCGGGCAAATTCCTGGGATTCATCGTTCGACACCGAGGTATCGAAATAGATCCGTCCAAGATCAAGGCAATCATGGAAATGCCTCCGCCGAGGACTCTCAAACAGTTGCGGTCTCTCCAAGGGAAGCTCCCATACATACGGCGATTTATAGCCAATCTTTCAGGCAAGTGCCGTCCCTATAGCCACCTGATGAAGAAGGGAACCCCATTCGTCTGGGATCAAAGATGCCAAAGCGCGCTAGACGAGATCAAGCAATACCTGCAGAACCCGCCGGTGTTGGCTGCTCCGGTTAAGGGAAAGCCTCTCATTCTTTATACAACTGCTCTCGAAGGTTCTTTAGGCGCGTTATGGGCGCAGGAGAATGACCAGGGAAAAGAAAGAGCACTCTACTATTTAAGTCGAGTTCTGCTGGGGGCAGAAAGCAACTACTCCCCCATTGAAAAACACTGCTTAGCGTTGATCTTCGCAATAACAAATCTTAGACATTACGCATTAGCACATGAAGTCCATCTCATTTCAAAGGTGGACCCTCTCAAATACCTAATGTCAAAGGCCATATTGACGGGACGACTCGCTAAATGGGCCCTGCTCTTAATGGAGTTCTCGATAACGTACCGACCTCTCAAGGCAGTGAAAGGCCAGGCCATCGCCGACTTCCTTGCTGAGCACCCGATACCTGTCGATTCTCCCCTAAAGTGCGATTTGCCAGACAAACATACGTTCGACGCAATCGACAGTGGTGATACCCGTTGGGAGCTTTATTTCGATGGAGCATCTTCCATAAAAAAGCACAAACAAAGTACGCCAATGATCAAATCGGGAGTAGGCCTTATCTTCGTGGCCCCACAAGGAGGAATAATGCGCTTTGCTTTCTCCTTGACAGAGCCGAGAACGAATAATGAAGCTGAATATGAAGCTTTGATAGCAGGTCTCGAGATCGCCATTGACATGGGAATTGAAAGCCTCCTCATATATGGGGACTCTCAACTAGTCGTTAGTCAAGTGAACGGCGATTACCAAACATGCAAACCGGAATTGGTAAAATACGGGGAAAAGGTGCAACAATTGCTGACCCAAATTCCCTCCTATACTTTGGAAAGTATACCACGCGCAGAAAATAGCAAAGCGGACGTGTTAGCTAAGCTTGCTAAAGAGCTGGCTGACGAGAACCTCGATGAGGTTAGAATCATGGTACAAAGTCGTCGGGTGCTCGCCCCCGCAGAAATACCTCCGGGATCACCCGAAGAGAAGGGAGTGACTGAGCAAGCGACCTTACAAATAAAAGACCATGAGAAGGTTGAGGATTGGAGAGAGGTCTTCATAGACTACTTCAAGTCCCACCGAATGCCTGAAGAAGCGTCCACAAGACATCAGCTCATGAAACGAGCCCTGTCTTTCGCCTTCGTCAACAATACTCTGTACAAGAGGTCATTTTATTCTCTGTGGCTGAGATGCTTAGGACCCGACGAAGCGAAAAGGATCGTCCAGGAAGTTCACGACGGACTCTGCGGTTCTCATCAAGCAGGCCCTAAGATGAAGTTGAAAATAAAACGGATGGGCTACTACTGGCCTACGATGATTCAGGACTGCATCGAATATGCGAAGCACTGCCACTCATGCCAAATTCATAGGGACTTCATCCACCAGCACCCAAATCCACTACATCCAACGGTGGCTAGCTGGCCATTCGAGATGTGGGGGACTGATATAGTCGGCCCCATCGAACCAGCATCGTCTAGGGGACACCGTTTCATCCTGGCGACGACTGACTACTTCTCTAAATGGGCGGAAGCAGTACCGTTAAGAGAGGTGAAGACGGAAAATATCCTCCACTTCTTCAAGACGCATGTCATATATCGATTTGGAACTCCGCGACGGATCATCTCCGATAACGGGCCAGCTTACAGAAGCCACAAGATCAGTCGCTTCGCGCAACAGTATAATATAGACTGGAGATATTCCTCGGTTTATAATCCGCGAGCCAATGGACTAGCTGAAGCCTTCAACAAGACATTAACAAAAATCATAAAGAAAACAGTGTCCCGTAATAAGAAAGATTGGCACGAAAGACTGCAAGAAGCTCTTTGGGCATATCGAACTACATTCAAGACGGCCACGAACACAACGCCGTACGCGTTGGTGTTCGGTACGGAAGCGGTACTCCCCCTCGAGATAGAGTTACCCTCTCTACGAGTAGCAGTCCACTACGAGCTGACGGATGAAGAAAATGCCCACCTTCGGCTTGAGGAGCTTGACGCCCTTGATGAAACTAGGCTCGTAGCGCAGCAAAATCTGGAAGCTTATAAAGCAAAGATGATGCGCTCATACGAAAGATTGACCCGACCGAGGACATTCCACCAAGGCGAACTCGTGCTAGTGGTCAAAAGGCCTATGATCCCCAATCGCGCCAAGCGGGGAAAATTCGAGCCAAACTATGAAGGCCCGTACATCATAGATAAAGTTTACCAGGGTGGGGCCTATCTACTCATGGACATGCACGGTGAAAGGCCTTTCAGGCCGATAAACGGTCGCTTCCTGAAGAAATACTACGCTTAATGAGCCACAGCCTAGGTCAATGATAGATGACGACGACCATGTCCGCTCGCTATCTTCCTAAGCTCAAGTTTTATAAGCAGTAGCCAGCCTCTCAATGTTGGACCGAAATGTCCTTAAACTAATAGCGGACCGAAATGTCCTTAAACTAATAGCAGACCGAAACGTCTTTAAACTAATACCGCAGCATCCTCAGGCTGACGAGATGAATAAAAAAATATATAAAAAAAATATATATAATAAATAAAGACGGTATGCCCATAAGCAAAAAGGGCACGGATGAAAACCCGAAAGGGCTCCGTGAGTAAAAACAGCAGGGCTGCCAGCGAGTGTTCGTGAAAACCCGAAAGGGCGCGACCTCGTAAAAAAATATATATATATAAAAATAAAAAGAATAAAAAAGCGGTACGTCCATAAGCAAAAAGGGCACGGATGAAAACCCGAAAGGACTCCGTGAGTAAAAACAGCAGGGCTACCAGCGAGTGTTTGTGAAAACCCGAAAGGGCGCAACCTCGTTAAAATACACTTATAGGGTCCTCTCGACCTTGTAAGGAGGAACCACCCGCGTGAGATCCTTACGACTCACAAGAGAGCAACACACTTAGGGATCCCCACGATCCCTAAGGAGAAAATACACTTGCGAGATCCTCACGACTCGTAAGGAGAACTCTCTTTTGGGACCCTCACGGCTCATAAGATTTGAAAGTCTTAATTTACAGAGACCTAAACCTGTGCTTAAGCAATCCCCACAATTTCCGATATTTCCCTACAAGTGGCCCAATACTGACCCTTGTATACAATCCACGGGCACGAATAAACATTCCCTAACCAAGTCTCATCCATGACTGGGGATATGTTTGCATGGTGAACAACCCTTGTAAATCCTCTCGATTTATGAGGAGAAAACCCTCCTGTAGGATCCTTACGACTTACAGAGGAAACGAACACTTAGGAATCCTCACGAGTCCTAAGGAGAAAACACACCTACAAGATCCTCACGACTTGTAGGAAGAAATACCTTTGTGAGACCCTTACGGCTCATGAAGTCAAAAGCCTTAGTCGACAGGACCATAACCCTGCTCGCTAAGCCACCCTTGTTCGACATCGACAAAGGCAAATGATGATTCGCTCCTGGTAATATCCCAGTTGTAGCGGTGCTGATGCCTAAATCGGTGTCTAATTTCAGGTTTACGGCGAAAAGCCAGTAGGCCGCACATGCATATGAAATAGCCGAAATGATGGGGCAACTTGCAATAAAAAACAGCAAGTGAAAATGTATGCATAAAAAATAGCCGAAATGATTGGGCAACTCGCAATAAAAAGCAGCGAGTAAAAAATAAAAAATAGCCGAAATGATTGGGCAACTCGCAATAAAAAATAGCAAGTAAAAATAAAATAAATAGCTGAAATGATTGGGCACCGCGAAAAATAGCCGAAATGATTGGGCAATCGCGACCTTCGCGATATAAAAGCTGAAATGATAGAGCATCGCGGAGATAAAACAAAAAAAATGATGATAAAACTTTGGCCCTACAGTTAAGATCACATCGATCCCTATATTCAATCCAAAGGCGTAAACAAAGAGGGAACCATACTTTCCCAACAGGCTCCGCCAGAAGATGAAGCCAAATCTCGACGGTTCAGTCCACCTCCGAAGAAACTAGTGTCTTCAGCAAAACTCCTCGACTCACGGATACAAACACTCCTTGACGAGAGCCTTCTGATTCGCGTCGACTCGCAGAGCCACCAGTGCCTCCGTGGGAATTCTCGACTCGTTTCAAACCCCAAGGAAACAAATAATCCTTGGCGCTCGGGAAACAAATAATCCCTAGCAAACCCCTCGACTCACGGATACAAACACTCCTTGACGAGAGCCTCCTGATCCGCGTCGACTCGCAGAGCCACCAGCGTCTCCGTAGGAATCCTCGATTCGTTTCAAACCCCAAGGAAACAAGTAATCCTTGGCGCTCGGGAAACAAATAATCCCTAGCAAACTCCTCGACTCACGGATACAAACACTCCTTGACGAGAGCCTCCTGATCCGCGTCGACTCGCAGAGCCACCAGCGTCTCCGTGGGAATCCTCGATTCGTTTCAAACCCCAAGGAAACAAGTAATCCTTGGCGCTCGGGAAATAAATAATCCCTAGCAAACTCCTCGACTCACGGATACAAACACTCCTTGACGAGAGCCTCCTGATCCGCGTCGACTCGCAGAGCCACCAGCGTCTCCGTGGGAATCCTCGACTCGTTTCAAACCCCAAGGAAACAAATAATCCTTGGCGCTTGGGAAACAAATAATCCCTAGCAAACTTCTCGACTCACGGATACAAACACTCCTTGACGAGAGCCTTCTGATTCGTGTCGACTCGCAGAGCCACCAGTGCCTCCGTGGGAATCCTCGATTCGTTTCAAACCCCAAGGAAACAAATAATCCTTGGCACTCGGAAAACAAATAATCCCTAGCAAACTCCTCGACTCACGAATACAAACACTCCTTGACGAGAGCCTTCTGATTCGCGTCGACTCGCAAAGCCACCAGTGCCTCTGTGGGAATCCTCGATTCGTTTCAAACCCCAAGGAAACAAATAATCCTTGGCGCTCGGGAAACAAATAATCCCTAGCAAACTCCTCGACTCACGGATACAAACACTCCTTGACGAGAGCCTCCTGATCCGCGTCGACTCGCAGAGCCACCAGCGTCTCCGTGGGAATCCTCGACTCGTTTCAAACCCCAAGGAAACAAATAATCCTTGGCGCTTGGGAAACAAATAATCCCTAGCAAACTCCTCGACTCACGGATACAAACACTCCGTGATGAGAGCCTCTTGACCCACGCAGAGCCACCACTGTCTTTGCGGAAGAATTCCCGGTTCGTCTCAACTTGCAAAATGAAGCCTCAGGCAGCATGGACTAAGAAAGCTTGCTCCCTGAACAATGGGGCCCTGCAAGTCAATCCAAAATGGTCTCGTGCATACTATTCACGGGTCTCACTCTCCAAAGTCGATTTTCCGACAAGGAGGGAAACAACCGCTTACGAATCCTCTCGACTCGTAAGAGGGAAAATTCTCTTATAGGATCCTTACGACTTATAAGAGAAAACCACACTTAGGAATCCCCACGATTCCTAAGGAGAAAACCCACCTACGAGATCCTCTCGATCCGTAGGGAGAAAAGTCTCTATGAGACCCTCACGGCTTATAGAGTTGAAAAGTCTTAGGCAGCAGATCTGAACCTGCGGCCTAAGCCATCACTATTTCTTAAGAGAGTCAGGATACTCGTTCTGATCATCCGTCAACCATGATTACTAAGGTGGCATGCTGATAATGAAAGAAAGAAAAGACGGAGAAAATGACACATTACAAAAAAAAAGGGTGTATCTTTAATTCATAAACTTGATTGGGTACAGGATACATTATGTCAAAGAATGAAAATATATATATATACATTCTTTTATCTACAATTACAAACGATACAAAGAAGTATAGCTACTGAGGAGGAAGTGTCTTTAGTAAATCCATAAGTTGCTCTCGCACTTCCTTCAGCGCCTCCTCCTGAGCGGCTGCCGCGGCCACCTCCGCTTCCACCAGGGCTCGCTGCTGCAAGAAAGATGAAAGTTGCTCCTCCGCCGCCTTCTGGGCTGCTTCCTGGCTGGGTGCAGCTCGCTCGACAACATCAAGGTGTTGCCTCAATGATAACCCTTCAGAAAGACATTGCAGAAGGCCCTCAAAGACAACCTTCAACCGTGCGGCGTTGGCCTCCACCCGAGCATGCAGTTGGGCAGACTTGCTCGAAGTCTCACCTCGCTCCTTACGTCTCGAAATGACTTCTTGTTCGAGGTGATGGAAGTAAGGAGCGCTCTACTCAATCCACGCTGTTCTTTGATTACTGGCAGCCAAGGCCTCGGGAGCGGGACGCAGCGACTCCAACCGATGCAGGCGGGCCTCGATCTCCCTGCAATGGTTAACCCAAGATGCGATGATACCCTCGTCGTGAAAGTTCACGAGTATCACCAGCATCGGGTTAACCGCTATAGCAAAATCCGCAGCAGGGGTAGGGGTCTCCACGTCGAGCTCCTCAATGTAATCGCTTAACATACGTAAGCTGTTCGCGGCGCCTTTCGAAGATGGACGTCTCAGGTAAGGACCTGCTGGCATTATGATGCGAGATTCAAAGGGCGCCGAGACCGGAACGACAGCTGAAGAGAAACAGGATGTGATCAGATAACAGTTCTGAAAATAAAGAAGGAAGACTTTATCAATGTGATAGTCGCTGTACCAGCTGAGGCAGGTGGCAGAGCCGGAAGAGTCGGCAACGCAGCCCGTCTTTCATCCCCTCCTTCGATTTGTAACACTGCAGTCGAGAAAAAAAGGGGGGGTTTAGAAATAATCCCATCAATAAAGAAAGAAGGATGTCTTTGGAAATCATGCTCACCAATGCCACCAGAGGAAGAGGCAAGCTCGGACGGGAAGGAGAAGTGTGGGAGAAACATCTGGTAAAGATGGTCAAAAAGTACTCCTGAAAAGACACAACAGCACGACTTTAGTACATGCACTATACATCTGAAAGATAAGACTAATAAGTTGCAAACCCATACCTTCCAACATCTTAGACGGTATGAGAGAGGGTTGGGAGGTAACCACCGCCAAGGCAGTCGTTGAAGGCGCTCCTTCAAGCAGTGGGGCATCAGCGCTGGCTGCACCTGCGTTACAAGAAAGGTGAACTTGTCAGAAAGGATTGTAAAATAAGAAAGACAGTAACCTAAGGTTTACCTGAGGAGCTCCCGGCCGAAACAGAAGCGACTCCCTCCTCTATCGACATGAGGCCACCGCCCGTAGCCTCATCACCCGACTCGATGGGGACCGTCGTCGTGCTAGCGCGACCAGGAGACGGTAGGAGATCGTAAGCAGGGAGGGCAATGATTGGAGCGTTGCCGGATTCTTGGAAGGAAGCGGCTGACTCTTCCCCAAGAGTCGTACCCATCTCACCCGCAACTTCTTCGAGCTCCGCCGTCTCCATCGGCTCATCCACTGTCACCACGAGGTCGCCGGCCTCAAGCGCCTTGTCCACCACCAGCCTCGGTTCAGTTATAATGATCATATCATCTGCCACCACTTCAGGTTCGGCATCAATGACCTTCTCGGCGGTAGGCCCCTCGACCTCCACTTCAGGCTCCAAAGCCACAACGACATTGCCCACCGTCGGCTCGAGTTCGGCAGGTACCGCCTCCTCTGTTTCTTTGGGATCAACGGTTTCTGCCTCCCCCTCGATCGGACTTGGCCCTGCAAGATAAGAGATATAAGGACCAACGACATTAAAATCCTTATAACAAAAACTCTGAGAGAAACATTACCTGAAGTGGATTTACCGTTTGCGCTCCGAACTGCGCGCGCCACCTCTCTGCGGGCAGTGGATAGGGTGACAGGGGCCTCTTCGGATGGAGTATCAGTGTGAGGGACGGTGCTGGGGCCCGCTCCCGCAGCCAAGGCAGCCCGGCGCGCCTTCGCCGCACGCCTTTACCGCTTCCTTTCTTCCCGGGCTGTCGCGATGGACCTTAGTGACGCCTCCTTCAAGGCGTCATCATCCTCGTTCAGGGATGCCTCAAGAGCCTTTAAGGCATCCTTCATCGGCTCTTCAAGACGAACCTCCTGCGGTGGCCCAGAGGAAGCGGGAACATCGGCAGCTGGTAAAACATCTGCGTCGCTTGGTGGGAACGGCATTGAGGTTTCTGCAATAAAAAGAGAAAGGTTAGATCGACCATAACACAAGGGAGATGGAAACTTGATGGATTAAAACTTACTAAGGCCCATAGACGCTCTAAGACATTCCTCCTCCTGGAAAGTCTTCAAAGAAGCGGCGATGGCTTCTTCATCAGTGATACCTGTCGAAAGGAAAGAAAGAAAAGCGTTAGTCAAAGGTAATGAAGAGGATATGTTGCAATAAAGAAAAGGCGACTAATAGTTACCTGATTGCGCAAGCTTGGCCAGCCACGCGTCACGCTTTGCCAACCACGCCGAAGTTTCGAGAGCAGCTTCCAAGTCTGTATCGTCCGGCGGCGGCATCACTAGTCCTTCGTTCGTCCCGTATTCGATCAGGCCCTCGGCATAGGGAGCATGGGGTTCCTGACCGAACACGACGTCCGCAGCAAAGAGCGACTTCTTTTTCTTTTGCCCTCCAACCCTAGGCTCACGGGGGATCGACTTCCGTTTAGCAGCCACTTTGGGACGACGGGTCCCGATGTCCGCACCCACGCCAGACTCCGGCGAGGGTACAACTACTGTCTCCACTGGAGCACAGGATGCGAGAGGTGCATCTGCGATATCAAGGAGCGGCAGCTCACGTGGAGGACTTGGCGCACGTGATGGTCTGCCCCCGGCATCTTTTAGAGGAGGAGCCACCAGGATCCTTGGTGCTAAGGGAGCGTTACGGTTGGCACCGGGGGGTACTTCTTTATGGTCGATCAACACTCGCCTCTCTTCCTTTATAACAGCCCCCGTCGCATGATTGTACCACTCTTTATATACATTAAGGAGTCGTGGAGCGCAGGCCGGCGTGCTGATAAAAAAACGAGAACCCGTGTTCAGGCGCATGAAGTGATGTAACGCGTTCTCCATCCCTTCTTCATTGACAACAGGTTCCAGTAAGAAAGCTTCCAAGGGTACCCCTTGATCGTAATCCAGTTGTTGGGCAAAACGATGCGGATTATATCTCATAAAGACTGCTGCACCGCCCTGCCTGAAGACTAGGAAACCCGGTCTAATAGAATACAAATGGAGGATCTCCCGGGCCGTTAACACTGAAGCTCCATCCTTGAAGGAATCCTGTAATGGCCGCACCGCAGTGGTGGACGCTTTTCCAATGGTTAATACCTTATCAATAAAGGACATCCCGACTCCAACGGTGTGAGGGCGAAGCAGTAAACCCCTGGCGTCCCGTGGTGAAGGGGTCATGATTGATGAGCCAATCAACTGTAAAATGCGAGGAAAACCGCACTTGTCGAAGAATGAAGGCCTTTTATGCATGCCGAAGACACCCGCCGTGTGTAGCTCGAGCCACGATGCAAAGTAGTGCATCGGGAAGACCACGTGCAGAACCCCGGGCTCGTTGGCGTCCGCTGCTCGGCTGAGGCCATGATATAGGTGCGCCAGGCCAGCGATCCCCACAGCCACCATTACCCCGATGACCATTCGGTGGGCTGGGTAAAAGACAGAAGGCCGCATGCGATGAGAGTGCATTGGGATCACGAACCAACTCAGCCACAGTCCGAGAAATCCTAAGAAAAAGGCCTCATCATCCATTCCGGGGCCGCAATTTCTGCGAAGGACGTTGCTGGGGAGTTGGGAAGAAAGAAGTCCTTTTGGTCTATATCTCTGGCTGGCAGGTTATCCAAACCTAAACCGAAAGGGTCCTCAAGGGTGGAAAACTTGGTAGATTCTGCCGAGAGGACGTTGGGATGAAGAAACTGAGCTATGAAATCCTCAAAATTAACTCCGCGACTCCCGCGTTCGATAAAGAGAGATTCATAGATGTTCAACACCTTTATCAAGCTCGGGAATTGATGTTGAACGGCATTCTCCGGCGTGACCCCACTGACCACTGGCCTAGCACCAAAGACGTACACATCTGTCGGGAGCAGCTCCTTGTAATGTTCTCCCATGACCGGTAAGCCGGATAGCTCCGCGAATTCCTCCAAAGAGATGGACACTTCCCGGTCCATAGCAAGGAAAGTGTGGGTGGGAATATTCCATTGCTCCAAGAAAGCCTTGAACCACCAAGTGGGGAGCGTGGGATAATGGAAGAGAGAGACGTAGACCGCGGTGTACAGTCCTAGTCTTATCAACTGCGACTTCTTCTTCGACAGGATGTACCGAGCCCACGGCAGATAACCAATCGGGTGACGGGGAATCAAACCCAGGTTATATGATTGCCCCCAGGGCCGTGCTTCTCCCTGATAAATACGGCGTCCTAGGATATCCAAGACCATGGGACGCTGAACCGGAACCGTATCCATAGCCGGATGAAGAAAGCTGTTCGCGGTCCATTCTATCATCTCCACGGCATACTGCACTGAAGGTGGGGTAGCGTAGTGAATTGCCGTGATGGGTTCTGACGGTACCGCGCATGTGAAGCTCCGTCGGCCCATGATGATCTGATTGTACCACGACCCCCAAAGATGGAAACTCTTGTATTCCGGGTCGTACTCCTTGATCATAGCCAGGACTTCACGGTCCAGGGACGCCTCGGGAAATCCCTCCTCCGAGCGGACGAACGGGAATGAAGTGTCTAGAGACATGATTGCTGCAAAAAGAACAATTTAGCCGTTAGTATTGTAATTCCAACGTTTGGCGTCTAAAAAAGAAAATGCATTAATTAAATAAAAATTAATTAATTACACCGCACCACAGTGCAGTGAGTAGGAGACCAAAGAGGGACCCACAAAATCTAAATGACAATACGTCAGTTAATAAGACAATCTCATCATTGGATGAGATTGTCAGTTGGCCCCAGGAAAACATTCCCATTTAAAAAAGGGGGGAAGAATCCGTAGAGACAAGGAGAAAATCTCCTCTTTCAGAGCAAAGCTCTGTCACAGAATGATACTTGTCAAATTCTGGTCTCAAAGGAATAAAATTCCTTAAAAAGAGCATAGCTCTGTGATAATAATGGAAAAGATCCATCAGAAAATCTTAATACTTAAAAAAATTTAAAAATTTTTGGAACCTTGAAAAACCCATGAAAACTTATGATAAGTTCTTCACTTTGCAGATCTAAAAGATCCACACTTGATCCAAGAGCAAAGCTCTGTTCATGGGTTAGAACCCATAAACAAGATCCCTGCAGATCTATGAGTGTTTGAGAGTAAAGCTCTGTTTATGAAACCCCAATGGGGGTCTATATAGATCAAAAGATCTGTGAGAGCAAAGCTCTTTGGTTAAGGTTAATTAATTTGATTTGAATTAATTTTTACCTAAAGTTTTTAACCTTGGAAGTGAGCAAAGCTCTGAAGTTATGGAAACGAGAGCAAAGCTCTGAAGTTCTAAGCAAGAGCAAAGCTCTGGAATCGAAATCTAGAAAATGGTGAAGTTTTCTAAAGGGCCATAGGTCCTATTTATAAGGCGCTTGCGCCCCTTCAGCTCACCCCTTGATCCAACGATCAGGAGTTTGCCACCGCTGCACTCACGTGTGCGCCACGTGAGCGCAACGGTGGGGGGGCATTTGTTTCGCCCAATCAGAGCAGAGCTCTGTTGAAATTCAAAAATTCAAAATTTTGAAGCAACGCTTCACATCTCGGGCGCAACGCGCCACATGTCAGGCGCTGATACGTCCGCGCAGCGCCCAAAAAAGCGCGCCCAATCAGAGCAAAGCTCTATTTTTATGAAGCAACGCTTCAGCTGCGCAAGCACTGCGCTGTGCGACACGTGTCAGCGCAGATGCGCTAGCGCAGTTGCGCTGCGCAGTGCGCTGCGCGACACGTGTCAGCGCAGATGCGCTAGCGCAGTTGCGCTGCGCGACACGTGTCACGCGCTGGGGCATCTGCGCCAAACAGAATTAAATTTTCAAGAAATCTTTTCTGTTCTTGTTAAAACAAGAAGATTTTCTTCTGCAAAGCAGAAGCCCTTGGATCAAAGATCCAACGGTGGGGAAAATTCCCCAAATCACTCAGAGAAAGATCTCTTTAACAAATTTAACTAATTTATGGGCACTATAAAAAGGACCCTAGGCCTCAATTAAAAATGAACAATATCTTTCTAAAAAAAAAGGAGAAGAGAACTCTTGAGAATTTCTCAAGAACAACAGAAGGTAAAAAAATCTTTAGGAAAAAGAGAAAATTCTCTTATGGACAGATTATTGATCTAAGAACAAGATCAATAATTTTAAATAAAAAGAAAAATAAGTAATAATAGTGCTTTGCACTTTTTTATGAACCTCTGGTTCTTGAAACAAAAAAGAAAAATTTATTTTCTTTGATCTAAATTAGATCAAGAAATCAAATAGTGCTCTGCACTTCTGTTCTTGAATCTAAAAGATTCTTAGTGCTTTGCACTTCCAAACTGCGCTGTTGCGCTCTTGAGAGAGCGCCACGTGTCAACTACAAAACAACTTGCGCTCTTGAAATAGAGCTTTGCTCTCTGGAATTGGCGCAACTCACCAGAGCGCGCCACGTGTCAGCAGCGCAACAGCGCAGCGCATTAGCGCAGCGCACTGCACTATTGCGCTTGCGCTCACCAGAGCATGACACGTGTCACCACCATATGAGTTTGCGCTCATTACTTAGCGCAAAGCGCCTGACAAGCCACGTGGGGCACTGTCAGAGTATTTAATGCTCTGCATTATTAAAGAAAAGGGACAGAGCCCAATTAAAAGGCCTAACAGGCCTAATAAAAAATGCTATGCATTTTAAAAGGGGGGCAAAGCCCAAACAAAAAAATAGATGCTCTGCATCATTTAGAAAAGGGCAAAGCCCGACCAAAACAAGAATAATGCAGTGCATTACTAAAAAGGGGTAAAGCCCTAGCACAGGCCAAAGACAAAAAAAATATATTGAAACTGGACTTAGCCCAATTTTGGCCATAAGTCTTTAAATTAAATTGACTGAGCAAAATTGCTATCTTAAATCAATTTACTACCGGTTCAAGGGTACATCTCCGAACTCCTCTGACACCTGTCGTTGTAATCCTTCAACGACGTCAGAGAGGTGACGGGTCCCGACGACCACGTATGAATATGGACTGCGGGGTCTTTAAACTCGTGGACCGAAACGTCCCTAAACTAATATCGGACCGAAACGTCCCTAAACTAATATCGGACCGAAACGTCCCTAAACTAACGGTGGACCACTATGTCCTTAAACTGGTATTGGACCACCATGTCCCTAAACTGGCATAATAGAGCCCAAATGCTCTTTTGTCGGATCTAAACGATCCCGTTAAGTCGATCTTAGTCCCAAACTGGACTAACGTATCCTTAACAACCGTTTAAGTTGATCTTAGCCTCAAATATGGCTAACGCATCCTTAAATCTTCAAACAAACTTTAGTCCCAAATTGGACTATAAATTCCCCCAATCAACTTTGGTTCAAGGGTACATCTCTGAACTCCTCTGACATTTGTCGTTGTAATTCTTCAGCGTCGTCAGAGAGATGACGGGTCCCGACGACCATACATGCAATGGACCACTATGTCCCTAAACTGGAACAATAGAGCCCAAATGCTCTTTTGTCGGATCTAAACGATCCCGTTAAGTTGATCTTAGTCTCAAACAGGACTAACGTATCCTTGACAAACGTTTAAGTCGATCTTAGCCGCAACGCGACTAAGGCATCCTTAAACTAAAAACACCAAACCCAAATCTAAGTAAATAAGGATTTGGACTAATCCACGTCCTACGGGCGACGGTACTACTCAGTCTCCGTATACAATCCACGGGCAACCACAAACAAAACAAACACCCACGACACGAAGTGAAATTCTAGAGAAGGAGAAAGTTGTTACCGTAAAGCGGTAGCGTAATTAACTGTAGGGGCTTGCGCCTGCAGGGAAGAGCGTCCCCACAATCAAAAACCCCTCTAGCGAGGGGGAATCTGACAAAGTCTGCTACATCGGCCGCATCCGTCTAAACCTTCGATACACGGTGCCATAAATCAACTTGGCATCTTCGGAGAGGTGGACGGATAAAACCAAATAGCATCTGCCCCGAATCTCAGCGGCAGGCCATCGCGGTCCTGTGCGCCGTCCTTCGGAGGGGAACACCCATGACCGAATTCAAGTTCAATTCTCTAAAAAGTTGGATTAAAGAATTGTGAGAAATCAAAACCAATCCTTTAAACCGCATCCTCCCATCTAGGAAGCAAATAATAATTATTAACTTTTTTTTACTATCCTTGCGATGAGCATCACTACGCTTACCATCATTACGTGTAATCCAAAGAAAAATTAATCCAAAAATAAGTATCATCAGTATCATAACAATAAAAGAAAGGGACAAACAATAAAGAATAAAAAAAACTAGAGTAGACATGATTTGAAAATTCTAAATAATTACTTACCTTTTTTAGAGGAGATAAAAATATTTATAAAGTTGGATTTATCTCACCTGCCGAGATTGAGAAGAATGAAGTAAAGAGTTTCTTTTTTTCTTTGATTAGGAAACTGGGTAGCAAGAAGAATGCTGGAAAAATAAAAAATCAAGTTTTATTAAGCCGAGGAGAATAAAAATTAGTTCTTAGAGTTAAAAATGTCGGCTTTGAGGATTCTCTTTGCGGATTCTGAAATTCTGAAGTTTAAGTTTGCATTTTTGATTTTAGCATCAAAAAATTGTTGAGAAAAAGTACAGATCTAATGATTTATAAAGTAGGAGAAATTACAAAAAAAGCCTCAAGGTTGGACATTTGGTTGCTTAGAAGAGAGATCGTTAAGAGCAGAGACTGGATCTGATAATCACAATACTAGAGACGAAAAAAAGTTTAGCAAGCCAAGTGTTTTTGCTCATTTTATGCTTACCTATATAGTTCCCAATGTTGAAAAGCTCAGATCTCTCAAAATACTCTTGAAAAATAATGAAAAATTTTAAGAACTGAGGTTGGGGTGAGGCGAAACGGACGAAGAAAATGAGAGATGAATGATATCGGTGTGGAGAGATCGGATCTACTACAAATATTTTTGAAGACGGGTGGAAATTTGTAATTTGGTTGCTTAGAAGAGAGATCGTTAAGAGTAAAGACTGGATCTGATAATCACAATACTAGAGATAAAAAAAAGTTTAGCAAGCCAAGCGTTTTTGCCCATTTTATGCTTACCTATATAGTTCCCAAGGTTGAAAAGCTCAGATCTCTCAAAATACTCTTGAAAAATAATGAAAAATTTTAAGATCTGAAGTTGGGGTGAGGCGGAACGGACGAAGAAAAGGAGAGATGAATGATATCGGTGTGGAAAGATCAGATTTACTAAAAAGATTTTTGAAGACTGGTGGAAATTTGTAGACTTTGGAGTTGGAATGGGGCGAAGATCATGAAGAAAAAGATAGATGAAAATATTTTCTGCCTCTAGGTTTTTCTACGGGAACCCTAATTCCTGCGATATATATATATCCCTTTTAAGGGTCATGGTGTATGGGCTAAAGCCCACTTAATATTTTTCTTAATAAAATTCAGCTGGGTCTACTCCCGATTTAATTTTAAAAAAACATAAATTGGAAGACCGTTTGAGAAAAAAAGAGCTTCTTTATTTATCAAAATTTTGATTAAAACCTTTTTAATGGCAAAAAAGTGAAGATTGCAATGATTTACAAATAAAATGGTGGAAAGGAGAAGAAAATTGAGATATTGGGTTATTTTTTCATTTAAGAGAAAAAGTGAGAAATAGAGAGAGAGCGGATATTTTTCTCTTTTCCGCCTCTCTCGATCTATTTAGTAAAGCCTAACTTTCTTCATATGTATGTATAACCCATATTTGGGCGTTGATGTATTGGGCCTAGCCCATAAAATCTATTATTTTTTAATAATATAATCGGGCTTTCCCAGTTTCGTTAAAAAAATGCCAAGAAAGTGAAGAGGAAACTAATTAAGACTAAAAACTCTATAATTCTATATCGGTTCTGGATTTTATAATTAATGCCACAGTTTCTTACATGTTTCTCGATAAACTATGTTATATATATTCTAAATGCAAGCGAAGTATAATGGTGCAGTCTGGGCAAAATTATACTTGCTTTTATTCAGATTGCGGGCATATAGGGTGATGCTAATTTATAATATACTTTTTAATCAATAATCGCATGCGACTCTGAGTTTTTAATTTCAGGATGAGCATAAAGTTCTATCAGAATGCATTTGAAGCTCTGTATTATGGGAGAATATAATTATACAATATCATATTCCAAAACCCTCAATTAAACAATTAGTTATAATAGATATCTAATGGCGTATGCAAACTATAATTAATTCGTAACTCCATATCTCCACTTATACAATATTTTTGAAGTCGTGTGTTTTTGTGTCTTCAGAGTTGTCTTATCTCCAAATGGTTGTTATACACAACCAACAACCGTTACATTATTATAAACCTAAAAAGTTTCAATAATCTATCCAAATAAGGAAAGAAAAAGTAACATAATTTTACAAGCAATGATCATCACAGAGAAATTATTACAAGTAGAGTAAAGTTAACAAACGCTGAAAAAACATAAATACAGTAAATGGATCTAAGTATTGGTATTTCTGGAATTTCATTTTTTCCAATCAAAAATATATAAAATTGTATGACAACAAAATATGGTTAATAGTTCCTTTATTATTCTAAAATCTTTTAATACATTTTTTTAATGAAAACCATGAAATATTTTGAGATTGTGTTTGTTCTGTTAAATTTTCCATTTGAAAAAATTTGTAACAAAATAAATCTAAGCTGTATGCGACTCTGAGTTTTTAATTGCAGGATGAGTATAAAGATCTATCAGAATACATTTGAAACTCTGTATTATATGAGAATATAATTACATAGTATCATATTGCAAAACCCTCAATTAAAAAATTAGTTATAACAGATATCTAATAGCATATGCAAATTAAAATTAATTTATAATTTCGTACCTCCACTTAAACAATATTTTTGATATCGTGTGTTTTTGTGCCTTAAAAGTTACCTTATCTCCAAACGATCGTTGTCCTCTTTTGTCTGTGAAGCAAACTTCTCGGTATTTATCAATATACTTTTTGAAAAAAAAATTCTATAGTTCAAATTAAAACCTTAGTTTACTAGCTTGAACCCTTCAATTCATCAAAATACATTATCATTAATAGCATAACTATCTTATATTTAGGATTTCATTAAGTAATTGCTAAAATAAAGCTAATTCATCTTAACATTTTAAAACAAATCATGTACTTATGATAAATGGATCTGAAAATATGTTCCACGCATAAAATATACTTAAAAACTTATGATTGCAATATTCCAAAAAAAGTAAAATGAGATGGAAAGAAAATTCATATTATAGATAAAATATCAGCAAAACCACCAACAACTAGAACACTCCATCATTGAGTGGTGTAGGTTCTCCAATACAAAGTTGTCAAATAATAATCATTAAGTTCTTCATATATAAAAAGAAGAAATATCTTTTGATTGTCCAAAGGTCTGCAAGATAGCCGCAATGGTCATAAATTCATCATCTTTCTTCTCATCTAAATCTCCATAAATCTCCATTGACTCTTGCGACGGTGGCGGTGGAGGAGGCGGTGAATAAGAAACACGGTCATTGAAAAACCCCAGATAATGAAAAGTGTTTCTCGCCCCTTCAGATCCATTGAACGATATCGAAGAGAGACTGTCATTCACGATCAACTCCTCCGATGGCGGCGGTGGAGGAGGCAGTGAATAAGAAGCATGGGAATTGAAAAAACCCGGGTAATGAACAAAATTGGTCCTTGCCCATTCAGGCCCACTGAACGATATCGAATAAAGATCGTAAGCTATAGCGGCATTCTCAGCTGTGTCGAATGTGCCTAACTAGTGCCTATTTTTGGTGTGTGGGTTTCGGATTTCTGCTGAATATCGTCTCCAATTACGTTTGCGGACGCCTAAATATCCGGTGGAGCCTCGGGTTGTTCTTCTCTGTGGTTGGTTTTGGTTGGGAAGTTGCATTTGTGAGAGGTGATCTTCCATTTGGCTACCGGATATGAGAGTGAAGATGGTAAGGGTTATGAGGTGATCAATCTATATATAGGCTACAAAGTAGAATATACAGTAATTTAGATTAGGGTTTTCTTATGTAAATGTGTCTTAGTTGAAATATAAAAAAATCTTCAATATGTAAGTGATGATGTGAATTGCATTAATTTAGATTATGGTTTTGTTAGATGATCGAATGTTTAGTATAGTTGAAAGGCTAAAGTTTTGGTATGGCATTAGCATATGAACGAATTTTTATGGTTCTTAACTAAGAACAGTGGAGTTCTAAATGTCGTTTGCATTTAAATTTAGGGTTTTGGTAAAGCAGTTGTAGATTCATGTTTAAATTGTGTTTTACTAGGTTTTTGTGCATGTCTTCTTCTAGGAAAACAATAATTCTTAATTGCTGAATGAAACAAATTATTAGCATGCCTCAAATTAATTTTAAATTGGTTTGTGTTACACATTGCTTATGCATATAGAGGATCTTTTTAGTTACCAAGTAAAAATCTATAGAAATATATGATTTAGAATTCTATTTTCATGAGAACCCCCTCTCGTCCAATTTATTTGTTTACTCAAAAAATTTAGATTCTAAAATTTCAAGATCATCTTGAAAACTCTTAATCGAACTTTACACTTTTAAACAAATTTTAGATTTATCACTAGCTAGGTTTAGTTAATGCGTTCTCGCTTATCATTTTTCCAAAAGAGTTATTGACTTATAAGATTCAACATATTTTGCAGTTTCATGCCTTCATAACCAATGGGTACCATTCTGTTGTGTTTAGTTTAGATGTGTTATGTTATCAGCTATTTGGAAATGGTCATACTTGTGCATCTCTGCAATCAGATCATAATGTACACTGCATATTTTATTATTATCGAGAAATTTGTCCAACTCCGAATAGATTGTGAAAGCGCTGTTCAGGACAACGATTAGATAGATGATGCGTGATTGATCAGATAATTGTTTGTATAATATCATATATAGAAATATGAAGAAAAATGTATGATGGGATAGATGGAGCTATGTATTTCCAATGGACCATAATTGCATTTCCTGTTTTCACGGTTGAAGCATATTTGGTTGTCTTCTTTTTCACTAGACAATATCAAGGATTGTCTTTTCCAAATATTTTTTATTTAATTTACTCAAATTACGATGCTATTAAATCAGTCAAATCATACATTTGTCAAAATATACCTTATTGAAAACTGTTTATATGCAGAGTGCAATAATGATATGAGCTGTAAATGTATATATTTCATCTGTCCAATCATGTATTTTTTCTTCATTCCTGTTTATACGTGATATGACATCGAAATAGTCATTTAGACTAAAGTATAACTCGACTTTAATTTTTCTTTTTAACAGAGAATGCATTAATTGTTTTTATCTCTTTATTCGCTTATCACCTCATGTAGTCAAAAGAACTTTGTTGCAAAATTCACCACTTGGTTGCTATGACAAATAATACTTGCTTTTATGGAATCAGATTTTGATATATACTGCATATTTTATTACTATCGAGAAATCTGTCCAATTTCGAATAGATTGTGAAAGCGATGTTGGAGACAACGATTGGATAGATAATGCATGATTGGATAGATAATTGTTTGTATAATATCATAAATAGAAATATGAAGAAAAATGCATGATGGGACAGATAAACCTATGCATTTCCAATTCACCATAATTGCATTCTCTGCTTTCACGGTTGAAGCACGTTTGGTTCTCTTCTTTATCACTAGGCAATATCAAGGATTATTTTTTCTAAATATTTTTATTTAATTTACTCAAATTACGATACTATCAAATCAGTCAAATCATACATTTGTCAAAATATATTTTATTGAAAATCGTTTATATACGGAGTGTATTAATGATATGAGTTGAATGCATATACTTCATCCGTCTAATCATGCATTTTTCTTTATGCATATTTATACATGATATGACATCGAAAATAGTCGTTTAGAGTAGAGCATATTTCGGTTTTCTTTTCTCTTTTTAACGGAGAATGCATTAATTCTTGACGCCTATTTATATTTTATTGAAAACCGTTCTCAACATAAAGAGGTTATTATAAGTAGAGCAAAAATAACTAATGCATAGAGAAAACACATAAGTGTTGGATAAAAAATTGTCGGAACTATCCATACTTGATTTTTCGATTTATAAGATATAAGATAAAAGTATTACATGTTAGAAAGTTCATATAAATCATAAACTGAGTATCGTAATATTATAACTTGATGTAATTTTTATGAGTTATCTAAAAAGTCATTTTAAAATAACTCTACTTTTTCAAAAATTTCCATTAACAAATACAACCAACTCTTTCTGATATATAGTTATGATGATGCGTGATTGATCAGATGATTGTTTGTATAATATCATATATTGAAATATGAAGAAAAATGTATGATGGGACAGATGGAGCTATGTATTTCCAATGCACCATAATTGCATTTTCTGTTTTCATGGTTGAAACACGTTTGGTTGTCTTCTTTTTCACTAGACAATATCAAGAATTGTCTTTTCCAAATATTTTTTATTTAATTTACTCAAATTACGATACTATTAAATCAGTCAAATCATACATTTGTCAAAATATACCTTATTGAAAACTGTTTATATGCAGAGTGCAATAATGATATGAGTTGTAAATGTATATATTTCATCTGTCCAATCATGTATTTTTTCTTCATTCCTGTTTATACATGATATGACATCGAAATAGTCATTTAAACTAAAACATAACTCGACTTTAATTTTTCTTTTTAACAGAGAATGCATTAATTGTTTTTATCTCTTTATTCCCTTATGACCTCGTGTATTCAAAAGAACTTTGTCGCAAAATTCACCACTTGGTTGCTATGACAAATAATACTTGCTTTTCTGGAATCAGATTTTGATGTATACTGCATATTTTATTACTATCGAGAAATCTGTCCGACTTCGAATAGATTGTGAAAACGATATTGGAGACAACGATTGGATAGATAATGCATGATTGAACAGATAATTGTTTGTATAATATCATAAATAGAAATATGAAGAAAAATGCATGATGGGACAGATAAAACTATGCATTTTCAATTCACCATAATTGCATTCCCTGCTTTCATGGTTGAAATACGTTTGGTTTTCTTCTTTATCATTAGGCAATATCAAGGATTATTTTTTCTAAATATTTTTATTTAATTTACTCAAATTACGATACTATCAAATCAGACAAATCATACATTTGTCAAAATATATTTTATTGAAAACCGTTTATATATAGAGTGTATTAATGATATGAGTTGAATGCATATATTTCATCCGTCTAATCATGCATTTTTTTCTTTATGCCTATTTATACATGATATGATATCGAAAATAGCCGTTTAGACTAGAGCATATTTCGATTTTCTTTTCTCTTTTTAACGGAGAACGCATTAATTCTTGACGCCTATTTATATTTTATTGAAAACCGTTCTCAACATAGAGAGGTTATCATAAGTAGAGCAAAAACAACTAATGTATAGAGAAAACACATAAGTGTTGGATAAAAGTTGTCGGGACTATCCATACTTGATTTTTCGATTTATAAGATATAAGATAAAAGCATTACATGTTAGAGAGTTCATATAAATTATAAACTAGGTATCGTAATATTATAAGTTGATATAACTTTTATGAGTTACCTAGAAAGTCATTTTAAAATAACTCTATTTTTTCAAAAATTCCTATTAACAAATACAACCAACTCTTTCTGTGGTATAGTTATACTTCTATCTATATATATGGGAGGTAATTTTAGTTATTGCCACTTCAAAATTCAACAACTTAACGGATATTATTGTAAGTCAATTTTTATTATACTTGAATAAAATTTAAAGTTTTTCTTTATTTTTTACTCGACCGCCTTCTTAGTCGTTATGTCTCTATGCTAGAGTTTGAAATGAAGAGCTTAAAATTCTCTTAAGTTTCAAAAAAAAGTATCTCACTGACTTTGGATGCATATTTTTTTCTTTTAGAGTTCAATTTTGATATTATAAAAACATTATGCTTATTTAAATGTTTTTATTTAAGTTCATGTATGGTACTTTGTGTTATTTGTTTATATCGTTCATTTAATTTCTTTGAAGTAATATCCATTTTGATATTTTTTTGTTATTTGCCTATACAACTCACTTTTATTTCTTTGAGATAACAATATTTACTTAGTTGGGTATACTTGCTGAAACGAAGAACAATAATAAATCAATACAATATATATATATATATATATATGATTTCAACTATATAGCAATATCTAAAATTAGTTTAATGGAATATTAATACAATGATATGGATTCAGATAAACGATTAGTATTGCATTGAATGGATCTAACCATTGGGCTCCCTGGAATGTTATCTCCATCAACCGGAAATTTAAGTTCTCTTCCATATATAGAATTGTATAACGGTAGAGTATAATTAACAATTTCTGTATTATTCTATAATTTTCTAATACTATTTTTATAAAAATCATGAAATATGTTAAACTCGACTTTATTCTATTAAAATTTTTATTAGAAAGAAAAAAATTTAATAACAAAAAAAATCTTAACTATATATAACTTCAAATTTTTAATTTCAGGATGGGCATAAGGATGTACTCAGAATGCAATTGGAATTGTGCATTACAGAAGAATATACTGCAAAATGACAGCGAGGGTTGATATTGTCAATTTTAGTATATTATGCTTTATGTTTCGTGATTTCATAACCAATGGATACCATCCAGTTGGATTTAGTTTAGGTGGGATATGCTATCAGTTGTCTGAAAATCATAGTTATGTTTCTTTGTGATCGGATCTTGATATCTTCTGCATGTTTTATTGCTATCAAGGAACCTGTCCGTTCCGAATATATCGTGAAAGTGATGTTCGTAAGAATGACCATCATTGCATATTTATCACTCCGTCTTATGAAGTGTTCGAGCATGCAATAATTGTCGCTTCTTTAATGCGTGGAGATTATCCTTGATGTAAAAGTATTTTAGTATGTATAATGAAATTCTAAAATCAAGATGTAATATCGCAGAGTTTAAGTGATATTTATCTTTTATTTTTGATCATGTCAGTTATAGGTTATTTTTATACAATTATGTAAACTTTTGTTATATGAATATTTTATAAATCCTTGCAATCATTATACTTATGATACCTTACTTGCTATATAATATTTGTTGTTAATAAGAAATTAAAAATAATAAGTCTAAAAGAAAATAAAAATCAATAAGCCAAACAATGTATATTCATTTATTCTAAATATTAAGTTATATACTGAATAGAAAGTATAACGTTGAATGGACAGATAATTGTTTGTACAATATCATATATAGATATATGAAGAAAAATGAATGATGGGATAGATGAATCCAGCATTTCTAATTCACCGTAATTGCATTCCCTATTTTTGCGGTTGAAACGCATTTGATTGTCTTCTCTATTTTTAGACAATATCAAGTATTATCATTTCCAAATATTTTTATTTGATTTACTCAAATTACGATGCTATCAAATCAGTCAAATTATACGTTTACCATAATATACTTTATTGAGAATCTTTCGCATGTATAGTGCAATTATGATATGATCTATAAATACATATACTTCATCCGTCCAATCATGCGTTTTTTGCATCCCTATATATATATATATATATATATATATATATATATATATATATATATATGACACGACATCAAAATAAAGAAAAATGCATGATTAGACACATGAAGCCAGCATTTCCAGTTCACCCTAATTGCATTCCCTTTTTTCGCGGTTGAAGCATTTTTTGTTGTCTTTTCTGTCACCAGACAACATAAAGTAATGTCTTTTCCAAATATTTTTATTTAATTTACTTAACTCACGATGCTATCAAACCAGTCAAATTATATTTTATCAGAATATGTTTTATTGAGAATTTTTCACATGCATAGTGCAATTATGATATGAGCTATAAATGCATATATTTCATCCATCAAATCATGTGTTTTTTCTTCATGCATATTTATATATGATATGACATCGAAATGAAGAAAAATACATGATGACACCATATGCAGCTATACATTTCCAATTCACCATAATTGCTTTCGCTACTTGCTAATTTTAAATTTCAAGCTGACTTGGTGACTCTTATATATATATATATATATATATATATATATATATATATATATATATATATATATATATATAAACCATGATCATGCATTTTCTCACAAACACTTGTGCCTGACTATTTCAAGTACTCAAGTTATCCATGATGAAACTTAAGCTTAGTCCGTCGGTAATGAAGAAAGGCCATAAAAAAAGTAAGACGTCGATCGTGACCTCTCTCCCACAAGATATGCTCATCGAAATAGCCATGCAAGTCGTCTCCAAGTCCTCGGCTCCTCTCGATGATATTAAAAACCTACGTGCAACGAAAGCATTTATTACTTTTTATAATTTCAAAACCAACATATAAATTATCTAATATCGTTTTGTATGTATTTTAGATGTAAGAGTTTTTACCGTGCCTCCAAAGATAAAATGGTTGGGCGTTCAATCTCGTTGATTAAGGAGTACTTGAGGATGTATTGGTGGGAAAAATGTGCATGTCTAATTTTGCTTCGAAACTGTGCAAATAGCGGCAATCTTGATGCCAACTTTATTCTTGGACTGGTAAATAATTTGATTTAATATATATATATATATATATATATATATATATATATATATATATATATAGTCTAATTCATCGATGTTGGGTTTTTCTTTAAATCTATAGGAAGAGATATACAATTTAGGAAGGATGACTTTGGGTATGGAGCATCTCAAGACAGCGATGACTGGTGGCCACTTTGCAACGGCATATGTGGTCGGGATCATACTGTTTTTTGATGCATATACACGGGCACACGCTATGGAAATTCTGAACAAGATTTCTTGCGGCGATATTTTATACGTTGGTCATGAAGTTAAAGAGTGCATGAGGTCGGGCAATCCGATAATAGACAGATGCAGAAGAGATGCTTTGCAGATTACGAATAAAAGTTGGACGAGAATGATGTTGAAGATGGATCCGAGATCTTCCTGCAAAGATAAGCTCTGTGGAAGGGTTGTGAAGGCAAAAAGTGATGGCTACTGGGTTGATAATGATTAACTTCCGAGGGCATTTTGCGGTCAGTTTTGCCGATGGATGGACGAGTGCTATAAATTCTTTGGAAATTAATGCCAATGGAAATATTGCTACCATCTCTTAACTAATTGTGTTTTCGATGTTTTTTTTTCAATTTTTAGGTTTCAGAAGTATGTGCCATATTTGCTGGGTAGGATGTTGAAATCTGTGATCACTTTGCAATGGTTCGTTTTTGTAAGTAAGAAACCAACATCTTCTTTTGTTGCTAAATATAATTTTCATATCGTAACCGGTTTTAGTTTGCTGTTGAATGATAATAGTCTCAGCAGAAAACATTGAAATCGGAAATATTGGCGCATTCATTTTTTGTTGTGTTCTTCATCACTAAATAACATCAAATATTATCTTTTTCAAATATTTTTATTTAATTTACTCAAGTTACAATGCTATCAAATCAGTCAAGTTATGTTTTGTCAAATCTACTTTATTGAAAACCGTTCAAATACAGAGTGAATTATGATAAGAGTAAGAGTTCAAAAAGTAACACCTTATTAACAAACTAAAATGATATATTTATTAATATTTTATTTTGCTATTACTTTTTGAACTCTTACTCTCCTGTATAAGGTCACTTTATTCATTTTCCAAGTATTCCATTATATTAGGCCGCTGTAAGATTGTAAGTTTTTTTTCAGTTTATTATTTAGTGTTGTTTTATTTTTTTATGTAATACGGATATGGTGTTGTACTTTATGAATACTTAGGGCATGAATTTTTGCTTATATTATACGTCTATTTCAATGAAATGGATGACTAATAATGTGCATTTCCTTAAAATATTTTTATGCTCTCACATTTTATATATTTAGGTTAAGTAAATATCATGTACCTTATTATGGTATCATCCATTAATGCCTTGCATGTCTTTTCAATTCAGAGAAACAAAAAAACACATTCTTAATTTTAATTTAAAATAAAAAAAATATAACTTATAATATCTTAAGTATCTATTAATCATTGAGTATAACCAAGATAAGTTGAGAGTATGAGAGACTAAATAGAATTTAAATTTTTACTTGAAAACTAATTCATCGTCTCATTTTTCTTTGATTCATGTTATCCGTAGCGCGGGTACAATGCTAGTGTGAGATAAATCTCTAACAAGGAAGCATACAGTATTTCAATAAAGCTTATGCTTTCATACTTTGTATTGACAACCATCAGAAACTCTATCCTTAACCCTTTTAGTATATTAGCAGTATTTTCAACCCACCCCATCGAGTTATCTTCAGCAAGCACAATATCCAACTACATTTGCCAGTTGCCACAAAGAATGTTGTTCATTTACTCCTGTTGAATTATTCTCATCTCCTCTCGTCCTGCACATGGGCATACATACAACACATCTTTTTAAGCTTCCCCCCTTGTTTGTCACCATTTCTAAACTTTAAGGGTTGATGTGCAACAAATATAACCTCCAACGAACTGTGAGGCTCCCCTCCCTCCCTCTTAAATTTGTGATTTCCTCCATTTTTTGCTTTCTTTGTTCTCCTAGTTTGTAGTTTTGTAAGAGCATCAATTTGTAACTTGACGTTCTAACGAATTAACCTAGTATTCCCCTCACATTAGTAACTCCACTAAAACAGATCGGTCACATAATTGTTAGAAATTAAACTTGTTTTCGGTTACAAAGAATTGAAGAGACATCGGTTATAAAAGGAAGGGATACCAATTCATGAATAGGTTTAATGAAAGGATATGTAACGGTTATTGTAATCAATTGGTACTATGAAGAGTCATAATGAAGGGGCATGTAAACTCCTATATAAGGAGATGTTTTGTAAAGTTTTTAAAGAGTAAGGAAAATATAAGAATAGTTTATTGATACTTTCTCCATTCTCTATCCATTCTCTCCTCCAAACACATTCGGCTACATCGTAGACCGAACATAAAGTTGTGAAGATCCTAACAAAGTGGTATCAGAGCAAGGTTCGAAGAAAATGTCGAAGACAACACTCTCGTACAACGCCCCCCGCCTCACCAAAGATAACTATGAAAATTGGAGCATCAAAATGAAGACTGTTTTGGGAGCAGTAGGCGCTTGGGATGTGGTGGTCCGAGGCTATGATCGGCCTCAAGATGAAGCTGCACTGACGGCAGCTCAGAGAACGACCCACGAAAAATTATTCGAGAAAGATTGTACCGCAAGATACTTTATCGAGCAAGGTGTCGATGATTCGACTTTCGAGAAGATTTCGGCTGCCACTAATGCAAAGCAACAGTGGGAGATACTTGAGAAAACCTTCCAAGGAGTCGAGAAGGTTAAAAAGGTACGCTTACAATCACTAAGGAGGGAGTTTGAATTGTTAAAAATGGAGGAGAATGAATCGGTGACTGACTATAATGCCCGAGTGCTTACGGTGGTCAACCAAATGAAGAGGAACGGAGAAAAAATGGAGGATGTAAGGGTGATAGAGAAAATTCTTCGGTCACTACCACCGAAGTTTGACTTCATTGTGTGTTCAATTGAAAAGTCAAAGAATCTTGAAGAAATGACGATAGATGAGTTGATGGGTTCACTAAAAGCCCACGAAGAACGGTTCGTGAAAAAGCAAGAACCGATTGAAAAATTACTACAAACACAAGTTAATTTGAAAGGTGATTCGGTTGAAAATGGTCAAAATGACCGAAATCGAGGAAATACACGCGGCCGAGGAAGAGGCCATGGCCGAGGTCAATTCGGTCGAGGACAAGGTGGTCGAGGAGGTCAAAACAATGACGATAGAAGCCAAAGCCAAAATTTCGGCCGAGGTCGAGGCCGAGGACGATCGACTGGTGGAAGAGGGAGACCGAATGTTCAATACTATAATTGCAAGAAATTCGGTCACTACGCAGCAGACTGTTGGGGAAAAACAGTCGAGGAAAAATCAAACTTTGTGGAGAAAGAAGATTACAATGACGATGTACTTCTGCTGGCTTTTAAAGGTGACGAAGAAAGTGCCGACACTTGGTATCTCGATACTGGTGCAAGTAATCATATGTGTGGCAAGCGAAACATGTTCGTAGACTTGGACGAATCGGTGAGTGGCCAAGTCACATTCGGTGACTGTTCGAAGATACCAGTAAAAGGCAAAGGTAAAATTTTAATTCGACTGAAAGATAAATCACAAAAATATATCGAAAATGTGTATTATGTGCCGAATATGAAAAACAACATCTTGAGTTTGGGACAACTCTTAGAAAAGAATTTCGATATTCATTTAAAAGATCGAACTCTTTTCTTAAGAGATAACCGAATGAAGTTGATAGCAAAAGTGCAGATGACGAAAAATCGGCTATTTCTATTGGATATCAAATATGGTGAAGCAAAGTGTCTAAAATCATCGGTGAAAGATTCGGCTCGGTTATGGCATATGAGGTATGGACATCTCAATTTCGGCGGACTAAACTTGTTGGCGAGGAAGAACATGGTCAAAGGTTTGCCGATTATGAATAAACCGAAAGAGTTATGTGAAGGGTGTTTACTTGGTAAACATCACCGAGCAAGTTTTCCAAAAGAAGCCGAGTTTAAAGCCAAGGAGCCATTACAACTTGTCCACACCGATGTATGTGGACCAATTACTCCAAATTCATTTGGTGGAAAAAGGTACATTCTAATATTTATTGATGATTTCACAAGGAAAACATGGGTATATTTTCTAAAAAATAAATCGGAAGTTTTTGAAAATTTTAAAAGATTCAAAATGAATGTGGAAAAAGAAAGTGGGTTTTATTTGAAATCGGTCAGGTCAGACCGAGGTGGAGAATTCACTTCAAATGAGTTTGAAAATTTTTGCAAAGAAAATGGGATTCGGCATTTCTTAACGGCCTCCTATTCACCACAACAAAATGGAGTGGCCGAACGAAAAAATAGAACCATATTAGACATGGTGAGATGTATGTTGAGTAGTAAAAATATACCGAAGGAATTTTGGGCAGAAGCGGTTGCATGTGCTATGTACATTCTAAACCGATGCCCAACCCAGAGTCTACAAAATGTAACACCGCAGGAGATGTGGCATGGTTATAAGCCGAATGTAAGTCACCTTAAAATTTTCGGGAGCATAGCATATGCTCATGTCCCCGAACAAAAGAGAGTAAAACTTGATGACCGAAGTTCTCGGTTGATTTTTATCGGTTATGATCTAAGAACCAAAGGCTACAAGCTGTTTGATCCAGTCAATAAGAAGGTCATTGTTAGCCGAGATGTCGAATTTGATGAAGAAAGCTCATGGAGTTGGAGCGATGAAGCCGAAAGCAGCAGACCGAATGAAGTACTCGGTCAAGAAGAAAAGAAAAGAAATGAAGTCGAAGTTGATGTTTCATCGCCTGCAACAACACCTCGGTTCAATTCGCCTCAAGTCGGTTCTCCACAAACCGAAGCGTCGTCAAGTTCAACTCCACCAAGAAATCCAAGGACGAGGACTATGACCGAGTTATATGAGGTAACCGAAATGCAAAATAATCTAACATTATTTTGTTTGTTTGCCGAATGCGAGCCAATGAATTTTGAAGAAGCGGTCAAAGACCGAAGGTGGAAAGAAGCAATGGACGAAGAAATCAGTGCTATTGAGAGAAATGGAACTTGGGAGATCACCGAACTTCCCAAAGGCAAGAAACCCATAGGAGTGAAATGGGTGTACAAGGAGAAAAAGAACGCTAAGGGAGAAATCGAGCGATACAAGGCAAGGTTAGTGGTCAAAGGCTACAAACAACAAGCTGGAATTGATTATGATGAAGTTTTCTCACCAGTAGCGCGACTCGAGACAATTCGACTGATCATTGCTATGGCGGCTCAATTCAGTTGGAAGATATATCAATTGGATGTTAAATCGGCATTCCTCAATGGATATCTTGAAGAAGAAGTCTACATCGAGCAACCACTCGGTTATGAGAAGAAAGGACATGAGTCGAAAGTACTGAAGCTAAAGAAGGCTTTATATGGCCTGAAGCAGGCACCGAGAGCATGGAATAGTCGAATCGACATATACTTCCAAGCACACGGTTTTATAAAGTGTCCTTATGAGCATGCATTATACATAAAGAAGTCCGAAAAAGGTGATATTTTTATAGTATGTTTATATGTGGATGATCTCATCTTCACAGGAAACAATCCACGTATGTTCGATGACTTCAAAAGCTCGATGGTTAAAGAATTTGAAATGACCGACATCGGTCAGATGGAATATTATTTAGGAATAGAGGTAAAGCAAAGACCGAATGGGATTTTCTTATCCAAGAAGGATATGCTCGGTCGATTTTGAGAAAGTTCAATATGGAGCAAAGCAATTCGGTCAATACCCCGGTAGACTGCGGAACAAAATTATCAAAGTTCGATGAAGGGAGCAATGTGGACTCGACGCATTTTAAAAGCTTGGTAGGCAGTTTTCGGTATCTTACATGCACAAGACCGGATATTCTATATGGAGTCGGCTTGATCAGCCGATACATAGAAGAATCGAAATTGACACATTTATCAGCGGCGAAAAGGATATTGAGATATATCAAAGGTACACCAAATTTCGGTTTGTTCTATTCGAAATCTAACAATTTTGAATTATATGCATATACCGATAGCGATTGGGGAGGAGATATAGATGACCGGAAAAGTACGACAGGGTACATTTTCTTCATCGGTGAATCAGCATTTACTTGGTGTTCCAAGAAGCAACCGATAGTGACACTATCAACTTGTGAAGCTGAATACGTTGCTATATCGGCTGGAGTTTGCCATGCTATATGGCTAAGAAATCTGCTGAAAGATCTAAAGGTTGAACAGGAAGGATCTACGAAGATGTATGTGGACAACCAATCTGCTATAGCACTGGCGAAGAATCCAGTGTTTCATGAACGAAGCAAGCACATTGATACTCGGTATCACTCTATCAGAGAACATGTGAGGAAGAAAGAGGTCGAACTCGTTCATGTCAAATCACAAGATCAACTGGCCGACATTTTTACAAAGCCCCTAAAATTTGAAGTGTTCGCAAAATTGCGAGGAAAGATCGACATGGTAAAACAAGTTTAAGGGAGCATGTTAGAAATTAAACTTGTTTTCGGTTACAAAGAATTGAAGAGATATCGGTTATAAAAGGAAGGGATACCAATTCATGAATAGGTTTAATGAAAGGATATGTAACGGTTATTGTAATCAATTGGTATTATGAAGAGTCATAATGAAGGGGCATGTAAACTCCTATATAAGGAGATGTTTTGTAAAGTTTTTAAAGAGCAAGGAAAATATAAGAATAGTTTATTGATACTTTCTCCATTCTCTATCCATTCTCTCCTCCAAACACATTCGGCTATATCGTAGACCGAACATAAAGTTGTGAAGATCCTAACAATAATCTCTCCGTCCATGTCGAGCGACCGGTCGTGTTTTCCTTGCAAAAATCACGTGGCCAAATATGAGACTTCGCTCATAGCACTTATTATTATTATTATTATTATTCCAAGTTCATACAACAGTCAAAGCATGCACATACAAGCATAGACCGTGTGGTTCTACAAGATTCCTTGTTAATCTCTTTGAACGTCCTTAGTAAATGGTGGTGATGTTTTAATGAAATTTCTTCAAGAAATTATTTCATAAAGATTCGTCGAATTTTTTGCTGGCCTTGAGCATACCGAAGTCTTAATAAAACCTTTTTCCAAGATTGCTTAAAAAGTGAAGTATAAGACATGAAGCGTGTATTTGAGTTACTGATCTCCTGTCGCTGAAATTTAGATTTGCGTCTGATTTGATATTTTAGTTCAAACATGGTGTATAATATGGGTCCCAACATTTTGGCCTCCACCTATTATAAGTCTCTTCAAAGTATGTTGGGACCTTGTTTGGGGATTGTAACCATGTTTGTTGGAACTAATAATTAAGTTAATTTTTAGTGATAAAATGTCCGATTAAAAGAAGGAAGAGAATTTGGTAAAATCTTCATGATTTTCTTCATTTTTAATGCTTCACTCTACACGTTATTGCTTTGCATGGACACTTGAAAGAAGGCCCAGTGCCAATATCTAACATTTGTTTGGCACCCTAGCGCTCATCATGTGGTGTACATGTCAGATCTAGACAATATAAACGATCCTACTAATTGCGTATCAGACACATTGAATTTATGCTGGCTTAGAAAAAGGAAAAAAGATAATTGCATATTAAAAAGAGTAGAATTACTTGAACTAATGGTTTGTGTTTTGTGGTTGTTATGTTAAAGGTGGTCCTGCCCCTGACATCTTAAAAAGAGTAGAATTACCTGAACTAATGATTATCTTGGGTGTCGAAAAACAGTTCAAGCCAGTCGGTTGGATTGGTTTCAATTAAGGTTATTTAGTTCATGCAATGTAAAGTTGTCATATAAGCCAAATAAATAAGCTTATATTTGCTGATATGCGGCTAGCGAGCTAGAAAAGAGAAAAGAAATCAATGTAATGTAAATATGAAGTATCTTCAAGAACCTCCGAACTATAAAGAGTATTAGATCAAGGAGAGTTTATTTTTGTAATACCTTTCAGGCCACATTAAACAATACAATAATTTATTCTCATTGTTTACAGATGCTTTTCATATTTACTTGGGACATCAAACATATTCATGCTGATATTTTGTCGCCTAGATGGCTATATCCAAAGTATTGCTGCTTCAGCATGCTAATAGCCGCACTAATAATCAGGGAAGCGTTGGTTCCGTCCTAATTGTGTAAACACATACTCTGGAGTCTGCAATTATTTTTATCTTTCTTATTTTTTGATTGATCTGAAATTTAAAATCTTAATCGTAGAGCTTCTGCTAGTTCAGATTTTATTGAAAACAGCAAGTTTCACATGTTGTACAAATGCATTATATGTTCTTTAAAAAAGATCTCTTTTGTTCCCTGCAGCTTTTAGTTTTTGAGGATCTTGAAACTCCTGATCACAAAACAAAGAATATTGTAAATTATGTTTCATTGATGGAGAACACAATGAAGGTTTGACGGCAGCCCTATAAACGACAATCTGATTCTCGCCGCTAGAAATCTTCACTACGTCAACGTGCTACCTTCAAATGTAAGTAGTTGAGCCATTCTCAATAGCGATCAATTGTAATCTATCATCAATTTACCCACTTTCATCTCGATTCAATTACAAGGTCTGAATGTCTATAGCATCCTTCAACATGATACCCTTGTCATGACTCGAGACGCCATTGATAGAATCGTAACACGAATGAATACCCCCATCAACCGCTAATTCTATTTGAGTGAAACTAATTAACTGAATTCGTTGTGCGCGATCGCTAGTCCAAAATTTTGTTTCGTTGTAAATTGCCTGCCCATCTTTTCCATGGGTGCAGCAGTATGTCTTGTGCTTGAGTTCTGTTAGAAAATTATGTGCCTGAAAGTCGAAATTTTTCGACTTGTATCATGCAGCAATATAAACAATTGATCAGAAGGACTAATTGCATTCACAAAAATGTCGGCGAACCATATATTGATGTTTTGGATTACAAAACATATATCCATATTATTACTCTCTCTTGACACGCACATGTCACACACATATATTTATTAGTAATCTCATAAGAGAAGATCAGCAAGTTAATTTTTTTCCATTTTCTATTTTTTGGCACAAATTTTATTCCAAAAATCATGTAACAAGATAAATTGGTCCAAATGGGTTGACTCCAGAACCACACTTGCATTGGTCTAAGCACATATAAGGCAGCTCATTCTCTTGTTTTACTCTTCTTGGTGTGAAGCACTGAGCAATTATCAGGCTTGAAACTGAACTTCCTTTCCTTTTCGGAACTCGAGTTCCATGAGTTACCATCACTTCATTCTCTGCTGAGCTCCTTTTCGTGTTCGGCTTCCACCATGAGCTTATTGATCTTCTCCATGATCTCTTACTACTCCTTGGAGCCCTTACTGCAACTGCTTCTCCGAAGAACTGTTCAAATAAGAACGTTCATCATTGTTTATCTTATGAGAAAAACGGGGTTGCGGTCGACTGCAGCGAAGCGATCACTGCGGTCATGTGACCCAACCCAGGGGTGGGTTGCGTGATCACTGCAGTGTCGCTCCGGTCGACTGTAGCGCCATGAACATCTTATCTTATAAAATATTATAACAACAGAGAGATTCAATGAAAAATATAAGCTCAATGTCAAGAGAGAGTAAGAAGCACCTTTGAGAAATCATCTTGAGGATCATAACCAAGCTCATTGAAGCTCCACTTCTCATCCCTTGGGAAAATGGGATATCTCTTCATCTTAAGCTTGAAACAAGACAGAAGAGTGAGCATCCAATCACATAAATATATAGCTCTTACAGCTATATAAACTAGTAACAAAATAACAATATGCCAACCGCTAAATTATAAGAGATTGATTATGGGTTTTGTTTTATTTGGGGCATAGGAAACTTCTTGCGGTGAGGAAAGCCTGCATTCTCTCATAAAATTAGATAACAAATCATATGGAATCCAAAGAAAAAGACAGCATGTCTTTGTTAAGGGAAAGGGTGCAATTACAAGTAAGACTTTTATAAATATTTGCTAAACCTTTAAGCAACCGATGTAATGGAAGTTTGGTGGTAGTGGGCATACATAAAGGTTGGAGAGACAGAACTTTTCAATAAAACAAAATTAACTCAAAACCTGTACCGTTCCAGTTTTATCGGATGTCTACCAAGAAACTACGGACGGATACATATATATTGAGATTTTCCAATTAAAATGCCGTCGGCTATGGAGCAATGCTATGTTCACAAAACCTTATGATGGGATTGTCAACGAAATCTTGGTTGGTATATGCAGCAGCACATATATTATGAAGTATTTAGATTGGAAGAAAGTTTAAAATATGTAATTAAGGTTGTTATATGTAATTAAAATTCAAAATAGAGATAATGAATATTCGTTATTAATATTAAGCCAAACATTTCACTTGTGCCACCGAAAGAATTGGTGAGGACTTGTTTGTCTTCAAATGTTTGTGGAGAGGCAAGACACATGTGCCGCCCTGATTTTGCGGGATGTTGAACTTAGCATAGTGCTAGTCATTGTACCCTTCCAAAAAAAAATCTTTTTGGAAATTTAGAGGTAGCATATTTATTTCTCAAAAGATATAATTATATACTTACTCGATGATTTCTTTTAGGATGCACAGGGATGAATGCTGGGGTTTGAAGAGTTTGAAGAAAGTGCAAGAAATCCGAAAGAAGAGGCATAGATTTTTTACGAGATCTAGCCGAGAAAATATCCGTTCGATGGTTTTATCGGATGAGGCATATATTTTATCGGATGAGGCATACATGGTTAATCAGTTAATGTGATGTGCAGTAAGAGGATATTAAGCTATTGGATTCGACGGGGCCGATTCAATAATAACATTAATGCGAATAAACATTACATCCATAAACAAAACACAATAGAATTTTTATCCTCTTTTTCTTTCATTTGTGTAGCCTTGTCTTTTATACCAAATTCATCGATGGGGGAAACGAAAAAACAAGTTTTAGACGATGACAAAGAAAACATGGCTACAGCTTCATTGTAATTCGTGTAAAGTGAAGACACAAGTCTATTTGCTCTTCACTAAACATGCTCTCCATGTTAGTTGTCAGTTTGGTCGTCGATACCAACTGCGAGAACAAGACCCCTGCTTTGTCCAATTCTCAAATTCCAAGGAGAATAAGATGACAAATCCATTGTATATCATGCAAAAAATTGCTAGGAAAAATTGAAAGGAACATTATGAATAACCTAGAAATATATGACCTATGTACACAGCTTACCATTTTATGCAAAAACTTAATGGTCAAATATAAAAAATAGCAAACAAAAACACATTACAGCAATTTCATGAAGCAAAGTATTCAACAATGACAGAGTTCTAGCCAGAAGGTAAAAAGGCAGGAAATTATGTAAAAACACAACCCTTGAATAAGGTCAGACAACAATTTGCAAAATGTAATAATTATGCAACTAGGGCAAGGAGACGTACAAAAATTGAAATTTTCTCCTCAAGTCAAATTCTACATTCCCGATTTCTCTATAATTATAAAACAAACATTCGGATTTAAACGAGCTAGTGAAAAAATTAAAATCACAAGGAGCTGCAATATCATTTCGAGCTGCAATATCATTTCCTCTGCTTCTTGAGAAAAGGTTTCTTCTCTATCCCAGACTGTTTCATCTCATTGAAAGCCGTCGATCTAAATAGCTTGTGCACATCACCTGAACTTAGTTTTTGTTTGCCAGCTAGAGCAGCAAGCTCACTCGCCGGAGATTTCCTCTTCCCCGAATTTCTCAAAAATGGAGTACTTGTTTTCGTCTTGCAGTTTCTAAGAAATTTGTTTTTACCATGATCCTTCATGTCCGTTGCATCTGCAGGTCTCTCTCTTTTAACACCGCGTTTATCGCTAGGAAATCCTAACTTGGCCATTGAAATCTTGAGGTCAGGAAACTCTGCAGACAAAGATGATACTGAATTAGAAACATCAATTTCCTCGCTCCTTTTCTCATTTCTACTCTTTTTTCTTTTCGAGGTTTTTTTGGCAGACTCAGGCTGTTCTTGAAATTGAGTGTCGGATCCAAATGTAGCCTGAAAGTCTTTGTAGATGGTTTCTTTCGATGCTTGGCTTCGCTTCCACTGCTCGGGTCGCCTAGCAAATCCATCGACATCTAGTTTTCTCAAAAGATA
The DNA here is from genome assembly GCA_030015575.1 of Agapanthus africanus. NCBI lineage: Eukaryota > Viridiplantae > Streptophyta > Magnoliopsida > Asparagales > Amaryllidaceae > Agapanthus > Agapanthus africanus. The sequence goes on along the minus strand of CM057339.1, from coordinate 901,395,324 downwards.
TGGACCATGCTTGGTCTTCAAGAGGTCAGCTTGCACAGCGAGCAACTCTGAAGCAATGGTTTCTTTAAGGGATACATTACTAGCAGCAAAGCATTTCTCAACTGTGAATGAACTGGACGCATGCATTGCAAGCTCTCCAAAACTATCCCGCAGTCTTCAGAAGGGAAAGAATTAATTGAAATGTTGTAAGTTTTAAAGAGTAACTTAAATTTCCTGGTTTTCTTATCATTGGTAAATAAAATCTTCTAGCAGGAATGTCTCCTAATGATATTTATTAGGCACATCCTGCTTAAAAACTAATGAACATGGTTTAAAGAATAGTTATTAGTCTTGATGCCAAAGGCATGAGCAAATAATAAACATATGCTTATATGACGGCCAAACGAGTCAAAATTTATGTAGCAAGTCATTTTCAAGTAAAAGAATTGCTGTTGCATAAACTGATACAATCTCACAAAAGAAGAACAAAATGTTAGTTTGTAAGTCTCCAGCAAACCTTTTCCAATTGTAAATCATAAGCAAATCAAGAGTTGGTTTGGCTAATTACTGGTATTTCAGATATGCACAAGATATAGAGACGTGATTTAAACACAAGACTATTCGAAGCTAAAATTACAGAGGGATGCTTTACAAGACTAGTAAATAATCATAAGAGGTAAAGTTTAACAGATAAATTAATGAATAAGTTGCAAATATTGGCTTTCGGTTGAATTCCATTGAACAGTCACATGTTTCCATAAACCACTGTCCTGTGATTTTACTAGGCTACGAATCCAAAACATGTTCCCACTTTTATCATTTTATATTTCCCAGATCCAATTTACTAAAGCCAATCCTATAATCGAAAGTTAGAAGTCATAAACTAAGGGAAACAATTCAATAACTATTTTGTGAACAACCACTTATATCTATAACTAAGGGAAAAATCCAATAAACAAACCGGAGAACATGTTTGTGGTATTAAAGAAAATGTGAAATTTGTTCTTCAGTAACCTGAACACAAATCTTTTATTGGTCACAGAAACATCTCACTCTATATAAGAGTACGAATTGTAAGAAATTCCATGATAATGACTGAACTATCTTATCATGCTCAACCCAATTTTTTGTTATTATTAGCTAACGGGATAAACCTGCATCAACTACATAATTTTGGGGCATCACATTTCACTAGTTGGTTAAAATCTCCAAAATAGAGCTGGTTAGGGTGTTAACTCGGGATTGTAAGTTCTCATACTTCGCATACAGAAAGAAAAATCACCTCAAATAAACATTGTTTTAGGAAACTATAAGGTTGATGCCTTACCTGGTAATTATGTCAAATTTCTGTTTTCCAGAAGCTTCTGAACAAAGAAAAGACTCTAGAACACGGCTTCCTCCAGCATCTCTAGCAGTTTCAAAGATATGTTCAGCGTCCATAGACAAAATGCTGGTTATATATGGCTGAATAAATTTCTGCCAACAATAATGGAAAATATCTGAGATCCTCATGTACAGCAAAACCAACTAACTTACAATAATTTGTCAAATGTTAATTACTCAACAATACAAGTAAACAGGCCCTGGAAGAGAAAAAAACAAGTCTCTTTTCTCCCAACAACAATAATATTTACACACAAAACAAATTCTCAGAATCAGGATCTTTCCAGATCTGAGATTGCGAGCTCTTTATATTTGCACTCAAATAGAGAAACAGCATAGTAATCCTGCTCTTATGTTTGTAAATTACAAAGTATTGAATTGCTCGTATTATATTGCCCAAGCTGAAGGAAAATGTAATCACACCAACTCTTGAAGAAAGAGTCGAACAAAACTGCATTAGTATGTCGAAGCAAATATTAGGTCACAAGATGAAATTTGATAGGGATTTATATCTGCATCTCTCCTTCATTACTGAATCCTTGAATTGCATTCGATATCGAATAACAATTGAACCCTACTTTCGGACTCATCTTCATGAAATCATCCAAAGACTTCCTACATGAAAGTTCTACCAATAAATTCCATGCTAATGAAGGATCTTTCGACGATTATAGGATAACAAGTTAACTGTGTGGGTTGCACTCCAGTCTTTTATAACTGTGGGTCTGCGACATTTAAATCTTGGAACTCCAAGAATGCAACTTGCACAACTGGCACTGGTACTGCATAGAGAAATATGAAGTCTACTGATATAACTTTAAATATTTTCCAATCACTCTTTGTTTTCTTTATCTAGACATATAAAATCTACGCATTTAATCTCCACTATAATATATAAGCCGCTCGATATTAGGTTACTAGAATGGTTTCAGTCCAAGTCAGAAACAATAATTTCAACAGTCTAGAAAACAATCACTAGCTGAAAGAAGAAGAAGAAATTTAGCAAAACACATGAGAATATCGTAAGCCTGATGCGTATTACAGAATGCAAGTAATTACATAGAGGTTCTTTTATCAAGTCACTATCAAATGCATTGGTACCAACAAACATATCTTAAAAGATAAGAGTAGATTCACAAGTAAAAGTTCCTAATATTAAAGTACAACTCAAGTATTTTATGTGACAGCATTGAAAATGTTGAGATTTATATTAACAAATAAATAAAGGGTATTGAGAGAATGGGAAAAAGTTCAGTTTAAAATTAACCACGTTGTATGATGTGAATAATTTTTTTCCATTTGAAATAGGGAAGTCTTTTGTAAATAAATTTCAAGCAAAAACTCTTAAGTATAGGTTAATAAAGCAAAACAAAAATCAGAAGAGGAAGATGTATAAAGAGAATAAAATTGATCTAAAATTTCAACTTACTTTTGGACATTTAAAAATGGTCTGTAACATCAAGCATCCCAGTGTATGCATCTTTTCACCCACAGGCCATATCCAAGTAGACTTTTGCCAGAAGTAGCTCTCAAGAAACAGTAAATGTGGAACACTGCATATAGTAGACTCCGATTGGGAACTTACTGCAGCAGCAAGTGCCTGGCAGCACTGCAAAACATAATGCATGTACTAGAAAATAAGGAGGTCTATTGATAATACACATTGGATATTTGTGTATCACTAACAAGAGTATCAGTGAACAATTTACAGGGCATAGGTTAGATGCCAAAAGTTGTTCGTCCGATATATTTCAGCTAAATTTCTGAACCTATTATTTGTATGATTTTCATGTATGTCGTGATTGATCCCTTCTCTTTTACAGTACCTTGATATAGGGTTGAGAAACATAACCGACAACCCATCTGAAAATAAAGTACAGCTATATGAAATGAAAAATCACGAAAAGGGACTCATATACTTCAATGCTGAATACTTACAGAATACTTTGTAGTTGAAATCCATTGTTTCTTACGGTTGTTGGATACTTGGCTCTTCGATATTCAATGCCTTAATTTCTTTATTAATTATCTCACCAATCACACATAAAAAGGGATCAGAAAGATCATTAGCAGCTCTGATGACGCTGACAAAGAATTATGTTACAGGGTCTTCAGTTTTCTCATGTTCGCATTCTTAATTGACAATTCACAGTAGTGGCCACACATGACCCTGCTACTTAATTTTCTTCCATGTCAGTTACATCAAAGCCCTTCTATTGCACAATTTTGCCATTATCAAATCCATCTTATTTCCATCTTTTCTTTATTGTGCTCGCCTACTATCACTAAGTCGGTTTTCTCAGAAATGACAAAATTCTAATATTCAAAGTACAATGAGAACAAAAGTGAGCTAATATTTGTGACTTGTGAGGAATACCTCGAGGACATGGATCTGGAGCCGCTGGCATGTAGCTAAAATAGAAGCAACAACTCCTGACTTTCCTATTTCAAGAAGTTCCACTAACTTTGAGCCAAGCTCCTCCCAAATCAAGTTCAACTGAGCAGCAGAGAAGAGGGCAAAAAGAATTAACAATTTAAGATAATTTTTGGTTTAGAAAATAAGTACGCTCAACAAAGATCAAATAAGATTTTATGTATTTCAGCATAATTATTAACTATCAAGGCCTGAAAGGACGCATAGCAGTATATCATATCCAATAATAGTAAAAAAAAATGCAGCAAATACTATAAGTAAAGTAATGTAGGCTTCATGAGTTCAGATTGAGCAAATATTACGGAGGTTAAAGATGTAAAGTAATGCAGGCTTCATGAGTTCAGAATACCTCTCAGATTTGTAGGCATGAAATTTACAATTTACATCCTTTGGTGAAGGTTTACACAACAGCAACAGCAATCGAAGTAACCAAAGAACCACCAATACCCAAAAGCTGTTTTCAGAATCCTACAAAGTATTGGCCATATGGGCTTGAAATATATAAAAATCGAGACACTGCTTCATAACAGTCAGCACCTACTTGATTTATCTGTCATCGTCCACAAAGAAATGGCATGCAAAGGTCTTTAAGTCATCTTATAGAAATTTTAATCAGTTTCTATCTTATAGAAATTTTAATCAGTTTCTATGGGCGTTCTATAATTCCAAAATATCCAGAAGTATTTCTCCACTTTGACTAAATTGATTTGATTCTCCGAAGTACGTCCTCCTCGTCTCACCATTATGATGAGAGATTTTATGAAGCATTATAAGTAATATATTGCTATAGAGAAGGGCATTCAACTCTTAAGACAAAATGTTAATCTAAAAAGTAAAGAGACATTTCCAGATTTGTTGCATATATTCTAGATATTATAAAACAAAGAGTTAACAACAGAAAATTGACCAACAGAGCAAAAGCAGACCTCCATTTAAGAATAAAAAATGATCCTGGAGTGGAAACATGGGCAACATGTAAATTATGAAAATCTGCATAATACTCTAGTGAAATCTTCATAAATCAAAATTCGAAAAAGAAGTGCATCACCGTTGCATAACAGATGGATCTCGTTGTGATTCATTACAAAACTAAACTCAAGTTATAATGCGCACATGAACGAACTTCAGAACCGTTTCATATGCTTTAAATAATACATTTAAGCTTAGGATAATATGATGAGATAATAACAACGAAGAAGTTCAAACAAAACATACTTGATCTCTGGTCTTTGTTGAAGCTACTAATGCTTGCACCACAAAATTACCACATTGAAGTGATGATATTTTGAATAGTGACCCTTTGAATACTTCATTGAGAAATTCATCGAACATAGCCGCTGGTGCCACTTCAATTATGACCTGCAAATCACTAAATTTAGTAAGTTGCTCCACAAACCAAAAACAGGAATTATAAACCAGGTTCAGCGGAATAACGATAGACAGGGCCAGATTCTTTGTATAAGAGGCATGCCTATGTATGGGAGTCGATATAAAATACAGTTTGAATGAAAGATGAATTACCACTTTATCAGAGAAACTAACTGTAAGTATAATTATCACCAGACAGTAATGTTATACAGTTTTAATCATGTCCGAAATTTTGCCTAAATGCGTCAAGCCACGATGTTTGATCATCAATTCATCAAGTAGGGAAGCTAAATTGAAAGAAAGACATTTTCTACAAAATCTCCGAATGCAAAAATTAAAATCAAAATAAGAGATCAGAAGACAGAAGAAAATACTTTTGTATTTAGTTTTATTATTCCATCCCAGGATAAGGCTTTTTTCTTTTCTTTTTGGGGTTTTTTTGTTGGCTTTTTTTTGGGGGGTGGGGGTGGGGGTGGTAGTGGTGGTTCATATATGGAACAAAGAAAGCTTTTAAAATAAGCAAAAGGGCAAATCTAAGAGTTTGTGATAAGAAAGGAGGGAAGCATATGGATGATATATAGCATACATCAGGCAAATAATGTGTCTGAGGTTATTTTTTTTTCAAAAAATGTATATCATCAAGAAACCTGAATAACACAAAATGTCGATTACAAGAAAATATGATTAATCGACATACAGAAGGATATGGAAGGAACCTCGAAGAGATGGCTGAAAGCAGTATCTTCAAGTAAAGAAATTATGTTTTGTATTCTTTCAGCTTCTATGAACTTCCCTTCTACCATATTCTTCTCCTCACAGCCAAGAATAATTCGAATTGCATGCAGTAACTCTTGATCATCACCAGCTAATAGCTTCAGGGCAGTCTGCAAAAAAAAATAAACAACAAACTAGGTAAAATGCAATGATTTGACTTGCTTCTACGGACCTATATAGCAAATTGTTTAATGTAGTTGGTATAAATGCATACCTGTAAAACTAAACTACTATACTTGTTAGTTTGTAAAGTTGTCATCTCATCTTTGGCAAGTTTCAGCATTTCTCTGACAAGATAATTAAATATAACTGGGAAACTATGTTGAAAATTCTCAGTATTGTTTCCACTTGATTGAGCCAAATTACAATTTAACCTCTCCGCCAGAATAGCAGATGACTTTGTAACATGAAATTGTTCTGTATTATCTACTGGAACACCCTTACACAGACAGAGAAGACTTCGAAGGACATGAGATCCATAACGACATGACATCACATTGGCAGAATCAAGAACAACCATCTAACACAAAAAACATAGACATATTAACAAACACAAAGAGCCACAATTAAACAATGCAATAACTAAATATTAGTAAAATACCTGACAAATTCTGGTCAACGTATCTTCAATCATTGATATTGATCCCTCGTCCTGGAGATGTATAGATAGAGACTTGAGAGCAGTCTCAGCCACATGGGACCCAAACTTATCCATCGCAATGGACAGGAATTCTGTTGCACAACTTTGAAGGAACCCACACAGTTGTTCCAAATCACAACCATCGACAAGGACCTGAAGAGTGTGACTTATAATCATGTCTGTTGCAAGTTCAACTTCCTTGCCTCTAGTCTCTTCCAGCGCATTCCCACATATGGCAGAACGCTCATCTAACTCTACCTCATTGTTTTCAAATAATCTTGCTATTTCCGTGAAGTACTTCGCAGTTTCAGGATCAACCCTTTTCCTGCACAAGGTAATAAGTTTGTCAAACACTGTAGACTATTCAAGATAACTGGCAATTCCGTTCGTTTGTTGGTCCAGGAAATTAATGCAGATCCATATACCAGGTTTTACCATGTTCATTCACCTCGTTTGTTTCCCATGTGAGTTTAAATTATTTGGTTCATAAGGTGTGAATGGTTATCCGACTTATATGGAGACTTATTACCCCGCATTTTGCTTATCCAAACTTTTCTGAGCCAGTGCAGAGGGTAAGTCCTAGTCAGAGTTATTTTTCAAGTGGGTGTGTGGATTATGCAGAATCTAGTTTTCGAAAGCTCTATATCAGTAGCTCCACTAAAAGAATAACTTGTCATAATGTTGTGTGGCTTTCAAAATACCCTAGCTATTTAGGCCCTGTTTGGGTATGGGTTAGGATAACTGTGATTTATTTTTAAGTGGAGGTAAAGGGTATGCAAACTGTGGTTTGCAAACCCCAAACTCCAAAAATGGAGTTTAAATAACTTAGATAAGATTGGAATTGAGATAACCGTAGTTATCTCAACTTTAGAGCTGAGATTAGTGCAGTTATCTCAACTAAAAATAAGAGCCAAACAAGGTAAAGTTGGCATTTTGAAGTTGAGTTTTGCTGATTTCTAAACCTACAGTTTAGATACCCTAATTCCATTCCCAAAAAGGGTCTTATTTTATTTCATAGTATACAGTCACAATAAATGAGGTTGGACTGGAGTTCTAAAAACTCTACTCATCTCAACTATTCAAACTTAACTATGATTGGCCATAAAACACAAACCTGAGAGTAATTTGCTGCTTCGACGTGCCATTCACCTTAGTAGGCATCTGGGTTTTACCCTTAATAGATTTCCCATCCTTATCCCCATTGTGATGGTGCTTCCTTAGCTTTTTGTTCATCCCCTTCTTCTCTCCGAGCTGATTCGAGGAATTTCCTTCACCCGAATCGATATTCCCCTTCTTAGCGTTCCTACTGTTATCCTTCTTTCTTCCTTTTTTAAATAAATAATCATCTTCCTCCATCTCATCCAAGTTTTCCGATTTCAATGCTTTCCTTTGAAGTGCTTTAGACCCAATACAGACCATGAGAAATTTATAGAATTCCCCCACAACTGAATACAGCACATAGGTTATTTATAAAACTAATAATGAATCTGATATCTTGAAAATTATTGCAAATAATGCTCATGAACAATGAAAGGGAGAAAATCGTTTACCTAATCGAGTCCAGAGACGGGGGGGAAGGGGGGTTCTCCCAAAAACCCTAACTTTTCGATTTGGGAACGAAAATAAAAACCCTAGCTTTGCGTTTTTATCACTAAAGTTTGAGCAGCATGAGAGAGAGAGGGGTGGTTATCAACAAGGTCGGGTCGGGTCAGGTGAGCAGACAAAACCAGATCGGCATACAGATATGGCCCAATAGATCCGGCCCATGGCTAACAATTATCAAGCAACTGCTAAAAAGGTTTTCCAATAATTCAAATATGTTACTGGGGTAATAATCAATATTTCAAGGAAAATCCATTTCTTGTTAAATGTAACGACTGAGTTCATTGATACCAATTCCAGTTCCCGTATTAATTTATATGTGGCATTTTATTGATTTATCTTGTTTGGGTGCGATTGGTAGTTTACTTTTATATTGCATTCGACCCAACCCGCTTGCTTGAACTGATTGATTTATATTTATAGACTACCTTGACTGGTTAAATAGACACGAGCATCTCATGGATACTGCATATTGACATTTCACCTGGTATTGTGTATTTTACTTATAACATTTTAGATCACGTAAAATAAATTAAAATTGCATTTCATAACCTGCATGATACCCCTAACCCCGTGGTAGCGTCCGCGCATCTTGTTCTCGTCCCGTTCGGTGAAACGGACGTGTTTGGATAGCTACGCACACGTGCGTGCGTCCGTTCTTGGGGGTATACATTTTTGTTAACTGAACTTTCATTTTAAATTTAGAAGTCGCATTTATTTTTCAAATTTTAAATCTAAATTTTTGGACCCGTCCCGGGCGCGTTTTGAAATATTTTGTATCCCGCCTAATTTCAAAATTATTTATTTTTTCTAATATTTTACAGTTCAAAGATTTCTAAAACCAATTTTAAAATCTTTTAAAATTTTCACTAAAGATTCAGATCCTAACTCTCTCTCCCAATTTCTTTTCTCTGAGTCAATCAGATGCCTTCCTTGTTCTGGCGCCGGGTCCTACACGCCTCTCTCTCCCCCCTCAAAATCTTTCTCTTTCTCTCTCTCTCTCAAGCCTTTCTCTCTCCTCTCGCTTTCCCCTCTCTTTCCTCTCGCGGTAAGCGAAGTCCCAACACCGCCTCTTCTCCTTAACGTCACCGCCTATTCTTTTCTTCTCCTTCTTCAATATTTTTTCACCAGCGCCCACGAAACCTGCATCAAAAGTGAAACCCTAACCCTAAAAGCTCTGCCGCCTCCTCTCTTTTTCCTCGATCCCATCACCTCGTCGACCATTCCTGCACCCTCGTCACCTCCATCTTCTCTTCTTCCTCCTCTTTCTTCTCTTTCCCAAGCGCCCAAGAAACCCTGCACACCAACAGCCGCCACCTCACCTCATCGCCGACGACCCCTCACCCCGTCGCCCTCACACCACCTCTCCTCCCTCTCCTCTGCTTTCCCTCCAGCACCTAAACCCCAACCTACATCAAAACCGAGCCCAAACCCTAACCTAACCCTAGCTCTTCAAAACCCCTTCACCGGCGCGTCTCACCACCGTTGATCTCGCCGGCACCGCTAGCTCATCGCTCTGCAATCCAGTGAGTAAGCCTCCTCTTCTCAATCTTCTCTGTCCTCCTTCCATTCTTCTTTTTCTTTTTCCATGCATTTTCTTTCAACTAAATTGTTCGCTGTTGTTCTTGTTGGCCGGAATCCGGTCGTGCCGACGACGATCCCGACGACCCAGCGAGCGTACCTGACCCGTGTGATTCCCTCGTATGTTGTTTGGATCCGTTCCGTGGACCGTGCGCGCGTCGCGACTTTTCCCGCCGACGTGTGACGTTCTGTATACCCGTTTCTTGATCCGTCGAGACAAGTGAAACTTGCTACATGCTATTCATAATATTTTATACATAGATTTAATCTAATGTCACAGGTTCCATTTTAACATTCGATGTTCCATTATATCATTTTAGATTCAGAAGTTGAAACATACCATGTTGCATTTTTAGTTTACCATACGTGGTACCCACGTCCATATTTAAATCACATAATAATTATTTACATAGCCCATAATACCCTTTAAATAGTTTATAACCGTTCAAACACCCGTTTGCATCCATCTCGTCTAGTATACATATTATTGCATCCATAGATCACCTGAATGTATAACATTGAAATATTAACATTCCACATTTGATAAATCGTAGTTTAATTAGTATTAGAACTTTAACTTTAACCCTAATCATGACTGTACATCTATATGCCTTAATCTGTACCTGATTGCATATCACATTACAATGTTCCGCTTTATTGTTCCATTAGTACCCCGTGCTTGTTTTGTATACCCATGCTTATGTTAGTTGATTATGGCACCCACATGACATTTTGTGCATCCCTGATATGACTTGTTACACCTACTGCTTGACACGACATGGTACCGTGCACCAAATTGGGTGGGGATTTCATTACCCTTCCGAGGACCCCAAAAACCACATAAGGCATATTGCATTGACCATCAATTAATTAAAAAAGATTAGACTCGGCCCTAAGGACTTCGCGCTCAATAGGACAAAGGAATAGTTGTAGGCATCAATCGTTAATCCTAACCTGACTTTGTGGTGTCTAGGCAAGTGTGTCTAAGGCAAGTGGTTACTTAATTAGGTCCACTACTTACGTGGTGGAGAGCCTCCCACTTACCTGGCCATAATTGGTGGTGAAGAGGCGGTTTGAGGTCCTACTTCTTGCCCTTTGGAACAGTTAGGAGCTGTCTAGCTGACCTAAGTGACCCTAGATCTAGGCCTCATTGTGCATTTGTGGTTGATTGAACGCGTGTCTAAGCCTTTTATCGAAAATCTTTTTTGCAAAAAGCTCCACATAAAAAAAAAACACAAAAAGGAAAAAAGGAAAAAAATTTATAAAAACTTGCAACTTGTCGCTAAGAAATCCGTGCACCCCACATTCTTTTTCTTCCCCTTTCTTACATCATGGGTACCCCACCTCACAAAAGCCTCGCCGAACTTTGGTACCCTGAACCAAACTTTGCTTCATACGCGAATTGTTTTGGTTGAATTACGGACGACCCCTCCATGCCCAAAATTTCTTTGAAAGATCGAATAGAAACGTCTAGGAGAAACAGTTGGACTCCGCAATCCACTTTGTATCAACCGTTTCAATCTTCACCACCTTCCTACGTTGATACTCCTTTTTCGAGTCCTGTTGTAACTCCGAGACCCATGTCTATTGCTGAACACATAGAACAATCTCGTAACCGATCTTTCACTCCTTTCAACACTTCAAGTTCTTGGGATCAATAAGTCCATTCACCTTTTTATCCAAATGTTGATCCTACTCCTGCCGAACCATTCAATTCCTACCAGTCCTACCCGACTTTCACACCTTCCCTAGACATTGATTCTACACAACCATTTGGGGGTTTCACGTATCCAAACAACTTTGAATCTTTTACTGAAACCCCTTCACAACCCATGTCTAGTCTAGAACAGTCATTGGAAGCTTATATGGTAGCGACAAACCAAATGATGAGGAATGTGGATGCGTCCATAGCCGTCCTTATACAACCTAATGAACCGGTAGCTAGTTTCCAACTAGCTCCAAATCTTCCAATGTATGATGAGGCGGTTGGACAGAGTGAGAATTTGAGTGGAGAGAGTGAGCTGTGCACACATCCAAATCAAACATGCCCATCACAAATTGAATCCCACAACTCCGGTTTTGAATGTCTATCAAGTGTTCCAAAAGATTCACCCGTTGACAATAAAACGTTTAATGAGTTGTGTGACTTTGTAGAGCTTGATTTGCCACATTGTGAAGAGCCCCTTTCGAGTGAAACCGTCACCATTACTTTTGATCTCTACACCTCCAATCTAGAACCTGAATTGATAAATATCCATGCTTTTGATAAGGTGTCTAAAAAAATTGATTTTCACTTGATTGAGAATATTGACGTCGGGAATATTTTGGACGATGAACCCGTAGATTTGACTGAAATTTTATCTCCAATTCATCATCCCGAGTCATTAAATGTTTCTCCCGAACCTCATATGCGTCTTAATTTTGATGATAATTGCATGGATGAGATAACTTTTGAGGAGAATTATGAGGATAGTATTGAGGATGAACCTGTTTTGTTTGATGTGTCGGATTTTCCAATTCATCCTCCTGAACCATTAACTGTTATACTTCATAAATCACCCTACCTCCTTTCCATCGTTCCGACCACGCAAAAGATCACGCTTGAGGACTGTGAGCTTGAAATATTTCTGTTTGATCACAACAGTTTTGACGCCACTAGTGCGTGCCTCTTTGAATCTGACACGGTTCTCACAGCCGATAACGATTACGGGTGTTTCACTTTTTATGACGATTTTGAAGACTCACGGCCCGAGTTTGAGTCCTTTGAGTTTTCAGATGAGTTGGTTGAACCATCAGACTCGGTTGCTTACAGTCATTTCGAACTATTGATGGAATCCTTCGAGTTCGAGACAGATTACTTATGTGAGAATAAGACTATCCCTAAATCACTCCCCTTCGTCCTTTCCATCGTTTCGACCACGCAAGAATCTGTCGCGTTTCCATCTTCACTGGATGGTTTACCAAGTTCAACGTACCCATGTTTTCTTGCGAATCTTGAGGGATTTGACTCCATTTCTTGACAGGTTGATAGATTAGCACAATCACTTTTAACACATCGGTCATCACAAATTGCGCTAATTTATTCACTCAATTTACACCCTTAAGTTCGTGCTATACTTCTTTCTATTTTCCGCCATTCTTCTCCTCCACCGAGACCATATTCCACCCTTCTTCCCATACGGTCTCTTGTGTTTCTCAACTCCTTTCTGTACACTCCATTCTTCCACCAACCCTATCATTATCACGATAGAATTTTTGAATGGTTGGTGCTAACCTTTGGTCTGTGTAAGGCCTTGTATAGTTTGATTTTTCTCCTCCCTAACTCTGAACTTTAACGCTTAAGACAGTGGAAACACTGTCTTACTTAAGTTTGGGGGGAACCTTTTTGTATATATATATATATAAATTTTTTTTTAAAAACCCATAAAAATGATTAAAATTATATAAAAAAAACTATAAATAAATAAACAGGGGAGTGCCGACATTTTGACCCTCTTGGTATAGCATGACAGTGAGGACACTGTCAAGTTTAAGTTTGGGGGTGTGCTCGGTAAGCCTTCTTCCTTCGCATTCATATGTACATTTTTGCATTTGCATACTTATTTTAAAACCCATAAAAATATAAAAAATTAAAAAAAATATATAAAAAATTAAAACATTCAATTTTGGCCATAATTGACTTGGATTTGACAAAAAAGTTAACTAGTTAGGAACGACTGGATCCTAGACTTAGTAGATTAAAAACCCTAAAAATAGCCTTTCTTAAAATTTAACGGTAGAAAATATATGTCTTTGTAGTTTATTTAGAAATAGGCAAATTTCGAGTTGACTTCTTGGGCTAAGTTAAAATAAAGGAAGAGTATCGATATCTTTATTAAAGTATAAGTTTGAAAAATAATTCCTAAGCTTAAGTCTAAATTCTGAAAATATATACCCTACAAATTACACAAATCGAACCTTGAAACTTGGAGTAGTAGAAGAGACCTTGAAATGCTCTTGTCTAAAGTCCTTAGTATGAAGGAAAATAAAATAAAAATACAAGTGTGAATAAAGAGAAAGAAAAATGAACACTGGTTTTTGTAATTACTTAACGCTGCAAAATAGAAAAAAAATAATTAGCGAGGGTGCTTCATCACCTAGTGCCTTAGACCAACTGGTTTGGGAGTCACTGCTAAAACCTTAGGTGTTACAAGACTAGGAATTACACTTTAATGTGCAAACACGTTTTGTAATCGGTTGTTGGTACCTCAAGAAGTATTAACGGTCGCATGAAGGATGTGTGAGCAAATTTCATCTAAAAATTCACCAATTGAAAAGTACTTTGGACGATGGACAAGAGTATAATAGCTTGATTTGAATTTCCAAGTGTAGGGGTGATATATACACACACGTAGGGGTATGTGATCGGGATTTAGATAAGAGATAGGAATGAAGAATAGGACTTATATCTTTAATAGAGATGATAAAAATTCCTAAATTGAGATGGAACCCTAGAAGGAAAATTCAAAAGATGCTAAAAGCCAAGTAAGTCTATAAAACATATATAATCTTAAGTTAAATGATAAGGAAGCGTGAAAAATACATGTGAATAATTTCTAAGTCTAAGATAATAGAATTCCTTATTGGAAAACCTAATTGGAGAATAAAAGTTGATGGGCCGAATTGATAGGATTTTGTGGGTAGTATCCGCTGAAAACCCTCAGGAGACAACACTCCTTCTACTAGGGACACCCAGAGGTTTAACGGCTTGTTGCACGAGCTCAGTGCAATCACGTTTCCCTGCGAAAGTGAGGTTAGGATTTTGTTGAGAATAAAACTAGGTCTGCTCGAGGATGAGCAAAAGATAAGTTTGAGGGTATTTGTTCATACCATAATTTTGCATTATTTTATTCCCCATTCTTATTCAGTTTACAAATAAACTGGTGCTTTTGACCCATGTCTGCTACATAGTTGCAGGTTACAGGTTCTCGGAACAAAAACAGTGAAATGATGAAAAGACGATGCAAAAGTGAGACTACGACCGACAAATGGAAGAATCTTGATCAAGCCAACAGTTTGGAAAATAAAAGAAGATCAATGGAAAATTTCACAAAGTATAAAGGCAGCGCAAGGTTTAAAGACTTCGACACGAAGCGAACGGTAAAGTCTACTACATTATTCACTGTGGAAATCTGGAAGAGAACCAGAAGATATTCTGAAGAAAAAAAGTGAAGAAAACAGATGACAAATGCAACTTGACGAAGACTAGAAAAGATGAGCTCATGATCCTTCTATTTGGCCGCGGAACCGTGGCCAGACATGGGTTTTGGCCGTGGAACCGCGGCCACGAAGGACACGTGTCGGTGGAAATTTCTCTGGCGGTGCGTAGGCGCGTTGACTAATCTTTTCTTAGGGGGTAAAATTTTAATTGCAGATTTGAGTCGATTGTAAACCTAGGGTTTCTATGAATCTATAAATAGAAGCCCTAAAACCTTTTTTAGGTTATGCCTATTCTTGTGCCTCATTGTAAATCTCAAAATTCAGAATTCAATTCTTGAAAAGTATGAAGAGTGCATCAAATTAGAGTAAGTTTTCAATTCTTGCCCTAGTTAAATTTATTTTCCTGCCCTAGTATAGATTTATTTTCCTGCCCTAGCATAGATCTTTCATTCTCTGCCCTAGTTAGATAGTGAAATCACGTCTTTCAATTCTCTAATGAGTGAGTAGGCTCCTCGCTGGGTTAGATTTGGGGAAGGCTTGAGAGATGAAGATCTCTCACCCCTTTCTTGCCCATCACACGTTTTTATAGGACTCCATGCATACATGCACACACCTCACCCTACGGCACCCTATCCCACGAGGTAGCGGTGATACCGTAGTATAAAGGAGCGGTCGAGCGTGCTTTCCATGGAGGTTAGGGTAAGAATTAAGAAAGGAAGGACAAGAACCTAGAGGAAGAAACAACGTTTCTTCCCGATGGTACTAATCCACTTTATTAATTATTACCATAACACCTAAAGAGATCTTAATTTGGGCATAGAAAGCGGTGAGGAATATTGACTTTCCAAACCTAACCTAAACCTAATCCTAGCAAGATTTTAGTTTAGATCAATTTAATTTTTTAGATTTAATCAATCCGACACCAATCGGAATTAACTCGTTAGAACAAATCGAGAATACACAAAATCCCTATGGACCGACCCGTACTCACCGGCTAGCTACCAAGCGACGCCGTTCTTGATTGCGGTTTATAAATATTTTTAATTCATCTTTAGAAAGCGCAAGCACGCGAAATCTCATCAATCACTCAGCGCCCAACGGTCGCGTGCTGCGCAAGTGACCCGCTGGCGCCCGGCGCCCACACGCCAGGCACGTGACCCGCGGACGCACAGCGCCCACACGCCAGGCACGTGACCCGCAGACGCCCAGCGTCCATGTGCCATGCACGCGTCTTTAAAGACGCTTCTCACCCCTCATTTTTCATGCACTCCACACCAGAACACGTAAAACTCTGTGGGGCCCCGTTATATCCAAAACCCTTTCAAAACATGCGTACACTGCACATCAAGTTCGCATGACCAGTTTGACCCGTCAATCGGAGGTTCCCACACTCCAAAGGCGATGGGTAATTAACGGCAGCTTAATCCGCGGCTGCCGGAGATTCGGATCCCCACAATCAATAAACCCCCGCCTACTCTAGGCACGGGAATCTGTAGTACGCCTGACGTATTCCCATCTCAATGGGGTGACGAAAAACACCCTACAATGGTTTCGGCAAGTCTTATACTACAACTCATTACAATCAATACAATATGCATTACGGGGTTTAACGAGGTAGATTGGTACGGAATGTATTAGAAGCGGAATGAGACGGTCACTATAATATACCTAAGCTGAATATCCGTGCCATTGTCCCATGGGTTTAACGGGGCCTTGTACTCCATATGCCTTAGTCCACAGAGCAAGTTAGACTCCTCTCATATACACTGATGCATTCTGTACCAAGTTATAAACAACTACGTTAGTATAACAAAAATAGATAAATAATTAGATCTATTCCTTTTACCTGATCTATCTCTCTTTTGGGACTTACCGAGCGATTGCTCGCTGACGACATTCCTATCTCTTTTTCTTTGGAATGTTGTCAGGAGGATCCGACTCTCAGGAGATCGAGCCCAGTCAGGAAAATTTGGAGCAGTTTGCTGAGAAGCCAGAGTTATAGTTCTTACTTATACTTACTTTTCTTTTCAGTTCATATGCCATTGTTTAGGCATCTCTTTCCATTATTGTATTTTACTTTATAGTTGTATGTAAAGAATGAATATAAATAAAAGTTATTGTTTCATTATATCTCTTATCATTCTTGTACTTTACTTTTATATTTCTTATTTACGCTTAACGTATTTACTTCTGAGTAAATATATCGCGTCTCTGCCACGTCTTTTTCCTCGTATATTTGGAAGCGGGCGTGACAGATAAAGAAGAAGATGGTGGTGGTGGTCCGGCGAGATGGAGGAGGTCGGTGGAATGATGGTGGTGGTGATCGGGTAAGGGTGTAGTGAGATGAAGAAGAAGAAGAAAAAGATGATGATGATGGAGGTGTTGGCAAGAGAGAAGGAAAATTGGAGGTCAATGAGTGGCGATGATAGAAGTGGTGGCAAGAGAGAAAGAGAGGGGGAGGTCGGTGAGCGGCGATGATGGTGAGCGGTAGACGGTTGTTGGTCGTGGGTTAGGATTAGAGGTTTGGGTTTGGAGAAGTTGAAGTTGGGGGTATTTTGAGAATTTTTTTTTTTTTTTTTTCTGAAGATGGCGTCGGCTGACCGTTAAAAAGGCAATTATCCTTCATTTCTAAATTTTAGGGCGGTTTGTTGGAAATGGGTGAAACTTTATGGTTGTTTTTGGTAATTAAGCCTTGTTTTTTTATTAGGCATTTTAATAAAAAGCCCCGTCATATTTTTCTTAGCACTAAAAACCTCCCAAACTTTGTGTATACTTAAAAGATCTCTGATACATTTAGCTTGCACTAAAACACTCCCCAACATTTTTCCATCCAAATTTAATGTCCTGTTAGTTTTTTTTTAACCCCCTTTATCAAGCCCATAACCCACTAAATACCTCACGTTCTCCATCTTAAAAAAGTTGCTGATCTCTATCTTCTTCCTCATATTCTTCTACGCTGTCCTGAGAGAGGACATCGAGAACCAAGGGTTTGGTTGCATTAGATAAGGAGATGGGGTTTCATAGAGGTAAGTTTTTTTTGGGTTTAAGGTGTATTTTGAAGAAATTTGTGCTCTTTTGTAATTGAGAGCTCAACCATGCTTGCCAGGTTAGTAAATTGAAGCTAAATTATACAACTAAAGAACCACTCTTCTTTTGAATGAGATTGTCCATTAACTCGAATCCTACAATTGAAGGAACAACAACACTCCACAAACTCATTGCAGGAGAAGATTGAGGAAGATGCGAACCTGTTTCCACGATTAATTTGAGAGGTTTTTGATCGAAATCTTAATCCTAAAACCAATTTAGAAGAAAAAATTAAGGATTCAAGTTGAAAAAGGGGGCCGGTTTTTTTTTTTAAACCTTACCGAACACTCACCCTCAGCTCTCTTAAGAAAATTACAAAAATGATTCTCGTATTGGACTTTTAGGAGGCTTTACAGTGCAACTTACGAAGTAAGGGTTTTTTAGCAACGAAGTGCGGATAAACTTTCTAGTAAAAAGCCCTGATTTATTTTGTAACAGTTTGTTGTGAGCTTCCATATTGTTAGCCCATTATAGAGGCTAGGTTTGTGGGCCTTGACTAGTCCACTTTATGGTAATCATTTTCTAAAGAATTTTTTAAATAGCAGTTATTTACCTTTTTTTGTGTATTTTTCCTATTTTTAAAAGGTAAAGATCTTGTATTTGAGAATTAGGGAGGAACGGGCTATCCATCTTCTTGGTACAACACACTGACCCCTTGATATTGAAAGAAAAATTAAGTCTTACTTTTAAGGATTTTCTCTCGGACATATCTTAACAATTTTTGTATCAGACCATGAACGGGGTATAGCCCGTTTGTGTCTAAAAATATCAAATACGTTTTCTTACTACATGATTCTTACCCATATTTCTAGGCCTCTGCCGTTTCTCACAATAAAACGATATCGGGGATCATGTTTTAAATTTGACATTTTTTGTTAGAAACGGTTTATCTATCATCTGTGGGTGTAATACACGGCCGTCTGTAATGTGTAAGAGAGAAAAAATACCTTAAGATACGGATTTGATCTTTCTTTTGATCTCATTCGTCCGTGTATTGCTTCATGAACGGTAGACAACCTTGTACCAAGAAATGCCCAATTTAAATTCTTACAAAAAATTACTCATAACCAGCTCAGCAATTTTGACATTACTATTTTAGAATTTGTAACAAAATCATACAAATGGGCAAAAGATACTCCATTCCAGCTATTTTACAAATTTTTTAAAATCCAATTGCAAAGTTATTAGTAGATAATTGGATGAAATCCCAAAAGAGCGTTAAATAGTCGGCATGGCTTGTATCTACGCAAGCTTAGCCACCAACATATATATATATATATATATATATATATATATATATAAAGGCTAAATTGCATAGACGTATATAACTTTCACGTTTTTTGCGATAGATATCATGAACTTTAATAATTAGAAATAGGTACCATAAACTATTTTTTTTGACATAACCACCATACAACGTTAACTTTTGTGTTTTAATGGACCGTTATGCCACTTGAAATTTTAGGGGTTAGCTGAGAACAAAAAGGTAAAATGGGAAAAACAAGTCAAATATTGATGGCGTGGCGGTCAAATATAACGTTTGCAGACGGATAAGAAAAGTTGATGATATTTAATTTCAATCGGGGAGATAGTTCATGGTACTTGTTTGTAATTAAATTAGTTTATGGTATCAATCGTAAAAAGAATGAAAGTTGATAGGTACATTCGTGGAATTTAGCCTAAAGAAAAAACATAGGAATCTATCGTAATCATGTAATTATTTTGAGCATAATTATTTGGATTATGCCATATGTTTTATCTCCATGATTGCCGACTCTGCACAAATTTTTGCCCGATCCAAGTAATTATAGACAAGCTCATTGACTAATTAAGCTCCAATTTTATATTTTTTTTTCTTAATGTAAGATGAAATGTTCAATGTTTGCCTCTATAAAACTTAGTGTTCATAACATCCAACCTTCTCAAATCAAAAACAAAATAAAATGTATACTAGTAACTCTTTTGGAGGGTATGGAAAGAAGAGTGAGAGTGAAGAGAGAGAATACCGTCGGAAAAAGCGGAGACGTATCATCATCATCGGCGTCTCTACCGCTGTTCTTGTTTTCATGATCGGTGCTGTGGTTGGAACCGTCGTCAACAAACACGACGACAAGCCGCGCCAGAGACCGTCTTCATCCACGGCTAGCGCGATAAAGTCTGTGTGCAACGTGACACAGTATCCGGACTCATGCTACGAGAGCTTCTCTTCGACGAATATAGCCGACACGGACCCTGAACAGCTTTTCAAGCTTTCACTCAAGATAGCAATGGACGCGATTTCCAACGTGACGTCTTTACCGGACGACTTGTCGAAACTGACGACCGACAAGTCGATTCAAGGCGCGCTAAATGACTGCACGGAGTTGCTTTACGACGCGATCGACCGGCTCAACGAGTCGACCACACTGTTAAACCCGGTCCCTGGAGAGAAACTACTGACTCCGTCTAAGATCAGCACGCTGAGGAGTTGGCTCAGCGCGACGATCACCGATCAGGTCACCTGTCTCGACGGATTAGAGAACACGAACAACACCGTGCAGCAGATGATGTCCGCAGCGATGGTGAACACGACCCAGTACACAAGCAACAGCCTTGCCATCGTCACGAAAATTTTGAGCCATTTCGCAGATTTCGAACTTCCTGCAAACCGTAAGCTACTCACTACCACTAGTGTTTCTTCTGCATTTCCTGACTGGGTATCGGATGCACGAAAGCGGATGCTTCTGCAGGCGTCGCCTCGGCTGACGCCAAGCGTGACGGTAGCGAAAGACGGGAAGGTCAAGACGATCAGCCAGGCGTTAGCTTTGGTTCCTAACAAGAATAAGAATATTTTTGTGATTTATATCAAAGCAGGGGTATATGATGAGATTGTGAAGGTTGAGAAGAACAAATGGAATGTGGTTATGTATGGAGATGGCATGTATAAGACTATAGTTACAGGGAGTCTGAATGCTGCTGAAGGAGTCCAAACATTTGATACTGCAACATTCAGTAAGTGCATCAAAACAGGAACGGGGACAATCCAAACCCATAACCGCAGTATCCAGACCATGGAACATATAGTCTGGATACTGCAGTTATGAGCTTGCAGCGTCCTTGCAGGCCACTTATAGCCGCATCAAAAACTTTATTGTTTGTCAAAAATTTCTAGTTAAACATGCAAAATTAATTAATATCTCTTTCTCTCGATCCCCTGCCCGCAGCTGTAGTAGGAAAGAACTTCATGGCTAGAGACATGACCTTCGAGAACCATGCGGGGCCGGTTAAGGAACAGGCCGTCGCCCTCCGTTCCAGCTCCGACTTCTCTGTCTTCTACCGCTGCTCCTTCGTCGGCTTCCAAGACACCCTCTACGCCCACTCCAACCGTCAGTTCTACCGCGACTGCGAAATCACAGGGACGGTCGATTTCATCTTCGGCGACGCCTCGGCTGTGTTCCAGAACTGCAGGATCCTCCCCCGCCAACCACTTCCTAACCAGAAAAACACCATCACGGCCCAAGGACGAACCGACCCGAACGAGCCCACTGGGTTTTCGATCCAGAGCTGCACGATCACGCCTTTAGACAAAGTTACGGTTCCTACGTATCTTGGTAGACCGTGGAAGCAGTATTCAACGACTGTTATAATGCAGTCGAATATTGGGGGGGTTATCAGGCCTGAGGGTTGGTTTGAGTGGTTTCCAGGGCTGATTCCACCGAAAACGATATACTACGGTGAATATCAGAATACTGGTCCAGGGGCCGCGGTTTCGAAGAGAGTGAAGTGGCCAGGATATCGTCCGGCGATTAGTACGAGTGAGGCGAGGAGATTTGCGGTTGAAACGTTTATATCAGGAAACGATTGGTTGCCGGGGACCGGAGTTGAGTTTAAGGGGAGTACTGTTTGATGTTTGCTTTATCAAATTAGCGACTGATTGTGTATTGTTAATGTTGATGTTAATGTTGTTTTCCTTTTAAATTGTAATCATTTTTTTCCTAATTAAGTGGTTGAGTTGACGTTACTGTTAAAAAGATCCGTATTTTTTTTATCATTGCTGCTTCTGATTTGTTAAACACGACAGTTCAATTTAGATGACAGCTAAGCACGTATGATGTGTACATGTGTAGACAGTAATGGATAGCGATATGTGATTCTTTATATCAATCAGATAAAATTTTAACAGCGCACAATCAGGCACGCCCAAAACCCTAATTAGATTCATGCTTGCTTGTTTGGGCTCTATCTTAAGTTAGCAACCCTGTGTGGATTTCTAGTCTAATTTCTTTTTTCCTGTCTGTGCAGGCAAACCGTGCATGTGTTCGTAGTCGTTACTTCGACTTGTATCGTTGTGCGATATTTCAATCAGCAAAAGACCGACGTCATCTGTGAAAACAAATAGGCAGTTAAAAGACCTCGATAAATCGTTCTTCTATCCATATCATTGTACATATCTTACGGTTGATGCAAAGTCGGCATCTTACAAGTACTCAATCTCTGCCTCCTTGATCACTTTGATATATTTCCAACTTCCTTTTGCTAAATCATTTTTCTTCATGTTGCAGGTTAGGGATGTAAACGAATCGGATACGGATTGGATATAGGCATTACCATATCCGTATCCGGCACCTATTTACGGATGCGGATGCGGATACAGATAGTTTTCGGTAACAATATTTTAATATTTGTATCCGCTACAAATCGAATATGGATACGGAGCGGATATTGTAAAAACCATATCCATTAAAATCGGATACGAATACTATTCGAATAAATATAAAAGTCTAAAAAGTCATGATTCATAACTGCAACTAGTTTAACCAATTTTTTTAGATTCAATCACTCATATCAAGTCCACAATTCTCAATAGTTTCAAATTAAGGTTTTCTCATGCAACATCAAGTCCATGGGCCATCCATAAATCAAAGCTATAACTAACAGTAATTAGTGGTTGAACAGTGGGTACCATTAATTCGGATATTCGGATCCGGATTCAGATAGGTTATTTGTATCCAAGTTGAATCCGGATATTAACAAATACGTTCGGCTATGGATTTTAGTACCCATATCAACAATTGTTGCCAGATTCGAAAACGGATCCGGATTGGATTATCCTGTCCGTTTACATACCTATTGCAGGCCCTTGTATACAATAATCCAATCAAACCAAAAATTATCGAAGTCCTGTCTTTGGTCTTATATCTCTTCTGATCCTCCAAAGTACAAGGGCTACAAACATAAAGATCTCAAGCGATGAGTTTCTCGTAACATTCACACTTCTTGTGTCTCAAAAAGATTAAAATTTGATACGCTCATCAATCCTATATATGATCCATTCAAGCCTACAACCAAATTAAACAGAGAACAGAGATGAGTCCCACAAAATCTCTCTTTCATCTTTTGGCTCTCTTATTGCCTACACTCGCAACCCCAGACTTAGTCACAGAAACCTGCACGCACACGATACACTTCTCAATCTGCACCTCGACTCTCAACTCTAACCCACAAAGCACCAACACAAACCTCAAAGGCCTCGCCGCGATCTCTCTCAATGCATCCTTCGCCTACACGGAAGAAACAGCCGCATACGCCAGAACGCTGAAGTACGAAGCGAGGCACGGGAATGAGACGGAGAAATGGCATTGTTTGAGAGATTGTCTGGTTTGTTATGACGAGGCGAAGTATGATTTAGAGCAGGCTAAGGAGGGATTGGAGGAGGGGGAGCTCGATACAGTGAGAGTGATGGTTTCGGGGGCGATGGCGAGCGTGTATAGTTGCGAGGATGGGTTTGAGGTGGGTGAAGGGGTGGTGGAGTCGCCGTTGAGGGAGAGAAACGGCTACTTGGTGAAGCTTTGTAGCAACTCTTTGGCGATCGCTAGGCTTCTCGGTTGATTCTTTGCTACTTTTCTGAAAGGGAAGTTTCAGCATTCAGGCTACATATGTGTGTGATCATGAAAGCAAGGAATAGTTCACCTATTCCGTAAAAATATAAGCTTCTCGTGTGCTAATTAAATAAGATTAAATCCCGATGTTATTGTGAATTAGAATAAATATATTTTTGTTGAAAAATCATTTAATAAAATGATGATTTTTGGATGCAAGAGGCGTAGAAGCATGCATAACAAAGCCAATCGTATTCGATATATGTCTGGTAAACTTCAATTTCTATATATGCTCCATAATTGCGTGTAAATATATCCCTCTTTCTTTCTGAGATTGAGACTTTTAGCCAGAAGAAAAAGGTCCAAACTTTCCAACATGCTACAATAGATTTTGACTGGTTCAGAAATAAAAATGCAAACTTACTTTGAATGAATAGAGTGGATATGAAAGAATATTTGTCTTTCTAGAGAGATATATAGACATCATCAAACTTAAGACTTTCATGTCATATATACAATAACTTGCTAAGTTGCTAATTCAATTTGAATGTTACTCTGATCAACTTATAAGTAAAACCCAATTTAATCCCAAATGAGAGACGTACAATTGAATGCACTTGTCCACTCAATAACAAAACCTATACCTCACACCCCATGGTCTATTTATTTATTTATTTATTTATTTTTGGGTGGGGAATTCAAACCCTCTCTGATAATGCTCACAACTAGGAATTTCTCAGATTACGACACGTGGCGGATGACGTGACTCGGGGACTGCGGAGGTAGAATAAATAAGATGCATTGGGGACGTTCCTCGGGACTTCATCTCCGAGGATGCATCCGACCTATCGGAGACCTTCCTAAGTACCTTCCATACTCACCTAGCAAACAACCATCGGCTCACCTTCGAGGAATACTACAACCGAGCTTTCTCGGCCTCCCTGCTCGTCTCCGAGCTGTTGCAAGGCTTGAGCTTCCTCGGCCTCCCGGCTCGCCTCCGAACCTCCTGATAGGCCGAGCTTTCTCGGCTTCTCCGATCAACCGAAAGCGCGGAGCCCAAGTATCCCCGCAATGGCTCCGCGCACCGTCCCACGTTCTGCGTCCCACTGCTGGCGCGTCCCTCCATTAATGGGCGTATCCCGCCATTAATGCGGGGATAATGCAGGGGCGTAATTGACGGCTAGGATCTCGCGCAGGCTCGCTCCACGCGACCACTATATAAACCCCTCTTTCATATGACTCAGGTAACTCGAACTCATTCCAATAGGCCGCTACGCTGCTCTAATTTTTCGGTACTAACTTGATTGTTAGAGGGTCCTACGGTGGTTTCTCACCCCGGGACTTCCCTTGCAGGTAGCTCGATCTCAGCAACTTCCAACAACCTATTGAGATCTATACGCTCAACAACCCCCAAAACAAATCTCGACCGCTCAAAACCGTTCGCTATCAGATCGACGAAGGACAACATCTGAGGGAGATCACAGCCTCCATCAGTTGGCGCCGTCTGTGGAAATGTTTCAGAAACTTCTCCACCCATAAAGTTGATCTTCCGCTCTCGACCGGATGGTGAGCGACAACCGCGACGATCCCACTCCGAACCGCCCCTCCTTCCATAACGGAGGCGCGAGCGGTTCTCCTTCCCCTCCTAACGTCATCGGCGTCTTATCCGTCCGGATCGACAGACTCACAGCTATGGTGGATACGCTCATCCGCGTTCAAGCGGCAGGTCCTACCTATCAAGCCGCAGTTCCCCGTCCCCGGGATAACGACGTCCACAGAAGGACATATATGCACATTCAGGCCGTCGATCTTGCTCACGCTCATCTCAGCGTCACTGAGCGCCGGGGTGCCGACTCCGGCAACCATGACCCACATGCGGTGAATGATTCCATAACCCGCTGGACGTCGGACATCTCCACACCCCGATCTCAGGGGAGACTAGGTCGTCGTGCCGATGCCAGCCGCACGCTCTCCCCCTGAGAAGATGTCGGCCAGTTCACCTGCTTCCAGGCATGACCGATGCCCCCACTCCCGCCGAGGCTGCGCAAACGGCGAACGTTGGGATTACTCAAGAAGGGCCTCACCCGCGGATTTAAGAGATTTGATAGTGCGAAATCGAAGCTGCACCATTACGCAGATCCAGAGCGGAGGTAGCCACCATTCCGACTGTACAGAATCCTTGGGGTACCACCACCGGTTTGAAACCCTCGAAAAGAAAATCGAAGGCATACGACGAGATGGCCTTATGTCCGGCGAAGGGGACCGATATTCCGCCGATTCACTCACAAAGCCCTTTATAGAAGAGCTGCTGACTGAGCACGTCTCGTCTAGGAACAAGCCGTCCAAAGTGGCCCTCTTCGAAGGGAAATCCGACCCGAAGGACCACTTAAATGTATTTACGGCGGGCATGAGCTTACAAGATAACTCAGATGCGGCTCAATGCCGAGCTTTCCCCACTACCCTAATCCGGGGTGGCCGAGACTGGTTTCAGGGGCTTGCGCCATGCTCCATCTCAACTTTCGACGAGCTGGCTACTCAATTCCTCAGTCATTTCGTCGGAAACCGACGACAGAAAAGGACGGTCGACTACCTGTTCACTGTCAAGAGAGGAGACAAGAAATACTTCAAAGGGTATATCACTCGCTTCTACAATGCCCTTTTGGAGGTACCCCAGCACCGCGATGAAACAGTTATCACTGCGCTGAGGTCGGGTCTTAGGCACAAAGAGTAGCTCTGCTCTTTTGCATTGGTGCAACCTAAGACCATGGCCGAAGTGAAGGCATGGACCGAGCAAGAAATCCAACTCGAGTCCGAGGTGAACTTCAACATGCTCGGAGGCGGCCAAGCAGACTGGAAGAAGAAGGACAGGGAAGAGAAAAGGATAGTCGATCGTCCGAAACCTTATTCCCCGAGGTTCCAGGAGTACACCTCCCTGAACATTTCCCAAGCCGAGCTGTTGGAGGAAGCTAAGGGTAAGAGGTTCTTTAAGCTCCCGCCAGCTAGCCAAAGGACGGGTAAATGGCTCCGAGGCCCATATTGTGCCTATCATCGGAAGCAAGGACATCCGAACGAGAATTGTAAACAGCTACGCGATTACATCAAGAAGCTCTATTCCGGTCACTTGGCAAAATACCTACGAGACAAACGTCAAGCAGATAGGGGGCAAGCCGACCAACTTGAAGCTGGAGAGCAGATGATCGAGCAGATCGTGGTCATCATTGACTGAGAAACAAGAACATCCACCGAATCCGGTCATTCAAGGCAGGAGAGTTTAAACTGGCCGGCGGGTAGCTTCCTGTCCGTCAAGCAAAGACCATCCCTTCACTTAAGTAAATGAAGCTCGAATGTGCCTATAGGCAACTGACCAAAGCCCTCACCGCGAGGCGGCCGGGTAGCTTCCTGCTCGGCTTATCCATAAGGGGTAGATTCCCGCCCTACAAAGAAGTGGATTTAAAGTCCTCCTCACAAGACCGCCAAGTATATTCCTGCTTGGCCCATCCACAATGGCTAGCTTCCTGCCCAACAACGCTGTGGATCCAAAACCCTCATCGCGAGGCCACCGAGAAAATTCCTGCTCGGTCTATTCATAGTGGATAACTTCCTGCCCAACAAACACTGTGGATCCAAAACCCTCCTCACGAGGCCAACGGGTAGATTTCTGCTCGGTCCATCCACAGGGGGTAGCTTCCTGCCCAACAACGCTATGGATTCAAAGTCCTCATCACGAGGCCACCGAGTAGATTCATGCTTGGTCCATCCACAGAGGGTATCTTTCTGCCCAACAACGTTGTGGATCCAAAGTCCTCACCGCGAGGCGGCCAGGTAGCTTCCTGCTCGGTCCATCCACAGCGGCTAGTTTCTTGCCCTACAAAGAAGTGGATCTAAAGCCCTCCTCACGAGACCGCCGAGCAGATTCCTGTTCGGCCCATCCACGGCGGGTAGCTTCCTACCCAACAATGCTGTGGATCCAAATCCTTCATCACGAGGCCACCAGGTAGATTCCTGCTCGGTCCATCCACAGCGGGCAGCATCCTGCTCGGTCCATCCACAGCGGGCAGCTTCCTGCCCAACAACGCTGTGGATCCAAAGCCCTCATCGTGAGCCCACCAGGTAGATTCCTTCTCGGTCCATCCACAACGAGTAGCTTACTGCCCAATAAACGCCGTGGATCCAAAACCCTCATCGCGAGGCCATCGGGTAGATTCCTGCTCGATCCATCCACAGCGGGTAGCTTCCTGCCCAACAACGCTGTGGATCCAAAGCCCTCACCGCGAGACGGCCAGGTAGCTTCCTGCTCAGTCCATCCATAGCGGGTGGCTTCCTGCCCAATAACGATGTGGATCCAAACCTCCTCACGAGGCCGCCGAGCAGATTCCTGCTCTTCCCATCCGCAGCGGGTAGCTTCCTGCCTAACAACGCTGTGGATCCAAAGCCCTCACCGCGAGGC
The DNA here is from genome assembly GCA_030015575.1 of Agapanthus africanus. Classification (NCBI taxonomy): domain Eukaryota; kingdom Viridiplantae; phylum Streptophyta; class Magnoliopsida; order Asparagales; family Amaryllidaceae; genus Agapanthus; species Agapanthus africanus. Next base: position 901,366,972 of record CM057339.1, on the reverse strand, counting down.
GGCCGGGTAGCTTCCTGCTCGGTCCATCCACAGCGGATGGCTTCCTGCCCAACAACGATGTGGATCCAAAGCCCTCCTCACAAGGCCGCCGAGCAGATTCCTGCTTTGCCCATTCGCAGCGGGTAGCTTTCTGCCAAACAAACGCTGTGAATCCAAAGCCCTCATCGCAAGACGGCCGGATAGAATCGAGTGACGCCAACCTATTCAAACTCGGCTATCGTTCAACTCTTACTAGATGCGCGATCGCCACCTCGACTCCGGAGAAGGGAGGATACCGACCTTCCTACACTTGGCTATCGTTCGATTCATATTCGATGCGCGATCGTCACCTCGACTCCAGGAAAAGGGAGGATACCGACCTTCCTACATTTGGCTATCGTTCGACTCATACTGGATGCGTGATCGCCATCTCGACTCTGGGGAAAGGAAGGATACCGACCTTCTTACACTTGGCTATCGTTTGACTCATACTCAATGAACGATCGTCATCTAGAAAAGGTGGACACCGGCCTAACACTAGCAAGATAAAGAGACTTACGAGCTAAAAGTACTTGCAGGTGTAACAACTCCATTTTTAGTGTACAGAATTTGCTTAAAAATTAATGTATACTTGGAGTATTTACATTTATTGGTATTACTTTAAGTAATTAATTAGCTCCATAATTACAAGAAGGTGCTTGTAGCTCATTGGTAATACCTTGCTGTTAGTTATATGTATGCCCTAGAGGCCATTACTATACATAGGATGTATATTGTAGTGGATGCTTGGACATATATAGGGAGGACTTTCTTGCTCGACATGATAGTATGCTATCTGGTTGCTCTTTACCTTAACGTGTATACCGATTGTCTCTCTGTTACATGTTGGTAAAGCCCTTAGGATGTGTACTTGACTACCTGGACTATGATGCAGATCATACTAGTGGGGACATGGTAGTCCATAAGTACATCCTTCAAGGTCCCTAGTCGTGGGTGTATCGAGACGGGGCATCGATATACCAGAGTAGACTAGCGTATACCTTCTCGACCCATACAGATGGGCGATGGATGATCCCATATCCATTGGTGTTTGACATCAGAGATGATATACGGGTGCTCAGTGCAGACTGGGTACACTGGACGGACTCGCCGAGAACTCCCAGATGGTATTATACCTTACGTCAGATGGCAGTTCTCTGGTGACACTGGTACAGAGTAGTCTGTTGACCCGAGATCGTCATAGAGTCTTGTGTGATTCCCACTGTGCTTTGATTTCCACCTTACCACGTCCAAGAGGGCGTGCAAAATGGTGGTTTTTGGGTACAGTCCCAAATCACATGGAGGCAATGAGCGATAGGAGGGGATTCGTCTCTCCCGGTATAGGGAGTTGATGTTGCGCTGTGTTCGATTGGCTATAACCGGAAATCCCTAGCCAGGGTTGCTGAGATTTACTGGTAAGTGTTACCAATAGTTTCTCGAACTGTTATAGACCTCATATCGACACGACTTATCGAGTTATTGGGGTCTAACGTTTACCACCCCTAGGCGAGATATGCGACATATCAGACGAACAGACCGGACTGTACGGTAAGTGTTACTGGTTGGATTCATAGGAGTATGAGCGGGCTTGCTCGTCGATCTTCTGATCGCTCAATACCCGGGTGGCCGTTATGTTTAGCAGACCGCTTGCGGTTTGTGGGTGTTTGATATGATCATCGCCTGCTGCCGGCGTATTGACGAGTCTTTAGAGTCCTACACAGAGGTTTCCTGGCTCAAGCGAAATGAAATAGGAGCGCATATGAGATATGTGCGGGACCGAGAATAATGCGTGTATGTGATACCGTATTTCATTCTCGCGATGAATGTTTCGATTGGTTGTATGCGATATAACCTAGTTATCGAATCATGGATCGATTCGATAAGTCGATACATTGAATATTAGTCGGTCATATGCGATATGACCGGATCGTTAAATCAAGTGTTGATTTAATGATTTAATGCATAATTATATATTTGATATATTACTTTGCATTAACTAGTATTGGTTCACTTTAAATGGATTTTCTCACTTGAAGTTCACAAGTTGTATATTTGATATACTTTTGTGCACTCTTTTGTATCATGTTTGATGATACATGCTTACTTGAGTTTGTGTAAAGATTAAACCATGGTTATTTAAATGGTTAGGGTTTTGATTTTCATATCTATTTATTTATTATGGAAAAGATAAAGAGAAAAATGGTGGCTTTCTTTGTTTGTTATTGAAGCTTCATGAAGCTTTGACTAAGTGACCAATTTGTCTCATGCTTAACCCTAACTATTCCATCTAACCATAGTCTATTCTCTACACATAACCATGGTTAGTATATGATAAGTATTCATATTATTTTCCTTTTTTGAAAATAATACTTATGATATTCTATCATCTTCTTCTTCTTCTTCTTCAAGATGAAGAAGCTTGCTACCAACAATGGCAACTAAAGAAAAAGAGTGAGAAATCCAATTCTAAAGTGAACCCACCTCCTATTTCTTCATCCTCTACCTTTTGCCAAGTAGTATAGGGTGTTTTCTTCACAAGTTTCATGACTTGGTGAAGTGGGAGCTTGATCTTGTGATGCCTCGACGTAGATCATTTTCGGCATCGTAGTCGATGACCTAGCCCGTCCATTTCTCCGATTAAGCCGACGCTAGAGCCCGGGATTCGATTTGGACAGCAAGGAGACTTCATCATGGAGCTATGGAGGTGGAGGACCGGATCTACAAAAGTTGTATTTCCGTTCACTTAGTTAAGTTGTTAACTAGTTGTAGTTTTCGCCTATTCTCTAGTTAACGATCCGTATTAGGGTTTCTCGGCACTTGTAAAATTTGAAATTGGCATGGTTGATGCCATGTGAGACCTCATAAGCATGCCTAGGAACCCTTCAGTGGTATCAGAGCCTAGCTAGAGCCTTAGGCGATGCGTAGACGGAGTTTGAAGTCCGATCGAACCGAAACCCTAATTCCAAAATGCTCTCTGGACTTTTTTCAAAAACTGGGTTTTTTCCAGATTAAAAATGCTTAAAAATTCAGCAGGGAATTCTAAGAATTACGGTGCAAAAATTACCTAATGATTCATCTAAAGCGCGGCGGAACCGCGGCACAAGCATGGCTTGTGCGGCGGTTCCGCGGCCATTTTGTCACATTGTCCAATAATGTTTGCACAGTAATTCCTCTTTTCTGGTGCTGGATTTTCTTGGATTTTTTAATCTGAACTCAAGAGTTGAGTTTTCTGGGGTGTTTTGGAGCTTAGATGATTCGATCGGATTATCAGATTTCGTCTATGTGGCTTTCCGGGTATTTTTAGAATATGTTAAAAAGTTCGACCGGATATAAATACCCATCTTTTCCCCTGTCGGGAAATTTCTAAGTGTTGGATCTTTCCGTGGTTTAATAACGTTCTAAGTAGTGCAAGTAACACGATGGTCTCTCTAGAAGACAACAAACATTAACTCGATTATGTGACCGTCTTGAACTGCCCCTTGAACCTTCGGGTTTGGGGCAGTACGGCGTGCCACATGTGAGGCGTTGGCTTGACCCTTCTACGGCTGGACCGTTGGTACTGAGGCATGAACTGGATGTTTTTAAACTTGTTTCATGTGTTGAGCTGTTTCGGGAAAACTTGGGTGTTTGACTGTTCGATCAGAAAGTTTAACATTTTCTATTTATCTGGAATGCGATACAATAATTGGAATTCACAAGTAGTTATGAGATAACTGATTTGAATGTTATAAACATAGCACTTTAGTCTCACTTGATCGGTTGCCACGGAATTTTGATGTGATCAAAAGTCCGTCGCAATCACGTAGCGTACGCGGATACTCGCCGGATAAACTTAATAGACAGCTACACCCCTTAGCCCCGACCAAGTGACTGTAGGAGAACCCCATCGCCGAAAGCATCCGTTTGGGTGCTCGCGGTAGCGGTGTTCCGCCTTGGTGCACTTCGTCGACGGCGTCGGGGGTGCGGCCGTCTACTAAAGTTTGCGACGAGCATTCGATCAGGATGTCGGGAATCTTGTTAAATTACCCGACTTGATATTGAAAAGAGTTTTCGATAATGAGACTAAAATGCAGGGTTTATAATTGTTAGGCATGTGATGTCTAAGGAATTCATTTGATTAGGCATGCGATGTCTAAAGAGGTTGCGGATTCCAACTATTGTAGTTTTTCACTTTCTTTTCTGCGACCGTAAGTGTAATATGCGATATCGCCGATTTCGTTGCTATATGTCAACGACAATTAGAATGCGCATGTTTACTTACATTTATGACATGTGATGTTATGTGTTGCTGGATATGTTATATTAGATCGTCGTGTTTGAATAGCCGAGTTTTTTTTATGTGAAATGGGTGTTTTTTCATTTCATTCATGTAAAAACTTGTATATAATATTCTTTTATTGGGGCACTTCCAGGTTACGGAAGTTGTCCCCATTTGTATATTATTTACTTTTCCGCACTAGGATAGACCCAAGGAGGAGGGCACAAGTAACCGGGTTTTGGAGTCCAGTGGGAGACCAACTCTAGGAGTCGAGTTCGGGTCTCCTAACTCTAGAATTGGTAGGGTTGCTTGCTGCTCTCGTAGGGGTCTAGGGGTGTGGGTTTGGCTATTCATCGCGACCGTAGAATCCATGTTTTATACTGGCTCGTATTGAAAACACGGATGTCCTAGTATATCCAATATTTCATATGTTTCTTCTGCTGCGATATCTGTGATGTGATCATGTGATGTTCTGTGATGGATACTGTATATAGTATATATGATATATTATATAGACGTTACTTATGTTTTGCACTCGCGCTAGCCCTGCCCCGATCTGCCGTTAGTTACCTAACCTAACGGTGCACGAGGGGATATCGAGGCGAATGCGGATGGCTTAAGTGTACGTCGTATTTATCTGTGATGTTTAGGTAATTTAAATGATGGGACTTCATTAATGAGATTAATGAAATAAAAGAAACCTAAAGATGTTGTAGAATCGAATTTCAAAATAAAACAGGTAGCTACAGTTCTTGCTTTGCATCGCGGTGTTCCTTGTAGAACATCCTGCACCTTATTCGATAAGGAAAGGACCGAGATCCCTTCACCGGGAGTGACTCCTTTAGCAATAACTGGCAGATGCTACATCCCTCGGTTTGTCTTTTGATTGCTTCTATAGTTTTTGCTTTGCACAGTGATATATATGATATATCCTGCACCTCATTCGACGAGGAAAGGACCGACGATCCCTTCACCGGGAGTGACTCCTTTAGCAAAACTAGAAAAGCCTCAAAAACACTCCATTTCAAAATTCATTCGATCCTACAACGATATCAAGTTCATTACGCAATAGGTTTTCAGAAAAACCTGTCGTAGCCCTCCGTCATTTCAGATAAGTACTAGTTAGTATTCGTGCTGCGGTAGTTTGGCCTCCGTCAAGACGTAGTGTACGGTAGCTAACTAGTGTTTATCTGCTAGCATATGATGCGATTGGATTAGGGTATTCGTACGGCGTTGTTTGGCCTCCGTCAAGGGTCGTGCGGGTGGGTTTAATTCAATCGGGAAATGACGGGTTAAACTTGACTAGCGGACTATGGGTAGTTTGGCCTCCGTCAAGGTCATAGGACGCTAGGGGCAAAATTATCGGGAATTTCAAGTGTTGAAATTTGCAATGAGATTGCATACCTTCTATGAGATAGTTGGATCCCGATACCCGCTGCGAGTAAGAGTTACTCCTGGGAGAGTTTTACACATTACAATTAGCCGATCAAGTAGGTGTCTAGAAAGGTGTCAACGGGGTTACGTCTCTGGGAAAACGAGGTTTACATTAATTAGGTTCGTGCGAAAGCACGGGGGACCTCCCTCAAAGTACTGACACTGGCCTGGCTGAAAGATTGGCGAACTTGTAGCGTGTGATTAATCCCGGCTAGTCTTTCCTTTTAGGGTTTGAAGGAAGATTTGATAAAAACAGTGGGAGCCATCATGATTAGATAAAATAATAACCAATCTATTCTTGCAAGAGCGCACGCTGAGTGTTTTCTTCTCTCTCTCTCCTGGTAGCGACCATGTCACGCCTTAATCAAGATAATAATACGGAATATTGACCGAACCCGCTTGTTATACTGAGCTGGGGAACGTTAGTCCCGCTCCAACTTATAATTGTTATAAGACAGAGCAGGAAATTGGGGATTACCAGAATTCCCGTGCCGCCCAAACGAAGAAAGTGCATGCTGATGCATCATCTTCGGGTGTGTTCATTATACAGAACTGTTTCTCAGTATCCTCCGCATCCTGGGTATATGATACCGGATCAGGATCCCAGATATGTAATCTGTTACATACGGCTACAAAAAGGTAGAAAAACTGAGAACGGGTGATTAGTTTCATGAGACAGAAAACGGGTCAAGTGTTGCAGCCAAGTCTGTTGGTCACTGTCACCCTGTATTACCAATACATTGATTCTGAACGAATGTTATTAGATACCAAACCTGGTATACAAAATCATATCAGTCTCTTTATTAGTAAAGAAAGGATATAATTTTTTATTGTTGGATAATGTTTTGAACATTTCCTATATCAAAAGTTGATCGGTTCAGGCACGTTATCTAAAAGCATTGATGTTCTAAATCAAACTACAGTTCTTAATATACAGAACACAAACAAGAGGAAGAGTTCAGAACTGAACGAATCCTTCTTGAGGCATTGTAGACTAGGTCATATCAATGCGACCCGACTGGCTGAAGTTACATTTTAGATGTATATTTAAATCAGTTTGAATTTACATCTTGTGAAACTTGCCAGTCATGTCACAAAGATTAGATGACCATAGCCATGTTTATTGGAAACAAAGAAAAAGTTAGTGAACTTTTGGGATTAATACATGCTGATGTATAAAGGTCCCCTGTCTACATATGCCAGGACTGGTTCTTTGTACTTCGTTACATTCTCTGATAATCTCTCAAGATTCAGACATATGTTCCTGTTGAAACACAAGTCCGAACCTTTTGAGATATTCACAGAATATGATTTAGAAGCAGAAAACCAAAATAAGGGTATAAGTATTATGTCCTTTGATGAGATCGAGGAGGAGAATACTTGAGCACGGAAATCTTGGATTATTCTAAAGGAGAATGAGATTCTCTCTCAGCATTACTCCTCCGTATACACCATAGCACGATGGTATATCAGGGTGGAGCAGTTGCACCCTATTCGATATGGTGTGCTCTATGATGAGTACTACTGAGTTACCTATTTCCTTTTGGGAGTTATGCCCTTGAGAAGCTGCATACCTATTGAATATGGTTCCGATCAAATCTGTTGCCTACCACTTCATATGTGATATGGAAAGGGAAGAGCCCATATCTTAAGTTAGTTAAGATTTGGGGTTGTCCGGCCTATGTCTAAAAGCAAAATCCGGACAAGCTCGAGGTAAGGTCTGTTATGTAGGACTGGAAATGTTCCAGCTATACAACTACAGCAGATGGTTTGGTAGAACCAAAGGATTCAGTAGATTCCAACGAACCTCAGCCTCTCCGCCGATCTAGTAGGGTTCCTCACCCACCTGAGAGATACTTTGGTTTCTCTATGACAGTGGGAGCGAGGATTGCATCATGAGATGATGACCCAACTAGTTTCGAGCAGGCCATCAGGAGTGCGACTCTGTAAGAATGGCTGGATGCTTAGCGATCTGAGATGGAATCCTTATACACCAACAAAGTATGGACTTTGGTTGCAATATCTGAAGGGTTAAATCCCCATCAGGAGCAAGTATATCTTGAGAAGATTACTTGGTGTAGATGGAAAGGTTAAGACTTTCAAAGCTAGACTTGTTAAAGGTTTTCGTCATCGACCAGGCGTGGATAATGATGAAACCTTTTCCAGTGGCTATGCTTAAGTCCATCCGGATCCTACTTGCCATGGCTACATACCATAACTACGATATCTGGCGGTTGGGTGTCATGACTGCTTTTCTAAATGATGTTTTAGAAGAGAGAGTCTATAAGTACACAGTCAGAGGGCTTCATAACCTAGTGGGAGCAACGGAAACGTGTACAAGATGCTTTATAGGATAAAGCAGGCATCGCGGAGTTGGAACATCTGTTTTGATGTAGTAGTCAAACAATTTGACATCATCAAAATGGTAGATGAACCTTGTATATACAAAAAGCTAGTAGGGAGTATGGTGATGAACCTCGTAGAGTACGTGGATGACATACTCTTGATAGGAAAGGAGTTTCCTATGCTACGCTCGATCAATCTCCGCTTATCACAATAATTCTCCATATAGGATCAAAGTGATACCTCCTAAATCCTGGATTTTGATCTATGAGATAGATCTAATTGGATGTTAGGAGACTCACTAGTTGTAGTGAGATGGTATCAAATGGTCCTGGGGAGAATCACTGGAAGTGTTCCAGGGTGATAAGAATGACTGAAAGTCAGTCACAGGCATTGTCTTTACCCTCAGTGGAGGGACGGTATGTTGGAAGAGTTCCAAGCTAAATACCGTGGCTTACTAGACGATAAAGGCATGATACATCGCTACTTAAGATGCTACCAAAGAGGCTGTTTGGGTGTATATTGGTTCATGAGATGAACTAGGTTCCTCCCATTGTGTGACAATGGAGTTGTGGCTTTGGCCCGGGAACCCCGGTCCAATCAGTGACCCAGACATAATCTAAGGCAGTATCACCTGATCATGGAGATGGTTGATCTCCAGGGTGATCGAGGTTAGGAGAGTAAACTCAGAGGACAACACGGCGGATCCACTCACAAAGGCCTTTTCCCAGAGAGAGACTTTTATGGGATGGTTGAGTATGAGATACTTCAACCACTGCTATCAGATGGCCCTAGTGCAAGTGGGAGATTGTTAGTTATATGTATGCCCAAGAGGCCATTACTATACATAGGATGTATATTGTAGTGGATGCTTGGACATATATAGGGAGGACTTTCTTGCTCGACATGATAGTATGCTATCTGGTTGCTCTTTACCTTAACGTGTATACTGATTGTCTCTCTGTTACATGTTGGTAAAGCCCTTAGGATGTGTACTTGACTACCTGGACTATGATGCAGATCATACTAGTGGGGACATGGTAGTCCATAAGTACATCCTTCAAGGTCCCTAGTCGTGGGTGTATCGAGACGGGGCATCGATATACCAGAGTAGACTAGCGTATACCTTCTCGACCCATACAGATGGGCGATGGATGATCCCATATCCATTGGTGTTTGACATCAGAGATGATATACGGGTGCTCAGTGCAGTCTGGGTACACTGGACGGACTCGCCGAGAACTCCCAGATGGTATTATACCTTACGTCAGATGGCAGTTCTCTGGTGACACTGGTACAGAGTAGTCTGTTGACCCGAGATCGTCATAGAGTCTTGTGTGATTCCCACTGTGCTTTGATTTCCACCTTACCACGTCCAAGAGGGCGTGAAAAACGGTGGTTTTTGGGTACAGTCCCGAATCACATGGAGGCAATGAGCGATAGGAGGGGATTCGTCTCTCCCGGTATAGGGAGTTGATGTTGCGCTGTGTTTGATTGGCTATAACCGGAAATCCCTAGCCAGGGTTGCTGAGATTTACTGGTAAGTGTTACCAGTAGTTTCTCGAACTGTTATAGACCTCATATCAACACGACTTATCGAGTTATTGGGGTCTGACGTTTACCACCCCTAGGCGAGATATGCGACATATCAGACGAACAGACCGGACTGTACGGTAAGTGTTACTGGTTGGATTCACAGGAGTATGAGCGGGCTTGCTCGTCGATCTTCTGATCGCTCAATACCCGGGTGGCCGTTACGTTTAGCAGACCGCTTGCGGCTTGTGGGTGTTTGATATGATCATCACCTGCTGCCGGCATATTGACGAGTCTTTAGAGTCCTACACAGAGGTTTCCTGGCTCAAGCGAAACGAAATAGGAGCGCATATGAGATATGTGCGGGACCGAGAATAATGCGTGTATGTGATACCGTATTTCATTCTCGCGATGAATGTTTCGATTGGTTGTATGCGATATAACCTAGTTATCGAATCATGGATCGATTCGATAAGTCGATACATTGAATATTAGTCGGTCATATGCGATATGACCGGATCGTTAAATCAAGTGTTGATTTAATGATTTAATGCATAATTATATATTTGATATATTACTTTGCATTAATTAGTATTGGTTCACTTTGAATGGATTTTCTCACTTGAAGTTCACAAGTTGTATATATGATATACTTTTGTGCACTCTTTTGTATCATGTTTGATGATACATGCTTACTTGAGTTTGTGTAAAAATTAAACCATGGTTATTTAAATGGTTAGGGTTTTGATTTTCATATCTATTTATTTATTATGGAAAAGATAAAGAGAAAAATGGTGGCTTTCTTTGTTTGTTATTGAAGCTTCATGAAGCTTTGACTAAGTGATCATTTTGTCTCATGCTTAACCCTAACCATTCCATCTAACCATAGTCTATTCTCTACACATAACCATGGTTAGTATATGATAAGTATTCATATTATTTTCCTTTTTTGAAAATAATACTTATGATATTCTATCATCTTCTTCTTCTTCTTTTTCAAGATGAAGAAGCTTGCTACCAACAATGGCAACTAAAGAAAAAGAGTGAGAAATCCAATTCTAAAGTGAACCCACCTCCTATTTCTTCATCCTCTACCTCTTGCCAAGTAGTATAGAGTGTTTTCTTCACAAGTTTCATGACTTGGTGAAGTGGGAGCTTGATCTTGTTATGTCTCGACGTAGATCATCTTCGGCATCGTAGTCGATGACCTAGCCCGTCCATTTCTCCGATGAAGCCGACGCTAGAGCCCGGGATTCGATTTGGACAGCAAGGAGACTTCATCATGGAGCTATGGAGGTGGAGGACCGGATCTACAAAGGTTGTATTTCCGTTCACTTAGTTAAGTTGTTAACTAGTTGTAGTTTTCGCCTATTCTCTAGTTAACGATCCGTATTAGGGTTTCTCGGCACTTGTAAAATTTGAAATTGGCATGGTTGATGCCATGTGAGACCTCATAAGCGTGCCTAGGAACCCTACACTTGCACTGCTGAACCAAGCCACCAGAGTTCAAATCTCATACCCCACATTATTTTTAATATTGATTTTTTTAAAACCTTTAGAATACCAAGGGTTTACACGTGCATATCTCACAAAACCCCACTACACCCAAAAATGTAACATTGCCAGAGATTAGATGAACCAACGGGGGGATTCCGGCCTCCTGACTCGGCCGGGAATCGGCCAAATCGGCCTTGACTCGGCCGACTCAGTCCTCCGACCGAGTCACGGCCGAGTCGGCCGATTCCGGCGACGACCCCAACACAAAAAATGTGTCTTTTGGTCTCCCCTGTACACCTGCAAAATTTTATCCTTAGACCATTTCCAGAGCTCTTTTAAAACCCCATTTACTCCACTTTTATTATATTTTAATACATTTTTAAATTAAAACCCTTCATCTACCTAACCTTAGCCTAACCCTATAAATACCAACCCTACACACTACCCCCTCACCCCAAACTCTGAGCCAACTCTCAAGAATTTTCAAGAAAACTTATGTACTTTGAAAACGAGTAAGAAGCGAAACTACAACGAATTTTCCGGCGAACTTCCGACGACCATCCTAGGAGCTCCCGGCGACGAAACGACGCACCGGCGACTCCTCCCGATCCATCTCCCTCTCCTTGTTGTCCTAAACCTGTAACTCCCATTTCTAACTTCTCTATTCTATTCTAGAAATACGGAATTATAAAACCCGACGGAATCGGAACAAATCCGATTTCCGATTCGGATTCTTAATAAAACCTCACTTTTCTTTAATACAATCATGCTTAAACCAATTCATGTTGACTATTAAACACTAATCAACCATATTGATCAAGTTTCAAATCAAAAGTAATTGCTATTTCATTTTACAGTATTTTCATTTAAATACCACATAATTTCAATTTTACATATAATATCACAAAACTTGCTATACCTATAAATAGATCACGAGGTAATGACCTACCTCCTCACACATTCATATGCAACACAGCACAATACCCTTGGGAATATAGAATACGGGAAAACGACATCATTGCCAATAAATACCATTTACTTAATAAAACCGTTTTCTAAAGGATTTAGTATTTATACAAATATTTGCAAAGTGCCGCTACAACCCATTTTGGAGAAGCCGTTCGGGATGGTGCGGATTATCGCACATCCTCGGGCTTAGTAGTACGAGATTTAGACCTCCGCAAGGAGCATTCGGTCTCGAAAGATTTAAAATACGACATATTAAGAAAATAAAATTTTTAGAATATAAAATATATATTAAAATTATTTTTGTATAAATATATGTATATTTATCATTAAAATACCTATTTTGTTATGATATAAATATTCCATCTTTTTTTCTAAAAATCACAAGAATCAATTTTACACTAAAATACCATGAATTCCATACAAAACTAATATTACAAATAAATACCACTTATTATGAAAATATGATATTTTCACTAGAAATATCACAATATAAAATCTACATTCATTACAACTCTAAAAACGATTAATAAATAGTTGGGGGGTATTTTGAAAACTATACAAGAGTATTTTTACATAAAAACCCCTCAAGTTCTATAATTTACCTTAAGAACCCTAGTAAATATAGGTTTAAGCAGGACCAATCTCTTGAGCCTCAGGAAGCCGGAGAAGTGGGTGCTTGCCTATCTAAGGTAGACAACTTAACAAACGGTGTTATCAATACGGTAATCGTCTTTGAAAAAGACACAAATTCTGCCGCCCATGTGCAGCGGTTACCGATAACATCAAAACAATCAGAACTTCAATTTATTTCTCTAATTGTCTGACTCAGATTGAGTCTTATTATAATCTGACTTGAATATGATTCAAATACAATCTACAATCTACAATTTACAATATTACAATTCAACATGAATCTATGGATCCATTATTCCATATATTCAATCTATCAACTTGACTGTACCGAACCATGAATATACATCCATTTACATGATTATACAGTTACATCTGTTTACTGATATCATGGTTTTGGTCAGCCATCCAACTATACAATCTATACAATACAATACAACAATACAATCAAAATACTACGGGGTTTAAGGGGTAGATTGGTACAGAAGGTGTTAAAAGTGGCACGAGACAGTAAGATTAAGACACCTAACCTATATTCCGTTGCTGTTGTACCGTGGTTTAACGGTTCCTTGTACATTCCGTTTGCCCTAATCTCTAGCATATAGAGACCCCTCTCGTATACACTGGCATTTTTCTGTACCAAGCTACAAACAACAGCGTTAACACAACATTACAACAATATAATACAACTTTAAAAGATACCTTCTTATTCTGTCTATTCTATTTCTCTCTTATTTTTGGGACTTACCGAGCGACCTATTCGCTGACGACATTCTCTTTCTTTCTTCTTTGAATGTCGTCGGGTGATCTGGACACTTCAGAGATCGAGTCCACTGCTGAAGACTTGGACCAGTTCAGTAAAGACCCCGAGCTCTAGTCATTGTACACTTTCCATTCAGTACTTTTCATTTATGTTATGCCATTGTTTAGGCATTGCTTTATTTCAGTTGTATTTACTTTCCATGCATTGTACAGAAAGAATGTGAATAAATAAAGTTGCTGTTTTTATATCTTGTCTCTTGTGGTTTATTTTTTAATATTGTTTAGATACGCTTAGCGTATTTACTTCACAGTAAATACGTAGCGGGCTCGTCGCGTTTTCTGCCCATATACTGGGAAGCGGGGCGTGACAGCAGGATGATCATACATTTGAGCAAAAGAAAATGTATACTTTATTTATAATCAAAATTACATACAAGACATTGTAGACTCCTCAGCCTTACGAAAAGTACACCTAGCTCAGCTCTTGCTTACTGGTACAGGGATGATTTTTATAACAAAGAAAAGACAAGAGGAGGGTCAAACTGAAGGGGATCCGATCAAATTTTAACTGTACCAGAAATCTGAGGAGGATCCTCCACGAGTTCGGCGCTAGCTGGCCTGAGGTAAGACGGAAGTATTGAAGCACCGCAATTACCTCGGGTGAGAAGGGCAGATGCATTCCTGCCCAGAATGCTTTCCGATACAGAGCAATCTCCTTGCCCCGTACCTGATCTGCCCGCTCACCCTCTCTGGCTAAACAGAGTGAATAGTTAGAGGGAACATGGAATCGAGTCCGGATGTCGAAAAGCTCGACCATGCAATTCAAAACGGAGAGCGCATCGCGGGTATTCACGATGCACGCCTTGAGAGCCTTTATCACCGCCCGACGGCGAGTGACTAAGGCAGACCTGACTCTAGGGGTCGAGCCCGACACAGAAGACACAGTAGAAGAAGAACCCTCTCGGCTATCTGAAGCCAAAGAGGAAGAATACCCACTGGACCCGGCCCCAGCAACTGGAGCCTCATCATCCGACTCTACCTTTACTACATCTACAAACACCTCGGAGGAAAACATCTAACCTGATTCAAAGAAAGGGACCTGCCGAGGAAAATTCAACAGAAGATCCGATCTAAGCGGAGGTGCGCCGAGCAATCTTCAAACAACGAAAGAGAATTAAGGTAAAGTGTTGACCCTAGGATGGCCCCCTCCTATTTATACACCCCAAAGAGAGCATCCTACGGCCCAGATCGGTTCCCGTCAAAACGAAGCGTCGCGCCTAGCGGCCATCGAGGCTCCACGTGGCGGTCGACCATTGGGGACGTCTCTTCGTTGCAGGAGACAGAGACAACCTGTCACGCCCGCCAACTGACGTCGGATACGTGGCCCGTAGCCCAACTGACGATCGAGTGAAACGGCGCCCCCTCTTTAAAGCGCAATCATTTCATCGATCCGCTAATGTCATCAGGGATACGCGCGAAAACATAGGCGAGCGGTGAGACGTTACGTGGACTCGAAGATCGAAACGACGCAACCACCAAACGCCATGTCGTTCCCGGACAATCCACCACGAAGAATTCTCGGCACCAAGCTGAGCAGAGAAAACCTAGAAGGCCACTCTCGACCCGGCCCATAAATAGGTCGGAACGGGAGTGGGGGTCTAATAATGATGCTCATAAGTAGGAATTCCTCAGATTACGACACGTGGCGGATGACGTGTCCCGAAGGCTACGGAGGTGGAATAAATAAGATGCGTTGGGGACGTTCCTCGGGACTTCGTCTCCGAGGATGCATCCGACCTTTCGGAGACCTTCCTGAGTACCTTCCATACTCACCTAGCAAACAGCCATCAGCTCACCTTCGAGCAATGCTACAACCGACCTTCCTCGGCCTCCCTACTCGTCTCCGAGTTGTTGCAAGGCCTTAGCTTCCTCGGCCTCCCGGCTCGCCTCCGAGCCTCCTGACAGGCCGAGCTTCCTCAGCTTCTCCGATCAACCGAGGGCGCGGAGCCCAAGTGCCCCCGCAACGGCTCCGCGTATCTCGCCAAGACGAGATACGCGCCGCCCCACGTTCCGCGTCCCACACTGGCACGTCCCACCATTAATGAACGTATCCCGCTATTAATGCGAGGATAACGCAGGGGCATAACTGACGGCGAGGATCTCGCGCCGGCTAGCTCCACGCGACCACTATATAAACCTCTCTTTCAGACGATTCAGCTAACTCGAACTCATTCCAATAGACCGTTACGCTGCTTTAATTCTCCGGTACTAACTTGATCGTTGGAGGGTCCTACGGTGGTTTCCCACCCCGAGACTTCCCTTACAGGTAGCTCGGCCTCAGCAACTTCCAACAACTTATTGAGATCCACACGCTCAACAACCCCAAAACAAATCTCGGCCGCTCAAAACCGTTCGCTATCAGATCGACGGAGGACAACATTTGAGGGAGATCGCAGCCTCCATCACTCTCCATTGTCTGAGTGGCAACGGAGAGTCAAGTACTTAATATGAGCCGTTGGATCTCATCCAATGGACCAAAGAATAAACTTCTTTTCACTATTATTATTTACTCATCTCATCTTGCTCATGATAGATGACTCCTCCCCTCAAACCCAATTTCCTTCTTTGCTTTAATGTTTGGGACTAATTCATTTTCTGTCAACTTTTTCTTTAATTCATTTCTTCCTAAAGACATTAAGTGCAAACTTCATCTTCCCTCTTTCAAATTTTTTTCATCCTTCAAAAAAATAAAATAAAAAACATGTTACTCTTCTCCTCCATTAAAAACTTCTTCATGCTTAAGTTTTTCTCTCCAATTCGATCAACTCTCGTACTCCTTATCACTATTGCAAGCTCTTCGGCAAGATTTAGTATGTGGCTTAAATCAATGGAGTCATGAGTGATGCTCCATAATTTTTTATTAAACAATTGGATATTTTGTAAGAATTGGTACCCTTCAAAGAATATAATTAGGCTATGTTCGGATTGGATTATTTTCCGTCAACAAGTCAGCCTCAAGTATATAATAATGTGTTTAGATCTTTTTTTTACTATTCAATAAATGATTATTTTTTCATGGGTCCCACTATGACTGGTTTAAATATATCATCTTTTCCCACTTAAAAATAAGTCAGGAAAAGCTTATTTCTAAAATAGTAGAGTTGACCATGTAATATAACATAATACTTTTCTTCCAAATTTTAAGACGGCATTACTGATACGTTTTTTTGGTCATTTTACACTCGATAATCATTTATCTATCTTTTCATTCAAACACACTATCTATTTATAACCACTTTTTATACAAAATTATTCAAACACTAAACAACTTATTTGCCATAAACATTTATAACTGATTTTTTCACATTATCCAGAAATAATCACTAGTAAGCTCATCCTAAAGGGCCGTTTGGTTGCAAGATTATGAAATTTGGATTCCAAAATAGTATGGTTGAAAATTTTTGGATTTGGTAATTTGTTGTTTGGTTGGTATTGGATTTCTAGTATTGAATTTGTAGATCCTTATAATCTTTGTTTGCTTGGTGAAAAGAAAGTGGGATTTGGATTTGAAGATTTTAGAGAGAGATATATATATATAGAGAGGATTATTAAATAAATAAAGTATCTGGATCCCATATAAAAGTACAATGAATAGTACCAAATCCTTGCAAATTCTCTAATTTTTTTTAGGATTCAAGGATCCTTGTTTTGTAGTGGGCCTCCTATAGAAAACAAAGAAATCCTACAAATTCAAATCACACGACCAAACACAAAATTATGGAATTTTTTCAAATTTTTGGATTCCACAATCCAATTCTTTCCTAATCCTACAATCAAACAGGTCCTAACAGGTCGTATATCAAAAAAATTAGATGAACACCGGAAAAATAGAATCATGCTTTATTTTTGTATTTTCCAGCAACTGAATTGCTTATGGTGCACAAAGCATCCTTTTTTCCCTAAGATATGTGCAACAAACTTTTAAGAGCCCCTGAAAAGGTAAAGGGTTTTCCTTCAGAGAGAATGGAGAAGGCAGCCATTTGCAATCCTTGGGTGCAATTTTCATTATTCTAATTGCACCAGCTTTAGAGAACAAAAATTCAAATAATCACTCTCGTTAACGAAATTTTTGATGAAGAGTTAGGTAGAGATTTGGATACAATAAAGGGCGCCATGGCACGGATCGAATAAGGGAAAAAACTACTCTAAAATGGCTTGCATGGTGCAAGCCCTTTTAGAGCCATTGGATGGGTTTCCCTTGCATGTAAGGGAAACCCATCCAAGGGCTATGCAAGGGCTTGCACCATGCATAGCCTTGCATAGTAGTTTTTCTCCGAATAAGGAGATTGAAGGAGATAAAGGTTCATGGATGGCTGAGTTCCCTATTTAGGACGGTGAATTGATGAATGTGTCTAATTAAAGCAAGTGACTGAGTTCTCTAATTAGGCCTTTATAGCTTGGTCCGCTGGATTTGATCCAATGGCTCATATTAAGCAGGTGACTTTCCATTGCCATTTAGGCAACGGAGGAGATTTGAATCCGGCAGGGGAGCTATAAAAGAAAATAAACATAGGCTATAAGGGGCTGCAAGAATAATGCAGACACATAACTGCTTTGTCCAAACTGCAGGCCCCGTATGGCTACAGTCTAGACATTGCCGATATTGGCCTACAGGCCCCATTTCCCCATAAACATAATACCCCACCCTTCCTTTATCTCTTTTTTGTGCGATGGCCTCAGGCATCTTGCAAGTAGCGGTCAAAACTCCATATGGCTCAGAAATTAATACCGTAAAATCTATAGAACTAACCGAAAACTATTAACACCTTTATCTCTGTCTCTTCACCATCATGAATTGCATCCAAGATAACCGAGTAATTTATGAAGTGTGAAACTCGGTTTGGGCTCACAACACATGCGTCCACACATGGATGCAAATGAGGCTTTTAATACAGCGGAGTGCTCAAGCCTTATGGAAGTTTATCCCATAGGTTTTCTAAAGCAGGACGTTAACCATATTATCAACCGATAAGATAATGAAATCATTGACCTAAATTATTTAATGGCAGTGAGCCTTTCATAAAACCAAGAGCTGGATCTGATTCTGATTCAGCCTCCATCCATCTTAATTTATCCAATAGGAGTTGCAATTTTCTGCCTTCTCATTTGTTTATATTTATACATCTGAAAATTTGTTGCAACCCCACGTGGCTGTGATGTAAAGTCAGCTGATTATAGGTATGTTGAGATTTGTATTGATGGCAAGTCTCATTTTGTTTCTCCCCTTTCTTCAAATTGTTCCCTTAATGAATCGATTCATACATGTGGATATTTTTACTATTTACCCTCCAAAATAAAGTTTTGTATAACATAGACCCATGATATGACTCATAATGTTACCCACTAGGTTTATTCTCTCAGTCCTATGTAAAATACAAGTTCTACGCTTGGGTTGGCTCTACCATCGATTCATTTACATCATCCATCCACACTGCAATGTTTACGTGTAGGACCAAACTTCAGTGTGTTCCGAACTTTGAAAGGAAAAGTTGTATGTTAGAAGTGTATATTTTATATCTTCTTGATAGATTTATGAGAAATCTTTCTTAAATTTGCGGTTTTTGTTTCGCGGATTCTTAAGTATGATGATCGAACAAATATTTTCTTTTTCTTCTCTGACTGGTTAAGTCAGTTTACGGCTGGACATGTCCGACATCTACAAATTCGATCTTATTCTATTTCAACGATCGTTTAAATTCGGATAATCATTTTATTGATTTACCGAATCAAAAGGGAGCAAAAGGGCTTGGACCCAATTGTTTTAAGTTTGGCTAGGTCTGCATATTCGGCTGCAATATAGCACAGACCTATTAAATCCATTTTTATTATCTAGTTGATCCCCATCTTACTTCTCTAGCTATACGATGAGAGGCCTACATTCATGTCCTTCCATCTCAAATAGCCATGGCTACTTGGGGTCTTTGAGAAAGTAGAAAAAATAAAGTAAAAATTTTATAATTCCTCTGTAAAAATTCAGTGGGCAAAAGTTTTAGATGAGAACAAAAAATAACATCGTCCTCTTTCTTTCTTGAGGATCACGATACAGCCCCTCTTTTTCTTTTTAAAAGGAAACCCACCAAATCTCTCACAGCACTATGCTGCGATTTGTCATCGAGAGAGCAAAGCGGCTGCTTTTATCCTCTTCTTCTGCTTCTTCCAATTCTTCTTCTTCTTCTTCTTCGTTTCTATCTTCTTCTCTCTTTCGAGCAGCAGCCATGTCGTCTTCTTCCTCTGCAGCTGGCGCTGGCGTCACTGCTGATAACATCAACCCCAAGGTTAGACTTTTGGGCCATTTTTGGGATTTGATCGATCAAGGTGGGATTTTGATTCATGGGTCTTGTCCAATTTGGTGATTTCCCATCTGGGTCTTCCCCATTTTGATTCAATTCGTGTGATCTCAGTATGAATTTTCCATTTTTGGTTGCTGATCGTCTTAACCTAAGATTGGCTTAAATGGTTCAATTTGGTATTTGGTCTTTTGATCTCGTCTCATGACAAAAGGGGTTGCTTTACAACATTCCTATTGATTTGCTGTGATGGGAGTGCTCCCTTTAGTGATTACTGTGATTGATTGTGACCACTATTTATAATTGTTGTTAGCTAATTGGTTGGTTTTGTATAAGTTTTTTTAATGGATCTGATCTCCACCAATTAGCTTATTCTGTTCTAAAAAGTTAGATACAGTGTTTATGGATTTGATCTCCAACAATAAGTTCTTTACTGTTTGAAAACCTTTGTTGTTGTGAGGTGAGCAAGTGAGATAATGTTTATGGATTTGATCTCCACCCATAAGCTTGACTAGAGTTCAACTGTATTGTTAAATTAAGCTAAGTAATTGCCCAATGTTTTGAGCATCTCTTTTCGCGTGTTTCAATCAGATTCAGACTTCTGACCATAATACATTGTTATATTTTTCATAAGTTTTGTGGTTCCTTCTTTTGTTCTCCTTCAATGAATTAAACGATGTTTGCGGGTTTTTTGCTTGTCCTTGTTGCATGTTGTGTGCATTCTGATATTTGTTTCATGTCTCCTGCTTTCCTTGCACCATGATTTAATTACATTTTGGTCCGGATCCCATTTTGCATTAATCTGTGAGACATGTGATTCTAATTTCTACAGTAAATAGAATATAGATAAGAGAATTAATTCTCATTTTTGTTTTGATGGCAGTGTATAGATATTGGCATATTGCAATGCTAATCATCTTTGATAATGGAATTTTCTGAGTTTTTTCTTGTGATAAATGCAAGTGATAATTCATAAAATGCAAACGTGGCGGAATCCCTTTTGAGGCTTCGTCTTGCTTAGTAGGTAATTAGGTAAATGATAGGCTTCAAGGAATTGTTGGATGTTAGTGAGATTACTGCAGTTGATTCCAATAGGTGATATGGACTTTGCTGATGCTGGGCATTACGAATTCAACAGTTTATTTTGAGCCCTATCGTTCTATTCATCAACTCATTTGTCAAAAAATCTCCTCTTTCCATTGCGTGGAATATTTATGATTTCTATGTGTTTATTGGATGTTTTCCTTATTACAGGTTGTAAAATGTGAGTATGCTGTTCGAGGAGAGATCGTTATCCATGCTCAGGTAAAGTTACTTTTTCAAGTTGATAAACTTAATTAATGATAATCATACAAACTGTAATTTATATGCTTCAAAGAAATAACTTGCCTAATTTGCACTTCTGACTTCCGAGGTTAGAAAAGCATATAGTTCCTTTCTTTTCTATTATATCGATTAATACAAATTTGCGATTATGGTACTATATGCAACAAATATTTCAAAGCTTTGTTTCACTACAAAGTAAACAAACTAGTACATAAAACTTTCTATCTGATCTGTGTCTTAACATAATTTTTCTCCCTGATATTCTTGAAGAAATCATTGCATTATGCGAAATAACTAGCTTATGCCGGCAAATGTGGCAACTATATGAAATCTTTCCAATCTATATAGCTTCTTGAAGAAATCTCCTTCAAAATTTTGAAGTCCTTAAAAGAATTTCTTCACCATGCCCTCTCTTTCACGCTCTCAAACTGTGCATATTTGACATGGTAAATTGCATGCATAAACTTGGTACATAGTTGCTAAATTTCTGTGTTTATACAAGGCAATATAAAGTATGAACATTGAACAGTGTATGTCCAGGCAGCACAACGTTTTATGCTTTAATTTCATAATGTAACAAGATTGCATGAAATAATATTTTTCTCAAGATTGGGTTTATTCTTTCTTTTGCAGCGACTTCAACAAGAATTGCAAACAAAACCAGGTTCTCATCCCTTTGATGAGGTGTGTACTGCCTTTCAATTTTTCATCTTATCCTACAATTGTGGTGTAGTCTGTACTCTGTAGACAAGAGCAGCTTTTGGCATAGCAATCTCACTTTAGTGTTACATTCTTCTCACAGATACTCTATTGCAACATCGGGAACCCACATTCCCTTGGTCAGCAGCCGATTACCTTTTTCCGAGAGGTCAGCATTTATCTCTTAACTTGTGTAAGGAGTTTTTAGTTTCTCCCGGTGCTTATATTTTTAATTCTAGGTACTCGCTTTATGTGACCATCCAACAATTTTGGACAGGGATGAAACTCATGCCTTATTCAGGTAAATGCTTAACCATAGGATGTGTCGGCATCGTAGCTAAGCTGTGATTACTGGTTTCTATATATGCAACTATGCAAGGTGCATTATAATAGGCTCCAATTAACAGTGTAAACTGAATTTCGAAATGACATGGATAATATGTTTCATTTTTCATTTTATCAAAAAAAAGTTTCGTTTTTATTTAAATAATTTGTTTCTTGTTGCATCTCTGTTATGATTTCCTACATACTCATAGAACTATAGGTTTGGAATCTGAGTAAGGGATTTCTAACAATTGTTTAAATACACGGAACTGTAGAGAGCTATAATTTGCAGTCTATTGCTATGTAAAAAAAATTGAGTAAAATGACTATATTATATTAGCCACCGCTTTTTAATCATAACAGGGATTTCAGATCTTGCATGTTGATTTGACTTGTGGAATTTGTTTTATGGGATAATTATTGAACAATAATACTGTCACGCCCCGCTTCTCAAAAATACGGAAAACGAGAGATGACTAGGCCAGCCATGCTCCTACGGTCTGGGAATAATCCCGCCGTAGTCACACATCGGCTTCTAGCATTACATGGTAATCAGTAAATAAAGCACAGCAGTAAAGGAAATACATCACTAAAAAATTACATCAAATTTTCATTGTTCACAATTCACAAATAAACAGGAGAGAACTACTAACCGAGTTCGAATACAAGATCTCTAGGGAAAACAGAAACGAAGAAAAATGTACTCCAGACTAGATCTCCGTCAGCTCGAAAGGCAAATCCGACTCCTGCGTTGGTTCTTCCTCGAAATCTGAGCATGCATACTCAGGTCGTCAGAGCGACGTAATAGCAATTTTATAATAATGACATGAAACATGCAAATACGATAATAACAGTGAAAGTAAAATGCCGATACTCGCTATGTCATTAAATGATGCAAAGTATGGTCTGTGTCCCTATCAGTCTCTAGGTCATGTTTGAAATCGTATAGTGGAAAGGAGGATCGCGTTTAACAGGAGTCTCGTACATACCCGAGACAACGGCCCACACGCCCGGGACATAACCCTGTCAGCCGGATCGCTAGATCCTATCTAATATATATAAATTACTGTTCGAATGATCATCCTCTAAAACACGGTCCCGCTAAATACGATACTCTTTCCACTTCGATTTCCCATTTTTTCCCCAGCTTTGCACTATTGATGATTATGATTTAGTCGTGTACAAGTATGCCAATAGCACGGTTTTGTCACTGTTCACTGTATTAATCACTGTTACGAAATCATTCACTTTTCCATCGGCGTACTTGACACTCCTAAAGCAATACCATTCACGCACGATAATGCAATGTCCACTGAATAATAACGCGCACCATCACTATGTATATGACAGTTGGGTAAGGTATGTGCGTTTATCCAGTTGACAAGTCATGTGTGATATGAACTATTATGCACGTCCTAAGCTTAAAAAAATTGCAGTAATTCATATGTTCAGAATTCAGTGAAATGATACAAATACGGTAACAAGTACACTCTGTCGGCAGTTCAGCAAAATTGGTTTCAGTACAATCGGATTTCTGGTATTCAAGTTACAGCCGTTTCAATTTAAGTGCTCGCTGCAGGAAATTCAGTTTCTGAACTGAACGCCCGTTTCGCGACGCGATTTCCACCCAGTTGGGCTCAGAATTTAGCGACGCTACAGTTAAATGAAAATTAGGGTTTTCAGTAGGGTTTTCAACGCAACAGACGGATTCTCAATCGCGTCTGTACGTCAGAAGTTATGCACTGTTCAACACTAGTATATCAATTCTGTTTCTGTTTGGGACTGCTATGCGTCCTGTTCTTTTAAATTGCAATTTAAATAGTAAACGACGATTAAAAGGGGTGAAATCACTTGCGTTATTTAGCTAACAGATTCAACTTCAATAAAGTGTAGGGTTCCGCAACATACAAGTTCAGGCAGCAAGCTAGTAATCATTACGAGACAGAAAACACCAACCAGAGCTGCTCTGGACTGCAGTCCAGAACCGCTCTCCGAACCAATTCTCGTCATAATATCAGTACAGAAACAATTAAGAACTTGCATAGGGTTATAGGTCGTCGAGTCGGCTTCGATTTGAGCCCTCGAACTCCTCATTTCAATATATACACAATTAATTGTGATTTAAACAAGTTTCATGTGCGGGAAATTCCCAGTTTTTACGGGTGTAATTGGGGGGTGATCGTTTAAGTCGTTAACAGTCATATTTTTCAGTGAAATTTCTACACAAGGTTCATTGCCAGACGGGCCAGAATATGCAATCGAGTTCCGTCAATTTAGTGGAAGGTTTTCTTTCGGGTTTTGCATCGAACAGTTATGTCATATCAGTTTTCGTGAATTGCAAACATGGAATTAATATGATTTTAGTTTGTAACGGAATTAATCTAGCATGTAGCAAGTAGGGTACTTGCCTGGAGACGTTTTGGCGACGCACGGCAGCGGTAACGGCACGAACGTGCGATGAACTGCGCGGCTAGGGATCACGGCATCGGCTCGCGTTTCGGTTTCGTCGTCGGAGTTGTCCGGGGAACGACTCATGGTCACTGGAAGCGGAAGGGGTGCTCTATGGATCTCTGTGAGTGTGCTGGGGTCGACGAAGGTCGGCGGTGTCGCTCCGGCGATGTGCACAGTGGGTGTTTAGATGATGGTAATGGGTTTTGGTATGGTTTTGGAGAGAGGGAGAGGGTAGGTAGTGTGGCTCGGGTGTGGTGATAATGATGATGATGTTGAGGGCGAAGGGGATCGACGAAGTGGTGGGGACTCGCCAGCGTCGGGTGCAGGCAGTGGCCGTGAGGATGTGCAGGGGAGCTTGGTAGGGGGTTCTGCGGTGGCTGGAGAAGGTGAGGAGAGGGCTCTGTTGATGGAGGCTAGGGCGTTCGATGATGGAGGAGGTTCGTCGGCGGCGACGACGTCGGCGGTGCATGGACTCGAGGGGTGCTGTGGGTTTCTGTAGGGAGAGAGAAAGAGTTTGAGAGAGAATGTGAGGAGTTGAGATTGAGAGGGAGAGAGGAGTTGGAGTCGAGAAGAGGTTGAGGGAGTCGTGGCCGGGGTCGCGGGCGACATGGGCGCGAGGGGAAACGTGGGTGCAACGGGAAGGAAAGTGAGCGGGAAATTTTGCGTGGATGAGGAAGAAGGAATGCGAAGCGGGTCGGGTCGGTTAGGCGGGAGCGGGCTCGAGTTTGGGTGTTAGGGTAAGGAGTGCTTGGGCCGGAGAGCTTGGGTCGGGAAAAATGTTTAATTCATTTTTTTCCAGCAAAGGAAGAGATAGGGAGTGGGCCTGGCTTAGGAGTTGGGTTTTAATTTTAAAAGGGAAACTGATTTATTTTGTAGGGGAAAATGGGGTGGGCCGGCAGAGAAAATAGTGGTTTGATTTAATGGTTTTGGGCTGGGTTTTATTGTTTATATCTTTTGTTTATTTTGTTTAGGCTGGGCCAGGGAAAGGCTTGGGGATTTTAATTGCATATATTAATTTAAATCGCTCTGGTGGGCTGAGGTTTTAAGGGTTCAGGAGAAGTTAAATACTGAAAAAAACCTAGCAACAGTTTCACACAAAAAAAAGTTTACGAGGAAAAAGGGAACATCGGGGAACTAGGAAAATAGAAAAAATTTATTGATGGGAACGGGGATTTACATCATACCCCCTTACAAAAATTTCATGCTCGAAATTTAACAAGATACAAAGAAACAAAAGTACTAAACAAAGAGATGTGGAAAACGTGCACGGATATCTTCCTCCCGCTCCCAGGTAGATTCTCCTGGGGAACGACCGTCCCAAGACTCGGACTAACGGAATGACCTTATTCTTCAGCACTTTCTCTCTGCGGTCGAGAATGGTAGTGGGCTGCTTCTCGTATGATAGATCGGTACCCAAAACTAGCTCTGAATAGTCCAGGACGTGGCTCTCATCCCGAACATAACGCCGCAACCGTGACACGTGGAAGGTATTGTGCACACCAGCTAGCGATGGAGGCAAGGCAAGTCGATATGCCACCTCTCCTACTCGCTCTAGCACCTTAAAAGGTCCGATGAAATGGGGACTGAGCTTTCCCCGACCTCCAAACCTGATAACTCCACGGGTAGGGGAAATCTTCAGGAACACGTGATCTCCGACTTAAATTCTAGTGCCCTCCTGCTGGTATCTGCCCAACTCTTCTGTCGATCCTGAGCCGTTTTAATACGCTGCCTGATCATTTGGACCTTGTCGACTGTCTGAACAATGAGCTCGGGACCCAGTAATCTTCGCTCTCCCACATCATCCCAACAAACTGGGGATCGACACTTCCGCCCGTAAAGTGCTTCGAAAGGAGCCATCTGGATGCTAGCCTGATAACTGTTGTTATAGGAAAACTCGACTAGATGCAGACGGTTTTCCGAGGAACCCTGAAAGTCCAATATGCAGGCTCTCAACATATCCTCGAGCGTCTGAATCGTACGCTCGGATTGTCCATCCGTCTGCGGGTGATAAGCTGTGCTGAACTTGAGGCGGGTACCCAAACTCTCCTGTTGGCTCCTCCAGAAGTGCGAAACGAATCTGGTGTCTCGATCTGACACAATGCTGACCGGAACACCATGAAGTCGCACTATCTCCTGCATGTATCTCCCAGCCAGTGACTGTTGACTGTCCTTCGGAATGGTAAGAAGTGTGCAGATTTCGTGAGCCGATCGACGATAACCCAAATGGCGTTGTTACCCCTAGGGCTCCGTGGTAAGACCGTCACGAAATCCATAGTAATATGCTCCCACTTCCATTCAGGTATCGAAAGTGGTTGTAACAGTCCTGCTCTCCTCTGATGTTCCGCCTTCACCTGTTGGCATATTAAGCATCTGGATACGAACCTCGCAATTTCCCACTTCATCTCGTTCCACTAAAAATGCTGCTTTAGATCCCGATACATCTTTGTACCTCCCAGATGCACAGAATAAGCTGATCTATGCGCTTCAGCCAGTACTTCTTCTCGAACATCTCCCTTGGGTATGTAGAGTCTGCTACCGAATCTCAAAAAGCCATCTTCATGTATGATTAAGTCCGATCTCAGCCCGGCTTCTACTTGCGCTCTGAACTTTTGCAATCGAGGATCATCCGCTTGTGCAGCCTTGATGCGATCCACAAGGGAAGACTGCACCTGTAGTTGCCAAAATTGATTGAGTGCGCTCGGTGTAATGACTTCAAGTTCGAGTAAGTCCTCCATGAGGCTCCTCTGACTGGTCAATGTCATGACCGCTGGCTTGCGACTGAGCGCATCTGGTACAACATTTACTTTCCCCGGGTGATACTGAAGGTCCAAGTCATAATCTGCCATCAGCTCTAGCCATCGGCGTTGCCTCATGTTTAGTTCCTTCTGAGTGAAGACGTACTTCAGACTTTTATGATCCGTGTACACCTCCACTTTCTCGCCCAATAGATAGTGCCTCCAAATCTTCAACGCAAAGACTACTGCAGCTAACTCCAAGTCATGCGTAGGATAGTTCTTCTCGTGATTTCTCAGTTGTCGAGAGGCGTAAGCAACCACTCGGCCGTGCTGCATCAGAACACAGCCTAAACCCTTCCCTGAGGTATCACTATGTATCACCAAACCACTGGAATCATCTGGTACTGTAAGAATAGGCGCCGTGGTTAACTTCTGCTTCAGTGTGTCAAATGCCTGAGTACACTCCTCTGTCCACGCAAACGATACATCCTTCCGTGTAAGCCTCATAAAAAATTCAGCGATTCTTGAGAAGTCTTGGACGAACCTCCGATAATAACCTGCCAATCCCAGAAAGCTTCTGGTCTCGGCCACTGACTTCGGCGTTGGCCAATCCCTGACAGATTCTATCTTTGCCGGTTCCACTGAGATGCCTTCGCCCGAAACAATGTGTCCTTAGAACTGGACCTTGTCGAGCCAGAATTCACACTTGCTTAATTTCGCATACAGCTTTTCTTCCCTAAGAATTTGTAGAACCATGCGCAAATGCTCAACGTGCTCCTTCCGGGTCTTCGAGTAAACAAGTATGTCGTTGATAAATACAATGACAAACGTGTCCAAGTACTTTGCAAACACCCTGTTCATCAAGTCCATGAATATCGCTGGAGCATTGGTAACACCAAACGACATCACAAGAAACTCATAGTGTCCGTATCGGGTCCTGAAAGCCGTCTGCATACATCCTCGGCTGCTACTCTGATTTGATGATATCCAGAACGGAGATCCAACTTCGAGAATACCTTAGCCCCACTTAACTGATCGAATAAGTCGTCGATGCGCGGGATTGGATACTTGTTCTTTATTGTGACTTTGTTCAGCTCCCGATAATCTATACACATCCGCAGCGATCCATCCTTCTTCTTCACTAACAGAACTGGTGCACCCCACGGTGAAACACTCGGCCGAATAAATCCCTTCTCCAAGAGTTCTTCAATTTGCTTCTTCAATTCTGCCAACTCAACTGGTGCCATTCTGTACGGGGCCTTGGAAACTAGTGCTGTACCTGGAGTTAAGTCAATCGAGAACTCCAAGACGCCTGGAGGTGGTAGACCTGGTAAATCCTCAGGAAATACGTCCAGAAAGTCCCGAACAATCTCTGGGGCTGCGCTCTCATCAATCTCCATAGCTGTCAGCTCCTTTGGCTTGGCTCTATACTTGGCTGGCTCCAAAGATTCACTCCCGCCTTCGAAAATAAACTCCGGATGATTGGGAATGCGGAAGATCACATTCCTCGCTCGACAATCAATAACTGCATGGAAGGTACTCATCCAATCCATCCCGAGAATTGCGTCATAACTGCCTGTCCCGATCAAAAGGAAATTCGCATAGAATTTCCTGCCACACACCACAACCGGACATGATCTACATTCTCGACTAGACACTATAATGCCATTACCCGTATGTATCTCCCAGCCCTTGGTTAGTGGTTCATGGGGTATGGAGTGTGTATCAATGAAGTGCTCAGATATGAAACAGTGCGATACTCCAGAAACAAATAGTACTCTAGCTGGCAAGGAATGTAAGAGTAGAGTACCTGTAACAACTTCTCCTGAAGTCTCTGCCTGCTCGGCGGTCAAGGAGAAAGCCCGTCTCTGACCGCGACCTGTATAGGGTTGCCTCTGCTCCTGTGGCCTCTGCTGCTGCGGTCCAAAACCTCCCTGTGTCTCTGCTCGCTCGAGGCAACCGCTAATCCTGTGCTGACTGGATCCGCAAATCAAGCACTGTCCCTTGGCGCGGCGACAGTCCTTCTGGGTATGCCCATCTCTATTGCAGTAGCCGCAAACTACGTTCTGTCTCTGGGGGCGATGCTGGGGCACAAATGGGCGCTTCATCTGAGTCGTTCCAGGCCTGTGAACTGATATGGCTCCTCGAGAAGGTGCATGGGTACGTGCGGGAACGACTGGGGGCTTCCTGAACTTGTTGATCAATTGCTCCTGAATTCTCGCCGCGTTGAGTACCTGTGCAAAAGTCTGCAACTCCAGTAATGCGATCAACTGCTGCAGCTCGAAATCAAGTCCCTGCAAGAAGCGTCTGGCCCAGATAGCCTCTGAAGCGACCATGTACGGAGCAAATCGGCTCAGACGGTTGAACTCTGCCGCATATACGTCCACGGGGCGGCCATTCTGCTTCAGTAGAATGAATCTTTCTTCCATCTCTGCCTTGGCGGTGGAAGGGAAATAATGGTCCAGGAAGCACTTTTTGAATTTGCCCCATTCAATCGGCCTGTCTAGCCTGCTTTCTTCCACTGACCACCATGTACGGGTTTCATCTTCCAATTGGATCTTTATCACATTCATCCTATCTTCATCTGGTACCCTGGCGTTCGTCAGTAAGTTCTCCATGTTCACTAGCCATTGCTCAGCCTTTAGTGGTTCGGCTAGTCCTGTAAATGCAGCTGGGTGCAACCTCCGGAAATCTGATACGGTGCCAGCCCTGGCAGAGTAAACTGGTGGAGCAGTGCCCTCGGGGGCGGTAATGAGTGCGGAGGGTTCCCCTGCGGCGGTAATAGCCCTGAGTCCCTCGGCGAATAAGTCCGTCTTCCTCTCCTGAGCTTCTGCGAGAGAGGTCGGTGCACTAAGTATTCTTTTCGTGCGATCCTGAGAACTTGAGTCCAAGAAGTGGTCGTTCGGGGACGTCATATCGCTGGAAGATTCAAAAGGATATGATTAGATTCAAGGATAAAAATCAAGAATAGTGAAGTGAAAATAATGTAATACAGTATAATTAATGTTATCCCTTGTTACTAAACCTGGCTCTGATACCAACAAAACCATGTCACGCCCCGCTTCCCAAAAATACAGAAAACGAGAGACGATTAGGCCAGCCATGCTCCTACGGTCTGGGAATAATCCCGCCGTAGGCACACTTCGGCTTCTAGCATTACATGGTAATCAGTAAACAAAACACAGCAGTAAAGGAAATACATCACTAAAATATTATATCAAATTTTCATTGTTCACAATTCACAAATAAACAGGAGAGAACTACTAACCGAGTTCGAATACAAGATCTCTAGGGAAAACAGAAATGAAGAAAAAGGTACTCCAGACTAGATCTCCGTCAGCTCGAAAGGCAAATCCGACTCCTGCGTTGGTTTTTCCTCGAAGTCTGAGCATGCATACTCAGGTCGTCAGAGCGACGTAATAGCAATTTTATAATAATGACATGAAACATGCAAATACGATAATAACAGTGAAAGTAAAATGCTGATACTCGCTATGTCACTAAATGATGCAAAGTATGATATGTGTCCCTATCAGTCTCTAGGTCATGTTTGAAATCGTATAGTGGAAAGGAGGATCATGTTTAACAGGAGTCTCGTACATACCCGAGACAACGGCCCACACGCCCGGGACATAACCCTATCAGCCGGATCGCTAGATCCTACCTAATATATATAAATCATTGTTCGAATGATCATCCTCTAAAACACGGTCCCGCTAAATACGATACTCTTTCCACTTCGATTTTCCCTTTTTTCCCCTAGGTTTCCACTATTGATGATTATGATTTAGTCGTGTACAAGTATGCCAATAGCACGGTTTTGTCACTGTTCACTGTATTAATCACTGTCACGAAATCATTCACTTTTCCATCGGCGTACTTGACACTCCTAAACCAATACCATTTACGTACGATAATGCAATGTCCACTGAATAATAACGCGCATTATCACTATGTATATGGCAGCTGGGTAAGGTATGTACGTTTATGCAGTTGACAGGTCATGTGTGATATGAACTATTATGCACGTCATAAGCTTACAAAAATTGCAGTAATTCATATGTTCAGAATTCAGTGAAATGATACAAATATGGTAACAAGTACACTCTTTCGGCAGTTCAGCAAAATTGGTTTCAGTACAATCGGATTTCTGGTATTCAAGTTACAGCCGTTTCAATTTAAGTGCTCGCTGCAGGAAATTCAGTTTCTGAACTGAACGTCCGTTTCGCGACGCGATTTCCACCCAGTTGGGCTCAGAATTTAGCGACGCTACAGTTAAATGAAAATTAGGGTTTTCAGTAAGGTTTTCAACGCAACAGATAGATTCTCAATCGCGTCTGTACGTCAGAAGTTATGCACTGTTCAACACTAGTATATCAATTCTGTTTCTGTTTGGGACTGCTATGCGTCCTGTTCTTTTAAATTGCAATTTAAATAGTAAACGGCGATCAAAAGGGGTGAAATCACTTGCGTTATTTAGCTAACAGATTCAACTTCAATAAAGTGTAGGGTTCCGCAATATACAAGTTCAGGCAGTAAGCTAGTAATCATTACGAGACAGAAAACAACAACCAGAGCGCTCTCCGAACCAATTCTCGTCATAATATCAGTACAGAAACAATTAAGAACTTGCATAGGGTTACAGGCCGTCGAGTCGGCTTCGATTTGAGCCCTCGAACTCCTCATTTCAATATGTACACAATTAATTGTGATTTAAACAAGTTTCAGGTGCGGGAAATTCCCAGTTTTTACGGGTGTAATTGGGGGTGATCGTTTAAGTCGTTAACAGTCATATTTTTCAGTGAAATTTCTACACAAGGTTCATTGCCAGACGGGCCAGAATATGCAATCGAGTTCCGTCAATTTAGTGGAAGGTTTTCTTTCGGGTTTTACATCGAACAGTTATGTCATATCAGTTTTCGTGAATTGCAAACATGGAATTAATATGATTTTAGTTTGTAACGGAATTAATCTAGCATGTAGCAAGTAGGGTACTTGCCTGGAAACGTTTTGACGACGCACGGCAGCTGCAACGGCACGAACACGCGACGAACGGCGCGGCTAGGGTTCACGGCATCGGCTCGCGTTTCGGTTTCGTCGTCGGAGTTGTCCGGGGAACGACTCGTGGTCACTGGAAGCGGAAGGGGTGCTCTGTGGATCTCTGTGAGTGCGCTGGGGTCGACGAAGGTCGGCGGTGTCGCTCTTGCGATGTGCACAGTGGGTGTTTAGATGATGGTAGTGGGTTTTGGTGTGGTTTTGGAGAGAGGAAGAGGGTAGGTAGTGGGGCTCGGGTGTGGTGATAATGATGATGATGTTGAGGGCGAAGGGGATCGACGAAGTGGTGGGGACTCGCCGGCGTCGGGTGCAGGCAGTGGCCGTGAGGATGTGCAGGGGAGCTTGGCAGGGGGTTCTGCAGTGGCTGGAGAAGGTGAGGAGAGGGCTCTGTTGATGGAGGAGGAGGTTTGGCGGCGTCGACGTCGTCATCGGTGCAGGGACTCGAGGGGTGCTGTGGGTTTCTGTAGGGAGAGAGAGAGTTTGAGAGAGTGTGAGGAGTTGAGATTGAGAGGGAGAGAGGAGTTGGAGTCGAGAAGAGGTTGAGGGAGTCGTGGCCGGGGTCGCGGGGACGTGGGGCAACGGCGCGGGCGACGTGGGTGCAATGGGAAGGAAAGTGAGCGGGAAATTTTGCGTGGGTCAGGAAGAAGGAATGCGAAGCGGGTCGGGTCGGTTAGGCGGGAGCGGGCTCGGGTTTGGGTGTTAGGGTAAGGAGTGCTTGGGCCGGAGAGCTTGGGCCGGGAAAAATGTTTAATTCATTTTTTTCCAGCAAAGGAAGAGATAGGGAGTGGGCCTGGCTTGGGAGTTGGGTTTTAATTTTAAAAGGGAAACTGATTTATTTTGTAGGGGAAAATGGGGTGGGCCGGCAGAGAAAATAGTGGTTTGATTTAATTGTTTTTGGGCTGGGTTTTATTGTTTATATCTTTTGTTTATTTTGTTTGGGCTGGGGCAGGGAAAGGCTTGGGGATTTTAATTGCATATATTAATTTAAATCGCTCTGGTGGGCTGAGGTTTTAAGGGTTCAGGAAAAGTTAAATACTGAAAAAAAAACCTAGCAACAGTTTCACACAAAAAAAAGTTTACGAGGAAAAAGGGAACATCGGGGAACTAGGAAAATAGAAAAAAATTATTGATGGGAACGGGGATTTACAAATACTGATAGGGATATCAGAAACACCTTAAGGAAGCCAACATTTCTTATATTAATTATTTTCTCTTTAGTCCTAGATCAGCTCATGACTATCTGTCTCTTTAAGCACATGCATGATACTATATTTTTTCCTGCAGTGCGGATTCCATAGAGAGAGCTTGGCAGATTCTAGACCAGATTCCTGGTAGAGCTACAGGCGCATACAGTCATAGTCAGGTATGTTTATGAACTCAATTTAATTTCATTATACAGCTTTTTCCTTTTCAATTTCATGAATATTAGAAATATTTATTGTGGTTATTGTTTTGATTCAGGGTATTAAAGGATTGCGTGATGCGATTGCAGCTGGAATTGCTGCCCGTGATGGTTATCCTTCCAATGCAGATGATATCTTCTTAACTGATGGAGCAAGCCCTTCTGTATTGAACTCAACTAATTTCAGTTATGGATTTATGTTTGGAGAAGACATCCCTTATAATAACTTTTGTTTGTTACATCACAGGTGCACATGATGATGCAATTACTGTTGAGGTCGGAGAAAGATGGCATCCTATGTCCCATCCCTCAATACCCTTTGTACTCTGCTTCGATTGCTCTTCATGGTGGCTCTCTTGTATGGTGACCCCTTGCAAATAGCACCACTAGTTATATGTTTTGATATGATTATAAGATTCTTCATTCATACCTATGTTTTCTTTTTCCATATATTATATAGCCTTGGAAAGCTTTATTTTTGTAAAAATCTGCAATGAGTAGAAGTATGACCCTTTTAGTTGGTCTGGGGTAGTCGGTTTTAGGTTTCTATTTGCTAATCAAGTTGGCATTTTTCTTTTTTCTTTTTTGGGGATCAAATGTATTGTCTTTGTCCTTTCGAAATCAAGTTGACATTGTATATAGAACCTATTACATGCACCTCACAAGTAGAGAAACCGGTAATCGGCTTAAGGTTTAATTAGCCTGGATGAATCAATTATCGAAAAAATGAACTTTGGATGCTCTAATCCCAAGATGACACTAACGTCGTATGTTCTCTGTGTAATTACATGTGAGCGTAAATAATAATAATGTATTTAAAAAGAGAAGTTTGGCTGGTTTGTTTGCCACGTGACAATTAGTGTATATATATTTTTTTCCAGAAATGAAAAGGATAAAAAGTCACATGGCTATCAAATTATGCCACTCATTTTAAATTTGCAATGAAGTAATCCTGCTCTGATAAAGTATATTTCATTGTTTCTATTTTATTGCATGAATTTATAGAGAGAAATCTTTAAGAGAACTGTTTGTTTTCAGATCCCTTATTACCTCGATGAAGCAGCAGGATGGGGACTGGAGACTTCTGAGCTTAAGAAACAATTGGAAGATGCTCGGTCAAAGGGAATTACTGTGAGGGCACTTGTAGTCATAAATCCAGGCAATCCAACTGGACAGGTCTGTACCGAACAATTTTATTAATTCATATAGTGTTTTTTTTCTTGTTTTGTTTTTGTGTGCGCGTTCATGCATGCGTGCGCGCGCGTGGATGCGATCTCTGGGACCAGCGACCTCTCACATTGGAGAGGAGAGTTACACTGCAAGAGCTATACTCCTTTGATTATCAATGAACTCTCACATTATTTCATATAGTTAGTGTAAAACAATGAACGAACTCCATTCTGATTTTAAAGTGTTTCATATAATTTTTAGTAAACTTGCTATTATTTACCCTTGAGTTTTACTAAGAAGTTTTGTGGTTATGGATGTTAAAAGCAACTATCTAGATTGAACTACACATATAATATAGGCGCATGTCTTAGAATACTGCCACCAATACAAGTTCTCGACATCTAAGAACACTTGCAAAATAATCTCTCTTCTCTAATTGAATTTCTGCATTTTTATAGGTTCTTGCGGAAGAAAACCAACGACAAATAGTCGAATTTTGCAAGGAAGAGGGTCTCGTTCTCCTAGCAGACGAGGTAACAGATATTTGTAATCAAGGAGAAACCCTCCAAAAATTATCTTATGCTATGAAATAGTTTAGAGGGATAGATGATACATTATTATAGGGAATTGCATTCAACACCAAGATACATGATAAAAAAAACATTATCTAACTCTTGTTTCCTTGTTCATCACTGACGGTACCCATCTTCTGTCATGGAAGAGCACTGAAAATAGCCAAGCATATATTAAAGCTTTTTCCTGATTAAACTTCCTAGTTCTACCTGATTTATGTTCACTGGTAAAGTAAGATACTGTAATTTTCACAGGTATACCAAGAAAATATCTATGTAGATGAGAAGAAATTTCATTCATTCAAGAAGATTGCACGATCAATGGGATACAGTGACAACGACCTTTCATTAGTATCATTTCAGTCAGTCTCCAAAGGTGAGTGTACTGTATTACTATCTTTGGTTTATAACGGCAGACTTCATGGGATATTGTTACTTCAGGTTATTATGGAGAATGTGGAAAGAGAGGTGGCTATATGGAGGTTACCGGTTTTAGTACTGAAGTGAGAGATCAGGTTTATAAGTTGGCTTCAGTTAATCTTTGCTCAAATATTTCTGGGCAAATTCTTGCAAGCCTTGTCATGAATCCACCCAAGGTGAGTATTTATGCTGTTTGGTATCTTATATAAAAATAAACGATTTGCTAATATATGGCTCCTGTTTATATAAATTAAATGGATTTGCAGGTTGGAGATGAATCCTATGAATCTTACTACGCAGAGAAAGAAGGAATTCTTCAATCTTTAGCAAGGCGTGCAAAGGTTTGTCCGAATTAAACTTCTTTTTGAAGATATATGACCCTAGCCAGATAAACATTGCATTTCAAAATATGAATATGAAAAGCGCTGCAAAATACAAGATGCAGAGAAACAATAAGCATCCGACAAAATCACCAAAAAGAATAGACAAATACGTAGTCTTAGATTCAACAATAAGCTTCTTTACAAATCCTAAGAAACTCATTCTCAAAGCACTTGTTCAAAATCCAAGAAAAATGTAGTTCTAATTAGACTTTCCTGTTTAAAATTTATTTTTTTGTCTAATTACCATGTAAAACATTCCTTTTGAAGTAAAAAATGCCAAAAAAATTTAAAATGGTACTTATGAAGATCTTGTGCTCATTCAGGCTTTGGAAGATGCATTCAACAGCTTAGAAGGGGTTACATGCAACAAGGCTGAAGGAGCAATGTATCTTTTCCCTGAGATTCACCTCCCTCAAAAGGCAATCGAAGCTGCCAAAGCTGCAAATGCGGCCCCTGACGCTTTCTATGCTCGTCGGCTTCTCGATGCAACTGGAATCGTCGTAGTTCCCGGATCTGGATTCGGACAGGTGACCACTAAAGTTATTCTGTTTCTTTAATTCACTAGAAAATTCTGATTTTTTTTGAATATGTACTAAAATCAGTGAGTGCCGGTGTTTATTAGGTTCCTGGAACATGGCACTTCAGATGCACGATACTTCCTCAAGAGGATAAGATCCCAGCCGTTATCTCCAGGTTCAAAGAATTCCATGAGTCTTTCATGGAAGAGTTCCGCGACTAGTGCTCTTGTTTTTTGCTGACCAAAATTCGAGCTGCATAACCAAGCAACAATAGATAAAGTTGGGGCGGTTAATTGTTATTGGGTCGGAATAAAGAGTGCCATCCTTTTTGTGTCATGGATGGTTGTGGTGATGTATACAAACCATTTCAGATTTTTGAGTCATCTTGTTGCATTTCTGTTTTATGTACTTGTTCATCTTTTATAACCTTGAAAGATGCTCATCTGAAGCAATCTGTGGTTGCTTTGTTTTTCTTTTTTCATTTTTGTGCTGAAAGTTGCATTGATGTACTCGAAACCACTGGACACAGGATTGTTTGTAGAAGCAAGCATTGCAAATTTGCGACGAGAGCGAGAGATGATGCGGCGCCCTTATAATGTCATTAGAGCTTTTCTAAAAGTTGGAGGTTTTGGTTTTGGACAAAAGAATGAAGTAGGTGACTCGATTTTAGATTTTGTCTTATCTTATGACTTGATCTTAGCAAACACTGATTTAGGAAAAGAGAGTCTCACCTTATCACTTTTAAGAGTGGATCAAGTGCTAGTCAAATAGACTTTTTTCTGACGAGAATAATAGATAGAGGTTGTTGTATCGACAGTAAGATAGTGCCAGGTGAGAGTATAACCACTTAACATAGACTTTTAGTTCTACATTTTCGATTTAGAAGAAAACCTAGGAAGATTAGACGTAAGATAGAGCCTAGAATTAAATGGTAGTGATTGAAAGAAGGTAATTAAAAGGTTTTTATAGATCGTGTAATCCAAGAAGTGGATTGGAAGGCGAAAGATGATTCAGATAGAACATGGAACAAAATGTCTAGTTGTATCAAAAAGGTAGCTAGAGATCTACTTGCTGAGTCGAGAGGTGGTGTTCCATCATCTAAGAACATATCATGGTGGAATGAAGATGTAAAGACTGCTATTAAAATTAAAATGGATTCTTATAAAGATTTGAAGAAAAATAGAGATGTGGAGAGATTTGAGAAGTATAAAATGGCTAAAAAGGAAGTTAAGAAAACTGTTCGGGAAGCTAAATCTAAGGTCTATAAGGAGGTGTACGAGAAATTAGACACTAAAGAGGCTGAAAATGATATATACCGGATTGCTCGGATGCGGGAAAGAAAGACTAGAGACTTATGTGCGGAAAAATCAGAAGGTTTTAGTTCGAGATGAGGATATTAAGGAAAGATAGAGAGATTATTTTGACAAATTGTTCAATGAGAGCTTTACTAAGAATTTGGATTGGACTTGTCATTCAATTTCAAGATATAAACCGTGATTTCATGCGTAAAATAAGACTACCTGAGATTGAAGAAGCTTTGAATAAAACGAGTTTAAGAAAAACGGTTGGTCCTGACGGGATTCCTATCGAGATTTGGAGATGCTTAAAAGAAATAGGCGTTAAATGGCTGACAGATCTGTTTAATAAAATTTGGCAGACAAAAAAGATGCCAAATGAATGGAGGAAAAGTATCCTTGTACATATCTACAAGAACAATGGTGACATTCAAAATTTCTCAAACTACCGTGGAATAAAACTTATGTGTCACACCATGAAACTTTGAGAGAGAGTGATTGAATACAGACTAAGTAAGGATATTAAAATAACAGAGAACCAGTTTGGGTTCATGCCTGGACGATCGACGACAGAGGCTATTCATTTGCTTCGTCAACTAATTGAGCGTCTTCGAGAGAGGAGAAGAGATTTGCATATGATATTTATTGATTTAGAAAAAGCGTACGGCAAGGTATCTAGAGAGGTATTATGGGGGACAATAATGAAGAAGGGGGTCCCCGTCAAGTATATTGACATAATCAAGGATATGTACGATGGAGTAGTAGCAAATGTCAGAACTTGCGGCGGCTTAACGAGTGATTTTCCGATTACAATTGGTTTACATCAAGGATCTGTCGTGATGGATGAGCTTATTAGAACTATCCAAGATGAGGTACCTTGGTGTATGCTATTCGCTGATGATATTGTTCTAGTAAATGAGACGAAAGTATGGGTTAATGCCAAATTGGAATTATGGAGGCAAACATTGGAATCTCGAGGATTCAGATTGAGCAGGTCCAAGATAGCATATATGTATTGCAAATTTAGTAACCACAAAAGTCAACCGTATTGGTATAACATTGGAAGGGCGGGAGATATCACCGAGCGACCAGATTAGATATATAGGTTCCATCATCCAAAAGAATAGGGAGATCGATAGTGATATTAATCAAAGGATCCAAGCTGGTTGGTTGAAATGGAGGAGTGCACCAGGGATTTTGTGTGATCGTAACTTTCCGTTAAAATTGAAAGGAAAGTTTTATCGGGACGCTATTCGGCCTGTCTTATTATATGGTACAGAATGCTGGGCTCCTAAGAAGCATCATACACAGAAGACGCACGTAGCAGAGATGAGCATGCTTCGTTGGATGTGCGGTAACACTAGAAAAGATAAGGTGCGAAATGAAGATATTCGTGCAAAAGTTGGTGTAGCACCTTTGGAGGAGAAGATGTGGAAAAACCGGTTTAGATGGTTTGGTCATGTGCGACGCAGAACTATGGAAGCACCGGTTCGTCGAATAAATACTCTCGATATGGGCAATGGCAAAAGAAAAATCTAAAAAAACATGGATGGAGATGATACGAAACGATATGGTTGCCAAAGGACTCAATGAAAGTATATTGTTCGATAGGAGTGAGTGAAGACGGAGGATTCATATGCTGGACCCAGCGTGATTCTCATGTTGATTCATGTAGCCAACCCCATATGCTTGGGATAAAAGGCTCAGTTGTTGTAAGCTACCAAATCCTTGTTAAAGATGCTGCTAAGCGAGCTTTAAAAAATATGATTTTTATTTCTTTTTCGAAGCAACTGTTGCACAAATTAATAGGACATCTCCACCTTCAGGTTTCAAGTAAACAAGATTGAGAAGC
Organism: Agapanthus africanus; assembly: GCA_030015575.1. Lineage (NCBI taxonomy): Eukaryota > Viridiplantae > Streptophyta > Magnoliopsida > Asparagales > Amaryllidaceae > Agapanthus > Agapanthus africanus. Next base: position 901,326,979 of record CM057339.1, on the reverse strand, counting down.
ATATTTTTGATTTTCTATGATGCAACCGAATACATGACTATCATATCCTATCAACTTGCAAAGATCCTCATCTTGTTTCTGCCTAGAAGAGCATCAGCTAAATAACCCAACAACATTCAACAGCACAAATGAAATCAGTGTGAGCAACAGTAGGCATGCCGGTCAATAAAACATCACGAGTGGCTTCTAAAGCACATAAATTCAATGAACTGCTTGCCAATACAAACAAGCAAGTCAGTTCATGAAGATAATTTTTTACTGAAAAGTTTATAATGCAAGTTCCTTGAAAGTTTTCCGAGTAGAAAGGTAATGAGCAGAAAACATGCAAGTGATCCACATTCATAGACGAGCAATGACAGCTTCAACCTCGGATGGAGAATAGAGATGATAATTTGGTGAAACCTTTGCGATGTCAACGTTGTTCGGGGTTACCTGATCAAAAAATACAGTAAAGAGAGTTTAGTTTTCCAGATAAGTATGTGATCAACTACATGTAAGAGAAGGGTAAATCCAACGGCTGAAAATACATCTGCTAGCCTATTTTAACTAAACACGGACCTCAAAACATTTCACTTCACTATAAAAACACACATAACGCTCATTCAGCTTCCCCATTTCTTTCTAGGGTTTCTGATCTCAAAAATCGCAAAATTCTTCCTCCATTTCTCAATTTTCTTCTAGGGTTTCCGGTCTCAAATCGGCCGATTCTTTCGCTTTCGCCCGATCTGTAATTTCTTCTTTCAAATATCAGACCTTGCCATGGATCTCGAACAGCAGAATCATCCCGAGCTCGCTTTCAACAAAGAAGAAGAAAACGAGTACACTTTCAACACACACGGATTCACCACATGATGTCTGGAGTAAAGTGCTGTCGCATCCATGGTGGCCTGCCGCATTTACAACGAGCTCTTAGCGGACAATCCGAACTCGGTTCGAAGCACGAAGAGGCCCAACTGTGTTCTTGTGATAACTGCTATAGCTAGTTTGAGCCAGCCACATTGATCCGGTACGAGCCAGCGTTTCAAAGAAAATCAAGGCAGTCGAATAATGCATGCAGACGCCAAAAACCTTGCGGATTCATATATTTAAGCCGAAACCCTTATATATATATATATATAGAGAGAGAGAGAGAGAGAGAGAGAGTACGGATCCATTAGGATGGGTTCACGTTTTTAAATTCACGATTCTGAATAACAGCAGTTGGATCTACCATTTGCTTTCAACGGCTCCGATTAAAATAAGTTAATAAATCCATTAAATAACAAACTAAATATTCTCTTACCTAACTTTTTGGGATCCATGATTATACGATTCCAATCCTCATGATTCTAATTAATTTTATCCAAAATATTTTTAATGAACCCAAATACAACATATCAAAACATCCAACAAATTCCAATCCTCATGGAATATTTTATCATGGGGATTGAATTTGGATATTTTATCTTTGGGTTCATTAAGAATATTTTGGGTAAAATTAATTAGAATCATGAGGATTGGAATTGTATAATCACGGATCCCAAAAATTAGGCAAAAGAATATTTACTTTGTTATTTAATGGATTTATTAATTTGTTTTAATCGGAGCCGTTGAAAGCAAAAAATAGATCCAACGGCTGGTATTCAGGATTGTGAATTTAAAAACGTGAACCCATCCTAACGGATCCATACTATATATATAAGTGATCTATTGCAAACCGGTCCGTGTTTTTTAAAAACAGAAACTACCGATCTACGACATATTTTAACGACTCGATCATTCAAGTTGATCACCCTACCTCAAATATATGTTCACGAAAAATTAAAGAATTTGAAGACCTCTAGCTTATGCATCGATGGGTGAAAAAATGAACGTCTTTCGATAATGCAACATAAACTTCATCCGATGCATAGGCTAGAGGTCTTTAAAATCTTTGATTTTTCATACACATATATTGAGGGCATGGTGATCAACTTGAATGGATTGGACCGTTAAAAATATGTCGTAGATCGGAAATTCCTATTTTTAAAAGACGCGGACCGGTTTGCAATAGATCACTCCCTTATAAGTGTGTGAGATCCGTTGCAACCCAGGTTGCACAATAAAAATAAAAATTCCAATCCTGGCCATCCATTTAAAAATAGAATCAAGGGCCAGGATTTATACACTTAAAAACAAGGGGATCTTTTTATCTCATTTTCAAACCCAAACTCATCCCGTGTCACTCTCCCCTCAACCTCCTTCGCCGAACCTCTTCCACCCTTTGTGGCGGCTCTATTTTAAATTTCATTTTTTAAGGTTAGGGTTTGGGCTACAAAGCACGAATACTTGTAAAAGCCTCACGAATCGTCCTGATCATGTATCGGAGTCCAAAACTGCCGGAAACTCAATAGAATCAAGGGCCAGGATTTATACACTTAAAAACAAGGGGCTCTTTCCATCTCATTTTCAAACCCAAACTCATCCTGTGTCACCCTCCCCTCAACCTCCTTCGCCAAACCTCTTCCACCTTTCGTGACGATTCTATTTCAATTTCATTTTTTAAGGTTAGGGTTTGGGTTACAAAGCACGAATACTTGTAAAAGCCTCACGAATCGTCCTGATCATGTATCGGAGTCCAAAACTGTCGGAAACTCCCGGATTCTTCCAGAATCACTCGGACTTTTTAAATGTCTCACCCATCTCTCTTAAATTGACCTCTTCTCTTTCTCTTGAGAATCGAGGCTTCTGAAAAATTAAAAGTGCATTGAATATCTAATATTATGCTATTATTTATTTATATGTATATATTAATATATTTATATTTATTTAATTAAAGATCGATATAGAAACGTATCACGTATTCTAGATTTTTAGGAAAATGTAAATCCGCGAATCCGTATCATGTCGTATCCTATATCCGAACCCGTGCTACATAGGGTTTGGGAATTGGGGCACCGGTGGCCAAAGGTCACGGTTGAAGCGGTGGTGCACGGGGGCGGCAGCAGTGATAGGGGCGGCGGCGGTGACGATGACGATCATGATGATGGTGGGTGGTGGTGGTGATGGCGGCGACGAAGGTGGGTGCTAGTGCCGGCGGAGGTAGGTACTGGTGGTAGTGATGGAAGTGGCGATGGTGGTGGTAGTGATAGGGCGTCTGGATGAGTCGTCGTCAAGGAAGGGAGGGCCAGCGGAGGATGAGGGGTTTGGGTTTGGCAATCTGAAAGGGTCTATTTTTAAGTGATTTAAATATGACAAATTAATGTCCCAAATTTAGCGGCCCACATATATATATATATATATATATATATATTGTTTAGTTGGACTTAACTTCTCATGTATCTTTTTGTGTTTGTTGTGCGTCTTTTGAACGAAATTTTATGGTCGTCCTTGATTGCAAGCCCACACATTTTCCAAACTATCTCGGCATAGTAGTTAGTCACGAGCCGGTTAAAGACGAGAAAAATAAATACTCAAGGAGAAAGATCATGAAAGAAAGTGAATCCTTTGATCCTAAAGATGTCTTTCAACATGTTGCTATGTTGAAACAGGAGAGTGAGATTAAGAATGCGGAGTGGCATAGGAAGGTGTCGGTGGTTATGGCATCGAGGATGATGTTCGAGGAGTTTGATGAGACCTAAGCTCAGGCATTTAGGCAGTTGTCAGTGAAGCCGATGAGGAATGATATGGGGGTGATTGAAAAAGTAGAGAGCCCGGCTCCTCAAGGTATTGATACTTTAACAATTGTTTTAGAGGTTTAAGTATTTGTATCCGACATTGCATGATTTTGATGATTAGTTTATATTTATACTATAGTTTGATTTTGACATGCCTGTATGAATGTTATTTGCTTGTGGATGCTTGTGTTATGTGTGAGATACTATATATATATATATATACACACACATATATATATGCTATGTTGCACGAACATATCTTTTTTATTACTGTATCAGTGTCGGACAAATGTCGGACACGGATTCATACCCGACGCTTGCACGACACGTATCCGACACGGAATTTCCATGTCTTGCTTCGAAATGAGACGGATTTGGATTTGGCCACGTATCAGATGCGTCGAAGTATAGCCACGATACAAAAAGTGATTCTTGTAGTAGCGACGGCCTTATTTTTTCAAATAAAGGCGAAAAAACATAATTTTAGTGGAACTTTTTTAAATTGTTAACTTTTTGTTGAGTATGTTATGGTATTATCTTTCTTATAATTATGTATATCCATGTCCCCGTATCTTATATTTTGGGATTTTGCCGTATCGCCGTGTCGCATCGTATCGTGTCTGTGTCCTCATGTTCGTGTTCGTGTTCGTGCTCGTGCAACCTTGTATATATGTAATAGGCAGGACACCCACGGTAAATCTTGCGGCAACCAAATTATAAGGTTTCTTTTAACGTCGGAGGAAGCTTTTTGCTAAGTAGAAATTACTGGGAATGTTCATTCATTTCATTCATAAACATCTTAAAATTTTGACATCCAAATGCAATTAATGTATAGGAATGTTTAGAATCTTTACTGACTATTCTGTGTTAATGCTTTTTTTATATTGATGAAGTAGTTTAGCTTTATTTATTTTACATGTTTCGGAGTCTAATATAATGATCAATTTGATTATATATATTCCCCGCAATATGTAATTGTGAGATTTGAGAGCAAATTTACTGGTAGTTAGAGCTTGTCTTTTCTTTCAAGAGTCATTGGTTTTTCAGTCGTGCAACTGTGATCAAATCTTGGTATAATCTATAAAACAAATTATTATTATGTTTCATATTTTATTTTTATAAGGCATTTTTAGTTTTTTCTTCTCTTTTCTTTAATTTCTACTGATTTAAGAAAAAATAAAAAACAAGGAATTATTAAGCGGGTTACTTATTATGTAGGGATGCATGCCAAGTTGGGTTTGATGCAAACCCTCCCTATCCAACCCAATAAATATGGAATTTTTGACATCCAATGTCATTCGAGCCTGAATGAAAGGATTGAAGATTACTATAATATTTTGGATCAGGTATAAATATAAAGCAAAACTGCTTACCTAAATCTGTTAAGATCCAAACCCGCTGCATATATCTGACTCAATTCGAACCAGAGTTTATACCACTATTTAATTCCAATTAGTAAAATGCACACATTGTAATTCATTGTATGGCATTTATTTATAAATTTATGTTATCTAATTTAACAATATTCATCAAAATGTATATTTTGAATATATATTTGGTAGAACTTACTACAACTTTTATATTTTCAATTTTTTAATAATTAATAATTGGCCTTTCTTTAAAAAAACAACTAGGCTAAGTCCGCAAGACCTGGTTCGCCCGCTCACGAAATTAATCCGAAATTCAAATTTACGTATTTAGGAATTGTGTTATAAATTATAAGTTATAACCCAATAGGGTTTGGATGAACTTTGGGTTAAGATTATAAATTTTAGTTTGGATATAAAAATTGTCAAAATCCATTAGACCTGGTCATATTTCATTCATATCATTGGGTAAGTGGATTTATACTCGATACTGATGAGAAAAGGGATTATTATACGGTTTCACTGTAGTGTTCCTATAGATATTGCATTGCAATAGCAAATCAATGTTTTATAACTTTTAGAAAGGAAAACTTCAATTTATGCCATAGGCAAGGTATGTTCACATATTCTATTCTTTTGCTTTTGTTATTTGAACTTTAGTAATTTAAGTTGTCAACTTTTTCAATTTGGATCATTCATAAAACTGACATATTCTGCTTTTTGACTTTTGCAATAATTCGTATAGGATAAGAAAAATTATGCAAAAAATTTATTTCAGGTTGATGTTGGATCGGTATTAATTCTTGATATTACACGCACTTGCATTGATTCCCTTCGTAATAGTTCGGGCCGAAAACATCATGAATGACACTAAATAAATATTATATAAATATTATCATGTGTAATGATGTTGAGATTTTTTAATCGTTTTAGATTTCTTATCGTTGTCTTTGGGAGCTGTTTTTATAAGGAAGCGGTGTTGGTGCTACATTAAACAAGAGCCACCATCACTACTTTTTCTTTCATCATTTATGCTCCCAACAAAATATGTGTTTAAATACTTCGTTTATATACACCGTAGATGTTTGATGTTTCAGTAATAAATGTTAAGCTTGTTCATCTTGTTTTCTCACAAATTGGTAGTCTTCTGACCATTTTCTTTTTTAGGTTTTGTTGCCGAGAAATGGTTAGATGATTGTCATTTTTTATAATTACAAGTCTTACTATCACATGATTCATTTAAATATATCATAAAAGAGAAAGCGAGAAAAAAAAGGCAAGTGACGCTGCAGTAGAGTGGTAAAGCTTTACGCATTTAGGCAAGAGATTGGTTTGACCTTCATTTGCATCAGGTTATGACTTATTATGCCAAAGGAAAAACGAGAATAAAATAAAACAACAAAACACTTTATTTTAAAGAATGTCATTTATGAAGTTATAAATATTTTCATTGCCATGGTTTTTTTTGTTGATTGCGTTAGAGAGCACTTGGTTCGGTGTAGTTGTGTGCCATCAAATAAACCATGACTAGGGTTTATTCTGCAATGTTACTCAAAACAATAAACCCAGCATCAACACAAGAGTGAATTGCTTGGATACGTGTTCCTAAATATCACAGGGAAATGTATAACGAGAACGCGTGAAGGAAATATATGAGAGGACATGACATGTAATATGTTCTGGCAAATATAAAATAACCTAGATGAGTTGAGGCAATCGGTCCGTGGATAAAGAAATTGGACGTTGATTCAAGAGATTTAGCTAAGATCATGTTTTCGGTTTTTTAAATGCAACCGTAGTTTCGGTAAAAGGAATTGATGTAGAGTAAAAGTTCGGGGGTTGTAAGAGAAAATTGATAAAGATTTAGTAAAAGGATTGAGAGATTCTTTATGGAAAGGGCCCATGAAGGTTGAAGAATGAGTGAACATTAGGATAGTAACACGTCCGGTTTGGTCTGAAATATCATATTTCATATCTAAACCCATAAATATTCAGTGGATCCAGATCCATCCATTTACTGTAAGGAAAAATAAATATATATATATATATATATATATATATATTTATTACTAATCAAGTCACACCCTTTACCAGTTTACCTAATAGGGGTTAAACATAACCTGAATCCGTCCTAACATGATAGGTCATAATATTATAAACCAAAACCCTCATGAACAGGTTCAAACAGGCTTCAGGTTTCAAGGGTCGGGTTTTCTCAGATTTACGAGTTTTTATCCATTAATCACATATAAGTTATAACATATTTAATTAAAAAATACAAAAATATTCATAACATATTGCCAAATTAATTGCAAAAAACTATAATTTCATAACAAAATACAACTGCCATGTTTATTAATAATGATATAATCAGGTTTCCATTGGGCGGTCGATTTATTGAAGCGAGTTTGGGTTAGACGAGTTAGGGTATTAACAGACTTAAGTGCGGGTTTGGGTGGGAGGTTTTGACCTAAACTCTAACCCAAACACAACACGAATTTTTTAAAAATCACAACCAAAACCCGGCCAAACGGTTTGGACGGGATTATGTGGTCAAAATACCCTAAAAATTGAGTCGGGTTCAGGCTAAGTCCAATCTGACATGCACTCCTATTAACCTAGATTCATTTATCTAATTTTATTTCTCTAAAATAAATTTAAACGGAATAAACTTCTATTGATAACATAAAGCACCATCAAACTTTTCCAGTTTTTATAAATCGCCATTGAAGTTTGAATAAATACAAACACCACCACTGGTGTGGTGTTAATACAACTTTTGTATGGTGTTTTATGTTACTGTAGCATGTTTTAATGCTCAAGGACGCTTAATGTAATTTTGAAGTCTGATGGTGTTCAATGGTAAAAGGGGAAAAGTTAGATGGTGTCTTGAGTAATTTGCCCTTATAAGAATGAAAGCCTACAACAATAACAATGACAAAGCCCTACCTTCTCCTCCATCACTTGCTTTAAGATAGAAAGAGCTATTGTTTCGGCTTCTTGAAGGGACAACTCCTGCAGGTTGCCGGCAGCAATGACAACATTATTATATTTAACTTAAAAGAGAGATGAAAAAACTTGGAAGGACCGTTATCAATTTGATATGTATACCTTGTTGTATTGCTCCTGGAGAGAGCTGTCAGCACCTTCAGAACCCGACCCTATTGCTTTTGCATTGCATTGCCAGAATGTCCCCGATGGGTCCGTATAGTACCTGTTAAATAATAGAAATCAAGTTTCTTGAAACCATGGTTTCATTTAATTAAAAAATGAAACTGGATTTGTATACGTACAAAGCCAAATTTTCAAAACTGGGGTTTCAATAAATTTGTTGGTGCTTGGGAAGGTTTGGAAAATTCGCTCATTCTGAAAATTTCCAAAACCACTATTTCACTTACTTTGTGGGGCTTCCAAACACCAGTTTTGAAAAGTGAATTTTAGTTCTTAGCATGCAATATTTAATATTAATTTTGCATATATCAAGCTTTATTGTAAGCATTTAAAATTTGCCATTAATTGGAATGGTTTTATTGTATGCTTTTGGATAATTACCTGCAGGCACAGCATTAATATCGATCAAATTATTGGATTGCATGGTTTTGATAGCACATTATTTGATGTGAGTGATTGTATATCATAGAGGAACATGTTTAAGATCCGATTCCTTTTTAGAGTCCAGTCCACGGGTAAATCATATTTCCTAAATTAGAATCTCATTCCTTTAAATTCTTAGAATCATATACTTTTAGAATAAGTTTACTTATTTAGAATCTTATTCCTTCTGGTTAAAATTGTTTAATAAATGTTCAACTACGCATATGACATGCTTCTACTTAAGCTGCAATCAATAACTCAGCACAAAGTAGAAGGAAAGAAGACTCAAGCCAGCAGTCTCAGCATGTAAAGTTGATGCAACTAAATATTTCAACAAACTTGAAAATACTTGCGAGTGATACATCTATCTTCAAACCTCATCTAAAATAATGATATAAATCTAGACCATTTGCCAACAGAAAGCAAATCCTCCCTCCCCACCCACCCACCCACCCCCCCCCCCCAAAAAAAAAGAAAAAAAGAAAAAGGATAAAAAAAAGGTCAATTTAACAGAGAGAAAGGGAAGGGGGGGATCAAAAGGAGAAACCTATGCCTTGAATGCAATTTAAAGCCTTTTTTCTCTTTGCATACACTACTGCCACTACTTCTCTCTTCTATACGCTGAAAACTGCTATTTATACCCAAGAATGTTATACAAATGACATAGGCAAATCTGCACCTAGCTCAGAGATAGAAAAACATGTATATGTGTGAGGCCGGCTCTGGAAGGGCCATCTTGCCGATCCTGTGATGAGTAGGTCAAAGTAGTCAAACCCAACAAACAGGATTCTTTCTTAACCTCCAGGATATCAGGGACACCTGGATAAATGATCGGAACGAATAGCTCTTTAATTACTGTGCCTATATCGAGCCAGGCCAAAAAACAGGCTGGGCTTGAACAAGGATCGGCTGGTTAAGGTATGGCTAATTAGCACTCCTAACTTCCTGTAAGTAATAACCAATAGTTATTCCAGAACTGTTGGACACCCTAGCATTGTTGGTGTGTCCTGCAAATTGGTTATAAGTTTACCGGTTTATCTTAAATAGAAACATGCCATGTACATGTTATGCTAGCATATTTGCTCGCATGTATTTGGCCTATCACGGTGCAATTCCTAGGAGTTCCGTTGTTTTATTAAAAATCGTATGCATCATAAACACTCTTTGGAGTACTTCCAATACTCACAGGAGGAGCAAAGTTTTACTGCAAGGGTTATGCTCATTTATTGTGGAAGCACTTGAACGCATAAAATTTCAGTAATTATAGTTTCTTTTTTGAGTTATACGGTTGGATGCGTGTGAAACCCACCCATAAGAGATTAATGATTACTCATACAATTTCAAAAGCACTATAGAAATTATTTTTTATCATTTTGTAAAGTGATTTTAATTTGTAACCTGGCACATTGGCATTAATCCTGTTCAATGAACATTATAAACCATTGCACTAACAGTTACAAAATATGAGTAAATAGACAGCCTAGTCTCAACTACTTGGAGGCAGGTTCACATAGTAATGAGTCACAATATTAGCGGAACAAGTCACAAACAGTAAGCCCAACAACACGCGCGCGCAAGCCCACACACCCACACAACGAGTACCTAACATGAGGTGGGAGTTAAGAGAAAAGTAGCCTTACAAGCTCGGTCCATTTTCATCATGGCCAGCAATCAAGAGCGAGACCCCAAAAGGTCGGGACTGCATGGAAAAAATCATTCAGTCAGAATGGGTTGTATAATAATCCTTGTATAATTGATACTTGAATTGACTAATATAATACAATGTAAACACACAATGCAAGAGGGTGGAGACCAGAACTTTATGCATATAGTTTATATCTGGATGCTTAAAATCAAGTACTTGAAAGCAGCGAATGATAAAACGATATCTTCATGTTTACATTTTGGGATATAATCATTGTTGCTAAAGATAGAATAACTCAATAAAGCCGTTGATCAAAATAGACATCAACAAGAAAACATTAAAAGTCTATGAAGCTCAATAAAGAATTTTGTCAACTAATGGAAGGTCATATAAAGTTATATGGCCTACAAAAGTAAAGGAATGCTGGGGTTTTCACACAAAAAAGGGTTATTTATATATAAGATACAATTATCCATCCATCCATCCATTTTTTCATGAGAGAGAGAGGGAATTATCGTGGGGCCTTCTTAATTGGAAAAATGGCAATTACTAATCAACCCTGTGCAGTAATAATAGGTCAATCGTTAAATTGCGATTTTGATGTGCTCCAAGAAAAGCAGATGCATGATCGTTTACAAAAAATGGCTCGTTATTTTAAATAATAATCCCCATCAGATCCACTCTCACAGATGTCCTTTTGTTTGTTTGTTTTTCTTTTTTTCCTTGGGGGGGTGGGGCGGGGTGGGGATGGAATATTCGGAGGTGGGAGGGGGTTCCTCATCTGATGAGAGAAGAGAATACTTCATAAGTATGCAATTCATGGATAGTGTTGCATAAACTACATGTTGGAATGGTTGAGTACAGCCAAGAATTGTTTAACACTTCAATTTACACAGGAATAATAAAAATCAAACGTGCTAAAATTAGAATCAAGTGTACCATGGATTCTTCGTCTCCTTCACCAAATCGAAGAGCAAGATCACATAAAGCTTGTGTGGTCGACTCAACTGTCATAGGTTCGCCATATGAAAACCTATGATTCTATTAAAATCAAGTTTGCAGTTAGTGTGAGAGAAATGCTAGGCTACTTGCATATTTAGTACTATCCGGTATCTAGGAGTACCTGAGTTTCCACACGAGCGTGCTCAACAAGTGTTCTTGCGTCAGCGATCAATCCGCTCATTGCACAACCTATGTGTTCATCAATTTCCATTATTTTCTCTACGCTGCTCGGTTCCTACAAAGTATGGTAGAGTTAATCAAAACCCAGGAGTCTTTAATCAAAGTATCAACGCATGGATCAACACATAAAATAATAAATGGTAGTAGCAAATGAAGATCTATCCAGAAATGTACTAGCTAAAAGCTGGAAACAGGCTGGATGCCTAATCATAATTTGAATCTGGATTCAGGCATGGAACTTTGAAGAGCTTGAACAATAAATAATGACATTTTAAGTCATGTATTTCGAAAGAGCTTTCTACCGATAGTTGGTTAAGACATGAATCTGGTTGTAAACCCTATTTATTAGATCCCTTCAAAGTTCAAATCTGGATCTCTTCTTTTAGGGATTATAGAACGTTATAAGTCTCGAATACTCTTTAGCCTATAACAAATCCTTTGTGCTTCTATTAGCTTAGCAGTGATATTAATGAGTAGCTCCTTTGACCGAGCTGCTTACACACCAAAATGAAAAAGGCGATATTTCATATTATGCTAGAAAGGTGCAGTTTACTTCAAGTTCAGACATGAAGCAAAGATAAAAGTAAATGGCTAGAATCGGTATCTTCACGATAAATTTCTACAATGGTCAATAGAAGTGTAGCCAAGTGGATGAACTCGACATGCACTCTTTACAAGTGGCGGCTATATGTTTTATGCTTCACAGACTTACACCAATAATACGATTGTGGAAAAATCAATAAATTTAAGATGCGTCGATCCAAACTTTCAAGGATGAATAAAATGCATTATGGACATATAGGAGACCAGGGATGATGCTATTTAAAAGTATGGCAGTACAAAATGACCAGAAAATATGGTTAGTGATTTAAATTAATAGTTGTGCGACCCTGCTAAGCAAAGTACCTGAAATTTCCTTAAAATTAGTATATACCTAAAAACTTCCTTAAAATTAGTATATACGTAAAAACTGGATATTGAGTGTAAGAAATAATTTGATGTATCTTTATAGGCATCTGGTGCATCTCAAAGGAAACTCATGAGAAATAAGAACTTACCATTAAAAATTGCAGTGATAATTAGTGATGGTTACGATCAGAGCTCGTGTTTAGTGATCACTTACATCAGCGGCATTGCGTTTTGACATCAAGTCACTGCCTTCGTTGAATTTAAACCTTTATCCCATCGGGGCTACAAAGTGCGTCTTGGTGGAAGAATACATAAATTATTATGATCGGTTATCAGCCTACTGTAGCCTCTAAAAGATCGTGCTAATTTCCCGAAAAATATGAATAAGAGATGGCCCTCCGATAACTCTAAACAGAGAATCGCCATCCCCCAATCTAGATTGGAGGGACATCTAAAAGGGGGAAAATGACAAGTTTATAACAGCGAGTTAACTTGAACTCCGATTAACTCATTTGGAAACCACCAAAGCCTTGATTTTTTACAGCTTGGGGTCTAATCTAAACCCCAAATTACAAAATTGGCTTCTGTTTGGGGATCAACCTTTTCCAGATTGGGTTTTGGTAGCCTTCGGATTTAGTTAAACCGAGGTTTTTGGGGAAAAAACATTTCATCGTCAGATCAATGCCATGTAATCATAAATTACTTCTCTGCTAATAAACTTTTCAAAAATCAACAATAAAAGTAAGATAAATAGAAATCAAGGGATCAAGCAGATACCAGCAAAGGAGAGGTGACCCTCTTCTCAACCGCAAGCACGACCCCCTCTTTCGTCTTCAATCCGATAGCGGTCGAACCCAACTAAATCAAACAAAAAGGGCAAAAACCAATCAATACCCATCTCATAATCAGACCTGCAGGATCCAAAACTGGGTGCAAAATCAAACCTTGATTGCTTCGATGGCGTATTCCACTTGAAACAGCCGCCCTTCAGGCGAGAATGTGTTGACTCCTCGATCGTATTCAGTCCTTCAAAAATCAAAAATTGAAACCCCCAAATCAAAAACTAAGATCAGTTGTAGATGATAAAGAGATCGTTGAGATCGAATTTTACCTAGTGAGAAACATTGTGAACGGATCTGAGAAAAAACCCTAAAAAAAAATTTCGGGGGGTGGGCGTGGGGGTGGGGGTCGGGGGTGGGGTTTCTTTTGTGAGGGTTTCAGCTTGAGACGGCTACTTGGCGACCAAGCCAGGTGAAAAGGAGTCGAGTGGTAATTCATTAACAGAGAAGGGTATTTTGGTCAGTCGGTATGCACGTGATATAAGCGTGACATGGGAGAGACATTTGGGTTGGGCTGTTGGCAATGGGGCCTGACTTGGGTATTTGCTGCCTATTTTGGGCTGGGGCTGGAGGAATTCAGTTGGAGGGTCCTGTGCGACTTTGCTACATTTGGACTGGAAATTTTGGGAATAAGTTATTGTTACCCATCTTCCTTCCACCAAGATCGGCTTCAGCAACTACGTTTGTTTGTCTTCGTTGATCATCGGATCTGGGTTTTTTTATTCAGACCCCATGTGACTTAGATCATTTTGAGTTTCTTCATAGACTTCATTATGTGGTTCAGCCACTAAACTTATTTGAGCAACGACTTTAGGTATTCGGCCTCCCTCTTTCTAGTTATCTAGGTTTTAAAATCCAATTATTAGCACGTAGTTTCAATCAAACTTGTCTTTTTGTGTGTGTGTGACGTGACCTGGATCACGTCAAGATGTTACCTTCCGTTGATCTGCTGATGGCGGCGATAGACGGCTGATATTGGATCTGGAGTCAGGCTCCTGAAGCGTGTGGATCTCAATGGCTTTGAGGTTGGTTGCGCCGAGCTACCTGCAAGGAAGTCCCGGGTGGTTGTACCACCGAGGACCCTCCGACGGTTAAGTTAGAGAGAAAATCCGATCAGAGTAACGGCTTAATGGAGTAAAAATGGCTTACTTGAATCGTCTGAAAAACGGGTTTATATAGCGGTAGCAGCAGGCAGGCAGGCGCGAGAATCACGCCGGCCGTTACGCTCCCGACATCACGCCCACGTGATGAACGGGATCCTGCATTAATGGCGAGACATGCTCGTTAATGGGGGATCATGATGGCTTGGAACGTGGGATGTGGCCGGCGGATATCTCGAGCATGGCGAGATTTGCGGGATGGCGGTTGCGCCTGTAAGCGGTGTCGTTGGTCGGTCGATGAGACCGAGGAAAATGACCTCGGCGGGAGAGCTCGCGGACGAACGGGAGAGCCGAGGTATCTAGGTTCTGCGGCAGCCCGGAGACGAGCTGAGAGACCGATGAGGCCAATTGTGCAGGGGGCTCGGAGGTGGGCCGGCAGTTGTTTGTAGGACGGGCATAGCAGCGGTCTGGTTGGCCACTGTAGGTCCTTTCTTATGAGCTTCGGGACACGTCATCTGCCACGTGTCGCCATCTGAAAAGATCACCGATATCGAGCATCATTATTAGCCCTCCACTCTCGTTCCGATCTATTTGTAGGTCGGGTCGAAAGTGGACTGCTTGGTTCTTTCTGTGCGGCTTGACGCTGGTAATTTCTCGTGGTAAATTGTTCGGGAACGACACGGCGCTCTTGTTGTCGCGCATCGAGTATGAGTTTATTCGGCGGGTTTTGGATCCGTGTCTTTGTAGGGTAGGAAGCTACCCGATGCGGATGCGCCAAGCAGGAAGCTACTCAGCAGTCTCGTGAGAAGGGCTTTGGACCCACCGTGGTTCCTCAGCGTCTGATGGGCAGGAGGCTGCCCGGTGGGGATGCACCGAGCGGGAAGAAACTCGGCGGCCTTGCGATGAGGGCTTCAGATCCTCAGCGTCTGATGGGCAAGAGCCTGCCCGTTGGGGATGCGCCGAGCGGGAAGAAACTCGACGGCTTCGCGATGAGGGGTGGCTTCAGATCATCAAGGACGGGCCGAGCAGGGTTACTTTCCGGTGCCTCTTGGCCAGGGTTACTGCCCGGTGATCCCTGGCGTTTTGGGATAGGGGGCTACCAGCCAAGGATGACCGAGCAGGGTAGCCGCTCGGTCTCCTCTTGATGAGGGCTTTGATCCCTGGCGTTGCGGGTAAGGAGTTACCAGCTAAGGATAGCCGAGCAGGGTAGCCGTTCGGCTACCTCTTGGTGAGGGCTTTGATCCCTGCCGTTGTGGGGTAGGGAACTACCAGCCAGGGATAGCCGATCAGGGGCGGGCTCGGTCGCCTCTTGGTGAGGGCTTTGATCCCTGGCGTCGTGGGGTAGGGAACTACCAGTCATGGATAACCGAGAAAGGGCGGGCCCGGCTGCCTCTTGGCGATGGCTTTTGATCCTTAGCGCGGGAGGGGCGGTAAGAGGCCTACTAAGGACGTGCCGGGCAGGGTTACTGCCCGGTGCCTCTTGGCAAGGGCTTTGATCCTTAAGGACGGGCCGAGCAAGGTTACTGCCCGGTGCCTCTTGGCAAGGGCTTTGATCCCTGGCGTTTTGGGGTAGGGAGCTACTATCCAGGGATAACCGAGCAAGGGCGGGCCCGATTGCCTCTTGTGAGGGCTTTTGATCCTTAACGCGGGAGGGGCCATAGGAGGCCTACTAAGGACGGGCCGGGAAGGGTTACTGCCTGGTGCCTCTTGGCGAAGGCTTTGATTCTTAAGGACGGGCCGAGCAGGGTTACTGCCCGGTGCCTCTTGGCAAAGGCTTTTGATCCCTGGCGTCGTGGGGTAAGGAACTACCAGCCATGGATGACTGAGCAGGGTAGCCGCTCGGTCGCCTCTTGATGAGGGCTTTGATCCCTGGTGTTGCGGGTAAGGAGTTACCAGCCAGTGATGACCGAGCAGGGTTGCTGCTCGGCCACCACTTGATGAGGGCTTTGATCCCTGGCGTTGCGGGTAAGGAGTTACCAGCCATGGATGACCGAGCAGGGTTGCTGCTCGGCCGCCACTTGATGAGGGCTTTGATCCCTGGCGTTGCGGGTAAAGAGTTACCAGCCAAGGATGACCGAGCAGGGTAGCCGCTCGGTTGCCTCATGATGAGAGCTTGATCCCTGGCGTTGCGGGTAAGGAGTTACCAGCTAGGGATAGCTGAGCAGGGTAGCCGCTCGACTGCCTCTTGGTGAGGGCTTTGTTCCCTGGCGTTGAGGGTAAGGAGTTACCAGCCAGGGATGACCGAGCAGGGTAGCTGCTCGGGCGCCTCTTGATGAGGGTTCGGATCCCTGGCGTTGCGGGTAAGGAGTTACCAGTCAGGGATGACCGAGCAGGGTAGCTGCTCGGCATCCTCTTGATGAGGGCTTTGATCCCTGGAGTTGCGGGTAAGGAACTACCAGGCAGGGATGACCGAGCATGGTAGCCGCTCGGCTGCCTCATTGTGAGGGCTTTGATCCCTGGCGTTGTGGCGTAGGGAGCTACCATCCGGGGATAGCCGAGCAGGATAGCCGCTTGGCTGCCTCTTTGCGAGGGCTTTGATCACTGGCGTTGTGGGGTAGGGAGCTACCAGCCGGGGATAGCCGAGCAGGGTAGCCGCTCGGCTGTCTCTTTGCAAGGGCTTCGATCCTTAGCGCGGGAGGGGCCGTAAGGGGCCTGCTAAGGACGGACCGAGCAAGGATGACGCCCGGTTGCGCAAGAAATTGCCGACCATCCAGATGCGTGAACATCGGGAAGAGCAATAGTCACGGATGACATGTGTCAGGGACGTACAGGGGGAAGGCGGAAAGTTTCGTGAAACCGCGTCAGTATCGCCATGTGGCGGCGTGGCATTGGATTAGCTGCCGCGATTCCCAAGATTTGCGCTGGTATGCGCGAGAATCTGGGTCCTTGAAGATTTGCTTGGGGTTATAAATAGAGAGGGGGATGGCAGCTCCTCCGGCATCGCTTTCTTTGAGATGACTGGGCGCGTATATTTGATCGAGGAGATCATCTCCCTTGATGATGTCGCTTTGTATGACCAATCTCTGACCGAGGATAGGTACGGGAGAGTGGTTCAGCGCCTAGAGGATCACTTTGGCCGGCTTCTCCCTCGGCGGTCGTCCCTGCTTCAGATGCTGATGTACGCGATCTGGAAGGCGTCCCCAGGTCTGGATAACCCCTTCGCCGAGGACCTTCTAGATGAAGCGCTCGACAAGATGCGTTCGATCTTCCTGTTCGGCCTCATCTCGAAGGTCAGGCACGATCGATCCTTCGCTCTCATCCTGGAGTGTTTCAAGATGAGGTACATCGTGGGCCAAGGCTCAGAGGGCGGTGCGTCGGGTGCTTCTGTGGCATCCCAGGTCCGCGCGCTTCGTCGGTGGGAGCGGGCTATAGCGGCGAGGGCCCGTCTAACGGAAATCTACTCCGAGTATCACCAGGAGTACTTCTTTGATCCCGTTCCACCATTGTTGTAACCTTTCCTTTTCCTGTAAGGCTGAGGAGCCCATAGTACCGTTTTGGATGAATAAAACTCTTCTTTTGCAATGTTCAAGCGTTCCCTTCTTGTTATTTGAATGGAAAGGACTTTTTAGAAAAAATTACATTGTCTTTATGAAAGGAGAGGTACACACTCGTAGGTATTCATTTTACTGATACAGCTTGAGCTTCTCAGCGTTGTAAGGCCATGGAAACCTGCGCCCGTCTACGCCCTGCAAGCGGTAGGCTCCGCCGAGAAGCACTTCGGAGACGAGGAAAAGACCGTCCCATTTCAAAAAAAACTTATGCGGCCTGCCTTGATCGACGAGCTCGTTTCGCCGTAGGACCAGATCTCCGGTCTTGAAGAAGCGATGCTTGACCCGCGCGTTGTAGTATCGGGCAGTTTGCTGCTGATAGGCGGCAGCCCTGATCTGAGTCCGGTCTCGTTTCTCTAACAAGATGTCCAGGTTGGTCCGTAGTGCCATGGTGTTTGCTTCGTCGTCGAATTGTTCGACCCGATGACTGGGTAGCCCGATATCACGACCCAAAATTCGGCCCGTGACCGGCACTTAACCACGTAACGTCTACAGGCGTAACGCGACTAAGTAAGCCGAAACCCAGAAATCAAAACCATTAAAGGAACGAGTGTTAAAACATTTAAGGGAGACATTTGTTAAAACATTTAGAAAACCTTAAGTAATTTAGTAAAATTCTTTAAAGTTCAAGTTATTGTCTTAAAAATTTTGGCAGCATTTTCTTTGTAAAAACTAGCCCCGAAATCGGGTACAAGACAATATATGAGTAAAATGATAAACAATAGAAATAAAGCATCCCAAACGGGAGCAATCACGCCCAACGGCAGAAACAATCACCACGATAATAATATACGACGCCGTAGCGAAGAATGAGCAAAAATAAGTGAAGACAACATGAAATATAAAACTGCATAAATAAAGTCGGCTCACAACGAGCTCGACACCAGAGTACAAAATAATATATATCGTCCTCACAACTGATCTCTAAGTCAATACATAAGTAGTAGATGGAGAGTACTAGATACAATGGTGTATACAACTGGAAAAATAAACAGATACCGCACAAAAACCCACCTATCAGCAAAAGGGCTCACGCGCCAACTGCAGTGGTATCTATATCAAAAGATGCAAAAAAGCAGCCTGCTGCGACTACTCTGAGGGGCAACCTGCAAACACTATGGCACAACGGGGGTGAGTTACCAACTCGTGAATAGTAGATAACATATAAAAGTAATCGCGAGTATGCACGTGCTGCGATACTCTAACCTATGCCAACAGATAACATCTATATGATGAACTAGATGAGCAATAATCATGCAACAAGTGCGATCTAATAACATCTCTATATGATGAGCAGGGTATGCAATAGTCGTGCATAGCATGTGCAATCTAATAACATCTATATAGGATGAGCAGGGTATGCAATAATCGTGCATAGCAAGTGTACTCTATCAGGTACTACAGATACAGGATGAGATGTATAACACTGAAAGCTGGGCATGGGAATAAATAACATCTACACGGAATGTCAACGTGGAAAATAACCGGTGTCTATCAATACACCCAAATCCCAGTAAAAGCTCAGGCGCCGTCACTCCAATCGGTCCTCAAATCCTGTAAATCTCATAGAATCGTGAATGCCCAACATCGGCACTCGAAATATCATAAAATAATCATGTCCAGTATCGACACGCAAATCCTCAAGTATCGGGCTCCGTCAGTCCGGATCGGCCCACGGGCTCCGTCTGCGGAATCGGCCCTTGGCCCGGCAGTACGGGTCGGCCCGTATCCATCTCTCAGCTCTGGTCAGTATCCTCCGGATGACCGCCAGGCTCAACCAATCACCGGTAGGTAGTAGTCCCTCCGCTGAGCTCACCGTCTAACAATACGAGTCTTCTTGCCCCGGGGTACCATACCGGGTCCACCATGTACCCGCAATCGGTGCCTACCACTCCTCGAATCGGGTATACTCACACAAGCTCTCTGGAACCGAGAAAACTCATGGTGGACGTACTGAAATATCACATCAAGAGAAACGGGGTTTTTAAAACAGTGCGTATTTTCTTAAAATAATACCACGGTTCTCAAATCCAGAAATCCCATAAATCCAAACTCAATGCGTAAATCCATGCAATGTGTCGTATGACACTAAGAGTAAAAAGGGAAAACCGCTCTTTTAAAAAGAATTCAGTTTTGAAAATATCTCATGCGGTCCCTATTTTCTTGAAATCAAGTCAATATCATCCATGTATGTAACATATATATGTATGTAGGTATGGATGTGCAAATGGATATATACGCGAATATGAGTGTAGCACTACTATAAAAATACAGTGTGCATGTGCGCAAGTATGAAAATATCAATATATGTGTGCACTGGTATGAATATATATGTGTGCACTGGCATGAATATACAGCATGCGTGTGCGCAAGTATGAAGATATCAATATATGTGTGCACTGGCATGAATATACAGTGTGCGTGTGCGCAAGTATGAAGATATCAATGAAGGTATGCACTCGTATGAATATATATAAACATCTACGACTAGACATCCTATCACGCCCTGACGCTTAACGCCATACGGGCGATTACCCCGTAGATGTTAAATCTACTCACCTGGTCGCGTGCTAAGCGTAGCCGACCACCTGCTTCCCTTTCTTTGCGGCGTCCGACATACCCGCCTGCGAACCTAGAATTCAAATAGAGAATCCACATAAGCAAATATCTCGCAAAAATGCGATATCGAAATCAAACAAGAAACTCGCGTCACGAACTAACGCGCGTGTGTCCGATACGCTAAAACATGTATATACGCATCTAAAACTACCCCGACACGTCGCGATACGCTGGAACACAGAACCCACTCACGTATCACACGTGTCGCACAAACAAAACGTATTGGAAAAACGATATATGGTTTCAGATTTTGACTCGGGCACAAAAGGGAAAAGTTGCACATGCCAAAATACTATAATATGCAGCAGACTACCCTAGCAAAAACCCTAACCCCTAAGTCCCCTATCTGGCCGCAAATTGCGGCCAGAACGAATAAAACGGCGGCCTGGGTTGGGAATATGAGGCTCGTGCTCTGGGTATGTGATCAACATCTAACAAATATGCTCCAGTTATCTCAATTTTTCTCTGAAGTAACTGGGTCTAAAGCAGATCACAGAAAGGCCAAGTTTTGCTTAAAAACGTTATATTTTGCACAAAATGAAAACCTAGAGTATTTGGTGAAATCTGGATTTAAACTAGGTTTATGTGGCCCTAATAACACTTAACTAGGCTAGGCTAACCAATAAAATCACCACTTGGCCACAACTTCACACAAAATACCATTTCTAGCACTAAATCTCACTTGTAATACTAATCGAAGCTAATTCTACACATAAGTTTAGCAAAAAGGAATTGAGTTCAGAAATTATACCTCACTTGACCCTACGATGCAGGAAGAGGGAGGAGGAGAAGAAGGGAAGGAGCTGCTGCTGCCTTCTACTGTTGCTGTGCTGATACTGTTGATGCTGGTGCTGCTGCTGCTGTTGCTGGAGCTGCTGCTAATGCTGCTGGAGCTGCTTCTTCTGCTGCTGCTGTGGCTCCTGCTGCTGTTGCTGTTGTGTTTGTGTGTGTGTATGAGTGAGATAGTTGTGAGAAAATGAGAGTTAACAAAAGAAAAGAATGGGAGCCATGCTAGTCAACCCCCCCTCTCTCTTCATTTAATGCAAACATGGGCTCATGCCATGATGCACTCTCTCCCTCTCTCTTTCCAAGTCAACACCCCTACATAATTCATTTTTCATTTTTAAAAAAAGAAACACCCACTTAATTAAAACCCAATACACTTAATTAAAAACCAAATACACCTAAGGAAAATGGGTTAATCCACCATGGTTGCTAAACATGGGTTAACCCCAAATTAACCCTAGTTTACATGCACATGTGTGTGCAAGGCTAAATAAATTCTAATAAAATATTCATTAATTTTGATAAAATATTTGTAAATCAATTTGGTAGACTTTTTATTAAAAACCATACTTTAGAGTATAATTAGCCACTAATCACATCCTAAGGTGTTATACCCGATCTCCACTGGGACCATTGCCTCGATCCCGTAGCAGAGGCTGAAAGGGGTTTCGCCGGTGGGGGTCTTCTTTGACGTGCGCAGGGCCCATAAGACCCGGGGCAGTTCCTCGACCCAACTGCCTTGGCGCCCATCTAGGCGGGTCCGGAGACCTCGGAAGACGTCCCGGTTAGCGACTTCGGCCTGCCCGTTGCATTGGGGATGTGCGGCCGCTACAAACTTCATCAAGATACGGTATTCATTGCAGAAATCCTTCACTTTCTCGTTTTTGAAGTTCGTCCTGTGGTTGGTGATGATACACCTCGGGATGCCGAACCGGAGTATCACGTTGTTCTGCAGGAACTTGATGGTCGTGGCGGTATCCGGTTTCCTGATGGGGACGGCCTCGACCCACTTCGTGAAGTAATCTACTGCGACGAGGATATATTTGTGCCCGCCCGTACCGGTCGGGAACTGGCCTATCATGTCCAATCCCCACTGGGCGAATGGCCACGGGGAGGTTAAAGCGATCAGCTCAGTAGCCGGAAGGTGAGGTATGCTTCCGTGGAGCTGGCAACTTTTGCATCTCCTGACGAGCTTCTGGGCGTCTTCATGAATAGTTGGCCAGTAGTACCCCTGGAGCAATACCTTCTGGATTAAGGTTCGGGCCCCTTGGTGTGCGTCGCTGACCCCTTCATGGATTTCACGGACGTAGTCGGTTTCATGGGGGTCGACGCAGCGGAGCAGGGGCTGAGTGAAGGATTTCTTATAAAGGTTCCTGTTCCCCTCCGAACACGGAGACGCGACCGCGTAGGTCCGTCTTGCCTGAATTTGGAGCAGATGCTAATTGGTGTTATCCGTCCACCTCTCCAAAGATGCCAAGTTGGTTTATGACACCGTATATCGAAGGTTTAAACGGATGCAGCGGACTTCGTCAGATTCCCCTTCATTTGAGGGGTTTTTGATTAAGGGGACGCTCTTCCCTGCAGGCGCAAGCCCCTGCAGTTAATTACGCTACCGCATCGCGGTAACCACTTTCTCCTCCTCCAGATGATCACTTCGTGTCGTAGGTGTTTGTTTTGTTTTTGGTTGCCTGTGGATTGTATATGGAGATTAATTTATTTTGTCGCCCGTAGGGCGTGGATTAATCCAAATCCGTATTTTCTTATATTTGGGTTTAGGGTTTGGGTTTAAGGATACGTTAGTCTCATTTGAGACTAAGATCAACTTAAACGTATGTTAAGGATACGTTAGTCTAATTTTTAGACTAAGATCAACTTAACGGGATCGTTTAAATCCAACAAGAGAATATTTGGCCTCTGTTGTTTAGTTTAGAGACATTGCGGTCGATTACCAGTTTAAGGACATGGTGGTCCAATATTAGTTTAAGGACATCTCGGTCCAAGGTTAAAGACATCATAGTCCGTGGGTTTAAAAGGATACCACAGTCCGAGATTAAGGACATCATAATCCGTGGGTTTAAAGGGACCCCACAGTCCGAGGTTAAGGACATCACAGTCCATGGGTTTAAGGACCCCACAGTCCGTAGTTTAAAGACGTCATAGTCTATAAAGTTTAAGGACATCGTATTCCATGGGCTTAAGAACCCCATAGTCCATGGAATGGTTGGTTATCGGGATCCGTCACCTCTCTGAAGACGTTGAAGGATTACAACGACAAGTATCAAAGGAGTGAAGAGATATACCCTTGAACCAAAGTTGATTGGGAAATCTGTAGTCCAATTTGGAACTAAGATCAATTAATTAGATTATGAGCACATTGGCTCAGTTAAATCTGAATTGGGGACTTATGGCCAACTTGGGCTAAGTCCAATTTAGGTTTAAAATGTTAGAGCTTGGTTTGGGCTGTTGAACATTTATCTGAGTTCAGCCTCCCATTATTTAGCAATGCTAAACGAGAGTTTGAGGATCTGACAACATTTTGTCTTTTATTGGGCACTGACCATTCATCATGGCTCTGGGGTTTATTTTGAATGCCATATGAAATGATCAAGTTTGGAAGAATGCAGTTGGGGTTCAATCAAAGGGGAGTCTTGACTCAGAAAGACTTAGCCAATTTGGGCTAAGACTGGTTTGAAAATAGTGTTAAACACTAACACATATTTGACGATCACGTGTTCCCACGTGATGCACTTAAATAGTGTTAAACAGTAGGGATAGAACACTCAAAATAGTGCTAAACACTGAAAAGATGAAGCACTCACGTGAGGACACGTGAGGTGCCCTAGGATTGGGCTAAACTTCCTTTATTTTATTCTCAGAATATTCAAATAAGTGTTAAACACTTAAGTCTTCACGGTCATCATGTGTGGGCACGTGATGGGTACCCATGCATTGATTTATCAAAGTATTTATTAGGGGTCACGTGAGGGCGCCCAAAATCTGTATTGACTTTGGCTTTATTCCCTTCATTTTTTAGGGTCACGTGTGAGCACGTGAGGCATTGCCTCCAAGCTTTGTTTTTCTTATTTTGAAGAATCTGTTCAAGGGTCATGTGGGGGCACGTGACCTAGTCTTGTTCGTTCTTTTTTTCTCATTGAGGATGAGGGTCACGTGTTACCACGTAACCAAGTTCTTTACGTGCATGGAAAAATCTCTTGTTTTAAGAATTATATTCTTTTATAGGGTTAACCCTAATTCTGTTTAGAGGAATTAAATTCCTATGTGTTTGGAAGAATTAAATTCTTATGTATGGTTAAACCCTAGTTACATTTGGAGGAATTAAATTCCTATGAATTTGGAAGAATTAAATTCTTAAGTAGGGTTAAACCCTAGTTTCATTTGGAGAAATTAAATTCCTATGAATTTGGGGGAATTAAATTCCTTAAACTCAATTCTCCCTTTAAGTTTTGGATCTGCATGGCAGAATCTCCCCGATGAGAATTAAATTCTCAACTTGTGGGGAGACCTGCTTCTGCAGATTTTCAACCAAGGAAAGAACTAAGTTCTTATTCAGAAAAGTTAAACTCTTAATTTGAGAATTAAATTCTCTTTTATTTTATGGAGCTTAGATCTCTTTCCCCTTTCTCATCTAGGATTTCTTTTCTCTAAAAAGATCTTCTTCCTCTCTCTTTTCTCTCTGTTGTTGTTTTTCTCCAAAAATCAAAAGATCCTTCTCTTCTCTTCTTGGCTCCTATTTATAGGAGAAAGAAAAAAATCAGTTTGTTTAGTCAATCTTTTATTGAAAGATTTTAATTGATTTTGTAACCAACATGATCTTTTAGATCACTCAGTGAATTTTATACACCATTGGATTTTTTAATCCAAAAGATATTCTGTTTGTTATTCTTGGTGAATTTCAGGAAAATCTTTCCTTGTATAGAATCTTTCTATAAATTGGTGATTTTTAATCACCTTTGGATTTTTAATCCAACGTTCCACTTTACAGAGCACAATTTTTTTGTTTGGAAAGATCTAAGAAAATATTTTCCAGTTAGGGTTCTTGATTCCTTCTTAATTAGAATTTAATTCTATTAGTTCAGAAGGCTTAAAAGCCCATCACGTGTTGGCACGTGATCCCACTGTTTGATAATTTAAATAGAATTTAATTCTATTAATTAAAGAGTTTAGGAACCCATCACGTGTTGACACGTGACCCCCTTGATTAATATTTTAACCAGAATTTAATTCTGCTGTTTTAAAGAACTAAGGAATTATCACGTGTCAACATGTGACCCTTGGTCACGTGTGAGCACGTGATGCCCCATTGAGGTTCTTCCTTAGTTATTATATTGTACGTTTAATTCTTTTTAGTAGGTTTAAAGGCTCATCACGTGTGAGCACGTGACTCCCGTCGATTGATTGTTTGATTAGAATTCACTTCTATTATAACAGAGTCCCCAGGAAACCATAACGTGTGAGCATGTGACCCTTGGTCACGTGTGAGCACGTGATGCCCTATTGGGGGTTTTCCCGATATTTTCATGAGGGAACAAATGCCCCCACAGCGTTGTTCTCATGTGTTTGCACGCGAGTGCAACGCTGTCATCTTTTGTAGCCGTTGGATCTGCCTAGGGAAGGGGGAAGATGAACCGTTTCCCATCACATCCTATAAATGCAGGGGTCTCCTCAGAAGCGTCTCCACTTTTCATATTCTTCCTTACTTGTTCTTGTCTTGAGAATTTAATTCTCCCTCTCAGAGCTTAGTTCTCTATTTCAAAACTTTCCAGAGTTTAACTCTGTTAACAAAAGATTTCCTTTTTCAGGTAATGATTTTGAATGGCTGAAGAACTTCTTGTAAAAATTTTCTTTGGATTTTAAATCCACACCAAGAGTTTTTCCCTTTAACAAAAATCCATCTTTCCAAGTTAAAATAATGTCCAATCATTAGATAATAAACTCCTTTTGTTAGGGCTTCTCTGATCTCAGGGATCGGTGGTGATACTTGTCTTCTCTCTGGAATTTAATTCCATTCCAAAGAGCTTTAACTCTGAAAATGTTTTCTGGGAATTTAATTCCTCTATTCAAAAGGAATTTTATTCCTTTAAAGAACTCAGTTCTTCACAGAGAACTTCTTGGGTTTTTCTTGCCCTGAGTTGTTCTTTGCAAAAATGCTTTCAGGGAGACCCTTCATGATTTGCATAGAGTTCTGCAATGGGTTTTCTCCTTGGGGAATGTGTAGAGTTGTTTGCAATCCACTGTTCATTTATTGAGAATCTTCTTTTTATTCCCATAATGATTACCCTGCCTCATCATTAGTGAGCCACCATTTTGATTTTGTGGGGCCCCTGTGTTTTGTAACCAATGGTCCCATAAAATAAGTTTTCTGTCGCTTTCTTCTATTGTCTTTCTTTATATATATATATATATATATATATATATATATATATATATATATGAATATATACACGTGTTGGCTTCACTTAACAGTTTCCCCTTCTTTTATTTCAGGAACAATGGTTTCTCTTCCGTACTTCTCTTTCACCCGTTCGGAGGCTGCCTTTCCTCGGTCACCGTCTGACGAAGAGGTGATGGCGATGATTAGAGCTCATGATCCTAATTGCACCCACTTGCTTTTATGGGGGACCGAGTACGGGCATATCATCCACGGTCGCCGCAGCTTTCTCTGCGAGATACCAACATAGCCTACCTACCCATTTTTGCCGATGGAGCGTCCACGAACCGCCTTTGCTGTGGAGATGTTGAACTAGACCCCTATGGGACGGCTCGAGCCGTTAACAACTGGAATTCCAAACCACCCTGTGCCAGCTATAGACATCTTAGGGCGTCGTATCTGCCAAGGTGAAGCCCAGCCCTGGGGTCAGGTTTACAAAATAGGGCTTACTCCTCGACAACCCACGGGTTATCTTCCCTGGGCTCGTTATATCCTGTCCGCCCATCGTGCACGACTGCAGAGGGTCAGACTCTATCAGGCGGTGTACGCGTCTTTCTTCCACTATCAGTCTCCCCATGTCTGGTGGGTTAAGGCCTTCCTAAATCAATGGAATTTTCCCACCAACACTTTCTTTCTAGGGGACCGTGAAGTTTCAATTTCTCTGGAAGAGTTTCGCGAGATCTCGGGGTTGTCGGTCAGGGGGACGCTCTATGAAGAACTGCTGCCTCTTGATGAGTATGTTTTCGAAACCGAGCCTGCTATACTCAACGGCCTGTCGACTGAAAATGCCGTTCGCCACAAGCACCCAAGTTTAATCAAGACTCTGAGCATTTTTGTGAAGCTATTCACAGAGTCAGAGGAGCAGGGCGTCACTTTCAAAAGCTTTATTGCCTGCTTTTTTCACGAGGACATTCTATCAAAGACGACTCCAAAGTTTGCGAGTATCAACGACCCCTTTGGGTTCGGTTTAAATAAGCTACCGGCTAAAAAAGTGGATTTGCCGCAGTTCTACATTCCAATCCTGTCGGCTGTACCTTTTGAGTCGATCGCAGCTCCTGGCATAGATGAAGAGACTTTCTTCGTGGGTTTTATCAGTGTCTGGCTCAGCTGGTTCGTCATTCCAACGCACCGTCGATTCATGAGAGCTTCAGTCATTTACCCTACTCATCGCATCGCTGGAGGGACGCGACTAGCCGTGGGTATTGCGGGGCTAGCGCATTTGTATCATGGGTTAAGCGCTGCAGCCAATACCTCAACACCAGACGTGAACGTAGTGAGTTTCTCTCTTCATTATTTTACGTCATGGATTGAGATGCATGTGCTAGAGGTATTTGCCGCGCATCAGAGACCTAGCTTTTATGATGCCTACACTTTTCCGCGGCTTATGAGGTTGGTGGGCGCCTCCGCTCCTGATCCGACTCAGTCCGGAGCTATACGTGTGCTGATTAACCCTTATGCCAATACGGGCGGTATGGTATTCAACGATCGAGTCCTCTCTGCTCCTTCAGGACCGATTCAATAGCTTTGTGACTCGTCGAAAGAGGGAGCACCTTCCCTGAAGCCCAAGGAAGCCATGCACCTATATTTGATCAGACTGGGTTATCTGGTATTTCGTCAGAACGGTGCGGCCTTTTTTATGCGGTACAACCCACACCGCTTTGCTCGGCAACTGGGATATGACCAGGGTGTCCCCTTTGAGGAGTTTATAGTGGAGCCCAGCCCATCGTCAGAAGTCGTTCGTGACGCCACTCATCACTTCATGCGGCTGAACACTGGCTCTCGCTTCGTGATTCCTGAAGCTGACTATATTCCTCGATGTGTGGGGTCTTTCATGGGCTGGTACCTCCACAGAGTCAGCCCCATTATTGCCGAGGAGAGGAGGATGCTCCTCGGATATAGGGCTCCTACTCCGATCCAGGCTACGGGAGTCCCGCCGCGACCGCGGGCAGTGGTTCGCCCTCCCCTGAGAGATACTGGTATCGTGCTTATTCCGGAGGCGGCGGAAGTAGATCTGACTCCCACAGCTGGTATGCCGCCGTGAACTAGAGCTCAATCAAGGGCCAATAAGGCGCCAGTAGTAGTATCATCAGCTGCGGCGTCAGCAATGGCAGTGTCGTCGTCGGTAGCACCGCCGAATGAGGATATTAAAGGCGAAGTGGGTCAACGTCGCACTAAAGCACCGAGGGGAAAGAAGCGATCGTCTTCTACAGTTAGTTCTGGGTCCAAGAGGCGAAAGAAGACGGTCACCAATCTGCTCAACTTTTTAGTGGAATCAGAGCCTATCCTTCAAGATGAACCACTAGCCATGCAAGAATCAGATGGTGGTATGCTTTTCCCGGGTTCATCTGCCGAGGAAGCCACACAACTGGCTGAGGCTATAAGATGCTCAAAGGATGAATCTGAGAATGTAAGGATCCCGAAGAGGCCTTATCCTGCCGTCATCTTTTATGAAGATCCTCCATCGATACGGCGGATATTCATAGGTCCTTTGGAAGAAGGAGGCGAGAGAGCCCTTAAGCAGCCTATCTTGGCCAACACCGAAGAAGCGCTTTCGTTGTGGACCGGTGGCCATGAGTCTACCCTCGAACCCCGGCGAGCATACCTCCTCCGGAAGGAACGCCGGTGTGAAAAAGCCATACTAGAGGCTCCTTTGCGCATTGATATACTCATATATTTCTTTGTAATATTTTATACTGCTCATATACATACATACATACATACATACATACATACATATATATATATATATATATATATCCTTATCTTCGTGAGAACTTTGCAGGGACTTCGGGAATGGCGGAGGATCTGAGTTCGAGTCGCGCCTTGACTGTGGACTCCGCAAATATCCCCGATGAGACACTAATAAGTGTGGAGGGGGTCAACATAACTGTTGTTCCTGCCATGGAGCTTCCCTTGGTGACTCCCGTTCCCCAAGTGCTTGCTCCTCCGGAAGAGGCATCTTCATTGGCTATGGATTCCATGGATCTTTCTAGGGACAGCCCGAAGACCGCGGGACAGGTAGTCGAGGCCACCGTCCTTACATTGGAGCCTGCAGCGATGACGACTGCTCCTCCATCGGAAGTTATTATACCGGCTCACATCCACGATGATGTGCCTGGGGGAACGGAGGAGGTCGCCGAAGCTGCTATCCCTCCAGTCCAGAGTGGCAGGAGCATCGAAGGTATTCTTCTATCTTTTATTTTAATGATCTCTCCATTATCTGAACCTTTCTATCTTTTTAGAATTGCGTGGGTTGGCGGCGTCTATCGCTGATCCGTCTCCCAGGAAATCTTTTCAACGTCTGCTAGAGATGGCCGCTCCGCAGGCGATATCCTCTCAATGCATCGTCCTATCTTCCGGGCAAGGTTAGTGTTGTTCGCCTTCTTCATGGCATTATCATTATTCCATATAACGATACTGATGTCTTCTCTAGTTCTGGAGGCTGATGACGAAGTTGAGATTCTTGACAGGCCTGTGGAGTCTTCAAACCCTTCTTACATGACTGTGGGTAAGTAAAGTTTCAATGTTGTTCCATCTGCTCTTTGCTTATTAGCCTCACTGATTGTTTATAAATCTTAACAGTTTTGCCGGTTCTTACCACGCTGGAATCTCGCATCGTCATGCCACCCGGCCCCTATGCTCTACGTGCCTCGGAATGGATGGCAAAGCTAAGCCTCCACTCCCTGTCAGCCCTGATTGAAGACCTTCGTGCTGGCAATCTGATCACGGCCGAAGCGTTTGCCGATGAAGCCAACGATTCTCTTCCCTTTCTTGCTATTTACCATAGTGAAACTTTTGTGCAAGTCTGGGTTGAGTTCTGCCGTCAGGTGGAGGCTTTCTTGCATATTCTTAAATGTACACGCCTTCCTTCAGAGGTTGTGGCCGCGAAGGCAAGCTTACGGGGGCTGATCGAGCGGTGCGCTGCGAACATGCTATCATGCGAGAAGAGGCCCAGCCGAAAGTTTTCGGAGAGAGAGCTGGCTTCCAAAGCGCTGAGGGAACTTCAAGCCAATCTTACGGCCAAGACCACTCGGGCATATGAACTTTAGCGGATGCTTCAAAAGGCTATCAAGGAGGTGGTAGCCATTGATAAGGCTGTCATTTTCACTCGCGACATGGTCGAAGCTTATAAGGTTACCGAAAAAGAGCTTGAAAGTCGGCTTGCCTCATACCAGGCTCAAGCGGAGGCCCGTCTCTTAACGATAATAAATCATGAAGCCGAGGCCCAGCGGAAAAAGGATGAACTGACAAACCTATTCAATCATCTGTCGGCTTGAAGAATTGTATATTTTTTTATTCTTTTTTGTACATACTCCTGAATGAGAGTATTTTTTTATTCTTTTATTCTTTCATAAATTGTACTTTGTATTCATTTTGATTCATGAATAAAAGACATATTTTGCTTCATGATGGTGTGTCCCCTTTAGTAAATGCATTTTGTGGATAATCTATTTTGATTTCCTTGTAGAATAGCGATGGCTTAGAAGTCAGGGTTAGGATCTGCCTCTTAAGACTTTTCAACTTTATGAGCCGTGAGGATCTCATAAAGAATTTTCTCCCTACAGGTCAAGAGGATCCCGTAGGTGTAATTTCTCCTTAAGAATCGTGAGGATTCCTAAGTGCATTTTCTTTTGAGAGTCATAAGGATCTCACAAGAGTGTTTTCTCCCTTACGAGTTGAGAGGACCCGTAAGTGATGGATGAGGTTGACACTATCCGCATTTCACGGGGTCAGGGGTTGCTCTGGCCATTTCCCACGGGGTCAAGATTGACTTTAGCCGTGTTCTATTGGACCAGGATTCGCTCTGGATGTTTCCCACGGGGTCAGGATTGACATAAGCTATGTTCCACAAGGACCAAGTTCCGCTCTGGACGCTTCCCACGGGGTCAGGATTGACATAGGCCGTGTTCCGCAAGGACCAGGATCCGCTCTTGACGTTTCCCACGGGGTCAGGATTGATATAAGCCGTGTTCCACGAAACCAGGATTTGTTCTGGACGCTTCCCACGGGGTCAGGATTGACATAGCCGTGTTCCACAAGGACCAGGTTCCGCTCTGGACGCTTCCCACGGGGTCAGGATTGATATAGGCCGTGTTGCGCAAGGACCAGGATCCGCTCTGGACATTTCCTACGGGGTCAGGATTGACATAAGCCGTGTTCCACGAAACCAGGATTTGCTCTGGATGCTTCCCACGGGGTCAGGATTGACATAGCCGTGTTCCATAAGGACCAGGTTTCGCTCTGGGCGCTTCCCACGGGGTCAGGATTGACATAGGCCGTGTTCCACGAAACCAGGATTTGCTCTGGATGCTTCCCATAGGGTCAGGATTGACAATAGCCGTGTTCCGCAAGGACCAGGAAAGGTTGACTTTATCCGTATTTCACGGAGTCGGGGGTTGACTCTCGGTTGTCTGTGCACCGCCGAGTCATGGAACTGGGATGTTTCCCCCAATCCGAGCAAAGCTCTGTTGAAATTCAAAATTCAAAATTTTGAAGCAACGCTTCAAATCTCGGGCGCAACACGCCACATGTCAGGCGTTGATACGTCAGCGCAGCGCCCAAGAAGGCGCGCCCAATCAGAGCAAAGCTCTATTTTAAGCAAAATTAAAGGAAGCAACGCTTCAGTTGCGCAAGCACTGCGCTGCGCGACACGTGTCAGCTCAGTTGCGCTGCGCTGTACGCTGCGCGACACGTGTCAGCGCAAATGCACCAGCGCAGTTGCGCTGCGCTGTGCGCTGCGCTGACACGTGTCAGCGCAGATGCGCCAGCGCAGTTGCGCTGCGCGACACGTGTCACGTGCTGGAGCATTTGCGCCAAACAGAATTAAGATTTTAAAGAAATCTTTCTGTTCTTGTTAAAACAAGAAGATTTTCTTCTGTAAAACAGAAGCCCTCGGATCAAAGATCCAACGGTGGGGAAAATCCCCCAAATCACTCAGAGAAAAATCTCTTTAACAAATTTAACTAATTTATGGGCACTATAAAAAGGACCCTAGACCTCAATTCAAGATCATCAACATTTTCTAAAAAAAAAAAAGAGAGAAAGAGAACTCTGAAGAACTCCTCAAGAACAAAAAGGTAAAAACCTTTAGAAGAAAGAGAAAGTTCTCTTATAAACAGATCATAGATCTAAAAACAAGATCAATGATCTTTAAAAAGAAGATATAATAAAATAGTGCTTTGCACTTTTTTATGAACCTTTGGTTCTTTGAGATAAGAAAAAACAAGAAAAAACTTATCTTTTCTTTGATCTAAATTAGATCAAGAAATCAAATAGTGCTTTGCACTTCTGTTCTTGAATCTAAAAGATTCTCAGTGCTTTGCACTTCCAAACTGCGCTGTTGCGCTCTTGGGAAAGCGCCATGTGTCAGCATCTGAATCACTTGCGCTATGAGCGTTGAGATAGAGCTCTGCTCTCTGTGATTGGCGCAACTCACCAAGGTGCGCCACGTGTCAGCAGCGCAAGCGCAGCGCACTGCGCTTGCATGACACATGTCGTCATCATAAGCGCTTGCGCTCTCTGATTGGCGCTGTTCAGTTGATAAAACTGCACACTTGTATTACATTTTTCCTACCATTTTCATATTAAAAAAGGACTATATTATAATATGTTATACATATGAGGGTTTATGTGTAAAAACATTATTTTCCATGTGTTAATATATTTTAATTATCATTTGGTAGGAAAATGTATGCAAATAATATTATTGATCTAATCCTAGTAGAACAAAGTCTACTAAAATCTTATTTGAGTTGTTGTGCAGAATATTTCCAAGTTGTTATGAAGGATTTAACAAACAAATCAATTTGTTGAAGAAATCTTGCCAAATTAAGAAGCAAACTTGGAGACCAAGTCTGGAAGCAACAGAGAAAAGATTTTCAGATTCTGAAGATGCCTAGGATTGCCACATGTCACCAGATGAAAGCCCAAGAAAAAGAATCAAATGATCCCTATCCTTGAGCACGGATCCGCGGCCAAACACACCTTTGGGCCGCGGATCCGCCGTAATAATGATGAGTTGGAAGGCAATATTTTGGGAGATTGACAACTGCTGAATTTTACCAACTTCTCAACAATAAGATTCTGGGTTTGCACTATATAAAGGCACCGAGAGCCTCTTGGAAAAGCCATCAAGCCGACGAGATCACGAAGTCCAAGACGGCTCACGCATCCAGGCTGATCATCAACGGTTCATCTACCTCCTTGGAAGAGATCGAGAAGCAAACTAGGTTTTTGTAATCATTTTCTAAGGAATCAAAGTGTACTTGATCTTGTTGATTAATAAAGGTAGTTCTTTTTCTTATTCTATTTCTTCGTAGTTTAATTATGCAATTTCTCTCCATCTCTTTTTCTCCCAACATGCGCGAGTAATTCTCCGCTTGTTAGGGTTCGTAGGATTAGGATAGGCTAATGGGCGATAAAAATAATTAAACCCTTTTTAAGTCCTATAAAGTTTAGGAACTTTATCAAAATAATCATTAACATCCTAATCGGGCGCACTAGCAATTCCTTGCTAGTTCCGACCGCGATTAGAGATTAGATTAATGATTGTTTTGGTAAAGGCTAGATATGAACGGAGTTCCGTGTCGAGATAAGGGTTACGAGTGGGATTCCTTTTCCCTCCAGAAACCCTAATCTACACGCATCACCGTCGTTCTAGTTCTAAATCTATTAATGGATAAAAAGGGTAACTTTTAATTAATCTTCCATAACTACTAAATCCTAACGAACCCTACAAGCCCTATTATTATATTATTTAAATCTCTAAAATAATGTAGATCTATATTTAACATTCTTGTTTAAAGTAGATCTAGAAATCTTTCTACAAAATTCTTTATTCCTCCTCTCTTTCTCAACACATCTAAAGTAAAAATAAAAGGTTCCACGTTTCTCAGAGGACGACCCGTACTCATCTCGGTCTAGCTACGCGCGACACCGTTATTGATTGCGGTTAAACTACAAAAACACTCTTTTCCCTACCAATCAGGCGCAAAGCGCCTGAAAATGCAATGCATTTCCTGAAGGGCCAAGCCCAATTAAAAGACCAAACAGGCCTAATTAAATTGATGCTCTGCATCATTTATAAATGGGCAAAGCCCAAACAAAATAATAAAAATGTTATGCAGATGCCTTGCAGTGCCCGAAATAAATTGATGCTCTGCATCTGTTATGGGCAGAGCCCAAACAAAAAAATAGAAAATAATACAATGCATTATTTAAAAATGGGCCAAGCCCTAACACAGGTCTAACAGACCAAAAACAAATAAAAGGCGTTGAATACTTTTCAACTGGACTTAGCCCAATTCTGGCCGTAAGTTCTTAAGTTAAATTGAACTGAGCGCAAATGCTCTCTTAAATCAATTTACATCCGGTTCGAGGGTACATCTCCGAACTTCTCTGACACTTCTCGTTGTAATCCTTCAACGACGTCAGAGAGGCGACGGGTCCCGACAACCACACATCGATACGGACTGCGGGGTCCTTAAACTCGTGGACCGAAACGTCCTTAAACTAATGTTGGACCGAAACGTCCTTAAACTAATGTCAGACCACCACGTCCCTAAACTGGAACATGGACCACCATGTCCCTAAACTGGAATATGGACCACCATGTCCCTAACGTCCCTAAACTACTTATGGACCACTACGTCCCTAAACTGGAACAATAGAGTCTCCAGATGCTCTTTTGCCGGATCTAAACGATCCCGTTTAAGTTGATCTTAGCCCCAAACACGGCTAACGTATCCTTAAACATTCAAATGGACTATAAAACTCCAAATCAACTTTGGTTCAAAGGTACATCTCTGAACTCCTCTGACACCTATCGTTGTAATCCTTCAATGACGTCAGAGAGGTGATGAGTCCCGACGGCCATATATTAAATGGATCACCACGTTAATTTAATCTTAGTCTCAAACAGGACTAACGTATCCTTAACGAACGTTTAAGTTGATCTTAGCCTCAATACAGCTAACGTATCCTTAAACAAAAATACCAAACCCAAATCTAAGTAAATACGGATTTGGACTAATCCACGTCCTACGGACGACGGCTTAACTTAGTCTCCGTATACAATCCACGGGCAACCACAAACAAAACAAACACCCACGACACGAAGTGAAATTCTGGAGAAGGAGAAAGTTGTTACCGCGATGCGGTAGCGTAATTAACTGCAGGGGCTTGCGCCTGCAGGGAAGAGCGTCCCCACAATCAAAAACCCCTCAAGCGAGGGGGAATCTGATGAAGTCTGCTACATCGGCCGCATCCGTCCAAACCTCCGATACACGGTGCCATAAATCAACTTGGCATCTTCGGAGAGGTGGACGGATAAAACCATATAGCATCTGCCCCGAATCTCAGGCAAGACGTCCTCACGTTGCCGCCGTCTTTCGGAGGGGAACAGATTCTGGCACGCCCGGTGGGACCTTTTCCTCTTTCCACTCCACACTTCGTGTGTCGTCTTCGCGAACCAATCGCGGTTTGTTAAATGGTTGCCTTTGGATTTCAAGTTACTAAGATTTGGTCATTTGCCTGGCGCAGAACTCAAGATTCAATGGCCTCTAATTGCACCAACTGCTCGAAGTGCCACTGCAACAAACGCTCCACCTCACCAGGAGGTGTAGTATATGGGCCCCAAGCGGCTTCCTTTCTCACTCTGCCAGTAGACCAGGTGACCCAAGCCACCACTGGCCTGTTCTTCGGGACCATGATCCTACCTACAAGCTTTCCTACGCCAATACCCGCACCGGAAGTGAACAAAAAGTTGGTCTTCGACTGACTCACTGCTACGACGGCCCCTGTCAACGGGTCGCCCGCTACCAAACCGACAGCCTCTGTTTTCACCAGGCTAAATCTGAACTCTAAAATGGCTGTCCAAAGGAGGGCAACAGCTGCTGCTTCAGAAGTCGTCAAGACGGCTTCCCCTGTCAAAGAGTCAGTCTTTTCAAGACTGACGATTCCTGCTCCTGCCCCCGTTCGAGGATCCGTCTTCGACAGGTTGAATATCACCCCTCAAAAGACAACCTCAGTCTTTAAGAGGTTAACACCGGCGGCGCCTCATTCAGACAGGGGGCAAAAAGAAGATGTCTCAATCTCCGAGCCAGTCCCAACGGCTCGTCATGCTCGACGTCGCCATTGGCAACGAGTGAGGAAGGCAGGGGGCAACTCCCCCTCAGGGCTAACTCCACCGGCTCCAGTGGTGGAAGTCAACGCAGCTGTTCCAACTGGGAACAGCTTTGAACTGCTGAGGAGGGTACGCAAGAACTCTCCAACCGCTACACTGAAAAGATCTCCTTCACCTGCGGAGAGAGTTCCGGAAAAAAAACAAGAACAGCCCCCTCAACGGCTGTCCTCAAGAATTTATAAAGTTTGGCGGAGGGTTCAAGACTCTGTGATCAACCCAGATCACTCTCGTCAGCAAAAGAAGGCGAAGGTGCAAAAAGGAAAAGACCGTTCTATTGAACAACAAGGGACAACAATCGCTAGGGTGCCCACTGCAACGGCCCCTTCAACTTCAATGGCCCACAAAAGAAGAAGGCCGGAGAAAACCCCCGCGCCAATGACAAATATCAGAGGTGGTGCACCCAAACGCCCTAAGTCAGGGGGCATCGTAGTGCATACCGTCTACGTGGCATCTGGTAAAGAAGATAGCCGCATATCTACGGGTCATCGACCGCTCACCCGGTCAGTGACCAAGGCTCAGGAGCAGCAGCAGAAGCTCCAAGAAATGATGAACGCCATGGCCGCACTTACAGGGCCAAAAGAAAACCCTGAAACGTCCTCGAATGAACGTCAGGAGGAAGAAACCGACGTCGAATTCCTTCGTCGGATATTGGAGAAGAAGGACAAAGAGGCTGCTGAACAAGCAGCCAACATACAGCGTATGGGCCTCCTCTTCCAAGACATGATAGGGATGATGATACAACAAGATCCTCCGACCGAAGAGCCCCCGATTGTCCTTGGAGATGATAGGGGAGAGACATCAAATCCTCCGCCAGCCCTATCAACAGCTAAGGAGTATACAATCTCCAAAGCTGATTTGGATGAATACATCGCCCAGCAAATACGGGTTCATCATGCGACCGAAGCGGCTGGTCAGGTCGTAAAAACGGGGCGGCCATATCCAAGTTGGTACGATCAAATCAAGTACCCACCCGGTTACACAATTCCTAAGTTCCATGTCTACAAAGGGACGAGCAATCCTCATCAGCATGTTGCCCAGTTCAGGGCACTCTGCGGCAACACTGGCGGTGATGATAAGCTGTTGCTTCGCCAGTTTATTGGAAGCTTATCAGATACGGCGTTCGAATGGTACTCTGAGCTCCCGAATGACTCTATTAAAACCTTCGCAGAGATGGAGCTGTTGTTTACTCAGCGTTTTGCAAGCGCCAGTGAACGTACCCCGATGACAGCACTGATTAACGCCAGGGTAAAGCCAGGCCAGACGTGGGTTCAGTACGCTATACGATGGCGGAACTTATGGTCAAAGTGTGAGCAGCGCATTGAAGAAGCTCCCGCGGTGGGTATGTTTGTGGAAACCCTTGATCCGCAAGCAACCATCTCATAATTTATGATGTTTTTCAAGCCAACTACCTTCCAGGTCTTGATTGACAAACTAGCGCAAATGGATCAAATGGGCCATAAACCCCCTCTTCCAAGGCCGGACTCCCGAAATGACAAAGGGAAGGGAAAAGCGATCGTCGTCGCTAATGCTCAACAACAACCGAGCGACTCGAAGCCGATTGCTCGTCAAAATAATATGCGCCCGTACGTACCCCTTGAGGATAGGATGGGACGTCCTTATTCCTTTCCCCGCGATAAAACGAGGAGGTTATTCGAGCTGGCATTGCGCAACAGACTCATAAATCTGCCGGATCCAAAACGTCCGTTGCAACCAAGTGACGTCAACGAGCCTAACTACTGTCCTTATCATCGAGTACTAGGCCATCCGATCGAAGATTGCTACGTTTTCAAGAATTGGCTTGAAAACCAGTACCGACAGGGCAAGTTCGCGTTATCTGACAAATGGAAGGTGAATCCCCCGCAGCCCCACACCTCTAAAGGGACGAATACGCCGGGAGCAACATGCTCTGTCATCGAAGAAGCTCCTTGGGAGGTTGTATTATCAACCAAGACAAAGAGGATGCTAAACGATCTACAGACATGTCCAGCGATTAGGTGGAAGAACCCGTTGGAACCGCAGGTCATTGAAGGGATGTTGAAGCCAAGTCCAACTCCAAAGACCGATGGTGATGGCTCAAGCACTCGCAACCAGCCGTCAAAATCCTCGAAGAAGAAGAAAAAGAAGTCAAAGAAGCCCGTGAAGCCTGGCCACAAGCACACGGACCTGCAAAAACAAATTGACGCGCTGGAGGAATATAACCAGAAGGCACGGACTCCCATTACATTCCAAGAGTTTCTTAACCACGTCTTTCAAGAGGAAGGTGAGGGAGAAAGTTTGTCAGATGAATCTGAAGAATGCGTGGCGAGCTGTCATATGATTTTCCATTCGTTCATGAATGATGAAGAGACTTCTTGTACTGAAACGCTGGGGGCAGACCCTGAATCAAAAATTCTGGGGCCATCAGATGAGGAAATTGACGCATTCCTCAACGAAGCTCGATTGAGAAGTAAAACTGATCGAGAACGCGAGACGGCTATATTTGAAAGGGCCAAGCGCCAGCGACTTGATGAAAGAGCTGAGATGATCCCGCTGGGGCAAAACACCTCCGCTGCCGATAAAAGCCAATTCAAGATGAGGAAAAAGTTTGCTAAGGCCATGTCAATGGGCATGAAGCTACCATCCTCTGAAGGAAACATCACCGGTGAAGTGGAAACGCACCCCTCCTATTGCTTATATCATCAAAAGATTTCGCACCCCACACAAGAGTGCAAAGCTTTCAATAGATGGTGGCAAGGATATGTTGCTCATCGACAACGCTTTAAGCGAGAAAAGCGTAAAACTCGTCGAGAGCAAAGAAATACGACCGAAGGGCTTAAAAGAACTGCTAGCGATTGTTGCATGATTAACACCGGTAGATCACAAGTACCCACATTCGGGAGTGATTCTGATGAAGAGCTAGAACTTGCCCCTCTTTTTAAAGAGTCCGCTTCGAGAAAAGAAGAAGAACCGAAGGTTTGCGAAAATATCCGGCTACGTAATCGCACGCTGCCCGAAAAGAACCTCGGACCCTCGAACAAAAAAGATAAAGGGAAAGAAAATGCCACTGAAGATATCGTCTTAGATGACCAAGTGGTGGAAGAGCTAGCTGCCAAAGACCCACCAAAGAAGAATAAGCTGGATTACAACGTCTTAGCACATCTGAGGAAGCTGCCCTCACAGCTCAGCATTCTTGACGCCCTTTTGCTATCAAAAGAGGCGAGAGATTCGTTGATTAAGGCGCTCCAAGACCCAGAGCAATTCCAAGCATGCCTGGCCGAGGAAAAGATGAAGGATGAATTGGAGGAAGTGCACACGGCCGATGTCACCTTTGGCGATGAAGACCTTCTACTTGGGACGTGCGAACACAATCGCCCTCTCTATGTCTCGGGATACTGCCATGATATAAAGATAGGCAAAATCCTGATCGATAACGGGTCGTCTGTTAACCTACTCAACGTGCGGGTGTTGAAGGAAATCTGCATGAGCGTCCAGCACCTTGCTCGGGATAAGATCACCATCTCCGGGTTCGACTCCCAATCGTCAAAGACTCTTGGATCTGTGATACTGACGCTACGCTTTGGACTGCTCGTCACGGACATTAAGTTCCACGTCATAGACGCCAAGACATGCTACAACGCTTTGCTCGGCCGACCATGGTTAGACGAGTACAACATCATCCCTTCTACACAACATCGGTGTATGAAGTATTTTAAGGATGGTTTCGAGTATACCGTGACGGGAGAACTGAACCCGTTCTCTGTGAACGAGGTCCACAAATATGAAGACGCCAAATACTTCTTACCGGATTTCGAAGACACAGAGAAGTGTCACAAGCCGGAGAATAAAACTAACGTTACCATCCCTGTCTTCGGCAGTGATATTGAAGAGGAAGAGGAGATAGTTCATTCGGGTCCGCCCCAACACAACAAGCCGAGACCACCGGCTCCCACATTGATCTTTGGCAGCGACTCGGAAGATGAAGTCCATGCTGTATTCTCTGCTCGACCTTCAATACGAACGTTCGCTGATGAAGAGCAAAGTCTGCAAGTCGCCATGGTGCCGCTTAAATACCATAAAGAACTGGATACACTTAATATTTACAACGTAGAAGAACTACAAACGTTCTATATCCCTCCCAGGCGAGAAGGCGGGAAGGCAATTCTATTCTACCGCTCTGAAGAAAACAGAGTGGAGAAAGAAATCTGGCACGGGACGGATCCTATGCTGGACAGACTTCAACCCATCCGTCTACCCAGATATTATACAGAAGGCTTGAAAAAGCTGCTGAAACGCCAGGGGATATCCTTCAAACAGACCGTTAGAAAGGCCAAATTCTATGACAAGGTCTGGAACGTTCCCGGGACTCAACGCAAACTGCCTAACGGGAGAATGGAAACAAAAGGGCTTGGATACATCCGGTCAAAGAAACGAGAGTTACTACCCGGCTGCTACGTCGTGTATGACCTTGACGAAGAAACGGATGCTCAATGGGAGGACGCTAATCCTAAGCCAGTGAAAGTTCCAGATGCAAAGGAGCCCAGTCCGTCGTTCGAGGAACAAATGGACAAACTTATAAAGAAAGCTGGTCAAAAAGTCCGAGATGATCACAACCGCGAGACGGCCATCTACGAGAAAGCCAAGACGCAACGCCTTCTCCAACAGGCCGTAAAGGATGAAAATGTCGCTCCTTGTCAACCTGTTATAAAGAAGGCTCGGCGCAAAAGCAGAAATAAATCGAAAGGCCAAAAAGGCGCTCAACAGCAACAAAGCAGGGCTAAGAAGTCACGCAAACGGGAGGCGAGCGTTATTGATCTATCCCTCAGGAAGAAAATGAGTCGAGCATACTCTTTTCCTCGGGATAAGACGAGGAGGATACTTGAGCTTGCTCTAAAACATCAGATGCTCACACTGCCGGAGTCCAAGCATCCCGAACAAGCAAGCGAAGTCTCTGACCCAAACTATTGCTCTTACCATCGAGTAATAGGGCACCCGCTCGAAGACTGCTTCACCTTTAAGAATTGGGTCGAAGATCAGTACCAGCTCGGCAAGTTCGCTCTGTCTGACAACTGGAAGGTAACGCCGCCACAGAAGCACGAGCCCAAGGCCACGAAAGAAGAACCGGTCCCACATTGGGATTGGAAGCGAATTCGCACCTGTCACATGATTACAATATTAAAAGAAGAGCCCGAGGACATAGATGAGCTCCCTTGGTGCTTCGAAAATAGCAGCGACGAGATAATCTCAGAAT
This sequence comes from Agapanthus africanus, assembly GCA_030015575.1. Lineage (NCBI taxonomy): Eukaryota > Viridiplantae > Streptophyta > Magnoliopsida > Asparagales > Amaryllidaceae > Agapanthus > Agapanthus africanus. The sequence continues at coordinate 901,284,896 of CM057339.1, read as the reverse complement.
TCCCACCAGCGCCAAAAGAGCTGGAAGATGGAATCCATACCACTGCAGATAACCTTAAGAAGATTGAGTTGGGATCGGCAGACGATCTGCGACCGACATTCATCAGCGAGTTACTATCTGAAGAAAGGGTAGCTGCGTTAAAGGATGTGCTTCTGCAGCATAGAGATTGCTTCGCGTGGAACTATTCCGAAATACCGGGACTAGATCCAGAAATTGCTGTACACAAATTGGCGATATCCCCGGACATCAAACCAGTCAAACAGGCGCCGAGGAGAATGCGGCTCGAGCTCGAGATGAGTATCAACGCCGAGGTCAAGAAGCTGATCGACTCTGGCTTTATCCAGGAGGTTCAATATCCTGAATGGATCGCTAACATCGTCCCGGTGATGAAGAAAAATGGGACGGTGCGCATATGCGTAGACTTCCGTGATCTTAATAAAGCTTGCCCGAAGGATGATTTTCCAGTGCCAGTCACCGAACTGATGATAGACAATACGTCCACTCATGAGGTTTTCTCCTTCATGGACGGCTCGTCAGGATATAATCAGATAAAAATGCATCCCGAAGACCAGAAGCACACCGCCTTCCGGACTCCTTTGGGTATATTCTGCTATAAGGTGATGCCCTTCGGTCTAAAGAACGCCGGTGCCACCTACCAGAGGGCCATGACGAAGATCTTCGATGACCTCATACACGAAATCGTCGAATGCTATATCGATGATCTCGTGGTTAAAAGCAAATCATACAAGGAACATCTCGAGCATTTGAAGACCGTATTTCAACGCCATCGACAATACAACATGAAGATGAACCCGCTCAAGTGTGCATTCGGAGTTTCCTCAGGCAAATTCCTGGGATTCATTGTTCGACATCGAGGTATTGAAGTAGATCCGTTAAAGATCAAAGCGATCATGGAAATGCCTCCGCCGAGAACTCTCAAACAGTTGCGATCTCTCTAAGGAAAGCTCGCATACATACGGCGATTTATAGCCAACCTTTTAGGCAAGTGCCGTCCCTATAGCCACCTGATGAAGAAGGGAACCCCATTTGTCTGGGATCACAAATGCCAAGGCGCGCTGGACGAAATTAAACAGTACTTGCAGAACCCGCCAGTGTTGGCTGCTCCGGTTAAGGGAAAACCTCTCATTCTTTATACAACCGCCCTCGAAGGTTCCTTAGGCGCATTATGGGCACAAGAGAACGATCAAGGAAAAGAAAGAGCACTCTACTACTTAAGTCGAGTTCTGCTGGGTGCAGAAAGAAACTACTCTCCCATTGAAAAACACTGCCTGGCGTTGGTCTTCGCGATAACAAAGCTCAGGCACTATGTGTTAGCGCACGAAGTCCGTCTCATTTCAAAGGTGGACCCCCTTAAATACTTGATGTCGAAGGCCATGTTGACGGGACGACTCGCTAAATGGGCCCTGCTCTTGATGGAGTTCTCCATAACATATCAACCTCTCAAGGCAGTGAAAGGCCAGGCCATCGCCGACTTTCTTGCTGAGCATCCGATACCCGCCGATTCTCCTCTGAGCTGCGATTTACCAGACGAACATGCGTTTGACATGATCGACGGTGGTGATACCCAATGGGAACTTTATTTCGATGGAGCATCTTCTGTGAAAAAGCGCAAACAAAGTACCCCTATAATCAAATCGGGGATAGGCCTCATCTTCGTGACTCCACAAGGAGGGATAATGCGCTTCGCTTTCTTCTTAACAGAGCCGAGGACGAATAACGAAGCCGAATATGAAGCCTTGATAGCAGGTCTTGAGATCGCCATTGACATGGGAATTGAAGACCTCCTTATATACGGGGATTCTCAACTGGTCGTTAGTTAAGTAAATGGCGACTACCAAACGTGCAAGCCAGAACTGGTGAAGTACGGTGAAAAAGTGCAACAACTGTTGACCCAAATTCCCTCCTATACTTTGGAGAACATACCGCGCGCGGAAAACAGCAAAGCAGACGCGTTGGCCAAACTTGCTAAAGAGCTGGCTGACGAGAACCTCGATGACGTCAGAATCATGGTACAAAGCCGTCGGGTGCTTGCCCCAGCAGAAATATCTCCGGAATCATCCGAAGAAAAAGGAGCGAACGAGCAGATGACCTTACAAGTAAAAGAACGAGGAAAGGTTGAGTATTGGAGGGAAGTCTTTATAGACTACTTTAAGTCCCACCAAATGCCCGAAGAAGCGTCCACAAGACATCAGCTCATGAAACGAGCTCTATCTTTCGCCTTCGTCAATGATACTCTATACAAGAGGTCATTTGATTCTCTGTGGCTGAGATGTTTAGGACCTGACGAAGCAGAACGAGTCATTCAGGAAGTTCATGATGGAATCTGTGGTTCTCACCAAGCGGGCCCAAAGATGAAGTTAAAGATCAAACGGATGGGCTACTACTGGCCCACGATGATTCAGGATTGCCTCGAATATGCGAAGCAGTGTCACTCATGCCAAATTCATGGGGACTTCATCCATCAGCATCCAAATCCATTACATCCAACAGTGGCTAGCTGGCCGTTCGAAATGTGGGGAACTGACATAGTCGGCCTTATCGAACCAGCATCGTCTAGGGGACATCATTTCATCCTGGCGACGACTGATTACTTCTCCAAATGGGCAGAAGCAATACCGTTGAGGGAAGTGAAGACGGAGAATATCCTCCATTTCTTCAAAACGCACGTCATATATCGGTTTGGAACTCCGAGACGGATCATCTCCGATAACGGGCCAGCTTACAGAAGCCACAGGATCAGTCGCTTCGCGCAGCAACATAATATAGACTGGAGATATTCCTCAGTTTATAATCCGCGAGCTAACGGTCTACCCGAAGCCTTCAACAAGATCTTGACGAAGATCATGAAGAAAACGGTGTCACGAAATAAGAAAGACTGGCACGAAAGACTGCAAGAAGCTCTCTGGGCGTATCGAACTACGTTTAAAATGGCCACGAACGCAACGCCATATGCGTTAGTATTCGGTACAGAAGCAGTACTCCCTCTTGAGATAGAATTACCCTCTCTACGTGTGGCAGTCCACTACGAGCTAACGGACGAAGAAAATGCTCACCTTCGGCTTGAGGAGCTTGACGTCCTTGATGAAACCCGGCTCATAGCACAGCAAAATCTGAAAGTTTATAAAGCAAAGATGACGCGCTCATATGAAAGATTGACCCGACCGAGGACATTCCGCCAAGGCGAACTTGTGCTAGTGGTCAAAAGGCCTATGATTCCTAATCGCGCTAAGCGAGGAAAATTCGAGCCAAACTATGAAGGCCCGTACATCATAGATAAGGTCTACCAGGGTGGGGCCTATCTACTGATGGACATGCACGGTGAAAGGCCTTTCAGGCCAATAAACGGTCGCTTCCTAAAGAGATACTACGCTTAATGATCCACGACCTAGGTCAATGATAGATGACGACGACTATGTCCGCTCGCTATCTTCCTAAGCTCAAGCTTTAGAAGTAGTAGCCGGCCTTCTCCATGACGGACCGAAATGTCCTTAAACTAATAGCAGACCGAAACGTCTTTAAACTACTACCGCAGCATCTTTAGGCCGAAAAGATATTAAAAAAAACAAAAAAAATATATAAAAATAAAAAAAACGGTATGTCCATAAGCAAAAAGGGTACGGATGAAAACCCGAAAGGGCTCCGTGAGTAAAAACAGCAGGGCTACTGACGAGTGTTCGTGAAAACCTGAAAGGGCGCGACCTCGTAAAAATATATATATATATATATATATATATATATATATAAATAAAAAGAATAAAAAAAACGGTATGTCCATAAGCAAAATGGGCACGGATGAAAACCCGAAAGGGCTCCGTGAGTAAAAACAGCAGGGCTACCGGCGAGTGTTTGTGAAAACCCAAAAGGGCGCAACTTAGTTAAAGAACACTTACAAGATCCTCTCGACCTTGTAAGGAGAAACCACCCGCGTGAGATCCTTATGACTCACAAGGGAGCAACACACTTAGGGATCCCCACGATTCCTAAGGAGAAAATACACTTGCGAGATCCTCACGACTCGTGAGAAGAACTCTCTTATGGGACCCTCACGGCTCATAAGATTTGAAAGTCTTAAGTTACAGAGACCTAAACCTGTGCTTAAGCAAACCCCCACAAACTTCCAATATTGCCCTACAAGTGGCTCAATACTGACCCTTGTATACAATCCACGGGCGCGAATAAACATATCCCTAACCAACTCTCATCCGTGACTGGGGATATGTTCGTATGGTGAGCGACCCTTGTAAGTCCTCTCGATTTACAAGGAGAAAACCCTCCTGTAGGATCCTTACGACTTACAGAGGAACATGCACTTAGGAATCCTCACGATTCCTAAGGAGAAAATACGCCTACAAGATCCTCACGACTTGTAGGGAGAAATACCTTTGTGAGACCCTTACGGCTCATGAAGTTAAAAGCCTTAGTCGACAGCGCCTTAACCCTGTTCGCTAAGCCACCTTTGTTCAACATCGACGGAGGCAAATGATGATTCGCTCCTGGCAATATCCCAGTTGTAGCGGTGCTGATGCCGAAATCGGTGTCTAATTCCGGGTTTACGGCGGAAAGCCAGTAGGCCACACATGCATACAGAATAGCCGAAATGATTGGGCAACTTGCAATAAAAAGCAGCAAGTAAAAATGTATGCATGCAAAATAGCCGAAATGATTGGGCAACTTGCAATAAAAAACAGCAAGTAAAAATGTATGCATGCAAAATAGCCGAAATGATTGGGCACCGCGAAAAATAGCCGAAATGATTGGGCAATCGCGACCTTCGCGATATAAAAGCTGAAATGATAGAGCATCGCAGAGATAAAACAAAAAAAAATGATGATAAAACTTTGGCCCTACAGTTAAGATCACATCGATCCCTGTATACAATCCAAGGGCGTAAACAAAGTGGGAACCATACTTTCCCAACAGGCTCCGCCAGAAGACGAAGCCAAATTCCGATGGTACGCATGGGAAATAAATAATCCCTAGCAAACTCCTCGACTCACGGATACAAACACTCCTTGATGAGAGCCTCCTGATCCGCATCGACTCGCAGAGCCACCAGTGCCTCCGTGGGAAATCCTCGACTCGTTTCAAATCCCAAGGAAACAAATAATCTTTGGCGCTTGGGAAACAAATAATCCCTAGCAAACTCCTCGACTCACGGATACAAACACTCCTTGACGAGAGCCTCCTGATCCGCGTCGACTCGCAGAGCCACCAGTGCCTCCGTGGGAAATCCTCGACTCGTTTCAAATCCTAAGGAAACAAATAATCCTTGGCGCTTGGGAAACAAATAATCCCTAGCAAACTCCTCGACTCACGGATACAAACACTCCTTGACGAGAGCCTCCTGATCCGCGTCGACTCGCAGAGCCTCCAGTGCCTCCGTGGGAAATCCTCGACTCGTTTCAAATCCCAAGGAAACAAATAATCCTTGGCGCTTGGGAAACAAATAATCCCTAGCAAACTCCTCGACTCACGGATACAAACACTCCTTGACGAGAGCCTCCTGATCCGCGTCGACTCGCAGAGCCACCAGTGCCTCCGTGGGAAATCCTCGACTCGTTTCAAATCCCAAGGAAACAAATAATCCTTGGCTCTTGGGAAACAAATAATCCCTAGCAAACTCCTCGACTCACGGATACAAACACTCCTTGACGAGAGCCTCCTGATCCGCGTCGACTCGCAGAGCCACCAGTGCCTCCGTGGGAAATCCTCGACTCGTTTCAAACCCTAAGGAAACAAATAATCCTTGGCGTTTGGGAAACAAATAATCCCTAGCAAACTCCTCGACTCACGGATACAAACACTCCTTGACGAGAGCCTCCTGATTCGCGTCAGCTCGCAGAGAAACCAGTGTCTCCGCGGGAAATTCCTGATTCGTCTCAAACTGCAAATGAAGCCTCAGGCAGCAGGGACTAAAAAACTTGCTTCCTGAACAATGGGACCCTGCAAGTCGATCCAAAAAAGGTCTCTTGCATACTATTCACGGGTCTCACTCTCCAAAGTCGAATCTCGACAAGGAGGGAAACAACCGCTTACGGGTCCTCTCGACTCGTAAGAGGGAAAAATTCTCTTATAGGATCCTTACGACTTATAAGAGAAAATCACACTTAGGAATCCTCACGATTCCAAAGGAGAAAAACCCACCTACGAGATCCTCTCGATTCGTAGGGAGAGAAATCTCTACGAGACCCTCACGGCTCATAGAGTTGAAAAGTCTTAGGCAGCAGATCTGAACCTGCGGCCTAAGCCATCGCTGATTCTTAAGAAAGTCAAGATGCATGCTCTATTATCTGTTAACCATGTTTACTAAGGTGGCGTGCTGATAATGAAAGAAAGAAAAGGCGGAAAAATGACACAAGACATTACAGAAAATGTGTATCTTTTATTCATAAACTTGATTGAGTACAGGATACATTGTGCTAAAGGATGAAAAATATATATATACATTCTTTTTACTTATAAGTACAAACGATACAAGGAGAGTTACTGAGAAGGAAGCGTCCTGCATAGCTCTAGCAATTGTTCGCGCACTTCCTTCCCCACTTTCTCCTGATTGGCCACCACTGCCAACTCCGCCTCCACTTGGGCTCGTTGCTGCGCGACAGATGCAAGCTGATCCCTGACGGCCTGATGAGCAGCTTCACGGCCTGGAGTGTCATGCTCGGCGACATCAAGTGCCCGCTTCAGTCTCAGCCCATTTGAGATGCGCTCCAGAAGGCCCTCGAAGATGGCCTTTACCTCAGCGGCGTTTGCCTCAACTTCAGCACGCAGGCGAGCAGTTTCGCTTGAAGATTCTTGGCACTCCTTCAGCCTCAAAACTGCTTCTTGTTCCAAATAACGGAAATGAGAAGTGCTTTGCTCGAGCCATGCTCCCCGTTGAGTGCTCACGGCCAAAGTCTCGGGGGATAGGCGCATCGACTCCAGCTGATGAAGGCGAGCCTCAATCTCCCGACAATGGTTAACCCAAGAGGCGACAATGCCCTCGTCATGGAAGGTGGCAAATATCACCAACATCGGGTTAACCGTCGTAGCGAAGTCCTCAGCAGATGTAGGAGCCTCGACGTCGAGTTCCTCGATGTAGTCGCTCAACATGCGTAGACTATTCGCCGCACCTTTTGAGGACGGACGTCTCTGGGAAGGGCCGTCCGGTATTGTAATACGAGACTCAAAAGGCATCGAGACTGGAACGACAGCTGAAAAAGACAAAATGCGATTAGATGATGATTCAATAGATATGGAGAAAGTCATTGATAAGATAGTTTACTATACCGGTTGAAGCAGGTGGCAAGGCCGGAAGGGCCGGTGGCGCAACCGATCTTTCTTCTCCCCCTTCGATTTGTAACACTGCAGTCAGGACAAGAGAGAGTTAGAAATAATTCTACAACTGAAAAACAAAGATATCAATCGGGAACGGTACTCACCAGCGCCACCAGAGGGAGAGGCGAATTCAGATGGGAAAGAGAAATGTGGAAGCAACACTTGATAGAGATGGTCAAAAAGCACTCCTGAAAGACACAACAGTGTGACTTTAGTACACAAATTATGCGTCTGGAAGATAAGATTAATAAATTGCAAACCCATACCTTCCAACATCTTCGAGGGTATGAGAGAGGGTTGAGAGGTGACCACCGCCAAGGCAGTCGTTGAAGGCGCTCCCTCGAGCAGTGGGGCATCGGCGCTGGCTGCACCTGCATTACAAAAAAGGTAAATTTGTCAGAAAAATTGTAAGGCAAAGAAAGAACACTAACTTGGGATTTACCTGACGAGCTGCCGGCTGAAACGGAGGCGTATCCCTCCTCCGTGGACATGAGGCCACCGCCCGTGGCCTCATCACCCGACTCGATAGGGACCGTCGTCATGCTCGCACGACCAGGAGACGGCAAGAGATCATAGGCAGGGAGGGCAATGATTGGAGCGTTGCCGGATTTTTGGAAGGAAGCGGCTGACTCTTCCCCAAGAGTCGTGCACATCTCATCCGCTACTTTTTCGGGCTCCGCCATCTCCATCGGCTCATCCACCGTCACCACGAGGTCGCCAGCCTCAAGCACCTCGCCCACCACTACCCTCGGCTCGGTTATGATGATTATTTCATCTGCCTCCACTTCAGGCTCGGCATCAATGACCTTCTCGGCTACAGACCCCCCAACCTCCACCTCAGGCTCCAAAGCCTCAGCAACGTTGCCCACTGTTGGCTCGGGTTCGGTAGGTGCCGCCTCCTCTGCTTCCTTGGGTTCAACGGTCTCCGCCTCCCCCTCGGTTGGACTTGGCCCTGCAAGATAAAATATATAAGAACCAACAACTTTATGAGTTTTATGACGAAATTCTGAAAGAAGTATTACCTGAGGTAGACTTGTCGTTAGCCTCTCTATTGGCACGGATCGTTTGTCTATGAGCCGTAGATAGGGCGACCGGGGACTCTTCTGACGGAGTATCGGCTCGAGGAACGGTGCTGGGGCCCGCTCCAATGGCCAAAGCAGCCCTGCGCGCCTTTGCCTCACGCCTCAGCCGCTTCCTTTCCTCCCGGGCTGTCGCGATGGACCTTCGTGACGCTTCCTTCAAGACGTCGTCATCCTCGTTCAGGGATGCCTCCAGAGCCTTTAGGGCATCTTTCATCGGCTCTTCAAGACGAACCTCCTGCGGTGGCACAGAGGAAGCAGGAACATCAGCAACTGACGGAACATCTGCATCACTTGGCGGGAGCGGCATCGAGGTTCCTGTGATAAAAAGGGAAAGTTAGATCGACCATAACACAAGGGAAATGAAAACTTGATGAATAGAGACTTACTGAGGCCTAAAGACGCTCTAAGGCGTTCTTCCTCCTGGAAGGTCTTGAGTGAAGCGGCAATGGCTTCCTCATCAGTGATGCCTGTTGGAAGAAAAGAAAGGAAAACGTTAGTCAAATGCAATAAAAAAATATGATGCAATAAAGGAAATGCGACTAGTAATTACCTGATTGCGCAAGCTTAGCCAGCCACGCGTCACGCTTTGCCAACCACGCTGAAGTTTCGAGAGCGGCTTCCAAGTCTGTGTCGTCCGGTAGCGGCATGATTAATCCCTCGTTAGTTCCGTATTCACTCAGGCCCTCGGCATAGGGAGCGTGGGGTTCCTGACCAAACGCGACGTCCGCAGCAAAGAGCGACTTCTTTTTCTTCTGTCCCCCGACCCTAGGCCCGCGTGGGATCGATTTCCGCTTAGCAGCCACCTTGGGACGGCGGGTTCCGATGTCCGCACCCACGCCAGACTCCGGCGAGGATACAACCACTGTCTCCACTGGAGCACAGGGCGCTGCAGGTGCATCTGTGACATCAGGGAGCGACAAGCCACATGGAGGACTTTGCGCACGCGGTGGCCCGGTTCTAACCTCTTTTAGAGGAGCGACTACTGGAGTCTTAGGAACCAAAGGAGCGTTGCGATCGGTACCTGGAGGCGCACCCTTACGATCGACCAACAATCGCCTTTCCTCCTTTATAACTGCTCCTGTTGCATGATTGTACCAGTCTTTGTACACATTGAGGAGTCTTGGAGCGTAAGCCGGCGCATTGATAAAAAAATGAGAGCTCGTATTCAGGCGCAGTGCGTTCTCCATCCCTTCTTCAGTGGCAGTGGGTTCCAGCAAGAAGGCTTCCAAGGGGACCCCTTGATCGTAGCCCAGTTGCTGAGCAAAATGATGCGGGTTATACCTCATAAAAATTGCCACACCATTCTGCCTAAAAACTAGGAAACCCGGTCTAATGGAATATAAGTGAAGGGTCTCCCGAGCCGTCAAAACTGAGGCTCCATCCTTAAAGACATCTTGTAATGGCCGCGTCGCAGCGGTAGACACCTTTCCAATGGTCAATACCTTATCGACAAAGGACATCCCAGCGCCAACAGTATAAGGGCGAAGGAGTAAGCCCCTGGCGTTCCGCGGTGATGGGGTTACAATTAATGCGCCGATCAGCTGTATAATGCGAGGAAAACCGCACTTGTCAAAGAACGAGGGCCTTTTATGCATGCCGAAGACACCCGCCGTGTGTAGCTCGAGCCACGATGCAAAGTAATGCATCGGGAAGACCACGTGCAGTACCCCGGGCTCATTAGCATCCGCTGCTCGACTGAGGCCATGGTATAAGTGCGCCAAGCCGGCGATCCCCACAGCCACCTTTACCCCGATGGCCATCCGGTGGGCTGGGTAAAAAACAGAGGGCCGCATACGATGAGAGTGCATTAGGATCGCAAACCAGCTCAGCCACAATCCAAGAAATCCTAAGAAAAAGGCCTCCTCATCCATTCCAGGGGCCGCAATTTCTGCAAACGACATGGTAGGGAAGTCCGGAAGAAAAAAACCCTTTTGATCTATATCCTTCTCCGGTAGGTTGTCCACACCTAGACCGAAAGGGTCATCCAGAGTGGCAAACTTGGCAGCCTCTGATGAGAGGACGCTTGGGCAAAGGAACCGAGCGATGAAATCTTCAAAGTTAACCCCCCGACTCCCATGTTCGATAAAAAGAGATTCATAGATATTCAACACTTTAATCAAGCTTGGGAATTGATGTTGAACGGCATTCTCCGGTGTGACCCCCCTTACCATCGGCCTAGCACCAAAGACGTACACATCTGTCGGGAGTAGCTCCTCATAATGTTCTCCCATGACTGGTAGACCGGATACCTCCGTGAGCTCCTCCAAAGAGATGGACACTTCCCGATCCATGGCAAGGAAAGTGTGGGTAGGAATGTTCCATTGCTCCAAGAAAGCCTTAAACCACCAGGTCGGGAGCGTGGGATATTGAAACAGAGAGACGTACACTGCGGTGTACAGTCCTAACCTTATCAACTGCGACTTTTTCGTCGACAGGATGTACCGGGCCCACGGCAGATAGCCAATCGGGTGGCGGGGGATCAGACCAATGTTATATAATTGCCCCAGGGTCTCGCCTCACCCTGACAGATACGGCGTCCTAGGATATCCAAGACCATAGGACGCTGGACCGGGATGGCATCTATAGCAGGATGAAGAAAACCCTTCGATGTCCAATCCGCCATCTCCACGGCATACTCACCGAGGGTGGGGTAGCATAGTGAATCGCCGTGATGGGTTCTGACGGCACCGCGCATGTGAAGCTCCGTCGGCCCATGATGATCTGATTGTACCACGACCCTCAAAGGTGGAGACTTTTGTATTCCGGGTCGTACTCCTTAATCATGGCCAGGACTTCACGGTCCAAGGGCGCCTCGGGAAATCCCTCCTCCGAGCGGACGAACGGGAATGAAGTGTCTAGAGACATGATCGCTGTAAAAGAACAAAATAGCCGTTAGTGCTACAATCCCAACGCTTGGCGTTTAAAAAATCTTCAATTAAACGAATTTAAAAATTAATTGGATTAAAAACTAATTAATTACACCACACAGCAGTGCAGCGGGTAGGGGACCAAATGGGGACCCACAAAATCTGGATGAAAATGTCTCTTTTAATAAGACAGCCTCATCATTAGGTGAGACTGTCAGTTAAAGAAAAGATCCCCAAGAGAATATTATCATCAGTAGGGAATCCCTAGAGACAAGAAGAAAATCTCCTCTTTCAGAGCAAAGCTCTGTCACAGAATGACATTTGTCAAATTCTGGTCTCAAAGGAATAAAATTCCTTAAAGGAGCATGGCTCTGTGGTAATAATGGAAAAGGTCCATCAGAAAATTTTTTACACTTAAAAGAATTAAAAATTTTGGAATCTTGAAAGATTCATGAAAAACTTATAAAAAGATTCTTCATTTTTCAAATCTAAAAGAGCTATTTTTGGATCCATGAGCAAAGCTCTGTTCATGGGTTAAAACCCATGAACAAGATCTCTGTAGATCTATGGATTCATGAGAGCAAAGCTCTGTTGATGAAACCCCAAAGGGGATTTCTTTAGATCAGAAGATCTGTGAGAGCAAAGCTCTATTGGTTAATTAAAATTAATTTAAAATAATTTAACTTAAGATTAATTTTACCTAAAGTTTTCTAACTTGGAAAATGAGAGCAAAGCTCTAAAGTTCTGGAAACGAGAGCAAAGCTCTGGAGTTCTAAGAAAGAGCAAAGCTCTAGAAAATCAAAATCTAGAAAATGGTGAGATTTTTCTAAGGGCCAGAGGTCCTATTTATAAGGCGCTTGCGCCCCTTCAGCTCACCCCTTGATCCAACGATCAAGAGTTTGCCACCGTTGCACTCACGTGTGCGCCACGTGAGCGCAACGTTGGGGGGGCATTTGTTTCCCCCAATCCGAGCAAAGCTCTGTTGAAATTCAAAATTCAAAATTTTGAAGCAACGCTTCAAATCTCGGGCGCAACGCGCCACATGTCAGGCGCTGATACGTCAGCGCAGTGCCCAAGAAGGCGCGCCCAATCAGAGCAAAGCTCTATTTTAAGCAAAATTAAAGGAAGCAACGCTTCAGTTGCGCAAGCACTGAGCAGATACGCTAGCGCAGTTGCGCTGCGCTGTGCGCTGCGCGACACGTGTCACGCGCTGGAGTATTTGCGCCAAACAGAATTAAGATTTTAAAGAAATCTTTCTGTTCTTATTAAAACAAGAAGATTTTCTTCTGTAAAACAGAAGCTCTTGGATCAAAGATCTAACGGTGGGGAAAATCCCCCAAATCACTCAGAGAAAAATTTCTTTAACAAATTTAACTAATTTATAGGCACTATAAAAAGGACCCTAGACCTCAATTCAAGATCATCAACATTTTCTATAAAAAAAAAGAGAGAAAGAGAACTCTGAAGAACTCCTCAAGAACAAAAAGGTAAAAACCTTTAGAAGGAAGAGAAAGTTCTCTTATAAACAGATCATAGATCTAAAAACAAGATCAATGATTTTTAAAAAGAAGATATAATAAAATAGTGCTTTGCACTTTTTTATGCACCTTTGGTTCTTTGAGATAAGAAAAAACAAGAAAAAACTTATCTTTTCTTTGATCTAAATTAGATCAAGAAATTAAATAGTGCTTTGCACTTCTGTTCTTGAATCTAAAAGATTCTCAGTGCTTTGCACTTCCAAGCTGCGCTGTTGCGCTCTTGGGAAAGCGCCACGTGTCAGCATCTGAATCACTTGCGCTATGAGCGTTGAGATAGAGCTCTGCTCTCTGTGATTGGCGCAACTCACCAAGGTGCGCCACGTGTCAGCAGCGCAAGCGCAGCGTACTAGCGCAGCGCACTGCGCTTGCATGACACGTGTCGTCATCATAAGCGCTTGCGCTCTCTGATTGGCGCAAAACGCCTGAAAATGCAATGCATTTCCTGAAGGGCCAGGCCCAATTAAAAGACCAAACAGGCCTAATTAAATTGATGCTCTGCATCATTTATAAATGGGCAAAGCCCAAACAAAATAATAAAAATGTTATGCAGATGCCTTGCAGTGCCTGAAATAAATTGATGCTCTGCATCTGTTATGGGCAGAGCCCAAACAAAAAAATAGAAAATAATGCAATGCATTGTTTAAAAATGGGCCAAGCCCTAACACAGGTCTAACAGATCAAAAACAAATAAAAGGCGTTGAATACTTTTCAACTGGACTTAGCCCAATTCTGGCCGTAAGTCCTTAAGTTAAATTGAACTGAGCGTAAATGCTCTCTTAAATCAATTTACATCCGGTTCGAGGGTACATCTCCGAACTCCTCTGACACTTCTAGTTGTTATCCTTCAACGACGTCAGAGAGGCGACGGGTCCCGACAACCACACATCGATAAAGACTGCGGGGTCCTTAAACTCGTGGACCGAAACGTCCTTAAACTAATGTTGGACCGAAACGTCCTTAAACTAATGTCAGACCACCACGTCCCTAAACTGGAACATGGACCACCATGTCCCTAAACTGGAATATGGACCACCACGTCCCTAAACTGGAACATGGACTGCAACGTCCCTAAACTACCTATGGACCACTACGTCCCTAAATTGGAACAATAGAGCCTCCAAATGCTCTTTTGCCGGATCTAAACGATCCCGTTTAAGTTGATCTTAGCCCCAAACACGGCTAACGTATCCTTAAACATTCAAATGGACTATAAAACTCCAAATCAACTTTGGTTCAAGGGTACATCTCTGAACTCCTCTGACACCTATCGTTGTAATCCTTCAACGACGTCAGAGAGGTGATGAGTCCCGACGGCCATATATTAAATGGATCACCACGTTAAGTTGATCTTAGTCTCAAACAGGACTAACGTATCCTTAACGAACGTTTAAGTTGATCTTAGCCTCAATACAGCTAACGTATCCTTAAACAAAAATACCAAACCTAAATCTAAATAAATACGGATTTGGACTAATCCACGTCCTACGGACGACGGCTTAACTTAGTCTCCGTATACAATCCATAGGCAACCACAAACAAAACAAACACCCACGACACGAAGTGAAATTCTGGAGAATGAGAAAGTTGTTACCGCGATACGGTAGCGTAATTAACTGCAGGGGCTTGCGCCTGCAGGGAAGAGCGTCCCCACAATCAAAAACCCCTCAAGTGAGGGGGAATCTGACGAAGTCTGCTACATCGGCCGCATCCGTCCAAACCTCCGATACACGGTACCATAAATCAACTTGGCATCTTCGGAGAGGTGGACGGATAAAACCATATAGCATCTGCCCCGAATCTCAGGCAAGACGTCCTCACGTTGCCGCCGTCTTTCGGAGGGGAACATGGGAATTGCCGCGGTTCCGCTTTGCTGATGTTGCGTCTGTTGTAATGAGACGAATGTTGAGATGATCTCCGATGGTCTTTCAGGCTTTATATGAGTTGCCGTGTAGACCTTGAAGCTAGGAATGTTGTCTTTGCTTCATTTGCTGTCATTGCGTCTGCTGTATCGAGACGAACGTCAAGGTGTCAAGACATTGAAGCTAGGAATATTGCCTTTGCTTCATTTGCTTTGGCGTTGCGTCTGCTGTATCGAGACGAACGTCGAGGTGGTGACCATTCCGCGCTGATGTGGGATGATCTCCGATAGTCTTTCAGGTTTTATATGAGTTGCCGTCAAGACCTTGAAGCTAGGAATATTGCCTTTGCTTCATTTGCTTTGGCGTTGCGTCTGCTGTGTCGAGACGAACGTCGAGGTGATGACCACTCCGCGCTGATGTGGGATGATCTCCGATAGTCTTTCAGGTTTTATATGAGTTGCCGTCAAGACCCTGAAGCTAGGAATTTGGCCTTTGCTTTGTTTGCTTTGGCGTGTCCGAATCCTGTTGGAGGAAGGACGCTGTGGTGACATCTCGTCTGCTGTATCGAGACGAATGCTGAGGTGGAGTTAGGATTTTGCCGTCACTCCGCTTTGTTTCGACCGTGGGGTCTTTCATCGACATTGCATCTGTATCCTGCTGGACTGCGAAGGAACGCCGTTGTTGACATCTCGTCTGCTGTATTGAGACGAATGCTGAGGTGGAGTTGGGATTTTACCATCACTCCGCTTTGTTTCGACCGTGAGGTCTTTCATTGACGTTGCATCTGCATCCTGCTGGACTACGAAGGAACGCCGTTGTTGACATTGCATCTGCTGTAACGAGACGAATGCTGAGGTGGAGCTGGGATTTTGCCGTCACTCCGCTTTTTTTCGACCGTGGGGTCTTTCATCGACGTTGTATCTGCATCCTGCTGGACTACGAAGGAACGCCGTTATTGACATTGCGTCTCTTGTAACGAGACGAATGCTGAGGTGGAGCTGGGATTTTACCGTCACTCCGCTTTGTTTCGACCGTGAGGTCTTTCATTGACGTTGCATCTGCATCCTGCTGGACTGCAAAGGAACGTCGTTGTTGACATTGCGTCTGGTGTAACGAGACGAATGTTGAGATGATCTCCAGGCTGTTTGTGAACCGTCGAGACTTGGCTCTCTTTCGGATGGAGCCTGGTGGGATGATATGGTTCCCTCTTTGTTTGTGCCCCTGGATTGTATACAGGGATCGATGTGATCTCACCTGTAGGGCAGAAGTTTCATTATATATCTTTTTCCTTTCCGCGATGCTATATCATTTCAGCTTTTATACCGCGAAAGTCGCGATTGCCCAATCATTTCGGCTATTTTTCGCGGTGCCCAATCATTTTGGCTATTTGTTTTATTTACTCGCTGCTTTTTATTGCGAGTTGCCCAACCATTTCGGCTGTTTCGTATGCATACATTTTTTTTACTTGCTGATTTTGTTGCAAGTTGCCCCATCATTTCGGCTATTTCATATGCATTTGTGGCTCGCTGACTTTTCATTGCGAGTTTGGTATTTGATAGCGATTTAGGCATCAGCATCGCTACAACTGGGATATTGCCAGGAGCGAATCATCATTTGCCTTTGTCGATGTCGAACAAATGTGGCTTAATAAACAGGGTTAGGATCCTGTCGACTAAGGCTTTTAACTTTACGAGCCGTAAGGGTCTCATAAAAGTATTTCTCCCTACGAGTCGTGAGGATCTCGCAGGTGCATTTTCTCCTTAAGAATCGTGAGGAGTCTTAAGTGTATGGTCTCTTATAAGTTGTAAGGATCTTACAAGAGTATTTTCTCCTTATACGTCGAGAGGACTTACAAGGGTTGTTTTGCCATATGAGCATATCCCCGGTCTCTGGTGGGACTTTGTTAAGGAAATGTTTATTCGCGCCCGTAGATTGTATACAAGGGTCAGTATTGAACCACTTGTAGGCCAAAATCAGGGTGTATGACTGCTTAAGAACAGGTTCATATCCCTGTAGCTTAAGGCTTTCGAATCCTATGAGCCGTGAGGGTCTCAAAGGGGAATTCTCCTTACGAGTTGTGAGAATCTCATAAGTGTAATTTCTCCTTAAGAATCGTGGGGATCCCTAAGTGTGTTGCTTCTTGTGAGTCGTAAGAATCTCACGCAGGTGGTTTCTCCTCACAAGGTCGAGAGGGCCTTGCAAGTGTCTTTTAACAAGATTGCGCCCTTTCGGGTTTTCACAAAACTCGCCGGTAGCCCTGCTGTTTTTACTCACGGAGCAAAACTCGCCGGTAGCCCTACTGTTTTTACTCACGGAGCACCTTTCGGGTTTTCATCCATGCCCATTTTGCTTATGGACATACCATTTTCTTTCTTTTTTTTAATTACTATTTTTTTTTTGTGTCAGCCTTGGGATGCTGCGGTCCGTAGTAGTTTATCGACGTCTCGGTCAATAGCCAGTTTTAGGACATAGTGGTCCATCGTTAGTTTAAGGACGTTTCGGTCCGTCGCAAGTTTTGGGACATTGCGGTCTGCCGTTGCCGAATTTGAGGCGAATTTCTAGTTTACAGACTTTTCGGTCGATGGGGTTTTCTCTATGAATGAGCACGATGCCCCCGGCATGTCCACCTTTTTAGGGGCGTGAAGTTGTGGCGGTTTCACCGTCCAGTTTTTGGATAATGCGAACTTGCCTTGTTGGTATTGGTCCTCAATCCAGCCTTTGAAGATGAAGCAATATTCGATTGGATGGCTTACTGCTTGGTGGTAAGGGCAGTAATTAGGATTGTGGACATCGCCTGGCTGCAACAGACGTTTTGGATCCGGCAGATTGATAAGTCTGTTGCGCACTGCCAGCTCGAACAGTCTCCTCGTTTTATTTTGGGTAAACGAGTAAGGACGTCCCAGTCTCTCCTCGAGAGATGGGCGTGGACGCACGTTGTTTTAGCGAACAACCGGCCCTAAGTTGCTCGGCTGTTGTTGAGTATTGGCGACGAAAGTTGCTTTTCCTTTACCCTTTTCATTCCAAGGCTCCGACTTTGAAGAGGAAGGCCTATGGCCCATTTGGTCCATTTGGGCCAACTTGTCAATAAGGCCTGGAAAGTGGTCGGCTTGAAAAATATCATGAATTGTGAAATGGTTGCTTGAGGGTCGAGAGTACCCACGAACATGCCTACCGCAGGTGCTTCTTCGATGCGCTGCTCGCATTTTGACCATAAATTCCGCCATCGTATTGCGTATTGAACCCATGTTTCTCCCGGCTTCACCCTGGCATTGATCAATGCCGTTATTGGGGTGCGTTCACTAGCACTCGCGAAACGCTGGGTGAATAGTTGCTCTATCTCTGCAAAAGTTTTGACAGAGTCGTTCGGGAGTTCAGAGTACCATTCGAACGCTGTCTCCGACAAACTGCCAACAAATTGGCGGAGCAGAAGTTTATCATCACCTCCAGTGTTGCCGCACAAGGCTCTGAATTGAGCGACGTGCTGATGCGGATTTCCCGTCCCCTTATATACGTGGAATTTGGGGATCGTATATCCCGGCGGGTACCTTATTTGGTCATACCAGCCTGTATAGGGCTGTCCAGTCTTAACGATCTGCCCGGCCGCTTCATTCGCCTGGTGAGCTCGTATTTGCTGAGCAATGTAATCATCCAGAGCGGCCTTGGAGATGGTCTCCTCCTTGGCTGCTGAAAGAGCTGGAGGAGGGTTCGATGTCTCCCCTCCATCGTCTTCAACGATAATCGGGGGGTCTTCAGCTGGAGCTTCCGGCTGTAACATCATCCCCGTCATATCTTGAAACAAAAGTGCCATTCGTTTTATATTGGCCGCCTGTTCCGCGGCTTCTTTTTCTTTCCTCTCGAGCATTCTTCGGAGGAATTCAGTATCAGTTTCTTGTTCCCGACGCTGCTCTGAGGTTTCTGAATTTTCTTTCGGCCCAGTGAATGCGGCCATTGCAGTCAGCATCTCCTGAAGTTTTTGTTGATGTTGCTTCTGAGCCTTTGTTATCGATCGAGTAAGCGGTCGATGACCCGTAGAAGCGCGACTTTCCTCTTTTCCGGAAGCCATATAAACAGTATGTGTTACCATGCCCCCAGACTTGGGGCGTTTAGACTCAGCATCCTTGCGGTTCGTGGCGGTCACGGGGGCTTTCTCCGACCTCCTTCTCTTGTGAACGGTTGAAGTTGAGGGAGCCGTTGCAGCGGGCACCCAGACGGATGACATCTTCTGTGGTACCACGGGATGACTCTTTTCTTGCCGAGCTTTTAGCTTTTTTGGCCGGCGAGAGTAGTTGTAATGACCCCAAAATCTTTATACATTTGTATTATCCCTCTTCAATAATATACCGTATTTATTTGTACTTGGTATTTTCCTTTTTCTATTAAATTTATTATTATTTTATTCCTCAATCTATTATGTATTTTTTCTAGGTACAATTTCTTTTTCTTATATTTAAGTTTTAACTTCTCATTCTTATTTTTCCTTTCATAAATATTTAACCCAAATCCATTATTCTTATTCTATACAGCCCATCTAAAAAGCCCATTTTCTTTTTAAGCAACATCATATATTTAATTCTAATTAAATATGTGCATGAACAACTTTATAGCTCATTGGTTAAGTCCTTGCATTGTTATTCCATAAGTCGCATGTTCAAATCCCCATTCTTGCAATTATTTTTTATCATTTTTTTTATTCTTCTCATAACCTACAAATGAGACCTTTCATTTCCAAAATGAATGGTGACTTTTCATTTCTCTTTTAATTCTCATGTTAAATGCATATATTATAATTCACCATTACACCATCTTAATTGTCCTCCATCTTTTCCTTCCTCATATTTTTCTATCTCTCATTTCTCCCTCTTCACCTAAAGTCCAAGAAGAAGAACATGAAGAACTCTTCAAGAAGGTCTCGCTACTAACGCGAGGCTATCGGCGGATAGACAAGCCCGGTGACAATACCGGCTTGTGCATGTAAGTCCCTTCTCTCCTTCCTTCCCTCCATCTCTTTCTTCTTCTCTTTATATTTCTCTTGTTTTATATTACCATGAAAAACTTCCATTGACATATCATTGTTCCTAAATAATTAATTAAATGAATACATATATAAATAATGAACACACAAACATACACACATATATAGTTTGTAAAGTCTTTTTCATTACTCTCAATTCACATGTTAACATTTCATAGTGACCAATTAGGAGTGCATGTTTGTTGTTTTATTTTAAATCACTTTATTTAAAGTTTGTAAAAAAAAAAAATGAAGTTACGAATAAATACCATGGTTTTCTCATTTCTCACATATGACATATCAATACCTTTAGTTTTAAAATAATTTTTTTTAAATTAATTTTTAATTCTGAAAATTTCATGGAATTTACATATGATAGATTATATTATTTTATACATGCTGTAAAAATTTTAGATCGATCCGCATAACGGTTTGTGAATTACATCGTATTTATTCACTGATCGTAAAACAGAAAACTGCCGCTATCGGTCAATTTCTAGGACACATAACTTGGTATACCGGTATCCAAATTGAGCAAACTCAGATGTTTTTGATATCTACATCGAATGATATAGATTTTATTAGTTTTATAGTTTTACTGAAAACCTACCTAAGATAAAGAAAACTGCGTTACAATATTAAGTGACGAATCTGGACAGAATCTGTCCTGATTCGCACACTGTTTTTAAATTAGACATAATGCAAACTACCGATGTCCGTTCGTGACAAAATTTAGATGTGTAGATGGAAAATTGATAGAACTATAATTTTCTGTATACTAGATTACTTAGAAACGCATGAAATAAACCGATATAGGCTTTGCAATACAATATATAGTTGCTGTCCAGAAATCTGAATTTCTGTTTTAAACGCTGATATTAAAATGATCATAACTAGAGATTCAGAAATCCAAATCATGTGAATCTTGGTGTTTTCGATAAGTTCATAGAAATACCTACAATTTTCTAATACTTTTCATAACCTGAAAACCGATGGAAATTAACTCAAACTGCATTTTAAAAATATGTGACGGTGTCGAATAGATTCTGATCTGTTTTGCACGACGATACGAAAACATTTATATCTCTCAAACCGGTAGTCATATTAGGGTGAAACTGGAACTTACGCATGCAAAACATTTAGAGACATATCTCTGTTTATATTCCGCATTCGTTCAACTTGATTAATTAGTCGTACATAATATTTCTTTACAACATTGTTTATGGTAGTTACTCGAATAATATACTTGACTCATTTCATGTTATTCGAACATGTATACATATTTATCTTGATCATTAAATTGTTGTATGTACATAAAGACGATAATTAAATACTTGAGTTGTATTTTGAAAACTATACAAAAGTATTTTTACATAAAACCCCCTCAAGTTTTATAAATTACCCTAAGGACCCTAGCAATTATAGGACTTCGATTTACATTTCTACGGTCTGACTCGGGTTTGAGTCTGATCATAATCCGACTTGAATATGATTCAAGTACCATATAAATCTTCAATATTCCAATTCAATATGAACACATGAATCCATGAATACAATTATCAATTTACACAACTTGACTGAACCGAACCATGGATATATATTCCTTTTACATGATTCACAGTATTCCATTTACATGACTCTACGGTTACAACTGTTTCCTGATATCATGGTTTCGGTCAGTCAGTCAATCAATTATACAATCAATACAATTTACAAGACAAACAATACAATCAAAACACTACGGGGTTTAAGGGGTAGATTGGTATGGAAGGTGTTAAAGGTGGCACGAGGTGGTCAGATTTAATACACCTAACATGAATCCAGTTGCTGTTGTACCGTGGCATAAACGGTTCCTTGTACTATACGTGCCCTTAGTCTCTGGCATATAGAGACTCCTCTCATATACACTGGCATCCTTCTGTACCAAGCTACAAAACTTGAATATGTTTCAAGTCAATCTATATTCTTTTATATTCTAACTCAACATGAATACATGAATTCCAGATCCAGTTAACAATCTGTTTGAATGAACCGAACCATGGATATTCCTTTTACATGATTTCCAGTATTCCATTTACATGACTCTACGGTTATAACCGTTTCCTGATATCATGGTTTCGGTAAGTCAATCAGTCAATCAAAGTTAATCAAGCAATCATTACAAGTTTACAAGATAACAATACAAATATGACATCACGGGGTTTAAAGGGGTGGATTGGTACGGAAGATGTTAAAAGTGGAATGAGGTGGTCAGATTAAGACACCTAACATGAATACTGTTGCTGTTGTACCGTGGCATAACGGTTCCTTGTACTCTCCGTTTGCACTGATCTCTAGCATATAGAGATCCCCCTCGTATACACTGGCATTCTTCTGTACCAAGCTACAAACAACTGCGTTAAACAATATTCCATAATATTCTACAACATAATACTCTAGAAAATACTGTTACTCTGCCATTCTCACTCCACTTTTCTGTGGGACTTACCGAGCGACCTGTTCGCTGACGACATTCTATTTCTTTCTTCTTTGAATGTCGTCAGGTGCGTTGGACCAAGTTGAGACCGAGCCAACAACTGAAGATTTGGAGCAGTTCCAAGAAGATCCAGAGCTCTAGACTTTGTACTTGTTCTTTCCAGTATTTCCTTTTATTGTTATGCCACTGTTTAGGCATTGCTTTTTCATTTCAGATGTATTTTCATTTCATGCATTGTATAAAGAATGTTATTAATAAAAGTTGCTGTTGTTTCTATTATTCGTCTCTTGTGATTCATTTTATATTGCTTAGTTACGCTTAGCGTATGTACTTCTGAGTACATACGTAGCGGGCCTTGTCACGTCCACTTCGCCGTACACTGGGAAGCGGGGCGTGACAGGTTTTGTTGGTGGCCCATGCAGGTCCGAGCTGTATGGAACACTACCATGCAGTTCTGTTCTGCGTGAACAACCTAAGCAATATAACACAAGAAACAGCAACTGAAAACATTCTTTATATTACATATTCCTTGAATCCATCTTGAACTCCACCTTCGGTTTCCTTGAAGTCCATCTCTTCACTTTTGAATCCTTAATTCTTATTCATCCTTTCTATTTGTATCTTGTAGACTTATTAGCTCAATTGGTTAGAGTATCAATCGACGGAGCTCGAAGAAGACATCATCCTAATCATGTTTCCTTACTCTGTTACATCATCCTTCTTGAGTAATTTCGAGGACGAAATTATTTTTAAGGAGGGTAGAATGTAATGACCCCAAAATCTTTATACATTTGTATTATCCCTCTTCAATAATATACCGTATTTATTTGTACTTGGTATTTTCCTTTTTCTATTAAATTTATTATTATTTTATTCCTCAATCTATTATGTATTTTTTCTAGGTACAATTTCTTTTTCTTATATTTAAGTTTTAACTTCTCATTCTTATTTTTCCTTTCATAAATATTTAACCCAAATCCATTATTCTTATTCTATACAGCCCATCTAAAAAGCCCATTTTCTTTTTAAGTAACATCATATATTTAATTCTAATTAAATATGTGCATGAACAACTTTATAGCTCATTGGTTAAGTCCTTGCATTGTTATTCCATAAGTCGCATGTTCAAATCCCCATTCTTGCAATTATTTTTTATCATTTTTTTTATTCTTCTCATAACCTACAAATGAGACCTTTCATTTCCAAAATGAATGGTGACTTTTCATTTCTCTTTTAATTCTCATGTTAAATGCATATATTATAATTCACCATTACACCATCTTAATTGTCCTCCATCTTTTCCTTCCTCATATTTTTCTATCTCTCATTTCTCCCTCTTCACCTAAAGTCCAAGAAGAAGAACATGAAGAACTCTTCAAGAAGGTCTCGCTACTAACGCGAGGCTATCGGCGGATAGACAAGCCCGGTGACAATACCGGCTTGTGCATGTAAGTCCCTTCTCTCCTTCCTTCCCTCCATCTCTTTCTTCTTCTCTTTATATTTCTCTTGTTTTATATTACCATGAAAAACTTCCATTGACATATCATTGTTCCTAAATAATTAATTAAATGAATACATATATAAATAATGAACACACAAACATACACACATATATAGTTTGTAAAGTCTTTTTCATTACTCTCAATTCACATGTTAACATTTCATAGTGACCAATTAGGAGTGCATGTTTGTTGTTTTATTTTAAATCACTTTATTTAAAGTTTGTAAAAAAAAAAAATGAAGTTACGAATAAATACCATGGTTTTCTCATTTCTCACATATGACATATCAATACCTTTAGTTTTAAAATAATTTTTTTTAAATTAATTTTTAATTCTGAAAATTTCATGGAATTTACATATGATAGATTATATTATTTTATACATGCTGTAAAAATTTTAGATCGATCCGCATAACGGTTTGTGAATTACATCGTATTTATTCACTGATCGTAAAACAGAAAACTGCCGCTATCGGTCAATTTCTAGGACACATAACTTGGTATACCGGTATCCAAATTGAGTAAACTCAGATGTTTTTGATATCTACATCGAATGATATAGATTTTATTAGTTTTATAGTTTTACTGAAAACCTACCTAAGATAAAGAAAACTGCGTTACAATATTAAGTGACGAATCTGGACAGAATCTGTCCTGATTCGCACACTGTTTTTAAATTAGACATAATGCAAACTACCGATGTCCGTTCGTGACAAAATTTAGATGTGTAGATGGAAAATTGATAGAACTATAATTTTCTGTATACTAGATTACTTAGAAACGCATGAAATAAACCGATATAGGCTTTGCAATACAATATATAGTTGCTGTCCAGAAATCTGAATTTCTGTTTTAAACGCTGATATTAAAATGATCATAACTAGAGATTCAGAAATCCAAATCATGTGAATCTTGGTGTTTTCGATAAGTTCATAGAAATACCTACAATTTTCTAATACTTTTCATAACCTGAAAACCGATGGAAATTAACTCAAACTGCATTTTAAAAATATGTGACGGTGTCGAATAGATTCTGATCTGTTTTGCACGACGATACGAAAACATTTATATCTCTCAAACCGGTAGTCATATTAGGGTGAAACTGGAACTTACGCATGCAAAACATTTAGAGACATATCTCTGTTTATATTCCGCATTCGTTCAACTTGATTAATTAGTCGTACATAATATTTCTTTACAACATTGTTTATGGTAGTTACTCGAATAATATACTTGACTCATTTCATGTTATTCGAACATGTATACATATTTATCTTGATCATTAAATTGTTGTATGTACATAAAGACGATAATTAAATACTTGAGTTGTATTTTGAAAACTATACAAAAGTATTTTTACATAAAACCCCCTCAAGTTTTATAAATTACCCTAAGGACCCTAGCAATTATAGGACTTCGATTTACATTTCTACGGTCTGACTCGGGTTTGAGTCTGATCATAATCCGACTTGAATATGATTCAAGTACCATATAAATCTTCAATATTCCAATTCAATATGAACACATGAATCCATGAATACAATTATCAATTTACACAACTTGACTGAACCGAACCATGGATATATATTCCTTTTACATGATTCACAGTATTCCATTTACATGACTCTACGGTTACAACTGTTTCCTGATATCATGGTTTCGGTCAGTCAGTCAATCAATTATACAATCAATACAATTTACAAGACAAACAATACAATCAAAACACTACGGGGTTTAAGGGGTAGATTGGTATGGAAGGTGTTAAAGGTGGCACGAGGTGGTCAGATTTAATACACCTAACATGAATCCAGTTGCTGTTGTACCGTGGCATAAACGGTTCCTTGTACTATACGTGCCCTTAGTCTCTGGCATATAGAGACTCCTCTCGTATACACTGGCATCCTTCTGTACCAAGCTACAAAACTTGAATATGTTTCAAGTCAATCTATATTCTTTTATATTCTAACTCAACATGAATACATGAATTCCAGATCCAGTTAACAATCTGTTTGAATGAACCGAACCATGGATATTCCTTTTACATGATTTCCAGTATTCCATTTACATGACTCTACGGTTATAACCGTTTCCTGATATCATGGTTTCGGTAAGTCAATCAGTCAATCAAAGTTAATCAAGCAATCATTACAAGTTTACAAGATAACAATACAAATATGACATCACGGGGTTTAAAGGGGTGGATTGGTACGGAAGATGTTAAAAGTGGAATGAGGTGGTCAGATTAAGACACCTAACATGAATACTGTTGCTGTTGTACCGTGGCATAACGGTTCCTTGTACTCTCCGTTTGCACTGATCTCTAGCATATAGAGATCCCCCTCGTATACACTGGCATTCTTCTGTACCAAGCTACAAACAACTGCGTTAAACAATATTCCATAATATTCTACAACATAATACTCTAGAAAATACTGTTACTCTGCCATTCTCACTCCACTTTTCTGTGGGACTTACCGAGCGACCTGTTCGCTGACGACATTCTATTTCTTTCTTCTTTGAATGTCGTCAGGTGCGTTGGACCAAGTTGAGACCGAGCCAACAACTGAAGATTTGGAGCAGTTCCAAGAAGATCCAGAGCTCTAGACTTTGTACTTGTTCTTTCCAGTATTTCCTTTTATTGTTATGCCACTGTTTAGGCATTGCTTTTTCATTTCAGATGTATTTTCATTTCATGCATTGTATAAAGAATGTTATTAATAAAAGTTGCTGTTGTTTCTATTATTCGTCTCTTGTGATTCATTTTATATTGCTTAGTTACGCTTAGCGTATGTACTTCTGAGTACATACGTAGCGGGCCTTGTCACGTCCACTTCGCCGTACACTGGGAAGCGGGGCGTGACAGTAGTCCTGGTCAATCACCGATTCCTGGACCTGTCGCCAGACTTTGTAAATCTTGGAAGAAAGCCGCTGAGGGGGCTGCTCCGGCTTCTTTTCTGTAGCAATCTCCATAGGTGGAGGAGATCTTTTCAGCACGGCAGTTAGAGAGTTTTTGCGTACACTCCTTAGCGGTTCAAAGCTGTTCCCAGTTGGAACAGCAGTATCGAATTCCACCGTTGGAGCCGGCGGAGTCAGTCCAGAAGGAGAGTTGCCCCCAGCCTTCCTTACTCGGCGCCAGTGGCGACGTCGAGCGTGTCGAGCTGTTGGGATTGTATTAGTTGTAGGGGTGACTTCATCACGCCCCTTGTTTTGGCAAAGGGTTATCGCCGGCGTCAGCCTCTTAAAAACCAATGTCCGTTGAGAAGTAATGTCCAATCTGTCAAAGACAGATCTCTGGGCAGGGGAAGCAGCTTTGAGGACTCCGTTCGGAGCGGGAGCTGGAATGGCCAGCCTTGTGAAGACTGACTTCTTGGCAGTAGAAGCCTCTTCGATGATTTCGTCCGCTTGAACCGGGATGGCTATCCGCTTCGGGATGGCTGCTTCAGGTATCGCGGGCTTGTTGACGTTCTGGCCCAGTCTGTTGAAAACTGAGGCATTGTAGTTGGGCGACCCGTTGAGAAGGGCCACGGCAGTGGTAAGTCGATCAAAAACCAACTTCTTTGGGGATCCTTATGACAACAGTGGGGCACTGAAGTTTATCGGTAGGATCATAGTCCCAAAGAATAACTCGGTGGTGTCCTGAGTTACTTGCTCCACTGGCATTGTAAAAACAGAGGCCGCCTGAGGCCCGTAGGTCACACCTCCAGATGAGGTGGAATGTGAGTTGCAGTTGCAGCTGGAGCAGTTAGATGCCATCTCTTTTTTCTGCACGAAAGCAAAACCAAATCTTAGTACCTTGATCCCAAGGTCAACCATATTTCATGATTCGTTCGCGAACACGACACACGAAGCGTGGAGTGGAAAGAGGAAGAGGTCCCACCGGGCGTGCCAGAATCCGTTCCCCTCCGAACATGGAGACGCGACCGCGTAGGTCCGTCTTGCCTGAATTCGGGGCAGATGCTAATTGGTGCTATCCGTCCACCTCTCCGAAGATGCCAAAGTTGGTTTATGGCACCGTATATCGAAGGTTTAAACGGATGCAGCCGATATAGCAGACTTCGTCAGATTCCCCCTCATTTGAGGGGTTTTTGATTGTGGGGACGCCCTTCCCTGCAGGCGCAAGCCCCTGCAGTTAATTACGCTACCGCATCGCGGTAACCACTTTCTCCTCCTCCAGATGATCACTTCGTGTCGTGGGTGTTTGTTTTGTTTTTGGTTGCCCGTGGATTGTATACGTAGACTAATTTATGTTGTCGCTCGTAGGGCGTGGATTAGTCCAAATACGTATTTTCTTAGATTTGGATTTGGGGTTTGGGTTTAAGAATACGTTAGTCTCATTTGAGACTAAGATCAACTTAAACGTATGTTAAGGATACGTTAGTCTAGATTTTAGACTAAGATCAACTTAACGGGATCGTTTAGATCCAAAAAGAGAATATTTGGTCTCTGTTGTTTAGTTTAAAGACATTGCGGTCGATTACCAGTTTAAGGACATGGTGGTCCAATGTTAGTTTAAGGACATCTCGGTCCAAGGTTAAGGACATCATAGTCCGTGGGTTTAAAGGGACCCCACAGTCCGAGATTAAGGACATCTGTCACGCCCCGCTTCCCGGTATACGGCGAAGAGGACGGGACTGATCCGCTACGTATATACTCAGAAGTACATATGCTAAGCGTATCTAAGCAATATAAAAATAAATACACAAGAGACAAGATATAATAAAAACAGCAACTTTTATTTATTAACATTCTTTTGTACAATGCATGAAAAGGAAAAACAACTGAAATAAAACGATGCCTAAACAATGGCATAACAGGAAATGAAAAGTACTGAATTGAAAATGTACAATGAAACCAGAGCTCTGGTTCTTCAGCAGACTGCTCCAAGTCTTCTGCAGATGGCTCGATCTTTGCCGGGTCCAAACCACCTGACGACATTCAAAGAACAAATAGAATGTCGTCAGCGAACAGGTCGCTCGGTAAGTCCCAAAGATAAGAGGAAAGTAGAATAGACAAAATAAGAGAGTATCTTTTAAAGTTGTATTATCTTGTTGTATTGTTGTATTACCGCTGTTGTTTGTAGCTTGGTACAGAAGGATGTCAGTGTATACGAGAGGGGTCTCTATATGCTAGAGACCAGGGCAAACGGAATGTACAAGGAACCGTTAAGCCACGGTACAACAGCAACGGAATATAGGTTAGGTGTCTTAATCTTACCGTCTCGTGCCACTTTTAACACCTTCCGTACCAATCTACCCCTTAAACCCCGTTGTTTCCCCTAATCAGAACGAAACTCCATCTCTAAGACTGAAAAGTAAAGCACTGCTTCATAAAAGAGGCTAAACACCAAAGGCAATTTATCCTTGCAAGAATTACATGCACTTAATAATAGCAAATTAAATCATGCGATGCATAAACATAAAAGAGAGTTAAAATAAAAGAACCCTTAACAGATAATAAAACACTTGATTAAAAAGAAAACACTTGTTCGTTATTTTTATTATTACATTTAAAAAAGATCACCAAATATGGGATCGGAAAGACAAGGGTTCGCAAAGATAAGAAGAAGATTCCCCAGTTCCTTTTCTGTCTTCTCCACCACGTTGAAGCGGCGATCCTCCCGAGAGGTAGACGCCCAACGATCGTCGCCACATTCGTCAGAAAAGGTGGCGATGACAACCCGGCGAGCCCGTATCTGGCTCAGCAAGTGAAAAGAGCAGTCCCTCAGAGCTTTGGTGATCAAATGCGCTTCAAAGAAGCACTCGATCTTATCCTCGGCGGCGTCAAGCATTGCCGAGGACATCTCTACTGGAGGAGGGGGAAGATCGGCGAGCACCGAGGCGAGGATCATCCGAAGCCAAATGGAGTGCGGAGGGAGAGGAGACCCCACACGAGTCAAAAGCTCGTACATTGCAGCATCGCACTGCTCGTCCGTAAGAGAAGGGTCCACCAAACGCGCAGCAAAATGGGGAACGATGTCTCGAATAGGCACTTCCCATGGTTGTCGGCGGGCATGAGGACGGTTACAAGCCATGATCGAAAAAGTTCTCTGAAGATGAGAAGAAAAGGCTCGGCTTTGAGTTATATAGACCAAGCACAGAAAATTCTGTGCGCAGTGGAATTATTTCCAAGACCCGGGAAATGAAAATTTTGGGAAATACAAGTCTGACTTGAAAAAGGAAGATGAAAAGGCATCTCAAGTGAAGCAACGCTTCCGATTCCCCCAACCAGAGCAAATCTCTACTTTGGAAATTTAAATTTTAATAAATGAAGGAACGCTTCAGATACTCTGCGCTGTGCGCAGGATACCACGTGCCAAAATCCGGCACGCCAGCGTTGAGAGCGCAGCGCCCAAGGCAGCGCGCCCAATCAGAGCAAGGCTCTATTCAAAATAAAAATTAAAGGAAGCAACGCTTCAGTTGCGCAGGCGTTGCGCTGTGCGACACGTGTCAGCAGGCGCAGTTGCGCAAGCCCAGTAGCGCAAGCGCTGCGCTGCGCGACACGTGTCAGCGCAAGCGCAGTTGCACTGTGCTGTGCGCTGCGCGCTGTGCTGCACGTGTCAGCGCAGATGTGCAAGCGCAGGTGCGCTGCGCTGTGCGCTGCGCGACACGTGTCAAGCGCCGGTGCATCTGCGTCAAACAGAATTAAAATTTTAGCAAGATTTTTTTCTGTTCTTGTTAAAACAAGAAGATTGCCTTCTGTAAAACAGAAGCGCTTGGATCAAAGATCCAACGGTGAGGAAAATTCCCCAAATTACTCAGAGAAAAATCCTTTTAACAAATTTAACAAATTTATGGGCACTATATAAAGGCCCCTAGAACCCAAATCAAAGGCATGAACATTGTGAGAAATCAAGAACTTCAAACAGAGAGAACTCTGAAGAAATTTCAAGAAGAAAAAGGTAAAAACCTTTAAGATAGAAGAATTTCTTCTAATAGATCATTGATCTAAGAACAAGATCAATGATCTTCAATAAAAAACAAAATAAAAATAGTGCTTTGCACTTATGAACCATTGGTTCTCTGAGATCAAGAAAAAAACAAGAAATACTTGTTTTCTTTGACCTAAATTAGATCAATAAATCAAATAGTGCTTTGCATTTTTTTTATGAACCATTGGTTCTGGAATCTAAAAGATTCTCAAGTTAATAGTGCCTTGCACTTGCAAAACTGCACTGTTGCGCTCTTAGGTTGGCGCAAGCCACCAGAGGGCGCCACGTGTCAGCATCAGAACCATTCGCGCTCTGCGCTTTTAAGATAGAGCATTGCTCTCTGAGATTGGCGCAACTTACCAGAACACGCCACGTGTCAGCAGCGCAACAGCGCAGCGCACTGCGCTGTTGCGCTTGCGCTCACCAGAGCATGACACGTGTCACCTCCACATGCGCTTGCGCTCAATAATTGGCGCAAAACGCCTGACAAATGCATTGCATTATTTACTGAAGGGCCAAGCCCAATTAAAAAAGGCCTAACAAGCCAAATAAAATGCTATGCATTAAAAAGGGCAGAGCCCAAACAAAGCAGATGCTGTGCATCATTTAGAAGGGGTAGAGCCCAAATAAAGGTCCAACAGAGACAAAGATTAATGCTGTGCATTATCAAACAGGGGCAAAGCCCTAGCACAGGTCTAATAGGCCAAAAATAAGAAATAACGTTGAATATTCTCAACTGGACTTAGCCCAATCATGGCCGTAAGTCCTCAAACTAAATTGACGGAGCACAGCTGCTCTCTTAAAAATCAATTTACATCCGGTTCGAGGGTACATCTCCGAACTCCTTTGACTCCTATCGTTGTAATCCTTCAACGACGTCAGAGAGGTGACGGGTCCCGACAACCACATATCAACACGGACGGTGGGGTCCTTAAACTCATGGACTTAAGCGTCCTTAAACCAAAAGACGGATTGTGGGATCCATAAACTCATGGACTTAAGCGTCCTTAAACTAAAAGACGGATTGTGGGATACTTAAACCCGCGGACTTATGCGTCCTTAAACTAAAACACAGACTGTGGGGTCCTTAAACCCACGGACTTAAGCGTCCTTAAACTAAACATGGACCATCATGTCCCTAAACTGGCTCTGGACCCCTATGTCCTTAAACTGGAATATGGACCACCACGTCCCTAAACTGGAATATGGACCGCAATGTCCTTAAACTATCTATGGACCACTACGTCCTTAAACTGGAACAATAGAGCCCCAAATGCTCTTTTGTCGGATCCAAACGATCCTGTTAAGTTGATCTTAGTCCTAAATCAGACTAACGTATCCTTAACGAACGTTTAAGTTGATCTTAGCCTAAATATGGTTAACGTATCCTTACACTAAAACACCAAACCCAAATCTAAGTAAATACGGATTTGGACTAATCCACGTCCTACGGGCGACGGCATCACTTAGTCTCCGTATACAATCCACGGGCAACCACAAATAAAACAAACACACACGACACGAAGTGAAATTCTGGAGAAGAAGAAAGTTGTTACCGCGATGCGGTAGCGTAATTAACTGCATGGGCTTGCGCCTGCAGGGAAGAGCGTCCCCACAATCAAAAACTCCTCGAGCGAAGGGGAATCTGACGAAGTCTGCTACATCGGCCGCATCCGTCTAAACCTCCGATACACGGTGCCATAAATCAACTTGGCATCTTCGGAGAGGTAGACGGATAAAACCAAATAGCATCTGCCCCGAATCTCAGGCAAGACGTCCTAATGTCTCGGCCGCCATTCGGAGGGGAACAGATTCTGGCACGCCCGGTGGGACCTTTTCCTCTTTTCACTCCACACTTCGTGTGTCGCATTCGCGAACGAATCGCGGTTTGTTAATGGTTGCCTTCGGATTTTAAGTTACTAAGATTTGGTCTTTTGCCTGGCGCAGAAATCGAGCATCGATGGCCTCTACCTGTTCGAAGTGCTCCAACTGCAGCTGCAGCTCGCGTCCGGCCTCAACTGGGGGCATAACCTACGGGCCCCAAGCGGCCTCTTTGATCACCATGCCCGTGGAGCAGATTACTCAAGTCACCACGGGGTTGTTTTTCGGAACTATGCTTCCGCCAACAAGCTTCAGCACCCCCGTGCCCGTACATGAAGCTCCTAGGAAGTCGGTCTTCGATCGATTTTCAATTACTGCGGCCCCTCTCAACGGGTCGCCCAACACCAGCGCCTCGGTCTTATCCAGACTGGGCCAAAACTTCTGCGGGCCCACAATGAAGCTTGCAGTCCCAGAAAAAGTTATTCCAAAAAGAGTAGCCAAACCTGCTCCTGAAGTCGTCAAGGCGGCTTCTCCTGCTAAGAGATCGGTCTTTACAAGATTGACCGTCCCAACTCCCACTCCTGCTCTTGCTGCTCAAAAGACATCAGTCTTCAATAGGCTGACACCGGCAACAGCCCCACACCTGAACAGGGGGCAAGAAGAAGCTGTTTCTGTCTCTGAACCAATACCAACGACTCGTCGCGCCCGACGATGCCACTGGCGCCGGATAAGGAAGACTGGGGGCAACTCCCCCTCTGGGATAACTCTACCAGCTCCAACGGTGGAAGTTAATGCTGCTGTCCCAACTGGGAACAGCTTTGAGCTGTTGAACAGGGTACGCAGAAACTCGCCAACTGCGGTCCTTAAAAGATCTCCTCCATCGGTAGAGACCGCCGTGGAAGCAGAAAAGCCGGAGCAGTCTCCTCAATCGCTGTCCTCCAGGATTTACAAGACATGGCGATGAGTCCGAAAATCTGTGATTGATCCTAATTTCTCTCGCCAACACAAGAAGTCGAAAGGTCGGCAAGAAGAAAATTCCCCGGTCAAGCAACGAAAGGTGACGACCGCTTGGGTGCCCAAAGCAACGGCCCCCTCAACCTCAACGGCCCATAAGAGAAGAAGGCCGGAGAAAGTCCTCACGCCGATGGCGAATATCAAAGGTGGTGAACCTAAACGCCCTAAGTCAGGGGGCATTGTAGTTCATACCGTTTTACATGGCGTCTGGTAAAGAGGACGGTCGCATATCTACGGGTCATCGACCGCTTACACGATCAGTGACCAAAGTGCAGGAGCAGCAGCAGAAGCTCCAAGAGATGATGAACGCGATGGCCGCACTCACTGGGCCAAAAGAAAACCCTGAAACGTCCTCGGATGAACGCCAGGAGCAAGAGACTGACGCCGAGTTCCTTCGTCGGATATTGGAGAAGAAGGATAAAGAGGCTGCTGAACAAGCAGCCAACATAAAGCGTATGGGCCTCCTGTTCCAAGACATGGTGGGGATGATGATCCAACAAGATCCTCCGGCCGAAGAGCTCCCGGTCGTCCTTGAAGACGATAGGGGAGAGACGTCAAATCCTCCACCAGCTCTATCAACAGCTAAGGAGGATACAATCTCCAAAGCTGATTTGGACGAGTACATAGCCCAACAAATATGGGTTCATCATGCGACTGAAGCAGCCGGCCAGGTCGTAAAAACAGGACCGCCGTATCCGAGTTGGTACGACCAGATCAAGTACCCGCCGGGCTACACAATTCCCAAGTTCCATGTCTACAAGGGGACGGGCAATCCTCACCAGCATGTTGCCCAGTTCAGGGTACTCTGCGGCAACACCGGAGGTGATGATAAGCTGTTGCTTCGCCAGTTTGTTGGAAACTTATCAGATACAGCGTTCGAGTGGTACTCTGAGCTCCCGAACGACTCCATCAAGTCATTCGCGGAGATGGAGCTGCTGTTTACCCAGTGTTTTGCAAGCGCCGGTGAACGCACCCCGATGACGGCACTGATTAACGCTAGGGTAAAGCCAGGCGAGACATGGGTTCAGTATGCTATACGGCGGAGGAACTTATGGTCAAAGTGCGAGCAGCACATTGAAGAAGCTCCCGCAGTGGGTATGTTTGTGGGAACCCTTGATCCGCAAGCAACCATCTCACAATTTATGATGTTTTTCAAGCCGACTACCTTCCAGACCTTGATTGACAAGCTAGCGCAAATGGATCAGATAGGCCATAAACCCCCTCTTCCAAAGCCGGACTCCCGAAATGACAAGGGGAAGGGAAAGGCGATCGTTGTCGCTAATGCTCAACAACAACCGAGCAACTCGAAGCCGGTTGTTCGTCAAAATAATATGCGTCCGTACGTAGCCGTTGAGGAGAGGCTAAGACGTCCTTACTCATTTCCCCGAGATAAAACAAGAAGGTTATTCGAGCTGGCGTTGCGCAACCGACTCATAAATCTGCCGGATCCAAAACGTCCGTCGCAACCAAATGATGTCAATGAGCCCAACTACTGTCCTTATCATCGAGTACTGGGTCATCCGATCGAAGATTACTACGTCTTCAAAAATTGGCTTGAAGACCAGTACAAACAGGGCAAGTTCGCGTTATCTGACAAATGGAAGGTGAATCCCCCGCAGCCCCACACCTCTAAGAGGGTGAATACGCCGGGGGCAACATGCTCTGTCGTTGAAGAAGCTCCTTGGGAGGTTGTATTATCAGCCAAGGCAAAGAGGATGCTAAACGATCTTCAAACATGCCCAGCGATTAGGTGGAAGAACCCGTTGGAACCCCAAATCATTGAAGGAATGTTGAAGCCGCGTCTAACTCAAATGATCAATGGAGGTGGCCTAAGCATTCACAATCAGCCGTCGAAATTTTCAAAGAAGAAGAAAAAGAAATCAAAGAAGCCCGTGAAGCCTAGCGACAAGCTCACGGACTTGTAAAAACAAATTGACGCGCTGGAGGAATACAACCAGAAGGCACGGACTCCCATTACATTCCAAGAGTTCCTCAATCACGTCTTTCAAGAGGAAGATGAGGGAGAAAGTTCATCTGATGAATCTGAAGAATACGTGGTGAGCTGTCATGTGATTTCCCATTCGTTCATGGACGATGAGGAGGCTCCTTGTACTGAAACGCTGGGGGCAGATCCTGAACCAAAAATTCTGGGGCCATCGGATGAAGTAATTGACGCATTCCTCAATGAAGCTCTCTTAAAAAGTAAAGCTGATCGGGAACGTGAGGCGGTCATATTTGAAAGGGCCAAGCGCCAGCGACTTGATGAAAGAGCTGAGACGCTCCCGCTGGAGCAAAATACATCCACTACCGACAAAAGCAAATTCAGGATGAGGAAAAGGTTTGCTAAGGCCATATCAATGGGCATGAAGCAACCATCCTCCGAAGGAAACGATACTGGTGAAATGGAAATGCACCCCTCCTATTGCTTATATCATCAGAAGGTTTCGCACCCCACTCAAGAGTGCAAAGCTTTCGATAGATGGTGGCAAGGATATGTTGCTCATCGACAACATTTTAAGCGGGAGAAACGTAAAACTCGTCGGGAGCGGAAAAATATGACCGAAGGGTTTAACAGAACTACCGGTGATTATCGCATGGTTAACGCCGGAGGATCACCGGTGCCTACATTCGGGAGCGATTCTGATGAGGAGCTGGAGCTTGCCCCTCTCTTTAAAGAGTCTACCTCGGGGAAAGAAGAAGAGCCGAAGGTCTGCGAAACTATCCGGTTACGTAATCGCACGCTCCCCGAAAAGAATCTCAGACCCTTAAATAAAAAAGATAAGGGAAAAGAGAAGGTCCATGAAGATATCGTCTTAGATGACCAAGTTGTGGAGGAGCTAAGTGCCAAGGACCCTCCGAAGAGAAATAAGGTGGATTACAACGTCTTAGCGCATCTGAGGAAGCTACCCTCATAGCTCAGCATTCTTGACGCCCTTTTGTTATCAAAGGAGACGAGAGATTCGTTAATCAAGGCACTACAGGATCCAGAGCAATTCCAAGCTTTCCTGGCCGAGGAAAAGATGAAAGATGAATTGGAGGAAGTGCACACAGCCGATGTCGCTTTTGGTGATGAAGACCTTCTCCTTGGGACGTGCGAACACAATCTCCCCCTTTATGTCTTAGGATACTGTCACGATATAAAAATAGGCAAAATCCTGATCGACAATGGATCCTCCGTTAACCTCCTTAATGTGCGGGTGTTAAAAGAAATCTGCATGAGTGTCCAACACCTTGCTCGGGACAAGATCACTATCTCCTGGTTCAACTCGCAGTCATCAAGAACTCTTGGGTCTGTGATACTGACGCTACACTTCGGGCTGCTCGTTACGGACATTAAGTTCCATGTCATAGACGCCAAGACATGCTACAACGCTCTGCTCGGCCGACCGTGGTTACACGAGTACAACATCATCCCTTCTATACAACATCAGTGTATGAAGTATTCTAAGGATGGTCTCGAGTATACCGTGGCGGGAGAACTGAACCCGTTCTCCATGAACGAAGTCCGCAAATATGAGGATGCCAAATACTTCTTACCGGATTTCAAAGACACGGAAAGGTGCCACAAGCCGGGGAACAAAACTAACGCCACCATCCCTGTTTTCGGGAGTGATACCGAGGAAGAAGAAGAGATAGTTTACTCTGGGCCGTCCCAATACAACAAGCCGGGACCATCTGCTCCTACGTTGATCTTTGGTAGTGACTCGGAAGATGAGGTCCATGCTATATTCTCTGCTTGGCCTTCAATACGAATGTCCGCTAATGAAGAACAAAGTCTACAAGTCACCATGGTGCCGCTTAAACACCGTAAAGAACTGGATGCACTTGATATTTACAATGTAAAAGAGCTGCAAACGTTCTATATCCCTCCCAGGCGAGAAAGCGAAAAAGCAATTCTATTCTACCGCTCTGAAGAAACCAGAGTGGAGAAAGAAATCTGGCATGGCGCGGATCCTACGCTTGATAGGCTTCAGCCCATCCGTCTCCCCAGATATTATACAGAAGGCTTGAAAAGGTTGCTGAAACACCAAGAGATATCCTTCAAGCAGACCGTTCGAAAAGCCAAGTTCTATGACAAAGTCTGGAACGTTCCCGGGACTCAATGCAAACTGCCTAATGGGAGAATGGAAACAAAAGGGCTTGGATACATCCGGTCAAAGAAACGAGAGTTACTACACGGCTGTTACGTCGTGTATGACTTCGATGAAGAAGCGGATGCTCAATGGGAGGACGCTAATCCTGAACCAGTAAAAGTTCCAGATGCAAAAGTGCCCAGTCCGTCGTTCAAAGAAAAAATGGACAAGCTTATAAGGGAAGCTGGTCAAAAAGTCCGAGACGACCATGACCGCGAAATGGCCATCTACGAGAAAGCCAAAACGCGACGCCTCCTCCAACAGGCTGTGAAAAATGAAGATGCCGCTCCTTGTCAACCTGTTATAAAGAAGGCTCGACGCAGAGGCAGAAACAAGTCGAAACACGAAAAAGGCGCTCAACAGCAACGAAGCGGGGCTAAGAGGCCACGCAAGCGGGAACCGAGCGGTCCCGATCTATCCCTTATGAGAAAAATGGGTCGAGCATACTCTTTTCCTCGGGACAAGACCAAGAAAATACTTGACCTCGCTCTAAAACATCAGATGCTTACACTGCCGGGGTCTAAACACCCCGAACAAGCAGGCGAAGTCTCACACCCAGACTATTGCTTTTATCACCGAGTGATAGGGCATCCTCTCGAAGACTGCTTCACCTTCAAGAATTGGGTCGAAGATCAGTATCAGCTTGGCAAATTCGCTCTGTCCGACAACTGGAGGGTAGCGCCACCACAGAAGCACGAACCCAAGGCCACGAAAGAAGAACCAATTGCACATTGGGATTGGAAGCGAATTCGTACATGTCGCATGATAACAATATCAAAAGAAGAGCCCGAGAACATGGATGACCTTCCCTGGTGCTTCGAAAATAGCAACGATGAGGTGATCTCAGAGTTTCCACCAGCGCCGAAAGAGCTGGTAGATGGAATCCATACCACGGCGGATAACCTCAAGAAAATTGAGTTGGGGACGGCGAATGACCCGCGATCGACATTCATTAGTGAGCTGCTGTCTGAAGAGAAGATGGCTTCATTAAAAGACCTGCTTATGCAGCATAAAGATTGCTTCGCATGGAACTATTCCGAAATGCCGGGACTAGATCCAGAAATTGCTATGCATAAATTGGCGATATCCCCGGACGTCAAGCCGGTCAAGCAGGCACCAAGAAGAATGCGGCTCGAGCTTGAAATGAGCATTAATGCCGAGGTCAAGAAGCTGATCGACTCTGGCTTTATCCAGGAGGTTCAATATCCTGAATGGATCGCCAACATCGTCCCGGTGATGAAGAAAAATGGGACAGTACGCATATGCGTGGACTTCCGGGATCTCAATAAAGCCTGCCCGAAAGACAATTTTTCAGTGCTAGTCACCGAACTGATGATAGACAATACGTCCACTCATGAGGTTTTCTCCTTCATGGACGGCTCGTCAGGCTATAATCAGATAAAGATGCATCCCGAAGACCAGAAGCACACCGCCTTCAGGACTCCTTTGGGTATATTCTGCTACAAGGTGATGCCCTTCGGTCTAAAGAACGCCGGTAACA
Organism: Agapanthus africanus; assembly: GCA_030015575.1. Taxonomy (NCBI): domain Eukaryota; kingdom Viridiplantae; phylum Streptophyta; class Magnoliopsida; order Asparagales; family Amaryllidaceae; genus Agapanthus; species Agapanthus africanus. Next base: position 901,245,827 of record CM057339.1, on the reverse strand, counting down.
CTTATCAGAGAGCCATGACGAAAATCTTTGATGACCTTATACACGAAATCGTCGAATGCTATATCGACGATCTCGTGGTTAAAAGCAAATCATACGAGGAACATCTCGAGCATCTGAAGACCGTATTTCAACGCCTTCGACAATACAACTTGAAGATGAACCCGCTCAAGTGTGCATTCGGAATTTCCTCAGGCAAATTCCTTGGATTCATCGTCCGACACTTAGGTATCGAAATAGATCCGTCAAAGATCAAAGCGATCATGGAAATGCCTCCGCCAAGGACTCTCAAACAGCTGCGATCTCCAAGGAAAGCTCGCGTATATACGGCGATTTATACCCAACCTTTCCGGCAAGTGTCGTCCTTACAGCCACCTGATGAAGAAGGGAACTCCGTTTGTCTGGGACCAAAAATGCCAAAGCGCGCTAGACGAGATCAAGCAATACCTGCAGAACCCACCGATATTGGCTGCTCCGGTCAAGGGAAAATCTCTCATTCTCTATACAACCGCCCTCGAAGGTTCCTTAGGTGCATTATGGGCGCAAGAGAACGGCCAAGGGAAGGAAAGAGCACTCTACTACTTAAGTCGAGTTCTACTGGGGCAGAAAGCAACTACTCCCCCATTGAAAAACACTGCCTGGCGTTGATCTTCGTGATAACAAAGCTCAGGCACTATGCGTTAGCGCATGAAGTCCGTCTTATTTCGAAGGTGGACCCCCTTAAATATTTAATGTCAAAGGCCATATTGACGGGACGACTCGCTAAATGGGCCCTGCTCTTGATAGAGTTCTCGATAACCTATCAGCCTCTCAAGGCAGTGAAAGGCCAGGCCATCGCCGATTTCTTCGCTGAGCATCCGATACCCGCCGATTCTCCTCTGAATTGCGATCTGCCAGACGAACATGCGTTTGACGCGATCGACGGTGGTGATACCCGATGGGAGCTTTATTTCGATGGAGCATCTTCCATGAAGAAGCGCAAACAAAGTACCCCTATAATCAAATCGGGGGTAGGCCTCATCTTCGTAACTCCACAAGGAGGGATAATGCGCTTCGCTTTCTCCTTAACAGAACCGAGGACGAACAATGAAGCCGAATACGAAGCTTTGATAGCAGGCCTCGAGATCGCCATCGACATGGGAATTGAAAACCTCCTCATATATGGAGACTCCTAACTGGTCGTTAGTCAAGTAAACGACGACTACCAAACATGCAAGCCAGAGCTGGTGAAGTACGGCGAGAAGGTGCAGCAACTGTTGACCCAAATCCCTTCCTATACTTTGGAAAACATACCGCGCGCGGAAAACAGCAAAGCGGACGCGTTGGCCAAGCTCGCTAAGGAACTAGCTGATGAGAACCTCGATGACGTAAGAATCGTGGTACAAAGTCGTCGGGTGCTTGCCCCAGCGGAAATATCTCCGGAATCATCCGAAGAAAAGGGAGCGACTGAGCAAATGACCCTGCAAATAAAAGATCGGGAAAATACCGAGGATTGGAGAGCGGTCTTTATAGACTACTTCAAATACCGTCGAACGCCCGAAGATGCGTCCTCAAGATATCAGCTTATGAAACGAGCTCTGTCTTTCGCCTTCGTCAATGATACTCTGTACAAGAGGTCATTTGATTCTCTGTGGTTGAGATGTCTGGGGCCTGACGAAGTGAAAAGAGTCGTTCAGGAAGTTCATGACGGAATCTGCTGTTCTCACCAAGCAGGCCCAAAGATGAAATTGAAAATTAAACGGATGGGCTACTACTGGCCCACAATGATTCAGGACTGCCTTGAATATGCGAAGCAATGCCACTCATGCCAAATCCATGGGGACTTCATCCACCAGCATCCAAATCCGCTACACCCGACAGTGGCTAGCTGGCCATTCGAAATGTGGGGAACTAACATAGTCGGCCCCATCGAACCAGCATCGTCCAGAGGACATCGTTTCATCCTGGCGACGACTGACTACTTCTCCAAATGGGCAGAAGTAGTACCGCTGAGGGAAGTGAAGACGGAGAATATCCTCCAGTTCTTCAAGACGCACGTTATATATCGGTTTGGAACTCCGAGACGGATCATCTCTGATAATGGGCCAGCTTACAGAAGCCACAAGATCAGTGACTTCGCGCAACAACACAATATAGACTGGAGATATTCTTCAGTTTATAATCCGCGAGCTAACGGTCTAGCTGAGGTCTTCAATAAAACCTTGACAAAGATCATGAAGAAGACGGTGTCCCGAAATAAGAAGGACTGGCATGAGAGACTGCAAGAAGCTCTTTGGGCATATCGAACTACGTTCAAGACGGCTACGAACACAACGCCGTACGCGTTGGTATTCGGTACAGAAGCAGTACTCCCCCTCGAGATAGAGTTACCCTCTCTACGAGTGGCAGTCCACTATGAGCTGACAGACGAGAAAAATGCTCACCTTCGGCTTGAGGAGCTTGATGCCCTTGATGAAACCCGGCTCATAGCGTAACAAAATCTGGAAGCTTATAAAGCGAAGATGACGTGCTAATACGAGAGATTGACCCGACCAAGGACATTCCGTCAAGGCGAACTCGTGCTAGTGGTCAAAAGACCTATGATCCCCAATCGCGCCAAGCGGGAAAAATTCGAGCCAAACTATGAAGGCCCGTACATCATAGACAAGGTTTACAAGGGTGGAGCCTATCTCCTCATGGATATGCACGGTGAAAGGCCTTTGAGGCCAATAAATGGTCGATTCCTAAAGAAAAACTACGCTTAGAAGGTTGCCGCCTAGGTCAATGATAGATGACGACGACTATGTCCGCTCGCTATCTTCCTAAGCTCAAACTTTATAAGCGGTAGCCAGCCTTCTCAATGACGGACCGAAACGTCCTTAAACTACTACCGCAGCATCTTCAGGCTGACGAGATGAATAAAAAAAATAATAAAAAAATATAAAATATAAAAACGGTATGTCCATAAGCAAAAAGGGCACGGATGAAAATCCGAAAGGGCTCCATGAGTAAAAACAGCAGGGCTACCGGCGAGTGTTCGTGAAAACCCGAAAGGGGGCGGCCTTGTAAAAAAAAAACGGTATGTCCATAAGCAAAATGGGCACGGATAAAAACCCGAAAGGGCTCCGTGAGTAAAAACAGCAGGACTACCGGCGAGTGTTTGTGAAAACCTGAAAGGGTGCAACCTCGTTAAAGGACACTTACAGGGTCCTCTCGACCTTGTAAGGAGAAACCACCCGCGTGAGATCCTTACGACTCACAAGGGAGCAACACACTTAGGAGTCCTCGTGATTCCTAGGGAGAAATTACACTTGCGAGATCCTCACGACTCGTAAGGAGAACTCTCTTATGGGACCCTCACGACTTATAAGATTTGAAAGTCTTAAGTTACAGAGACCTAAACCTGTGCTTAAGCAACCCCCACAACCTCTAATATTGCCTTACAAGTGGTTCAATACTGACCCTTGTATACAATCCACGGACGCGAATAAATATTTCCCTAACCAAGTCCCATCCGTGACTGGGGATATGTACGCATGATGAACAACCTTTATAAGTCCTCTCGACTTACAAGGAGAAAACCCTCTTGTAGGATCCTTACGACTTACAGAGGAACATACACTTAGGAATCCTCACGATTCCTAAGGAGAAAATATACCTACAAGATCCTCACGACTTGTAAGAAGAAATACCTTTGTGAGACCCTTACGGCTCATGAAGTTAAAAGCCTTAGTCGACAGGACCTTAACCCTGTTCGCTAAGCCACCTTTGTTCAACATCGACAGAGGCAAATGATGATTCGCTCCTGGCAATATCCCAGTTGTAGCGGTGCTGATGCCGAAATCGGTATCTGATTTCATGTTTACGGCGAAAAGCCAGTAGGCCGCACATGCATACGAAATAGCCGAAATGATAGGGCAACTTGCAATAAAAAGCAGCAAGTAAAAATGTATGCATACAAATAGCCGAAATAATTGGGCAACTCGCAATAAAAAGCAGCGAGTGAAAATGAAATAAATAGCCGAAATGATTGGGCACCGCGAAAAATAGCCGAAATGGTTGGGCAATCGCGACCTTCGCGATATAAAAGCTGAAATGATGGAGCATCGCGGAAATAAAACAACAAAAAAGAAATGATAAAACTTTGGCTCTACAGTTGAGATCACATCGATCCCTGTATACAATCCAAGGGCGCAAACAAAGAGGGAACCGTACTTTCCCAACAGGCTCCGCCAGAAAACGAAGCCAAATCTCGACGGTTCATCCCAATCCCGAAGAAACCAGTGTCTTCGGCAAAATCCTTCGACTCGAGGAAACAAGTGTCCTTGACGAAGAAAATCCTGATTCGCGTCGACTCGCAGAGAAACCAGTGTCTCCGCGAGAAATTCTCAATTTGTTTAAACACCAGGGAAACAAATATCCTTGGCAAATCCCTCAATTCAGGGAAACAAGCGTCCTTGATGAGAGCCTCCTGATTCGCGTCGGCTCGCAGAGAAACCAGTGTCTCCGCGGGAAATTCCCGATCCGTCTCAACCCTGAAGAAACCAGTGTCTTCGGCAAATCCTTCGACTCGAGAAAACAAGTGTCCTTGACGAAGAAAATCCTGATTCGCGTCGACTCGCAGAGAAACCAGTGTCTCCGCCACGAACCAATTCGAATTTTGATCTTGACATGTCGGTGAGAAATTCTCGATTCGTTTCAACACCAGAGAAACAAATATCCTTGGTGTTGGGGTAAAAATTTACACCCCGGTTGACCAAGTCAAAATCCAAGTCAACCCCAAGCCAAGTGGGCCCAAGCCCAGACCCAGTGGGCCCATGCCCGAGTCGAGCCCGAACATGAAGCGGCCGGCCTCCTCCACGCCAAGATAAAATTTTTGTAATAAATAATCTTGTTGCATTTTCTTTTATTTTATTTTATGGATAAATGTAAGAAAATGGGCATAAAGCCAAATTTTTGTAAAGCCCATGGCTTATGTGCAAAAAGAAATGGCACATGAGCCATGAAATAGGCAAAATGCCATTTTGTGAAGCCCAAGGGGCTATGTGTAAAATGTATGGCCTATAAAGGCAAAGATAATGAAATATCTCAAGAACTTTTTCTCTCTCCAAAAAAAAAAAGTCTCAGAGCTGAGCTCTTTCTTCCATCTTCAAGGTTCCAAAACCTTCTTCTTTCTCTTGAATTAAATCAAGAGTTTTACTCTTCCTTTTTCAAAACAAATTAGTTTTTCACCACAAAACCCACAAAGGGGAACTTGGATCTATCATTAGATCTGAAAAAGAAGAGATTTTGAGATTTCACATCTCTTGATCTTCAAGATCCAGCAAGCAACAGGAAGAAGAAGAACATCGTTCACTAAACCCCAAGAAAAAAACAAAAAAAAACACACACTCAGGAGTCCAACTCCTCTCTGATTTCTCTTCTGAGAAATTTGTTTTAGCAGCGCGCAGCGCAAGTGCGCAAAGCGCCCGCGTGCCGACACGTGGCGCGCGCGCTTGCGCAAGTGCGCAAAGCGCCCGCGTGCCGACACGTGGCGCGCGCGCGCCTGAGCACCTAAGCGCTTGCGCAAGTGCGCAAAGCGCCCGCGTGCCGACACGTGGCGCGCGCGCTTGCGCACCTGCGCGCTTGCGCAAGTGCGCAAAGCGCCCGCGTGCCGACACGTGGCGCGCGCGCTTGCGCACCTGCGCGCTTGCGCAAGGGCGCAAAGCGCCCACGTGCCTACACGTGGCGCGCTTGCGCACCTGCGCGCAGCGCTCATGCGCAAAGCGCCCACGTGCCGACACGTGGCGCGCTTGCGCCTGAGCGCACAGCACCTAAGCGCACAGCGCCCAAGGTGCTGCCCCACGCATCCTTTGGATGCCCTTTTCCCCTTTATTTATATATACATGTATATATATACATATGTATACAAATGTACACATACACATACTCCGCCACACTCTCCCCCTCAAAAAAATTTTCGGGCCGGGGCGCTGCCCCGAACCCCGCAAGGGGGCTGCTAGCCCCCTTGACCCCCAGCCCGCTATCCGGGTAGCGGGATCCCCGTAAAAACTCTGCGTGGCTCCCGATATATCCAAAACCCCCCTTTCAGAACAGAACACACGTACAATGCACATTGAGTTCGCATGACCAGTTTAACCCGTTAATCGGAGGTTCCCTCGCCCCAAAGGCGAGGGGTAATTAACGGCAGCTTAGTCCGCGGCTGCCGGAGATTCGGATCCCCACAATCATTAAACCCCGGCCTACCCTAGGCAGGGGGAATCTGTAGTACGCCTGACAAGCGTGCGCGTATTCCCATCTCAATGGGGTGACGAAAAAACACCCTACAGATTCTGGCACGCCCGGTGGGACCAATCTCTCCTCCCATATTTCGGGTTAAACGTTCATACGAACTCAATCAATATACATATCGATTGCCTATACTGAAATGATGTTTTTTTTCCGTGCAGCAATCAACCTTCAACGACAATGTCTTCCCAGACGAATTCAACTTCCAAAGCGACCCCGATTCCGTACGTGGTCAAGATCAACGCTCGTGTGGTTCTCCCCGCAAGCCTCAGTCGACAGTGGGAGGAACCGCCCCGCCAGTTCGGCTCCGTCATCATCTACCCTGCCGGAAGTGCTCATCTGGCAGAGATCCCGGCGGAACAGGCAGCCAAGCCGGTCTCGAGGGGCAAGAGGCCGAATGTCGTGATCGCCAAGGCACCACAACCGAAACTTAAGACGCTATCTGAACGATTCTCTGGTGCTCTAGCTGGGGGCAAGAACTCCGGTACAAAGGGCAACATCCAATGTTGCGGACGAGCTCACGCGATTACTCCAACAAATGCACAATCGAGCGTATCTCCAAGGCCTTCCATCGCCCGGTCTGCGACGTCTTCCCAAAGAGTTGAAGTCTGCCAGGTGCTTAGAACAGAAAAGTTAAGGCAGAAGCGGCTCAGGTATCGAGCCAACAAGAGGGCCAAGGCTTCGGCCAAATGGAACCATGTGAAGTTCCAAGTGCAGGGTTTCCCCGCGACGACGGCTGAGTCGGACGTAAGAATCAGCAATTCCTTCGAGCCTCTGAAGTGGGTTCAGAAAAACGCCATAACCGCCAGAATCAAGAAGACAGCGGTCCGAACAGTGCCACAAAGAGACGTGTCCCTGCCCCAACAGAAAAAGTACGACACTATCTCTTCAAGAGTCTATCAAGCGCTCTGTGCCGCACGAAAGCAGCGGGGCAAACCCAGAAAAGATGCGCCAGCACCATTTAAGAACCTGGTTAGGCCAGCCGCCTTCAATCGACTACCAGCTACCGAAACAAGGGGGTCAAGACAGCGACCCATGAAATCAGCTGCCAATGATAGAAAGACGTCCGGATATACCATCCATACGGTCTATATGGCGGGCGGGCGCCCTAGCGACAACCTTCGCAGCAAAAGCAAGGACGGGGCCACCACATCCCAGGCCCAATCTAGCCTGAATGTGGTTGTCGCCGCCCAAGAACAGCCACCCCCGCTAGATGAAGAAAACCCTCTCGATGAGGATGATAGGCAGAAAGACCCCTCGGTCCATGCAGAGTCAAGCTCGGACAGCGAGGAAGAGCCGACTTTCCGCCCCAGGACTGCGGAGCAAGAGCTGCTTCAAGAGCTTCGAAAACAGCTCAGGAGCAAAGATAAAGAGATGGCCAAGCTCTATTCGAAGATTGACGACTTAACGAACGTGGTGATGCAGCTTACGGCTCAAATTGCTCGAGCGCCTCCCAATCAAGCACAAGCCGCCGGTAATCAGCCGGGTGATGACAATCCGAGGCAGCCAATGCCTGTTCCTTCGGGTCCAAGACTGGTCGAGCCACATGAAAGCCGACCACACTCCGCTTCTGGGGACGCCTTGGCCCCAGATAGCACTATCCCGCTAACTCAGGATCGGATAATGGATTTGGTCACCAGCAAGGTTAAAACATTGGTGGCCGAAGCTGAAGCTCAGAAAGAAATCGGCAGTAGTGGGCGGCCATACCCCGCGCAGTACGATCTGATTGAGTTCCCAAGCGGCTACGTCATTCCTAAGTTCGGAAGATTTGATGGAACGGGGAATGCAAATCAGCACGTCGCCCACTTTAAAGCATCGTGCGGAAATACAGGGGGCAATGACGCGCTCCTTCTTCGTCAGTTTGTCAACAGCCTGACCGGCGTCGCCTTCGACTGGTATGCGAGTATACCAGACGGGTCCGTCATTACCTTCGCCCAAATGGAGTCTCTGTTCCGGCAAAGGTTCATGAGCGTCAGTGATAAAATCTCCATTGCCGACCTTGTGAGGACCAAGCCGGGGAAGAATGAAAGCAACACCGACTTTATCGCCCGATGGCGTAATCTCACAGTCAAGTGCGAACCGCCGCTGGAGCAGGACCAGTCCGTCAGCCTTCTCATTGGGAACCTCAGCAATTGGATGGTCCCATTCTTGTGTACAGCGGGCCTCAAGACATTTCAGGAGCTAACCAAGAAAGTCCAAATGCTAGAACGCTCGAAGCAAGAGTCCCCGCCGGAATCTCAGAGAGACAAAACCTGGAAAAGCAAGCGGGACGACAACCGTAGAAGCGGGAGTTCCAGCAATACCAATGTCTTCAATGCCTCCGACAATGAAGAAAAGCGAAGGGCGGGCGAATCCAAAACCAACCGGTCTCGAAAGCCATTGCTGGGAGGAGATGGGCCTTCCTTAGAGGAGAAGAAGAACAAAGTTTACTCTTTCAGAAGGGACAAGGTCCGCAAGATATTTAAAGATGCCTTGAACAATGACCTACAATTGCCGGAGTCGAAAAGACCCCAAGAAGCAAAAATGACCGACAATCCTCTGTATTGCCCGTACCACCGAGTAGTGAGCCATGCGATCGAGGATTGCTATATCTTCAAAGACTGGGTCGAGAAGCAGTACAAGGCTGGAGAGATCGAGCTGTCCAAAAGCGTGTTGGTGAACAATCAAGTTGCAACCGCCAACTTTATACAGACAGAAGTTGAAGCCTTCTGGGAGCAGACAGCCGAACCCGCTGCCCTGAGAAATGAAACGGACTCATCGCGGCCTCCATGGAGTACGCACATATCTAATAAGACGAAGAAGATGATAAAGCTACTTCGGAAAGAACCCAGGACGGAATGGGAAGGGCAGAAGAAGCCTACCAGTCCAGCTGCCAACGCGGCTCCATCAAGCTCAAAATCCAAGAAGCTCAAGAAGAAGAAAAGTGCAGCTCGGCGCGAAAAAGAGTCTGCAGGGAGATCGACCATTCAAAAATATATCGATTCCCTCGAAGAATATGAACAAAAGGAAAGAACATTGATTCAATTAAAGGAGTTCTTCCCTGTACAAGCGGCTGAAATTCTGGAGGAGTTAGAAGAAGACTCCAATGAAGAAATCCCAGTAGTAACCTGCTACGCCATCCATCTTGGCAGCGACTCCGAGGATGAGCTCTGTTTTCCCGAAGAGGACGAGGAGCTCACCATAAAGGCCAATCAAATCCAGCTCAGAAGCGGCAGGGCTCTACCGCCAAATCAGGGCAACGCCCCAAAAGGGAAGGAAAAACAAGTCGCTAATGAAGAAGATGGCAGAGAATCGACTGATGAAAACATAAATCCTTCCTCGGTGGACTATAATGTCTTGGCACATCTCCGGAAGCTTCCGTCTTTCCTGAGCATCTACGACGCCTTGGTCCTATCTAAGGAGCTTAGAGATGTTCTCATTCACGCTCTACAAAACCCCGAGCGGTATCAGGCTCACTTTGCTGAAATTAATATGAAAGAAGCCCAACACGCTTTGTATGCCGCCGCAGTCACATTTAAGGATGAAGACTTGCTACTGGGAACGGCTGAGCATAATCGGCCGCTTTACGTGACCGGGTACAGCGACGGAGATCGAATTAATCGTATATTGATTGATCCGGGGTCCTCAGTGAACATCATGAACTTACGAACCCTGAAGAGTTTGTCAATGGACGTCCGACACCTGTCAAGGGAAAGGATTGTCATTCAAGGCTTCAACCAAAATTGCCAGCAAGTTCTGGGGTCTATAGCTTTGCCAATCAAATTCGGGGATCTGCAAACCGAAGCTAAAATATACGTGATTGACGCAGACACGTCTTATAAGATTCTCTTGGGGCGGCCGTGGCTCCACGATTACGGCATCATTCCGTCGACTCTCCATCAATGCATGAAGTATACTAAAAATGGCGAAGAAAGACGCATTGACGGAGACATCCAGCCGTTCGGTGTGCATGAAGTCCGCTATGAAGATTCTCGGTACTTTATGAACCACCAAAATGCTAAGCCACAACTGACTGAGGATAGACCGGCCCCAAGACTCAAAAGCAAATCTGCGCCGGCTGTCATTTTCAAGAGCAAAAACACCTAAGTGCGCCCGTATTTCGGTAGCGACACTGACGAGTCCGACGCTGGAAGCCCGTCCTCCCGTAAAACTCATCCTCGTTTTGGCAGCGATACAGACGAATCTGTTACTGAAGGCCCATCTAGCAGCAAAGTCCGCCCTCATCTTGGCAGCGACACTGAAGAGTCGGAGGAAGAGGACCTGCCGTGCAACAGCGATGCAGATTGGACCCCTATGCAACAAGAGAAACTACGAGAGACCTTCGAAGTTGCAGAAGGGTCCCTAGCCGTGACAAGGGTACCAGAGCAGATGCACAAAGAGCTCGATGCGTTATCAGTCTCCATCGTGGACCAGCTGAAGACTTTCTACGTTCCCGGGAGGAATAGTGGACAGAAGGGCATCCTGTTTTATGGGTCAAAGCCCGTTGCGCACCCGGACGATTTGTCTGTTGCGTGCCTTCCATATGAGAGAGGCATAAGAGCCGTCCTCAATCCCAGATACTATGCGCCCGAGATGCGGGAATACTTTAAAAAGTGCGGATGCCGGTTATATCAAACGGAGTCCGAAGCGAAGTTTTACGAAGGACTATGGCATCCTCCCCAGGTCCGAGCACTCATCGACGGACGAATTCCAGATAAACGGGGTATAGGCTACGTTCAACCTGATTCCAGAGCGTGCTACATGATCCATGTTGGTGAGGCCAGTGAAAGATCAAATGATGATGACGAGATAGCCGAGCCAGAAGAAGCTCCTCAAGAGCTCGAAGATGGCGGACAAGCAACCTTTGACGAGCTAACCGAGATTGACTTAGGAACGCCCGATAATCCAAGGCCGACCTACATCAGCTCGCTCTTGTCAGAGGAAATGAAAGCGCAGATAATCGCCCTGCTGCATGAGTTCGTCGACTGCTTCGCGTGGACATACAAAGAAATGCCTGGCCTTTCCCCTGAAGTGGCCGTACATAAGTTGGCTATATCTCCCGATGCTAAACCAGTCAAACAAGCTCCTCGAAGAATGAGAAGGGAGTTGGAAGAAAAGGTCATCGAGGAAACCAAGAAACTCATCGATGCCGGCTTTATCAGGGAAGAGAAATATGCAGACTGGATCGCATGCATAGTCCCAGTGAAGAAGAAAAATGGGCAGATCCGAGTTTGTGTCGATTTCAGGGACCTCAACAAGGCATGTCCTAAAGACGACTTCCCGCTACCGGTCATGGAAATGATGGTCGATGACACCTCAAATTACGAGCTGTTCACTTTTATGGATGGCTCGTCTGGATATAATCAGATCAAGATGTCGCCTGAGGATGAGAAGCACACAGCATTTCGAACTCCGATCGGAATATATTGCTACAAGGTGATGCCGTTCGGACTGAAGAACGCAGGTGCTACATATCAAAGGGCAATGACCAATATCTTCGATGACCTAATTCATAAAGTCATCGAATGTTATGTTGATGATCTGGTCGTTAAGACTGAAACCAAGGCCGATCATATCCAGGATCTTAGGACCGTTCTCACCAGACTGAGGGAATTTGATCTGAAGATGAATCCTCTGAAATGCGCTTTTGGCGTGTCATCGGGAAAATTCCTGGGCTTCATAGTCCGACATCGAGGGATCGAAGTTGACCCATCAAAGATAAAGGCCATCATAGAGATGCCCCCTCCGAAGAGTCTGACGCAGCTAAGATCTTTTCAAGGAAAGCTTGCTTATATACGGAGGTTTATCTCAAATTTATCGGGGAGATGTAGGCCCTTCTCAAAGCTCATGAAGAAAGGAGCTCCTTTTATCTGGAATGCCGAATGTCAAGCAGCGTTCGAAAGCATCAAAGAATACTTGTTGCACCCTCCAGTGCTGGCCGCTCCTATTCCAAATAAACCGCTGATTCTCTACACTGCCGCGCTGGACGAGTCACTCGGTGCGCTCCTTGCCCAGAATAACGAGGAAGGAAAAGAAAATGCCCTCTACTACCTCAGTCGAACTCTAGTCGGGGCGGAACACAACTACTCCCCAATCGAAAAGCAATGCCTGGCTCTGATATTTGCTGTGAAGAAGCTGAGGCACTATCTGCTGGCTCATCGGGTTATGCTGATCTCCAAGGTCGACCCGCTCAAACACTTAATGACCAAAGCAAGCCTAGCCGGCAGAATGGCAAGATGGGCTGTCATGCTACTTGAGTTTGACATAGTTTATACTCCTCAGAAAGCAGTAAAAGGGCAAGCTCTTGCAGACTTTCTCGCTGCTCATCCCATACCAGAAGGGTCGCCGCTAAATTGTGAGCTACCCGATGAACAAGTTCTGCACCTCGAAGAAGATGGGCCATGTTGGGAGCTCTACTTCGATGGAGCCTCATCAATAAGGACCTCCAGTAAATCAAGTGTCCCGGAGATAAAGGCAGGGATAGGATTGGTGTTCATCACTCCATCAATGGGAACCCTACGGCGCTCTTTCGCTCTCACCGAGCCTCAGACAAACAACGAAGCTGAGTATGAAGCTCTGATAGCTGGTTTGGAGCTCGCCGTAGAAATGGAAATCCGTCGGCTACGAGTCTACGGTGACTCCCAGCTTGTCGTCAACCAAGTAAGCGGCGACTATAAGGTATACAAACCCGAGTTAGCTCGGTACAGAAGCCGGGTGGTGGAACTCATGAAACGGTTCACTCACATTGAACTGACAAGAGTCCCTAGAGCATTGAACGGAAAAGCCGACGTACTCGCTCGCCTAGCCAAGGAGCTGGCTGATCCTGACATGGACGAAATTCTAATCACAGTCAGGAGCCGACAAATTCTACCCCCAGTCTGTCTACGAGAATAGAAAAGCGCGGAACAGGAGAGCAGTCCCGCCGAAGAAGCTTCGATCATCCAAGACGAGCCTGATTGGAGAGAACCCTTCATAGAATACCTCCGATACGACAAGCTGCCTGAAGAAAAATCTGTGAGGATTCAGCTGAAGAAAAGAGCTCTCCGATACGTGTTTGTAAATGACACGTTATACCGTAGGTCATATGACCAACTCTGGCTCAGGTGCCTGTCATTGGCCGAAGCCCAAAAGGTCATGAAAGATGTCCACTCGGGCGTTTGCGGTGCTCACCAATCTGGCCCCAAGATGCGACTTCAAATCAAACGGCTTGGGTATTACTGGCCCACCATGATACGGGATTGCGGAGAGCATGCAAGGAAATGTTATGTCTGCCAAATTCACGGTGATTTTATTCACAAGCATCCCAATCCATTGCATTCTACAGTGGCGTCGTGGCCCTTCGAAGTCTGGGGCACCGACATTGTTGGCCCAATTGATCCTCCGTCATCTAAAAGCCACCGGTTCATACTGGCCGCGACAGACTACTTCTCCAGATGGGCTGAAGCTGTCCCGCTAAAAGAAGTCAAGACAAAAGATATTCTGACATTCTTCCAGCATAATATTCTATACCGCTTCGGTACACCAAGAAGAATCATTTCTGACAACGGGCCTTCTTTCAAGAGCTTCAATGTCTCAAGGTTCGCTACTCAGCACAAGATAGACTGGAGATATTCCTCCATCTATAATCCAAGAGCCAACGGGCTAGCCGAAGCCTTCAATAAGACTCTATGCAAGCTCCTGAGGAAAAATGCTTCAGCCAACAAGAGAGACTGGAATCTCAAACTTCACGAGGCGTTGTGGGCATATCGTACCACGCACCGTACTCCAACACAGTCCACTCCATACTCATTGCTCTTCGGAGTGGAGGCGGTCCTCCCCCTCGAAGTCGAAGTTCCAAGCTTAAGAATGGCCGTTCAGCACGAGTTGACGGAGGAGGAAAACGTGCTCCTTCGACTTGAAGAACTCGATGCCCTCGAAGAAAAGAGGCTCGCGGTGCAGCAAAATCTAGAGCTATACCGAGCCCAAATGTCACGGGCCTATGACAAGATAACTCGTCTCCGCGCTTTCAAGAAAGGTGAATTGGTGTTGGTCCTTAAAAGACCGATCATCCTCAATCGACATGCCAAGGGAAAATTCGAGCCAAACTGGGAAGGACCATACGTCATTGAGAAGGTGTTCGACGGAGGATCCTACCAACTAATAAGTGCCGAGGGAGAAAGGCCCATGCCACCCATCAATGGACGATATCTCAAGAAATACTACACATGAATGCTCCAAGTCGCAGGCGAATTGAGCACATCAGCCCTACGGTCTGGATCAGACACCTGCAAAACCGTATACAATCCACGGGCGTAAATAACCCCTATTTCTCCCAAATCCTGCCGGTGAGACTACTTTTAAAGTCCCACCAGCGGCAAAAAAAAAAAAAAGAAAAAGAAAGAAAAAGAAAAGAAGAAGAAGAAGAAATAAACGGTATGTCCACAAGCAAAACGGGCACGGATGAAAACCCGAAAGGGCTCCGTGAGTAAAAACAGCAGGACTACCGGCGAGTCTGTGAAAACCCGAAAGGGCGCAAACTCGTGAAAAGAGATGAAATACACTCGCAAAGTCCTCTCGACCTTGTGAAGAGAAAACCCCTGCGTGAGATCCTTACGACTCACAATGGAGCAACACACTTAGGAATCCTCACGATTCTTAAGGAGAAAATACACCTGCGGGATCCTTACGACTCGTAGGGAGAAAATGCTTTATGGGACCCTCACGGCCCATAAAATTGAAAAGCCTTAGGTGATAGGAACCCAAACCTATCTCCTAAGCCATCGTTCCCCAACAGGCAACGGCAAATGATGAGTCGCTCCTGGCATTTCGCTTCAGTGTTAGCGGTGCTGATGCCGACCAAAAACCCAAATCCCAAGTTCTCCCAAGGCAAATGATGAGTTGCTCCTGGCATTATTCCAGTGCAGCAATGCTGATGCCGAACAAGATCCAAATTCCAAGTCCCCAACCCCAAAGTGGCGAATGATGAGTCGCTCCTGGCATTATTCCAGTGTAGCGATGCAGACGCCAACCAAATTCCAAATCCTATACCCCAATGGCGAATGATGAGTCGCTCCTGGCATTATTCCAGTGCAGCG
Organism: Agapanthus africanus; assembly: GCA_030015575.1. NCBI lineage: Eukaryota > Viridiplantae > Streptophyta > Magnoliopsida > Asparagales > Amaryllidaceae > Agapanthus > Agapanthus africanus. The sequence goes on along the minus strand of CM057339.1, from coordinate 901,230,510 downwards.
ATGCAGACGCCAACCAAAATCCAATTTCTCAAAATTCTCCCGGCCCTACGGTTAGTCCCCAAATTGACTACCGTATACAATCCACGGGCTCAAATAATTCTCATCACCCTCAGGCCCCACCGTAATCACCAGTCACGCGGCTGGTCTCCGCCTTTGGAATTATGCTCTATTGAGAAGACCCACTCATGTGTCCTCACGATACATAAGGAGAACAAACCTTCGTGGGATCCTTACGATTCACGAAGGAAAAACACACTTAGGAGTCCCCACGACTCCTAAGGAGAACATACACCTGCGGGATCCTTACGACTCGCAGGGAGAAAATACCGTTATGGGACCCTCACGGCCCATAAAATTGAAAAGTCTTAGGTGGTAGGGATCTAAACCTGTCTCCTAAGCCATCGCTCCCCAATCCCCATGCACCAAGAGGCGAATGATGAGTCGCTCCTGGTACTACATTCCAGTGCAGCGATGCAGACGCCAACCAAATTCGCTCCCCCAATCCCCAAGTGGCGAATGATGAGTCGCTCCTGGTACCATATTCCAGTGCAGCGATGCAGACGCCAACCAAATTCCAAATCCCATACCCCAACGGCGAATGATGAGTCGTTCCTGGTACCATATTCCAGTGCAGCGATGCAGACGCCGACAAAGTCCCGAAATTTTTCCGGCCCTACGGTCTGGATCATACATCCTGCAAAACCGTATACAATCCACGGGCGTAAAACAATCCCAATTTCTCCCAAATCCTCTCGGGGCAAATGATGAGTTGCTCCTGGCATTATTCTAGTGCAGCAATGCAGATGCCAAACAAAAACCAAAATCCCAAAATCCTCTCCATGACAGATGATGATTCGCTCCTGGTACCATATTCCAGTATAGCGATGCTGATGTCAACCCAAATCAAAATCAACAAGTCAACTTCCACTCCGACGCCACAGAAAGCGGAGCAAGTCAGAATCCAATCTCGACACCGCAAGAAGCGGAGCAAGTCAAGTCTACCCCTGACACTGCAAGAAGCAGAGCAAGTCAAATCAAGCATCGACCGTCCACGTCGCTAAAAGGGCAGCACCGACCGTCCACGTCGCTAAAAGGGCAGCACCGACCGTCCAAGTCGCAAAAAGGGCAGAACCGACCGTCCACGTCGCTAAAAGGGCAGCATCGACCGTCCACGTCGCTAAAATGGCAGCACCGACCGTCCACGTCGCTAAAAGGGCAGCACCGACCGTCCAAGTCGCAAAAAGGGCAGAACCGACCGTCCACGTCGCTAAAAGGGCAGCACCGACCGTCCAAGTCGCAAAAAGGGCAGAACCGACCGTCCACGTCGCTAAAAGGGTAGCACCGACCGTCCAAGTCGCTAAAAGGGCAGAACCGACCGTCCATGTCGCAAAAAGGGCAGAACCGACCGTCCACGTCGCTAAAAGGGCAGCACCGACCGTCCAAGACGCAAAAAGGGCAGAACCGACCGTCCATGTCGTAAAAAGGGCAGTGCCAGCTTCCCAAAAGTGGGAACCAAATCAAGTCGCCTCCACGCGAAAGAAGATCCATCAATTTCATGCACACGACCCACATATGTGGTGTGCATTTATTGATGGGGGGCAATTTGTTGGGGTAAAAATTTACACCCCGGTTGACCAAGTCAAAATCCAAGTCAACCCCAAGCCAAGTGGGCCCAAGCCCAGACCCAGTGGGCCCATGCCCGAGTCGAGCCCGAACATGAAGCGGCCGGCCTCCTCCACGCCAAGATAAAATTTTTGTAATAAATAATCTTGTTGCATTTTCTTTTATTTTATTTTATGGATAAATGTAAGAAAATGGGTATAAAGCCAAATTTTTGTAAAGCCCATGGCTTATGTGCAAAAAGAAATGGCACATGAGCCATGAAATAGGCAAAATGCCATTTTGTGAAGCCCAAGGGGCTATGTGTAAAATGTATGGCCTATAAAGGCAAAGATAATGAAATATCTCAAGAACTTTTTCTCTCTCCAAAAAAAAAAAAGTCTCAGAGCTGAGCTCTTTCTTCCATCTTCAAGGTTCCAAAACCTTCTTCTTTCTCTTGAATTAAATCAAGAGTTTTACTCTTCCTTTTCCAAAACAAATTAGTTTTTCACCACAAAACCCACAAAGGGGAACTTGGATCTATCATTAGATCTGAAAAAGAAGAGATTTTGAGATTTCACATCTCTTGATCTTCAAGATCCAGCAAGCAACAGGAAGAAGAAGAACATCGTTCACTAAACCCCCAAAAAAAAAAAAAAAAAACACACTCAGGAGTCCAACTCCTCTCTGATTTCTCTTCTGAGAAATTTGTTTTAGCAGCGCGCAGCGCAAGTGCGCAAAGCGCCCGCGTGCCGACACGTGGCGCGCGCGCTTGCGCAAGTGCGCAAAGCGCCCGCGTGCCGACACGTGGCGCGCGCGCGCTTGCGCACCTAAGCGCTTGCGCAAGTGCGCAAAGCGCCCGCGTGACGACACGTGGCGCGCGCGCTTGCGCACCTGCGCGCTTGCGCACGTGCGCAAAGCGCCCGCGTGCCGACACGTGGCGCGCGCGCGCGCTTGCGCACCTGCGCGCTTGCGCAAGTGCGCAAAGCGCCCACGTGCCTACACGTGGCGCGCTTGCGCACCTGCGCGCAGCGCTCATGCGCAAAGCGCCCACGTGCCGACACCCGTAAAAACTCTGCGTGGCTCCCGATATATCCAAAACCCCCCTTTCAGAACAGAACACACGTACACTGCACATTGAGTTCGCATGACCAGTTTAACCCGTTAATCGGAGGTTCCCTCGCCCCAAAGGCGAGGGGTAATTAACGGCAGCTTAGTCCACGGCTGCCGGAGATTCGGATCCCCACAATCATTAAACCCCGGCCTACCCTAGGCAGGGGAAATCTGTAGTACGCCTGACAAGCGTGCGCGTATTCCCATCTCAATGGGGTGACGAAAAAACACCCTACACTTGGCAAATCCCTCAATTCAGGGAAACAAGCATCCTTGATGAAAGCCTCCTGATTCGCGTCGGCTCGCAGAGAAACCAGTGTCTCCGCGGGAAATTTCCGATCCGTCTCAACCCCGAAGAAACCAGTGTCTTCGGCAAATCCTTCGACTCGAGGAAACAAGTGTCCTTGACGAAGAAAATCCTGATTCGCGTCGACTCGCAGAGAAACCAGTGTCTCCGCGAGAAATTCTCGATTCGTTTCAACACCAGGGAAACAAATATCCTTGGCAAATCCCTCAATTCAGGGAAACAAGCGTCCTTGATGAGAGCCTCCTGATTCGCGTCGGCTCGCAAAGAAACCGGTGTCTCCGCGGGAAATTCCCGATCCGTCTCAACCCCGAAGAAACCAGTGTCTTCGGCAAATCCTTCGACTCGAGGAAACAAGTGTCCTTGATGAAGAAAATCCTGATTCGCGTCGACTCGCAGAGAAACCAGTGTCTCCGCGAGAAATTCTCGATTCGTTTCAACACCAGGGAAACAAATATCCTTGGCAAATCCCTCAATTCAGGAAAACAAGCGTCCTTGATGAGAGCCTCCTGATTCGCGTCGGCTCGCAGAGAAACCAGTGTCTCCGCGGGAAATTCCCGATCCGTCTCAACCCCGAAGAAACCAGTGTCTTCGGCAAATCCTTCGACTCGAGGAAACAAGTGTCCTTGACGAAGAAAATCCTGATTCGCGTCGACTCGCAGAGAAACCAGTGTCTCCGCGAGAAATTCTCGATTCGTTTCAACACCAGGGAAACAAATATCCTTGGCAAATCCCTCAATTCAGGGAAACAAGCGTCCTTGATGAGAGCCTCCTGATTCGCGTCGATTCGCAGAGAAACCAATATCTTCGCGGGAAATTCCCGATCCGTCTCAACCTCGAAGAAACCAGTGTCTTCGACAAATCCTTCGACTCGAGGAAACAAGTGTCCTTGACGAAGAAAATCCCGATTCGCGTCGACTCGCAGAGAAACCAGTGTCTCCGCGATAAATTCTTGATTCGTTTCAACACCAGGGAAACAAATATCCTCGGCAAATCCCTCAATTCAGGGAAACAAGCGTCCTTGATGAGAGCCTCCTGATTCGCGTCGGCTCGCAGAGAAACCAGTGTCTCCGCGGGAAATTCCCGATCCGTCTCAACCCCGAAGAAACTAGTGTCTTCGGCAAATCCTTCGACTCGAGGAAACAAGTGTCCTTGACAAAGAAAATCCTGATTCGCGTCGACTCGCAGAGAAACCAGTGTCTCCGCGGGAAATTCCCTATTCGTTTTAACACCAGGGAAACAAATATCCTTGGCAAATACCTCAATTCAGGGAAACAAGCGTCCTTGATGAAAGCCTCCTGATTCGTGTCGGCTCGCAGAGAAACCAGTGTCTCCGCGGGAAATCCCCGATTCGTCTCAAATTGCAAGATGAAGCCTCAGGTAGCAGGGATAAAAAAAAACTTGTTTCCTGAGGAATGAGACCCTGCAAGTCGGTCTAAAACGGTCTCTTGCATACTATTCACGGGTCTCACTCTCCAAAGTCGAATTTCAACAAGGAGGGAAACAACCGCTTACGGGTCCTCTTGACTCTTAAGAGGGAAAAATTCTCTTATAAGATCCTTACGACTTATAAGAGAAAACGAGCTTAGGAATCCTCACGATTCCTAAGGAGAAAATACACCTACGAGATCCTCTCGATCCGTAGGGAGAAAAGTCTCTATGAGACCCTCATGGCTCATAGAGTTGAAAAGTCTTAGGCGGCAGATCTGAACCTGCGGCCTGAGCCATCGCTATCTCTTGGAGAAATCTAGATGCTTACTCTATTATCTGTCAATTGTGTTTATCAAGACAGCATGCCGAGGATAAAAGAAAGAAGAAAGCACCAAAAAGGACATTCGATGTACATTTGATCAAACATTTGAGACACGTTCATTCATGCATGTGCGAAAGACTCAGAACGAGAAATAAGATATGCTGAAATAGAAATTTTCCATTCATATTGCAAAGGATTCTTACAATCGTAAAGTACTAAGCAAAGACATTGTCCAAAATATTACAATGGCAAGACCTCAAATCCTGAACAGGGATTGAGGAACTCAAAAGTAACCGTGTCCAAAACTTTCCAAGCCTGGCGAACCATCCTAGTATGCTTCCTTTCGCGAGCCCGAGCGTCGGGATCCCCACTGATGTCCTCCTCCCTCCGATAAGCAACAAGTATTGCGGATTGTTGAAAAGCTTGGTGCAGAAGATCGATAAGATTATCTCGCCTCCTCTTTGAGATTAGGCTCATCAGATACACCGAGTGCACCTTATCCTCGGCGGTATCCAATGCCCCAAGCGGCACACCAGCACAGGATAGGGGTGTTAGTTATATGTATGCCCTAGAGGCCATTACTATACGTAGGATGTATATTGTAGTGGATGCTGGGACGTATATAGGGAGGACTTTCTTGCTCGACATGATAGTATGCTATCTAGTTGCTCTTTACCTTAACGTGTATACTGATTGTCTCTCTGTTACATGTTGGTAAAGCCCTTAGGATGTGTACTTGACTACCTGGACTATGATGCGGATCATACTAGTGGGGACATGGTAGTCCATAAGTACATCCTTCACTGTCCCTAGTCGTGGGTGTATCGAGACGGGGCATCGATATACCAGAGTAGACTAGCGTATACCTTCTCGACCCATACAGATGGGCGATGGATGATCCCATATCCATTGGTGTTTGACATCAGAGATGATATACGGGTGCTCAGTATAGACTGGGTACACTGGACGGACTCGTCGAGAACTCCCAGATGGTATTATACCTCACGTCAGATGGCAGTTCTCTGGTGACACTGGTACAGAGTAGTCTGTTGACCCAAGATCGTCATAGAGTCTTGTGTGGTTCCCACTGTGCTTTGATTTCCATCTTACCACGTCCAAGAGGGCGTGCAAAACGGTGGTTTTTGGGTACAGTCCCGAGTCACATGGAGGCAATGAGCGATAGGAGGGGATTCGTCTCTCCCGGTATAGGGGGTTGATGTTGCGCTGTGTTCGATTGGCTATAACAGGAAGTCCCTGGCCAGGGCTGATCAGAGAATTGCTGGTAAGTGTTACCAGTAGTTTCTCGAACAGTTATAGACCTCATATCGACACGACTTATCGAGCTATTGGGGTCTGACGTTTACCACCCCTAGGCAAGATATGCGACATATCAGACGATCAGACCGGACTGTACGGTAGTGTTACTGGTTGGATTCACTGGAGTGTGAGCGGGCTTGCTCGTCGATCTTCAGATCGCTCAATACCCGGATGGCCGTTACGTTTAGCAGACCGCTTGCGGCTTGTGGGTGCTTGATATGATCATCATCTGCTGCAAGCGTATTGACGAGTCTTTAGAGTCCTACACAGAGGTTTCCTGGCTCAAGTGAAACGAAATAGGAGCGCATATGAGATATGTGCGGGACCGAGAATAATGCGTGTATGTGATACCGTATTTCATTCTCGCGATGAATGCGTCGAATGGTTGTATACGATATAACCCAGTTATCGAATCAAGGATTGATTCGATAAGCCGATACATTGTATACTAGTCGGTTGTGTGCGACATGACCGGATCATTGAATCAAGTGTTGATTTAATGATTTAATGCATAATTATATATTTGATATATTACTTTGCATTAACTAGTATTGGTTCACTTTAAATGGATTTTCTCACTCGGGTGTGCGCATTGCATATGCGATATGATTTTGTGCACATGATTGTATCATGTTTGATGATACATGCTCCTTGGTTAAGTGTACAGTATTAGACTATGATTAAGTGGATGATTAGGGTTTTTACTTATTCATTTATTTGGCAAAAGGAAAATGGTGGCTAATTTGGATATATGTTGAAGCTTCATGAAGCTTTGACTTAGTCACCATTTTTGTCTTCATTCCTAACCTAACCATTCACTTAACTTGGGTTTAGTCTCTACACTTAACCATGGTTGATCATGATAAGTATTATTATTTTCTATTTTCTAATTAACACTTATCATAACAATTAGCTTCATCTTCTTCATCTTCTTCAAGGAAGAAAAGCTTAATTCATCAATGGTGATTGATGATAAAGAGTGAGAAATCCAATTCTAAAGTCTACCCACTTCCTATTTCTTCATCCTCTACCTCTTACCAAGTAGTAGAGTGTGTTTCCTTCACAAGTTTTTAGGGCTTGGTGAAGGTGGAGCTTGATTTAGCGATGCCTCGATGTAGATCATCTTCGGCATGGACATCGACGACCTAGCTCGCTTTTTCTCCGACGAAGCCGACTCTAGAGTCCGGATTCCTTTTGGACAGCGGAGATGACTTCGTTGCGGAGCTATGGAGGTGGAGCACCAGATCTACAAAGGTTGTATTTCCGTTTTCCCATTAGTTAATTGTTAACTAGTTATCTTTTCGCCTAGAAATCTAGCCAACGATCCGTAGTCGGGTCTCTCAGCACCTAGAATTTTTGAAATTGGCATGGTTGATGCCTTGTGAGACCTCACTAGTGTGCCTAGGAACCCTACAGTGGTATCAGAGCCTAGCTAGAGCCTTAGACGAAGTCCAGATGAAGTTTGAAACCCGAAGGAACCCGAAATCCCAACTCAAATGTGCTCTCTGTACTTTTTCTAAAAACAGGGATTTTTCTATATTAAAAATATGCAGAAAAACATGCAGGAAAATCTAAGAGTTACTGTGAAATCGTGTGCCCTAATTCCATTAAATTGCCGCGTTTCCGCGGCACGAGCATGGCTTGTGCGGCGGAAACGCGGCCTTTTTGTCGTATTATGGGGTGATGTTTGCACGGTAACTCCTATTTGACAGTGCTGGTTTTCCTGGGTATTTTTAATATTTTTTCAAGAGTTTAATTTTTCTGGGTTGTTTTGGGGATTCGAATGTTCGATCGGATTATCAAATTTTGTCTGTGTGGCTTTCCGGATAATTTTTAGAATATGTTAAAAAGTTCGACCGGATATAAATACCCAATTTTTCCCCTGTCGGGAAATTTCCAAGTGTTGGATTTTTCCGTAGTTTAACGACGTTCTAAGTAGTGCAAGTAACGCGATGGACCCTCTAGAAGACAACAAACCTTAACTCGATTATGTGACCGTCTTGAACTGCCCTTTGAACCTTTGGGTTTGGGGCAGTACGGCGTGCCACATGTGAGGCGTTGGCTTGACCTTTCTACGGCTGGACCGTCGGTACTGAGGCACGAACTGAATGTTGTTAGACTTATTTCATGTGTTGATCTGTATCGGGAAAACTTGGGTGTTCGAATGTTCAATCGGAAAGTTTAACATTTTCTAATTATCTGGAATGGGATACAATTATTGGAATTCACAAGATGTTATGAGATAACGGAATGAATATTATAAACGTAGCAGTTTAGTCTCCCTTGATCGGTTGCCACGGAATTTTGATGTGATCAAAAATCCGTCGCAATCACATAGCGTACGCGGATACTCGCCGGGTAAACTTAATAGACAGCCTCACTCCATAGCCCCGACCAAGTGACTGTAGGAGAACCCCGTCGCCGAAAGCATCCGTTCGGGTGCTCGCGGTAGCGGTGTTCCGCCTTGGTGCACTTCGTCGACGGTATCGGGGGTGCGGCCGTCTACTGAAGTTTGCGACGAGCATTCGATCAGCATGTCGGGAATCTTGTTGAATTGCCCGACTTGATATTGAAAAGAGTTTTCGATAATGAGACTAAAATGCGGGGTTTATAATTGTTAGGCATGGGATGTCTAAGTAATTCATTTGGTCAGGCATGCGATGTCTGAGGTGGTTGCGGATTCCAACTGTTGTAGTTTTACACTTTCTTTTCTGTGACCGTAAGTGTAATATGTGATATCGCCGGTTTCGTTGCTAAATGTCAACGACAATTGGGATACGCATGTTTACTTACGTTGATGACATGTGATGTTATGTGTTGCTGGATATGTTATATTGGATCGTCGTGTTTGAATAGCCGGGGGTTTTTATGTGAGAGGAGTGTTTTTCATTTTCATTCATGTAAAAACTTGTATGTAATATTCTTTTATTGGGGCACTTCCAGGTTGCGGAAGTTGTCACCGTTTGTATATTATTTACTTTTCTGCACTAGGATAGACCCAAGGAGGAGGGCACAAGTAACCGGGTTCTGGAGTCCAGTGGGAGACCAACTCGAGGAGTCGAGTCCGGGTCTTCTAACTCTAGAATTGGTAGGGTTGCTTGCCGCTCTCGTAGGGGTCTAGGGGTGTGGGTTTGGCTATTCATCGCGACCGTGGAATCCGTGTTTTATACTGGCTCGTATTGAAAACACGGACGTCCTAGTATATCCAATATTTCATATGATTCTTCTGCTGCGATATCTATGATGTGATCATGTGATGTTCTGTGATAGATACAGTATATAGTATATATGATATATTATATAGGCGTTACTTATGTTTTACACCCGCGCTAGCCCTGCCCCGCTCTGCCGTTAGTTACCTAACCTAACGGTGCACGAGGGGACATCGAGGCGAATGCGGATGGCATAAGTGTACGTCGTATTTATCTGTGATGTTTAGGTACTTAAATGATGGGACTTCATTAATATGATTAATGAAATAAAAGAAACCTAAGATGTTGTAGAATCGAATTTCAAAATAAAACAGGTAGCTACAGTTCTTGCTTTGCACAGCGGTATATGTGATATATCCTGCACCTTATTCGATGAGGAAAGGACCGAGATCCCTTCACCGGGAGTGACTCCTTTAGCAATAACTGGCAGATGCTACACATTCGGTTTGTCTTTTGATTGCTTTTAAGAGTTTTTGCTTTGCACAGCGATATATATGATATATCCCGCACCTCATTCGACGAGGAAAGGACCGACGATCCCTTCACCGGGAGTGACTCCTTTAGCAAAACTAGAAAAGCCTCAAAAGCACTCCATTTTAAAATCATTTGATTCTACAGCGATATCAAGTTCATTACGCAATAGGTTTTCAGAAAAACCTGTCGTAGCCCTCCGTCATTTCAGATACGTACTAGTTAGTATTCGTGCTGCGGTTGTTTGGCCTCCGTCAAGGCGTAGTGTACGGTAGCTAACTAGTGCTTATCTGCTAGCATATGATGCGATTGGATTAGGGTATTCGTATGGCGTTGTTTGGCCTCCGTCAAGGGTCGTGCGGGTGGGTTTAATTCAATCAGGAAATGACGGGTTGAACTTGACTAGCGGACTATGGGTTGTTTGGCCTCCGTCAAGGTCATAGCGAGCTAGGGGCAAAATATTATCGGGAATTTCAAGTGTTGAAATTTGCAATGAGATTGCATACCTTCTATGAGATAGTTGGATCCCGATACCCGCTGCGAGTAAGAGTTACTCCTGGGAGAGTTTTATACATTACAATTAGCCGATCAAGTAGGTGTCTAGAAAGGTGTCAACGGGGTTACGCCTCTGGGAAAACCAGGTTTACATTAATTAGGTTCGTGCGAAAGCACGGGGGACCTCCCTCAAAGTACCGACACTGGCCTGGCTGAAAGATTGGCGAACTTGTAGTATGTAATTAATCCCGGCTAGTCTTTCCTTTTAGGGTTTGAAGGAAGATTTGATAAAAAGCAGTGGGAGCCATCCTGATTAGATAAAATAATAACCAATCTATTCTTGACAGAGCGCACGCTGAGTGTTTTCTTCTCTCTCTCTCCAGGTAGCGACCATATCACGCCTTAATCAAGATAATAAAACGGATTATTGACCGAACCCGCTTGTTATACTGAGCCGGGGAACGTTGGTGCCGCTCCAACTTATAAATGTTATAAGACAGAGCAGGAAATTGGGGAATACCAGATTTCCCGTGCCGCCCAAACGAAGAGAGTGCATGCTGATGCATCATCTTCGGGTGTGTTCATTACAGAGAACTGTTTCTCAGTATCCTTTACGTCCTGGGTATGTGATACCAGATCAGGATCCCAGATATGTAATATGTTACATAGGGCTACAGAAAGGTAGAGAACTGAGAACGGGTGATAAGTTTCATGAGGCAGAAAACGGGGCAAGTGTTGCAGCCAAGTCTGTTGGTCACTGTCACCCTGTATTACAATACATTGATTCTGAACGAATGTTATTAGATACCGAACCTGATATACAAAATCATATCAGTCTCTTTATTAGTAAAGAAATGATAAAATTTTGTATTGTTGGATAATGTTTTGAACATTTCCTATATCAAAAGTTGATCGGTTCAGGCACGTTATCTAAAAGCATTCATGTTCTAAATCAAACTACAGTTCTTAGTATACGGATCACACACAAGAGGAAGAGTTCAGAAATGAACGAATTCTTCTTGAGGCATTGTAGACTAGGTCAGATCAATGTGACCCGACTAGCTAGAGTTACATAAAGATGCATATTTAAATCAGTTTGAATTTACATCTTGTGAAACTTGCCAGTCATGTCACAGAGATAAGATGACCATAGCTCTGTTTACTGGAAACAGAGAAAGAGTTGATGAACTCTTGGGATGATACATGTTGATGTATGTAAGGTCCCCTGTCTACACATGCCAAGACAGGTTCTTTTTACTTCATTACATTCTTTGATAATCTCTCGAGACTCAGACATATGTTCCTGTTGAAACACAAGTCTGAACCTTTTGAGATATTCACAGAATATAAGTGAGAAGTAGAGAACCAAAATACGGGTATAAGTATTATGTCTTATGATGAGATCAGGGAGGAGAATACTTGTGCATGGAATTCCTGGACTATTCTAAAGGAGAATGAGATTCTCTCTCAGCATTACTCCTCCGTATACACCATAGCACGATGGTATATCGGGGCGGAGCAGATACACCCTATTTGATATGGTGTGCTCTATGATGAGTAATACTGAGTTACCTTTTTCCTTTTGGGAGTTATGCACTTACGAAGTTGCATACCTATTGAATAGGGTTCCAATCAAATCAGATGCCTACCGCTTCATATGTGATATGGAAAAGGAAGAGCCCATTTCTTAAGTTAGTTAAGATTTGGAGTTGTCCGGCCTATGTCTGAAAGCAAAATCCGGACAAACTCGAGGCAAGGTCTGTTATGTACAACTGGAAATGTTCCAGCTATACAAACAGCAGCTGATGATTTGATAGAACCAAAGTATTCAGTAGATTCCAACGAACCTCAGCCTCTCCGCCAATCTAGTAGGGTTCCTCACCCACCTGAGAGATACTTCGATTTCTCTATAACAGTGGGAGCGAGGATTGCATCATGAGATGATGACCCAACTAGTTTCGAGCTGGCCATCGAGAGTAAGACTCTGTAAGAATGGCTGGATGCTTAGTGATCTGAGATGGAATCCATATACACCAACAAAGTATGGACTTTGGTTGCTATATCTGAAGGGTTAAATTCCCATCAAGAGCAAGTATATCTTGAGAAGATTACTTGGTGTAGATGGAAAAGTTGAGACTTTCAAAGCTAGACTTGTTAAAACTTTTCGTCATCGACCAGGCGTGGATTATGATGAAACCTTTTCAAGTGACTATGCTTAAGTCCATCCAGATCCTACTTGCCACGGCTACATACCATAACTACGATATCTGGCGGTTGGGTGTCATGACATCTTTTCTAAATGATGTTTTAGAAGAGAACGTCTATAAGTACACAGCCAGAGGGCCTCGTAGACAGTGGGAGCAGCGGAAACGTGTGCAAGATGCTTTATAGGATAAAGCAGGCATCGCGGAGTTGGAACATCTGTTTTGATGAATTAGTCAAAGAGTTTGACATCATCAAAATGGTAGATGAACCTTGTATAAACAAAAAGGTAGTAGGGAGTATGGTAACGATCCTCGTAGAGTACGTGGATGACATACTCTTGATAGGGAAGGAGTTTCCTATGCTACGCTCGGTCAATCTCCGCTTATCACAATGATTCTCCATATAGGATCAAAATGATACCTCCTAAATCCTGGATTTTGGATCTATGAGATAGATCTAATTGGATGTGAGGATTCTTACTAGTTGTAGTGAGATAGTATCAACCGATCCTGGGGAGAATCACTGGAAGGGTTCCAGGGTGATAAGGACGACTGAAAGTCAGTCGCAGGCATTGTCTTTACCCTCAGTAAAGGGACGGTATGTTGGAAGAGTTCCAAGCAAGATACCGTGACATACTAGACGATAAAGGCAGGATACATCGCTACTTAAGATGCTACCAAAGAGGCTGTTTGGGTGTATATTGGTTCATGAGATGAACTACGTTCCTACCATTGTGAGACAATGGAAGTGTGGCTTATGCCAAGGAACGTCCGTCCCATCAGTGATCCAGACATAATCTAAGGCAGTGTCACCTGATCATGGAGATGCTTGATCTCCAGGGTGATCGAGATTTGGAGAGTAGACTCAGAGGACAACACAGCGGATCCACTCACAAAGGCCTGTTCCCAGAGAGAGACTTTTATGGGATGGTTGAGTATAAGATACTGCAACCACTGCTATCAGATGGCCCTAGTGCAAGTGGGAGATTGTTAGTTATATGTATGCCCTAGAGGCCATTACTATACATAGGATGTATATTGTAGTGGATGCTGGGACGTATATAGGGAGGACTTTCTTGCTCGACATGATAGTATGCTATCTGGTTGCTCTTTACCTTAACGTGTACACTGATTGTCTCTCTGTTACATGTTGGTAAAGCCCTTAGGATGTGTACTTGACTACCTGGACTATGATGCGGATCATACTAGTGGGGACATGGTAGTCCATAAGTACATCCTTCACTGTCCCTAGTCATGGGTGTATCGAGACGGGGCATCGATATACCAGAGTAGACTAGCGTATACCTTCTCGACCCATACAGATGGGCGATGGATGATCCCATATCCATTGGTGTTTGACATCAGAGATGATATACGGGTGCTCAGTATAGACTGGGTACACTGGACGGACTCGCCGAGAACTCCCAGATGGTATTATACCTCACGTCAGATGGCAGTTCTCTGGTGACACTGGTACAGAGTAGTCTGTTGACCCGAGATCGTCATAGAGTCTTGTGTGGTTCCCACTGTGCTTTGATTTCCATCTTACCACGTCCAAGAGGGCGTGCAAAACGGTGGTTTTTGGGTACAGTCCCGAGTCACATGGAGGCAATGAGCGATAGGAGGGGATTCGTCTCTCCCGGTATAGGGGGTTGATGTTGCGCTGTGTTCGATTGGCTATAACAGGAAGTCCCTGGCCAGGGCTGATCAGAGAATTGCTGGTAAGTGTTACCAGTAGTTTCTCGAACAGTTATAGACCTCATATCGACACGACTTATCGAGCTATTGGGGTCTGACGTTTACCACCCCTAGGCAAGATATGCGACATATCAGACGATCAGACCGGACTGTACGGTAGTGTTACTGGTTGGATTCACTGGAGTGTGAGCGGGCTTGCTCGTCGATCTTCAGATCGCTCAATACCCGGGTGGCCGTTACGTTTAGCAGACCGCTTGCGGCTTGTGGGTGCTTGATATGATCATCATCTGCTGCCGGCGTATTGACGAGTCTTTAGAGTCCTACACAGAGGTTTCCTGGCTCAAGCGAAACGAAATAGGAGCGCATATGAGATATGTGCGGGACCGAGAATAATGCGTGTATGTGATACCGTATTTCATTCTCGCGATGAATGTGTCGAATGGTTGTATACGATATAACCCAGTTATCGAATCAAGGATTGATTCGATAAGCCGATACATTGTATACTAGTCGGTTGTATGCGACATGACCGGATCATTGAATCAAGTGTTGATTTAATGATTTAATGTATAATTATATATTTGATATATTACTTTGCATTAACTAGTATTGGTTCACTTTAAATGGATTTTCTCACTCGGGTGTGCGCATTGCATATGCGATATGATTTTGTGCACATGATTGTATCATGTTTGATGATACATGCTCCTTGGTTAAGTGTAAAGTATTAGACTATTATTAAGTGGATGATTAGGGTTTTTACTTATTCATTTATTTGTTTATTTATTCTTTTTTGGCAAAAGGAAAATGGTGGCTAATTTGGATATATGTTGAAGCTTCATGAAGCTTTGACTTAGTCACCATTTTTGTCTTCATTCCTAACCTAACCATTCACTTAACTTGGGTTTAGTCTCTACACTTAACCATGGTTGATCATGATAAGTATTATTATTTTCTATTTTCTAATTAACACTTATCATAACAATTAGCTTCATCTTCTTCATCTTCTTCAAGGAAGAAAAGCTTAATTCATCAATGGTGATTGATGATAAAGAGTGAGAAATCCAATTCTAAAGTCTACCCACTTCCTATTTCTTCATCCTCTACCTCTTGCCAAGTAGTAGAGTGTGTTTCCTTCATAAGTTTTTAGGGCTTGGTGAAGGTGGAGCTTGATTTAGCGATGCCTCGACGTAGATCATCTTCGGCATGGACATCGACGACCTAGCTCGCTTTTTCTCCGACGAAGCCGACTCTAGAGCCCGGATTCCTTTTGGACAGCGGAGATGACTTCGTTGCGGAGCTATGGAGGTGGAGCACCGGATCTACAAAGGTTGTATTTCCGTTTTCCCATTAGTTAATTGTTAACTAGTTATCTTTTCGCCTAGAAATCTAGCCAACGATCCGTAGTCGGGTCTCTCGGCACCTAGAATTTTTGAAATTGGCATGGTTGATGCCTTGTGAGACCTCACTAGTGTGCCTAGGAACCCTACAAGGGGAAGCGCTTCCTAAATTGCTCCCACAATAAGCTTCAAGAGAGGGGAGCGCCGAGGAAGCAGTTGGCCGTTGTATGCATCGAAGCGCCTCATGATTTCGGCACACTCGGCGTTGGTAAATTCTCGGTTTTGAGAATAGCCGAGTCGACGAATGTCCCTGTAAGAAATGATCTCGTTAAGATCATACATGTGGGCATCCATCACTCTTATAAAAGAAGATTGACAAAAATCAGCAACTCTTAAAAGTTCGGCCATATAATTTAAAAGGAGCATAGCTTCATTAATGAATCAAGAAATTATAAATGAAATCTTTCAGAGAGTAAGACTCTATTGATAGAATCCTAACAGGGTTCTCTTTAGTTCCCTTTAGATCCTTTTAGAGCAAAGCCCTGCTAAGTGAAACCCTAAAATGGGTTTTCAGGGATCTATTGAGAGCAAGACTCTGTCAATAAAAATTGATCTAATTTAATTAAATATTTTACCTAAAAGGTGCTTTTGGAAGAAATTCTAACTCTTGGAGTTCTTGAAGGCAAGAGCAAGTGATTGGTAGAGTTTTTGCGTGCTTAGTTAATTACCACAATCAAGACGGTTTCGCTTGTAGCTAGCCGGTTGAGTACGGGTCGTCCGCAGGGAGATGGGAATCTTTTTCTATGTGCTTTAACGAGTTAAGTCCAAATGTCCAGGTTTGTTTTGAGATTAACTATGTGCTAAAATGATATGTAAAGAGAGCTTGTTAGGGTTAGGATTATGTTAGTTTGAGTTAAGAGTCGCTCATTTCTTTCGTTGCCACTCTTAATATCAGTGTTACGGTAATCGGCAACAACGGGGATTAGCACGACTAGAAAGGAACTTGCGAGTATAAGCTAGGCTTTCCAACGCTTAAGTTCTTCCTTTTGGTGCTTGTCCGTCCGTTCTTGGCTCTTAGCCTTAACCTCCGGTTAATTCAACCACAACCGGTCTCACTAAGGAATCACCGCTATCATGTAGGATAGGGTGCCGTAGGGAGCGGATTGTGGTTTAATTAACGGGAGTCCAAATTAATATGTTGGGCAAGGAAAGAGTGAGAGAGATTTCCTTCTCTCAAACTTTCCTTATCCTACCCTAACAAGTATGGAAACTACTCACCCATTATAAGAAAAATGAAAATAAAACAAAAGGAGGAAGATAGAAAGAAAGGAGGTTAGAAGATTACAACTAGCTATTAGTGACCTCACCTCGGCAGGGATCAAGTGTAAGCATCATTGTTGTTTAAGGATAAAAAAAAAGAGAACAAGAAAGAAAAAAACAACAAATAACAACAACTAGATTAGCAAAAGAAAAATACAAGCAATTATAATTAATAATAAGACAAGCAGGGTAACCAAAAGAACTCCTTTATTCATCCTTCACTCACAAAAGCTCACTACAAGTTTTTAATGAAGAAGAGATGAGAAGAGGAAGAAGAACAACAACATATAACCTAAATCTAAATATAAGAATAAGCACCCTTGGCTTGGCAATGTTCTGGGCTATTTATAGTAGTAAACTGAAATTTTAGGGCAACATTCTGGATCATCATGAAAAGACCAAACAGCCCTGAAAACTTTCCATCTGACGAGACAGTATGGCCGCGGATCCACGGCCCAGACCCCATGTTGGCCGCGGATCCGCGGCCATAATGATGAGTTGGCTCATCACCTTTTGTGGGGTTCCCTGGTTTCCTCATTCCTTTTGTCTGGTATATGTTGTTTGTCATAATTTCTTCACGATTTTTCCAGAATTTCTGCTGATCAAAAGGTGATGTGATGTGGATCTTTTGCCATGATTTTTCTTGAGCTCCGCGTAGATATGTTGGATCTTGTGTTGACCTTGAGCTTTGTGCATGAAAATAACATTGATTTTCCATTTTGTCCCTTAAACTGGTGTGCGGCAATATACGGATAGAGAGCGGAGACCCGTGTTTTATCTGTGGTTGGCGGTAATCCGGACTTTGTCATGCTTTTCCATGAATTTCACCGTTTAGAGCCGAGAACCTGTATCCTGCAATTGACTAGCAAACACGGCTCAAGAGTACCTACCGATAAGCAATATGATAAAAATTGGGCGGTATAAAAATGCAAAAATCTGATATGAACAAATACCCCCAAACTTATCATTTGCTCGTCCCGAGCAAACCCAATTTATTCACAAAAATTCCTAACCCCACTTTCGCAGGGAACGCGATTGCACTGAGCATGTGCAACAAGCCGTTAAACCTCTAGGTGTCCCTAGAAGGAGGAGTGTTGTCTCCTGAGGGTTTTCAGCGGATACTACCCACAAAATCCGGTCAAGCTAGTTTTGCAAAATAACCATGATTCAAACCCTAAAGTTTTGTTTCAGAAAATAACAATTCTATTATCCTAAGTCTAGACTATCGAACCTTTATTTTTCACACCTCGCTTCTTATTTAACTTAAGATTTTATATGTCTTTACGTGCAGTGCAAATAGTATCGTTAAGTTCCAGAAGGATCGATTAAAGTCATCATGTCACACAATAAAGCCCAGATAAAAATTTTAAAAGGATCACATAAGTTTTATAAAGAGTTAAGCATTTTTCAAGTTTCGTTTTCCAGTAAAGTTTCAACTTCAGAATTTCTATCTTCCTTAACAGGAAACTAGGTCTTATTTTTCACTCCACCTTTTTCTTGTTTTCATTTCATACACACCTCTGTGAACGTGCAATAGTCTTTATCATAGAATAAAACCTTCATATCTCCGCTAGAAATATTTTTTTATAAAAGTCTGTCTTTTGTCAAGATTATTCTAACACAAAGAACCGTTAGGAATTTTAACTTGGAGAGAACACTTGCTTGACTTTGTTTTAATCTGGACTTTCTAGGCTTCTTAACGAGTTTTGGGCCAATGCACCCAAACCAGTTGGCTTTAGGGCATTAGGTGTAGAGACACCCTAGCGGACTTAATTACTCAAGTTACCTAGGCCTAAAAACAAAAGACAATTTAGCGTGAAAATCATGATGATTCAATGCGAACGGAGATATAACCGGCAGTTCATATATTTTTTTTTGTGGATAAAAGACGTGTTTAGTGGGTTAGGTGTGTAATCATTCTAATCAAGTTCCAGATGGGTTATTTTTCAGAACTAGTTCCAATTAAGGCATCAATAACATTCCTTCATATTTGCTTCACTTCATAAACTATTCTTGATTTTACTTATTTCAGAACAAACCTATTTGATCCTCATAAAATCATTTATCCATTTAGGAATTTTTAGACATAATAGACTTGTTATCTAATTTCCAAAACTCACGACACGTGTAGTGTGATGTAAAGACGTATATCAGCTATAGTTAACTTCAAAGGAGAGTTATCTTTCAGGTTTTCAAAATCTAAAAGTAAGATTTAGTTATTCTTATCTTATCAAACAAAACTGTCGAAATGTTGAATCAGAGTTCTCCCACCAGCTAACTTGACAGAAAAGTTTTTATGTTTTTAGAAAATTTTCTGATTTTTATGGATTTTAGTATGCAGATGCAAAATATACATATGAATGCGAAGGTTAGAAATGCGTACCGAGCGTACCCCCAAACTTAAACTGGACAGTGTCCTCACTGTCATTGCATGAAGAGATCATTGAAGGGTCAAAATTGTCGGTTAGATATACACAATTTTTTTGTGTTTGTTTTTAGAGAAAAGAAAAATAGTAAAAATGGAAAAGAATATCCACAAATAAATACAAAAAGGTATATACATACCCCCAAACTTATTTGGAACAATATTCACTGTTCTTGGCTGGATAACCGAAGTTTGGTGGTAGGCAGAGGAAGATTATGCAGGGTAAACCGGCTCCTGTAAGACCAGGAGCTTCTCTGTTGGTTCGGCGCTAAGGTACGGCTTAAGTCGGTGTCCGTTTACTTTGAAAAATGAACCGTCCTTTGGATTCTCCAAATCCACAGCGTCATGCGGATACACATTCCGCACAAAATACGGCCCTTTCCAGCGAGATCTGAGCTTTCCTGGATGGAAGTGTAGCCGGGTGTCGTAAAGTAGTACCTTTGACCAGGTACGAAAGTTTTGCGCAAAAGGTGTTTATCGTGAAACACCTTCGTTCGGTTCTTAACGACAACCGCGTTGTCGTAAGCCTCATCCCTAAGCTCGCTCAATTCGTTCAACTGCAGCTTCCGATGGCTGTCCGCATCTTCGAGAGACAGATTCAGTTCTTTATCGCCCAAAATGCGCGATTGTAACACCCTAGTTCATTTATACCAATTCCAGTTCTCGTATTTCCTTAATTAAGGCATTTTCCTTATTTATCGTGTTTTGGGTGCGAATAGTATTTTACATTTTACATTGCATTCGACCCGACCCGCTTGCTTGAACCTGTTTGATTCATATTTACAGATTACCCTGACTTGTTACATAAACACGTGCATCTCATGTATACTGCATACTGGCATTTTACCATATAACATTTTAGGTCATGTAAAATAATTTAAAATTGCATTTCATAGCATGCATGATACCCCTAACCCCGTGGTAGCATCCGCGCATCTTGTTCTCGTCCCGTTCAGTGAAACGGACGTGTTGGGATGGCGACGCGCATGTACATGCATCCGTTCTTAGGGGTATGCATTTTCATTACCTGAGCATTCATTTTGAATTTTGAAAGTCGCACATATTTTTCGTATTTTAAATCTGAAGTTTTAGACCCGACCCGGGCGCGTTTTGAAATATTTTGGTATCCCGCCAAAATTCAATTTATTTAATTTTAAAATTTAGTTTAAATATTTTCATACGATTTCTTTAACAAACTGAAACCTCTTATCTAAAATTTTAAATCTAAAAATCTTTAAAAATTTTAAATCTAATTTCCTAACAAACTAACAACTCCTTTCTCTCTCTCTCCTCTCTGCATATATATATTTATATATATTTTATTTATTTAATTTTTTCTTTCCTTATTTAATACATAGCCTCTTCTTCTTCTTTCTTCTTTCTTTTTCTTGATCTTGTTTCTTGATTCCGGTGATCACCGCCGGAGCCGTGCTCGTCGCTGACGATCCGAGTGATCCAGTGAACGTACCTGACTTGCGTGATCACTCTCGTGTGTTGTTTGGAACCGTTCCGTGTACCGTGCGCACGTCGCGACATTTCGCCGACGAAGGACGTTTCGTACACATCCGTTTTTGTTCCGTCTAGGCAAGTTAATCTTGCTACATGCTATATAATTCATTTTATACCTATTTAAATAAATACCATACCTATAGTTTAAATCTAGTACCCCATGTTTAATTTTTATAACGTTTCGATGTTCCGTTTGCATCCGTTTATATCATTTTAAATCTAGATCATGAAAACTTATCTTGTGACATACTAGTTTACATTATACTGCATCCATATCATTTAAAATATATATCGTCGTAATATTTCTTATTATTATCTTTAATTAGTTTATAATCTGCATTTTATAATGTTATACATTTGAAAATATTATAGTTTACACATGAAACGTCATCGCAAAGCGGATACGACAAATCTGAAATTTACTGTACACCTTACCTTATAAAATTCATTATAAATCATAGAAAAATCATTAGTATACGTTCTTTAGTTCGTTGCGAAGCTAACTCATAATACTATAACTCTATGAAATATTTACTTGCAAAATAAATTGTTTAAATAACGTAAAATGCAAATGAATACGTCTCTAAACTGCTGTCCAGGGAAATTCCAGCAGCAAACTTTCAAGTTCGAATGTTCATAGCTTTTTTTAGGGACAACCTGAGATACTTATACTTATAAAAATGAAAATCTTATTGAATTATCTTTGTTTTGGTATAAGACACGTCCCTTTTGGAGAACGTTTGTTATTTTTAGGCTATTTTACAAATCAGGATGACGCTGAATTTCTGAACGAAACTTTCTTATACATGGTTAATCAATACCACTTTTATAGTTATTAATCGCTTTGAATATGCTATCCATACTAATATTATTATATCAATATTTATATCACATATTGCTTAGTTGTACATCCCGCATTACCATTTTATAGTTTTATAACTTTTCGGACATCCGTGCGCATCTTTAACCGGTTTTAGTTATAATTGCATCCATTGAACATATTATACATGTCATTGCATCCCTAGATTACTTAATGCTTATTAACCTGATTTTAACATCCATATTTGTCATACTGTATTCATATAATGTTGAAACCATCTCTGAAAACACAAACTGATAACCGTACAGCTAAGTAGTTTAATCTGCACATATTGCTTAACCTATTACATGTGCCAATGTATTGTGTTGTTGATACTCATGCTTGTTTATTTATAACCATGATTATGTTAGTTGATTATGAGCACCCACATGATATCTTTTACACCCTGACATGACTTGCTACACACATCGATTGACCCGACATGGTACCGTACACTACTTGACTTGACCTGTTGTACCATGGATTGACCCGTTACCTGATCTTGTGTCTAATGCCAACAAACCTGACATGTAGTCCTCACGGACCGTTCCTGTTGTCTATCCAGACAAACCTGCTCTTACCTGATCCTGTGTTGGCATTAGTTCTTGATTACGGAATACCTGACTTGACACATATAACTTGGGGTATGGGGAAATCAATGATGAAACCTGACTTGTAACTCGACAGTTCACTTGTTTATACTGATCAGTTTTAGAGGCTAGGCCAGCCTTGGGATGATGCTGCTGACATCATTCATCTGTACATATTTCCTGTTTTAGTGCCTAGCGGCATGTCTCGGTTTCAGCCCGAGAGTCTGTAGACCGTGGTCCCAGGCATGCACGGGATACTATTGAGTTACATCGATGATTCATCAAATTGATTTCAAAGACTTGAGAGTAGATAACCAACTGACCAGTTTAGTTTACTCACTGCACGCTACCTTTCACTGTCCTGATTTAGATTGCTTTACACCTGCTTTACTATTTATGATTATACTTGCATGTATTGCTACCCTGTTTACATATTGTTGCTTGATGTTATGACGCACTGACGTCTGGATTTTGCATGGCCCAGATCCTTCTACCTTTGTTGCAGACTGATCAGGAGTATTGCCGCTGTTAGACCGAGCGGTGAAGTTCCTGTCGGTATGTAGTTTTACTTTCCAGGTGTTTCATTATTGTATCTTTTGCTTCCGCATATCATTATTTCTTGACTCATTCATTCTGGCTCATGGACATGTACCAGACAGTTTAGTTTACTTTCCTGTTCTTGATATCTCTACAGCCGTAATGTGACTGTGGAGGATTTTTTCTATCCACAGGTAGCATGATTGGCTATGTCACGTGCCCATCTTAGCGTACTCTGGGAAACGGGGCGTGACAGCGATGCTCTATTTCGACAGGGAGGTGGCAAGCCTTTCCGTACACAAGCCGATAGGGAGACATGCCAAGATCGGTCTTATAAGCGGTTCGAAATGCCCAAAGGGCATCAGTGAGTTTCAACGACCAATCCTTACGGTTCTTGGAAACCGTCTTCTCCAGTATCTGCTTGATTTGCCGATTTGAAACTTCGGCCTGCCCACAGGTTTGGGGGTGGTAGGGCGTAGATAGCTTATGATTAATGGAATATTTCCGCATCAAGGCCTCGAAAGTCTTATTGCAGAAATGAGTTCCATTGTCGCTAATGATCGCTCGGGGGTGCCCAAAACGGGAGAAAATGTTTTCTTTAAGAAACCTAACGACAACCTTGTTGTCGTTAGTCCGGCTGGGCACAGTCTCGACCCACTTAGAGACGTAATCAACAGCGAGAAGGATGTACAAGTTCCCAAAAGAGCTGGGAAACGGCCCCATGAAATCTATCCCCCAAACGTCGAAAATCTCCACAACCAAGATTGGTTGGAGCGGCATCTCGTTCCTCCGGGATATCCGACCCAAGTGTTGGCACCGGGAGCAAGTCTTGCAATAGTCATGAGCGTCTTTGAAGAGTTGTGGCCAGTAGAAACCACATTGCAAGATCTTCTCAGCTGTCTTTCTGGGGCCAAAATGCCCGCCACATGCTTGATCGTGGCAAAACGACAGCACACTCTTGAATTCCTCGTCAGGGACACACCGACGAATAATCTGGTCGGGACAGTACTTGAACAGATAGGGTTCGTCCCAGTAAAAGTGTTTTACTTAGGATAAGAATCGAAGTCTGTCCTGACGTGACCATTCAGTCGGTAGTAATCCTGTGGCCAAATAGTTCACAATATCTGCGAACCAGGGTTCGCAAGATACTGTCAAGAGTTGTCCATCCGGAAAAACGTCGTTGATCGGAATATGAAGCGAAGGCGAAGAAGGAAGTCGTGAGATATGGTCGGCGACTACGTTTTCACATTCTCTTTTGTCCTTGATGACAAGGT
Organism: Agapanthus africanus; assembly: GCA_030015575.1. NCBI lineage: Eukaryota > Viridiplantae > Streptophyta > Magnoliopsida > Asparagales > Amaryllidaceae > Agapanthus > Agapanthus africanus. Next base: position 901,206,490 of record CM057339.1, on the reverse strand, counting down.
CAAACTCTTGAAGCAAGAGGATCCAACGTATCAGCCGAGATTTTGCATCTTTCTTCGCAAAAAGATGGCGCAAAACAGAATGGTCTGTGTAGACAATGACTGGAGAGCCGATGAGGTAGGGCTTGAACTTTTCTAAAGCAAATACAACAGCTAAGAATTCCTTCTCAGTTGTTGTATAATTAAGTTGGGCGTCGTTCAGGGTTCGGCTAGCATAATAGATTACGTGCGACATCTTGTTGATGTGTTGTCCAAGGACGGCACCGATGGCAAAGTCGGATGCATCGCACATAATCTCAAATGGGTGCGTCCAGTCAGGTGAAGAAAGAACGGGAGCAGAAGTGAGTGAGCTTTTTAATGACTCGAACGCAGTCACACAGCTCGAGTCGAAGTCGAATGGCGTGTCCTTGGCCACTAGAAGAGTCAAGGGCCTAGTAATCTTGCTAAAGTCCTTGATGAACCGTCTATAGAAACCGGCATGGCCAAGGAAGGCTCGGATGTCTCTGACGCATCTGGGAGGAGGGAGATTGGAAATGACCTCAATCTTCGCTTTGTCAACCTCTATGCCATTTTGCGAAATGATATGTCCTAAGACAATACCTTCGCGCACCATGAAGTGGCACTTCTCCCAATTCAAAGTGAGGTTCTTGTCCTTACATCGGGTAAGGACAGCGTCAAGATGCAGCAAACACTCATTGAAGGAATCGCCGAAGATGGAGAAATCGTCCATGAAGATCTCCAGGAATTTTTCCACCATGTCTGAGAAGATTCCCATCATACACCGCTGGAAGGTAGCCGGCTCATTGCATAACCCAAAGGGCATACGACGATATGCAAACGTGCCGAAAGGACAAGTGAATGTGGTCTTGTCCTGGTCTTTTTCGGCGATGGGAATCTGATTATAGCCGGAGTAGCCATCAAGAAAGCAGTAGTACTCGTGTCCGGCCAATCATTCAAGCATTTGGTCAATGAAAGGTAGCGGAAAGTGGTCCTTCCGCGTTGCGGCGTTGAGTTTTCTGTAATCGATGCATACTCGCCACCCAGTTTGGGTGCGTGTAGGGATTAACTCGTTTGCCTCGTTGGTTATGACCGTTATGCCTGATTTCTTGGGGACGACGTGAATGAGGCTAACCCACTGGCTATCAGAGATAGGGTAAATGATACCACTATCCAGACATTTTACGATCTCCTTCTTTACAGCCTCCTTCATGACTGGGTTGAGTCGTCTTTGTGGATCCCTGGCTGGTTTGGCATCATCCATCAGATGAATGTGATGTTCAAAGATCAGGGGACTAATCCCCTTGATGTCCGCCATTGACCAGCCAAAAGCTTTCCTATTGCTGTGCAAGACCGCAAGAAGGGCTTTCTCTTGCTCTGGAGCTAGAGAAGCCGAGATGATAACAGGGAGGGTCTCGTTCTTACCCAAGTAAGCGTACTTAAGGTGAGACAGCAAAGGCTTGAGTTCGAGCGTTGGAGGTAAAACGATTGAAGGCAAGATTGGTGAAAAGGTCTCGAACTCAAAGGATTCCAGCAAGGGTTCAAAACGAGTGTAAGTGACCGAGTTGGATGGTTCAGGTAACTCATCCAGAAATTCGAAGGATTCAAACTCGGGTGGTGAGTGGCTAAGATCGTTCGAGAAAGTGAAACACTCGTAGTCATTGTCGGGCGTAGAAACAGCAGCAGGTTCGAAGAGGAACGCACTAGTGGCGTTAAGGTTATCGTGATCGAACAAAAACTCCTCGAATTCACACTCTTCTGGGGTGATCTCCTGGATTGAGCAAACGTCTAGTATATGAGCATTAGGTTCGGAGGGCTGATTCCCCAACCTAAAAATGTTGAGTTCAATTGTCATGTTTCCAAAAGATAGGTTCATCGGACCATTTCGACAATTGATCACAGCATTTGAGGTTGCAAGGAATGGGCGACCGAGTATCACCGGAATTTGATTCCGGGGGTTAGCTACAGGCTGTGTGTCTAATACAATGAAGTTAACGGGGAATATAAAGTCCCCAACCTTGATTAACACATCCTCTAGCTCACCCCTAGGATGGGTGATCGATCGGTCGGCCATTTGGAGAGTGCAGTGTGTGGGTTTCAGCTCTCCTACACCTAGTTGCTCATATACCGAGTACGGAAGCAGGTTAACACTGGCACCAAGATCTAATAGTGCGCGGTTGATGTTCTTATCCCTAATGGTAAGAGAAATCGTAGGACAGCCAGGGTCCTTCCGTTTTTGTGGTAAAGATTGGGTAAGAGCATCACTCACAGCACTAGCCAAGAAAACTTTCTTGGGTACCTGAGACTTCCTCCTTTTCGTGCACAAGTCCTTTAAGATTTTTGCGTAGGACGGGACTTGTTGGACAACATCTAAAAGGGGAATGTTTATGTTAACCTGCTTAAACAACTCCAGAATCTTCTCCATTTGTGGATTTTGTTTATTGGACCTCAACCGGTTTGGAAATGGAACGTTTTGAAAATTAGTTGAGTCCAATGCTTGTGGAGGAGATTGTGGAGCTGGAACGGATCCCAGAGCTGGTGTTTTCGTGGAGTGAGAAGTGGGTCCGTCTAAAGCAGAAGAAGAGGAAGAGCCTTTTGAAGAATGGAGAATAGGCTCGGAAGACGAAGAAGAAGAAGAAGAAGAAGAAGAAAGAGAAGAAGCGGCCGGGGTGTCATCGTCGATCCGTGTGCCAATATTGTTTTGCAGCATCCTTCCCGATCTCAATGTAGTCACGGCACTCACATTATGGTTCTGTTGTTCAAGAGCAACATGTACATTATGTGGATGACCGGGATTTGGGAGTGGTTGAGATGGAAGCTTCCCCTTCTCGCGCTCGCTTAAGGCCGCATTCAGTTGTGCTATCTGGGCTTCGATGGTCTTGATGCTTTGCCCGTGTGCCGCAGTGTGTTGCACCAAAGACTGAATGGAAGACTGGATGTTGGCGGTGGATTGTGTCGATTATTTAACGAACGCCTCCAGACTTTGTTCAAGCGAGGAAACCTTATCGTTGTTTGACGGAACAAAGTTGTTTTGCGGAAAAGAATTGTTGGGTGCGAAGTTGTTCGTCTGAGTTTGAAAAGGTTGGGGTTGGAAGGGCTGCTGAAACTGATGTTGAGTTTGTTGTTGCTCTTGTTGTTGTGGAGGAGGGGGCCTCTGGAAATTGTTGCCTTGGAATTGATGCTGATTCTGATTCCAGGCGAAATTGGGGTGGTTCCTCCAACCGGGATTGTAGGTGGAAGAGTATGGATCGTTTCTTGGTCTTTGCTGAAATGCAGCATTAACCTGATCCTGTCCTTGAGATGGTGGATTGTACGGACACTCTTCGGTTAAGTGAGAAGGATCGGAACAACAAGCACAAATGGTACGAAGGGGAAGAACAGGGGCAGGAGCAGGAGATGAAAATTTGCTCTCTATCGCTTCAAGTTTTCTCGTTATTGCAGCCATTTCAGCTTTCATCGCAATAGAGACATCAAGTTGGTGAATTCCTACCCTAGACTGACTAGTAGAAGTGGAGGAAGAAGAAGAAGTTGGTCTGGTGCTCTCCCATTGAAACATTTGTTTCGCAAGGTCGTTGAAGAATTGCCACGCTTCCTCATCGAATTTCGATAGGAAGTGGCCCTGACAAATGGTTTCCAACAACTGCTTGGTTGCTGGGTTCAGGCCCTCGTATAAAGTTTGGCAAAGTTGCCATTTCTCAATACCGTGGTGAGGGCACTGAACACGAAGGTCTTTATACCGGTCAAAGCACTTCCAAAAGGGTTCAGTAGGAAGCTGAGAGAATTGGTTGATTTCGTTACGGATCCTCGCGGTTTTATGATTCGGATAGAATTTCTTGAGAAACGCTTTCACAAACTCGTCCCAACTGGTTATGGAGTGGGAAGCAGTGCTATACAGCCATTTTTCAGCAAGATCGCACAAAGTGAACGGAATGACCCGTAGCCGTATAGCATCGTCCGACAGTTGGGTGGTTTTCATCATGGCACAAACATTTTGAAATTTGTTGATGAAGATATAGGCATCTTCATATTCAAACCCATGAAATTTCGAGAGCATGTTAATGAAGTGGGGCTTAATTTCAAAATTATCCCCATTGACCGGTGGAAGGGAAAGACAGGTGGGGAGTGCAGAGCGGGTGGGATAGAAACGATCCTGGAGCGCGATTCGCTGTGGCGCTACGACAGGCGGTGGTGGTGGGTTATTCGCATCCATAGGAGGTCGAATCAATCCCGGGGGAGTTGTAGGGATGTTTGGATTAAATCCTGACATCGCGGAAGAAGAGGTCCGTGATGGTGAAGGTGAGGATGTATGAACAGAATTTGGGTCAACGTCGGAGTTGGCCGGCAAAGGTAAGGGTGAAAGAGGCGTGGACGGAGTTTCGACGTCTGAGTCGATCGCGTAGTCGGTAGCGACTAACGTAACGCGGACTAGGCGGGCGCTAGTGTCCCGAGTCCAAGCGGACATACACTAAACGAGTTTAGTATAGTCAAAGCGGAAAAGGTAAGGGTAAGAAAACGTCAATGGAGAAATACGATGGGTGGTAGGTGAAAAAAATAGGATTTTGGCGACAAAGGGCAAGTTTTTATAAAGTTTTTGGTTTTTTTTTGTGTTTTTTTTTTAGAAAGAGCTTTATAGAAATATGTACGGACTTACGGCTTCAATCAATCACAAACAAGATATGCACAATCACACCTAGATCTAGGGTCACCTAGGTCAGCTAAACAGCTCCTAACTGTTCCAAAGGGCTAGAAATAGGACCTCAAACCGCCTCTTCTCCGCCAATTGCGGCCAGGTAAGTGCCAGGTAAGTGGGAGGCTCCCCACTACGTAAGTAGTGGTCCTAATTAAGTAACCACTTGCCTTGGACACACTTGCCTAGACACCGCAAAGTCAGGATAGGATAAACGGCCGATGCCTGTAACTAGTCCTCTGTCCTATTGAGCGTGAAGTCCTTAGGGCTGAGTCTAGTATTTTTTAATTAAACAATGGTCAATGCATATGCTTTTTGTGATTTCTGGGGTCCTGAGAAGGGTGATGAAATCCCCACCCAATCTGGATTGGTTTCAAGCCCCTTAAAGTCTGTATTAATATATGCAAAGCAGTAACAATCAACTGCAATCAATTTTTTTTATTTTTTAGCGCGGCGCAAAGAATCCTGCACAAAAACAATTTATTAGAAGGGGGAAGAGAATTTGCGCAAAGAATGCTGCAGAAAACACAGTTCAGTGGAGTTCAGAGGAGTGGGGAAGGAGCAAGGAACACTCACAGGGATTTTTGGGATTCAATGGCTTCAAACAGCCGCGGTTCCGCGGCAATAGACTCCTTATGCCGCGATTCTGCGGTAGGATGGTGGGAATGGGCCTTCAAATTCCTGTGTTGTTCTGTTCTTGATGTCCTCTTCTTTTCTGGAGCTCCTGAATCTTGATTTGCTTACTGGATTTGCTCCAGAATCTTACAGTAGACCGTTTGCTTCGTCTTGATCCGTCGCGGTGTAGCCGCGAGATATGGGTCTAACTTCCCACGTCTTTGGCACTGAACTCGACCGTCTTTTTATCCTGCACACTTGCACAAAAACTAGTCAAAAATAACAAGATGGTTTTTTACAATGTATATTTTTTTTGTTTTGTTTTTCGGTTATATTTATATTCACAAATTAACCCGAAATTACACAAAGAAATAAACTACCGTCTCTCCGGCAACGGCGCCATTTGATTGGTAGAGTTTTTGCGTGCTTAGTTAATTACCGCAATCAAGACGGTTTCGCTTGTAGCTAGTCGGTTGAGTACGGGTCGTCCGCAGGAAGATGAGAATCTTTTTCTATGTGCTTTAACGAGTTAAGTCCAAATGTCCAGGTTTGTTTTGAGATTAACTATGTGCTAAAATGATATGTAAAGAGAGCTTGTTAAGGTTAGGATTATGTTAGTTTGAGTTAGGAGTCGCTCACTTCTTTCGTTGCCACTCTTAATATCAGTGTTACGGTAATCGGCAACAACCGGGATTAGCACGACTAGGAAGGAACTTGTGAGTATAAGCTAGGCTTTCCAACGCTTAAGTTCTTCCTTTTGGTGCTTGTCCGTCCGTTCTTGGCTCTTAGCCTTAACCTCCGGTTAATTCAACCACAACCGGTCTCACTAAGGAATCACCGCTATCATATAGGATAGGGTGCCGTAGGGAGCGGATTGTGGTTTAATTAACGGGAGTCCGAATTAAGATGTTGGGCAAGGAAAGAGTGAGAGAAATTTCCTTCTCTCAAACTTTCTTTATCCTACCCTCCCAAGTATGGAAACTACTCACCCATTACAAGAAAAATGAAAATAAAACAAAAGGAGGAAGATAGAAAGAAAGGAGGTTAGAAGATTACAACTAGCTATTAGCGACCTCACCTCGGCAAGGATCAAGCGTAAGCATCATTGTTGTTTAAGGATAAAGAAAAAGAGAACAAGAAAGAAAGAAACAACAAATAACAACAACTAGATTAGCAAAAGAAAAATACAAGCAATTATAATTAATAATAAGACAAGCATGGTAACCAAAATAACTCCTTTATTCATCCTTCACTCACAAAATCTCACTACAAGTTTTTAATGGAGAAGAGATGAGAAGTGGAAGAAGAACAACAACATATAACCTAAATCTAAATACAAGAATAAGCACCCTTGGCTTGGCAGTGTTCTGGGCTATTTATAGGTAGTAAACTGAAATTCTAGGGCAACATTCTGGATCATCATGAAAAGACCAAACAGCCCCTGAAAACTTTCTATCTGACGAGACAGTATGGCCGCGGATCCACGGCCCAGACCCCATGTTGGCCGCGGATCTGCTGCCATAATGATGAGTTGGCTCATCACCTTTTGTGGGGTTCCCTGGTTTCCTCATTCCTTTTGTCTGGTATATGTTGTTTGTCATAATTTCTTCACGATTTTTCCAGAATTTCTGCTGATCAAAAGGTGATGTGATGTGGATCTTTTGCCATGATTTTTCTTGAGCTCCGCGTAGATATGTTGGATCTTGTGTTGACCTTGAGTTTTGTGCATGAAAATGACATTGATTTGCCATTTTGTCCCTTAAACTGGTGTGCGGCAACATACGGATAGAGAGCGGAGACCCGTGTTTTATCTGTGGTTGGCAGTAATCCGGACTTTGTCGTGCTTTTCCATGAATTTCACCATTTAGAGCCGAGAACCTGTATCCTGCAATTAACTAGCAAACACGACTCAAGAGTACCTACCGATAAGCAATATGATAAAAATTGGGCGGTATAAAAATGCAAAAATCTGATATGAACAGCAAGGCTCTGAAGTTTTGAAAGTAAAAATCTTAAAAGATGATAATTGTCACGGCCCGCTTCCCAGAGTACGCTAAAATGGGCACGTGACATAGCCAACCATGCTACCTGTGGGTAGGAAGCATCCATCCACAGTCACATTACGGCTGTAGAGATATCAAGAATAAAATAAAACTATCTAAACATGTCCATAAACCAAGATAACAGGAGTCAATAATAAATAAATGCGGAAGCAAATGATCCAATACAAATAATTGAAATGTATGTCCCATAATGCGGGCTCACATCAGGAATAAACTGCAGGAAATAAAAACTAACTAATACCGACACCTCACAGCTCAGCCTGCTAGCTGAAGTACTCCTGCTCGGACTGCAACAGCGGTACGGAATCTGAGCCATGCAAAACCCAGACGTCAGCGCGTCATGTCATCAAGTAATATAATATGAACAGTGTAGCAGGCAATGCAATATAAACATGAATAAAACGAGAGTAACAATAATAGGAATCAAGCAGTGCAGGGTAGTGTGCAGTGGGTAAACTAAACTGTTTTATCAGGTTTTCTATTCTAGAGTCTTTGAAATCAATTGATGAATCGTCGATGTAACTCAATAGTATCATGTGCATGCCCGGGACCACGGTCAAGACTCTCGGGCTGAATCCGAGACGTGCCGCTAGGCAGTAACAGGTAGTAGGATGGGCGAGTGATGTCAGCATCATCACTCCGGGGCTGGCCTAGCCCGTAAGACTGATTAGAATAGGTATCGAACTGTTGAGTTACAAGTCAGGTTTCACCTTTGATTTCCCTATACCCCCAAGTTATGTATGTCAAGTCAGGTATTCAGTAATTAAGAACTAATGCCAACACAGGAGCATGTAAAAGCAGGTTTGTCTGGATAGACAACAAGAACGGTCCATGAGGACTGCATGTTAAGTTTGTTGGCATTAGACACAAGATCAGGTAAAGGGTCAGGTCATGGTACATCAGGTCAAGTCAACAGTGTACGGAACCATGTCAGGTATATCAATATATATATGTAGCAAGTCAGGTCAAGATGTAAACAATATCGTGGGTGTGCTCACAATCAGATATATAATCAAACATGGGTATTAACAACATGAGATAAGCAATGAATTAAGTAATAGGCAGTTTCATTCAATTTGCAATACAGTTATCAAATTTGTCACAGAGATGATTACAAAAGTGCAGTAAGACAAGTATAGCCGTTTAGTCATGTTAATAGGTTTAAGAACCCTTAGAGGTGCAATGATTTATGTAACGGTTCAATACAGCTATTTCAGGTTAAATGCATACGAGTGTCCGAATGTAACAGAACTACAGGGATAAATGCCATAAGCTACGTTAACATTAAAAATGTGATTAAACAGGTAAATATGGTTATTAGGTTCAATTTGCAACTGTAGGTTCCAAGTTTAACGGTAAAATGATATAATGCAATATTGTACCCGAAAATGAGAAATGATCGTACCAAGTTAAATTTACAGGTTTAGGGTGTCATAATATATATGTAAATATTGTATAGCATGTAGCAAGGGGTACTTGCCTCGACGGGTCGCGAACGGAACGATAAACGTCGGCGGGGGAACTCGCGACGGGCGCACGGTTCACGGATTGAACCCAAACAACGAACAATGGAACCACGCGGGTCGGGGTACCTCGCTGGAACGTCGGGTCACGTCATCGGCATCGTCGGATTCCGGCGAAAACGTGAACAGTGAACCATCAAGATGTGCAATCAAGAATACAAAGGAACCAGAGAAGAAAGGAAGGAGGAAAAGGAGTAGAAGGCTTACAGTGGGTCGTACGAAGGCCGGGGCGGCAGATCGAGATCGCCGGCGGCGACTCAAGGCGGTGCAACGGCGTGCAGGAGGCGCGCGCTGGTGGTTGGGAGTGTGCAGGCGCGGTGAAGGAGAGGTGATGGAGAAAACGAGATGGTGAAGATGGTGGGGTGAGGCTAAGGTCACCGGTGATGGAGGAACGCCGACGAGGTGGCGCGGGCGAGTGAGAGGGTGTGCGGGTGGCCACCTGCTGGTGCTGGGAAGAACGGAGAAAGGAGGAAGAGAGGGCTTGGCTACGATGAGGGCGACGAGACGACTAGCCCGGCGGTGCCGGTGCCGGTGACGGGGTTGCGGCGGCGACGGGGACGAGGCGGTAGGATTGCGCGACGGTGGGTTCTCTGTACTCGTGAGAAAATATATGGAGGAGGGAAAGAAATTTAAATATAGGAGAGAGAGAAAGAGATTTGGGGAAGAGAGAGAGAGAAGGGGATTGGAGAGAGAGAGAGATAGAGAAAGAGAGAGAGACGGTGAGATAGAGAATGGGAATAGGGCCCACGAAAGATTGAGGGTTTCTGATAGGTGGAGGGATTTGTTTTAAAGATTTAAAATATTTTAGAAATATTTTACTGTTAGAGTATATAGGTTAAGGAAATATTCGAAGGTTTTAAAATATTAAAATTTGGGATTTTGGCGCTAAATAAAACATTTTCAAATCGCGCCTGGGTCGGGTCCAAAAATTTGAAATTGAAATAATAGGATTTTAAGCGGGTTCCAAATTTTAAAATTAAGTATCTTATGATTAAAAAGTATACCCCCAAAACGGACACACGTACGCGCACGTAGCCATCCAAACTCGCCCGTTTCACTGAACGGGACGAGAACACGATGCATGGACGCTACAACGGGGTTAGGGGTGTCAAGCAGGCCAAGATGAATATTTTTTTAATTTTATTTTAGATGCTAAAATTTGTTATATGCAGAAATGAATTTACCGGGTAAAAATTTACAGTAAGCAACAAACAAGCAAGCTAAATGAAATGAGTACCACATTATGCTCAAACAGTAACTGAAAATAGTAGCCTTGGGCTCGGGTGTTACAATAATCATCTGTGAAGGACCAAAGGTCCTATTTATAGGCATCAAGTGCCCTTTCAACTTCCAAAAGTTGCCACAATGGTTGGAATTCTGCCGCCGTTGCGCTCGCGTTTGGAACCACGCAAGTGCAACGGTGGGGGGGCATTTGTTTCCCCTAATCAGAACGAAACTCCATCTCTAAGACTGAAAAGTAAAGCACTGCTTCATAAAAGAGGCTAAACACCAAAGGCAGTTTATCCTTGCAAGAATTACATGCACTTAATAATAGCAAATTAAATCATGCGATGCACAAACATAACAGAGAGTTAAAATAAAAGAACCCTTAACAGATAATAAAACACTTGATTAAAAAGAAAACACTTGTTCGTTATTTTTATTATTACATTTAAGAAAGATCACCAAATATGGGATCGGAAAGACAAGGGTTCACAAAGATAAGAAGAAGATTCCCCAGTTCCCTTTTTTGTCTTCTCCACCACGTTGAAGTGGCGGTCCTCCCGAGAGGTAGACGCCCAACGATCGTCGCCACATTCGTCAGAAAAGGTGGCGATAACAACCCGGCGAGCCCGTATCTGGCTCAGCAAGTGGAAAGAGCAGTCCCTCAGGGCTTTGGTGATCAAGTGCGCTTCAAAGAAGCACTCGATCTTATCCTCGGCGGCGTCAAGTATTGCCGAGGACATCTCTACTGGAGGAGGGGGAAGATCGGCGAGCACCGAAGCGAGGATCATCCGAAGCCCAATGGAGTGCGGAGGGAGAGGAGACCCCACACGAGTCAAAAGCTCGTACATTGCAGTATCGCACTGCTCGTCCGTAAGAGAAGGGTCCACCAAACGCGCAGCAAAACGGGGAACGATGTCTCGAATAGGCACTTCCCATGGTTGTCGGCGGGCATGAGGACGGTTGTAAGCTATGATCGAAAAAGTTCTCTGAAGATGAGAGAAGAAAAGGCTCGGCTTTGAGTTATATAGACCAAGCACAGAAAATTCTGTGCACAGTGGAATTATTTCCAAGACCCGGGAAATACAAGTCTGACTTGAAAAAGGAAGATGAAAAGACATCTCAAGTGAAGCAACGCTTCCGATTCCCCCAACCAGAGCAAAGCTGTACTTTGGAAATTTAAATTTTAATAAATGAAGCAACGCTTCAGATCCTCTGCGCTTTGCGCAGGATGCCACGTGTCAAAATCCGGCATGCCAGCGTTGAGAGCGCAGCGCCCAAGGCAGCGCGCCCAATCAGAGCAAGGCTCTATTTAAAATAAAAATTAAAGGAAGCAACGCTTCAGTTGCGCAGGCGTTGCGCTGTGCGACACGTGTCAGCAAGCGCAGTTGCGCAAGCCCGGTAGCGCAAGCGCTGCGCTGCGCGACACGTGTCAGCGCAAGCGCAGTGCTGTGCGCTGCGCGACATGTGTCAGCGCAGTTGCGCAAGCGCAGTTGCGCTGCGTTGTGCGCTGCTTGACACGTGTCAAGCGCTGGTGCATCTGCGCCAAACAGAATTAAAATTTTAGCAAAATTTTTTTCTGTTCTTGTTAAAATAAGAAGATTGCCTTCTGTAAAATAAAGCTCTTGGATCAAAGATCCAACGGTGGGGAAAATTCCCCAAATCACTCAGAGAAAGATCCCTTTAACAAATTTATGGGCACTATATAAAGGCCCCTAGACCCCAAATCAAAGGCATGAACATTGTGAGAAATCAAGAACTTCAAACAGAGAGAACTCTGAAGAAATTTCAAGAAGAAAAAGGTAAAAACCTTTAAGATAGAAGAATTTCTTCTAATAGATCATTGATCTAAGAACAAGATCAATGATCTTCAATAAAAAACAAAATAAAAATAGTGTTTTGCACTTATGAACCATTGGTTCTCTGAGATCAAGAAAAAAAACAAGAAATACTTGTTTTCTTTGACCTAAATTAGATCAATAAATCAAATAGTGCTTTGCATTTTTTTTATAAACCATTGGTTCTGGAATCTAAAAGATTTTCAAGTTAATAGTGTCTTGCACTTGCAAAACTGCACTGTTGCGCTATTAGGTTGGCGCAACCCACCAGAGGGCGCCACGTGTCAGCATCAGAACCATTCGTGCTCTGCGCTTTTAAGATGGAGCATTGCTCTCAGAGATTGGCGCAACTCACCAGAACGCGCCACGTGTCAGCAGCGCAACAGCGTAGCGCAACAGCGCAGCGTACTGCGATATTGCGCTTGCGCTCACCAGAGCATGACACGTGTCACCTCCACATGCGCTTGCGCTTAATAATTGGCGCAAAGCGCCTGACAAATGCATTGCATTATTTACTGAAGGGCCAAGCCCAATTAAAAAAGGCTTAACAAGCCAAATAAAATGCTATGCATTAAAAAGGGCAGAGCCCAAACAAAGCAGATGCTGTGCATCATTTAGAAGGGGCAGAGCCCAAATAAAGGTCCAAAAGAGACAAAGATTAATGCTGTGCATTATCAAACAGGGGCAAAGCCCTAGCACAGGTCTAATAGGCCAAAAATAAGAAATAACGTTGAATATTCTCAACTGGACTTAGCCCAATCATGGCCTTAAGTCCTCAAACTAAATTGACGGAGCACAGCTGCTCTCTTAAAAATCAATTTACATCCGGTTCGAGGGTACATCTCTGAACTCCTTTGACTCCTATCGTTGTAATCCTTCAACGACGTCAGAGAGGTGACGGGTCCCGACAACCACACATCAACACGGACGGTGGGGTCCTTAAACTCATGGACTTAAGCGTCCTTAAACCAAAAGACGGATTGTGGAATTCTTAAACTCATGGACTTAAGCGTCCTTAAACCAAAAAACGGATTGTGGGATACTTAAACCCGCGGACTTATGTGTCCTTAAACTAAAACACGGACTGTAGGGTCCTTAAACCCACGGACTTAAGCGTCCTTAAACTAAACATGGACCATCATGTCCCTAAACTGGCAATGGACCCCTATGTCCTTAAACAGGAATATGGACCACCACGTCCCTAAACTGGAATATGGACCGCAATGTCCCTAAACTACCTATGGACCACTACGTCCTTAAACCGGAACAATAGAGCCCCAAATGCTCTTTTGTCGGATCCAAACGATCCTGTTAAGTTGATTTTAGTCTTAAATCAGACTAACGTATCCTTAACGAACGTTTAAGTTGATCTTAGCCTAAATATGGTTAACGTATCCTTACACTAAAACACCAAACCCAAATCTAAGTAAATACGGATTTGGACTAATCCACGTCCTACGGGTGACGGCATCACTTAGTCTCCGTATACAATCCACGGGCAACCACAAACAAAACAAACACACACGACACGAAGTGAAATTCTGGAGAAGGAGAAAGTTGTTACCGCGATGCGGTAGCGTAATTAACTGCAGGGGCTTGCGCCTGCAGGGAAGAGCGTCCCCACAATCAAAAACCCCTCGAGCGAGGGGGAATCTGACGAATTCTGCTACATCGGCCGCATCCGTCTAAACCTCCGATACACGGTGCTATAAATCAACTTGGCATCTTTGGAGAGGTAGACGGATAAAACCAAATAGCATCTGCCCCGAATCTCAGGCAAGACGTCCTAATGTCTCGGCCGCCATTCGGAGGGGAACACACGTAGTGTTTTATTTGTATTGTTTTGTAATGTAAATTGAATTGAGTGTATAATTGTAAAACTGACCGAAACCATGATATCAGTAAACGGATGTATCCGCAGAATCATGTAAGTGGAATAACTGAAGAACCATGTAAATGGAATGTATATCCATGGTTCGGTTCAGTCAAATCGTATATATTGATAATTGGATTCATAGATTCATATTGAAGATTGTAGATTGTAGATTAACTTGCATCATATTCAAGTCAGATTAATCAGACTCAAACCCGAGTCAGACAATTAGAAATGTAAATCAAAGTCTTGATTATTTCTTAAACTTATAATTGCTAGGGTCCTTAGGGTAAATTGTAAAACTTAAGGGGGTTTTATGTAAAAATACTTTTATATACTTTTCAAAATACACCTCAAGTATTCGTTATTCGTCTTTAGAGTTGTAATGAAGGTGGATTTTGTATTGTGATATTTCTAGCGAAAATATCCTGGTTTCAAAAATAAAAGCATTTATTTATAATATTGATTTATGTGGAATTTAGGGTATTTTAGTGTAAAATTGGTTCTTGTGATTTTTAGAAAAAATTGGAATATTTATATCATAACAAAATAGATATTTTAATGATAAATATACATATATTTATACAAAAATAATTTTAATAAATATTTTATATTCTAAAAAATCTCATTTTCTTAAGATGTCGTATTTTAAATCTTTCGAGACCGAATGCTCTTTGCGGAGGTCTGAATCTCGCACTACTAAGCCCGAGAATGTGCGATAATCCGCACCATCCCGAACGGGTTCCCCAAAGTGGGTTGTAGCGGTGCTTTGCAAAGATTGTAAAATACTAAATCTTTTAGAAAACGGTTTTATGAAGTAATTGGTATTTATTTGTAAAGATGTATATTTTCTGTATTGTATGTTCTAGTTTCTCCTAAATTAACTAGTCTATTCCTAACTGGTCCAGACGATAAGTTGTGAGATGTCTCAAATCGCCTCTTCACCATCAATTGTGGCCAGATAAGTACAAGTGAAGAAAGGAGAGATCCGCTCACGAATCATCGTGAGACGGGCCTTTTAAAGTTACCTTTCTCACTTGCCTAACCTAGACACCACAAAGTCAGGTTTAGATAAACGACCGATGTCCACAACTTATCGTATTTTCATAATAAGTGGTATTTCTTTAAAAAGTGTATCAAAACTAAGTCTTTTAGAATTGGTTTTTATTAAGTATGTGGTATTTAAATGAAAATGTTTGTTTTCTCGTATCCTAGGTTCTCGGGGGTGTTGCATACGAGTGTGTGAGGAGGTAGGTCGTTACCTCATGATCTACTTTAAATGTATAGCAAGTTTGATGGGGTTAAATGAAGGATTGAAACAATGCGGTATTTAAGTGAAAAATACGATAAATTGAAAAAGCTATTATTTCATGTGACGAAACTTGATCAAATTATTTGATTAGTGTTTAATAGTCAACATGAGAAAGTTTAGGTATGATTGTATTAGTGAGAAGTGGAATTTTATAGAAAACCGAATCGGAAATCGGATTTGTTCTGATTCCGTCAGGTTTTGTAAATCCGTATTTTGAGAATGGAAAAGAGGGATAGAAAGGAACTTACGGGTTTTATATTACACGAGAGAGTGAGGGGGAACTAGAGAGATCGCCGATGTATTGCGTCGTTGCCGATAGTTCCTTAAAACGGTCGCCAGAAGTTCCGCCGGGAATTCATCGGAGCTTCGCCTCGAGCTTGTTTTCAAAGTACACGACTCTTGGAAAAATTTTGAGAGAGTGGGCTCAGGATTTTGGGGTGAGAGGGTAGATGGTAGGGGGTGTATTTATAGGGTAGGCTAAGATTAGGGTAGATGAAAGGTTAAAATGAAAAATATGATAAAATGTATAAAAAAATGTATTAAAAGTGGAGTAATTGGGGTTTTAAAAGAGTTCTGGAAGTGGTCTGAGGCTAAAATTTTGCAGGTGCATAGGAAATATGAAAAGACACAATTTTCATGTTGGGGCCTGTAGGGTTCCTAGGCACACACTAGAGGTCTCACAAGGCATCAACCATGCCAATTTCAAAATTTACGGTGCCGAGAAACCCTAAACTACGGATCGTTAACTAGAAATCTAGGCGACCAAAGCAACTAGTTTACAACTAAACTAAAAGAACGGAAATACAACCTTTGTAGATCCGGTTCTCCACCTCCATGGCTCCGCGATGAAGTCCTCTCCGCTGTCCAAATGCAATCCCGGACTCTAGCGTCGGCTTCATCGGAGAAATGGGCGGGCAAGGTCGTCGACTCCGTGCCGAAGATGATCTACGTCGAGGCATAGCTAGATCAAGCTCCAACTTCACCAAGTCATGAAACTTGTGAAGAAAACACACTCTACTACTTGGCAAGAGGTAGAGGATGAAGAAATAGGAAGTTGGTAGACTTTAGAATTGGATTTCTCACTCTTTTTCATCAATCACCATTGATGGTCCAAGGTTTTCTTCTTTGAAGAAGATGAAGAAGAAGAAGATGAAGTTATGATAAGTTAATTAGAATAGAAAAGAAAAATCAATCCTTATCATAATTTTAACCATGGTTTTGTGTAGAGAACTAACTAGAGTTTATATGGATGGTTAGGGTTAAAACAAGAAGACAAAAAGGTCATTTGGTCAAAGCTTCATGAAGCTTCAACAAGCTTCATGAAAGAAAGAAAGAAATAAACCATTTTGTTTTCTTTTTCACTTAAACCAAAAATGAAAAGATAAATAATTAAGTGAAAAGAAACCCTAACCATCCATTAAACATGGTTTAAGTCTTTACACAAATCCAAGAGAGTATGCATCATCAAACATGATACAATCAAGTGCACAAAAGTATATCACATAAAAACTCGTTAATGTAAAGTAATATATCAAATATATAATTATGCATTAAATCCATTAAATCAACACTTGATTCAATGATCCGGTCATGTCGCACACAACCGACTAGTATCCAATGTATCGGCTTATCGAATCAATCCTTGATTCGATAACTAGGTTATATCGCATACAACCATTCGATACATTCATCGCGAGAATAGAATACGGTATCACATACACGCATTATTCTCGGTCCCGCACATATCTCATATGCGCTCCTATTTCGTTTCGCTTGAGCCAGGAAACCTCTGTGTAGGACTCTAAAGACTCGTCAATACGCCGGCAGCAGATGATGATCATATTAAGCACCCACAAGCCGCAAGCGGTCTGCTAAACGTAACGGCCACCCGGGTATTGAGCGATCAGAAGATCGACGAGCAAGCCCGCTCACACTCCTGTGAATCCAACCAGTAACACTTACCGTACAGTCCGGTCTGATCGTCTGATATGTCGCATATCTCGCCTAGGGGTGGTAAACGTCAGACCCCAATAGCTCGATAAGTCGTGTCGATATGAGGTCTATAACAATTCGAGATACTACTGGTAACACTTACCAGTAAATCTCAGCAACCCTGGCCAGGGATTTCCTGTTATAGCCAATCGAACACAGCGCAACATCAACTCCCTATACCGGGAGAGACGAATCCCCTCCTATCGCTCATTGCCTCCATGTGATTCGGGACTGTACCCAAAAACCACCGTTTTGCACGCCCTCTTGGACGTGGTAAGGTGGAAATCAAAGCACAGTGGGAACCACACAAGACTCTATGACGATCTCGGGTCAACAGACTACTCTGTACCAGTGTCACCATAGAACTGCCATCTGACGTAAGGTATAATACCATCTGGGAGTTCTCGGCGAGTCCGTCCAGTGTACCCAGTCTCCACTGAGCACCCGTATATCATCTCTGATGTCAAACACCAATGGATATGGGATCATCCATCGCCCATCTGTATGGGTCGAGAAGGTATACGCTAGTCTACTCTCGCATATCGATGCCCCGTCTCGATATACCCACGACTAGGGACTTTGAAGGATGTACTTATGGACTACCATGTCCCCACTAGTATGATCCGCATCATAGTCCAGGTAGTCAAGTACACATCCTAAGGGCTTTACCAACATGTAACAGAGAGACAATCAGTGTACACATTAAGGTAAAGAGTAACCAGATAGCATACTATCATGTCGAGCGAGAAAGTCCTCCCTATATATGTCCAAGCATCCACTACAATATACATCCAATGTACAGTAATGGCCTCTAGGGCATACATATAACTGACAGGGCCGTCGCCGGAATCGGCCGACTCGGCCGTGACTCAGTCTGAGGACGGAGTCAGACGAGTCAAGGCCGATTTGGCCGATTCCGGCGACGGACCCAACATGAAAGTTGTGTCTTTTCATATTCCCTATACACCTGCAAAATTTCAGCCTTAGACCACTTCCAGAGCTCTTTCAAAACCCCAATTACTCCACTTTTAATACATTTTTTATACATTTTATCATATTTTTTATTTTAACCTTTCATCTACCCTAATGCTAGCCTACCCTATAAATACACCCCCTACCATCTACCATCTCATCCCAAAATCCTGAGCCCACTCTCTCAAAAAATTTCCAAAAGTCGTGTACTTTGAAAACAAGCTCGAGGCGAAACTCCGACGAATTCCCGGCGGAACTTCCGGCGACCGTTTTAAGGAACTACCAGCGACGACGCAATATATCGGCGATCTCTCTAGTTCCCCCTCACTCTCTCGTGTAATCTAAAACCCGTAAGTCCCTTT
Organism: Agapanthus africanus; assembly: GCA_030015575.1. Classification (NCBI taxonomy): domain Eukaryota; kingdom Viridiplantae; phylum Streptophyta; class Magnoliopsida; order Asparagales; family Amaryllidaceae; genus Agapanthus; species Agapanthus africanus. The sequence goes on along the minus strand of CM057339.1, from coordinate 901,188,035 downwards.
CTATCTCTCTTTTCCATTCTCAAAATACAGATTTACAAAACCCGACGGAATCGGAACAAATCCGATTTCCGATTCGGTTTTCTATAAAATTCCACTTCTCACTAATACAATCATACCTAAACTTTCTCATGTTGACTATTAAACACTAATCAAACAATTCGATCAAGTTTCGTCACATGAAATAATAGCCTTTTCAATTTATCGTATTTTTCACTTAAATACCACATTGTTTCAATCCTTCATTTAACCCCATCAAACTTGCTATACATTTAAAATAGATCACGAGATAACGACCTACCTCCTCACACACTCGTATGCAACACCCCCGAGAACCTAGAATACGAGAAAACAAACATTTTCATTTAAATACCACATACTTAATAAAACCAATTCTAAAAGACTTAGTTTTGATACACTTTTTAAAGAAGTACCACTTATTATGAAAATACGATAAGTTGTGGACATCGGTCGTTTATCTAAACCTGACTTTGTGGTGTCTAGGCTAGGCAAGTGAGAAAGGTAACTTTAAAAGGCCCGTCTCACGATGATTCGTGAGTGGATCCCTCTTTTCTTCACTTGTACTTACCTGGCCACAATTGGCAGTGAAGAGGCGATTTGAGACATCTCACAACTTATCGTCTGGACCAGTTAGGAATAGACTAGTTAATTTAGGAGAAACTAGAACATACAATACAGAAAATATACATCTTTACAAATAAATATCAATTACTTCATAAAACCATTTTTCTAAAAGATTTAGTATTTTACAATCTTTGCAAAGCGCCGCTACAACCCACTTTAGGGAACCTGTTCGGGATGGTGCAGATTATCGCACATCCTCGGGCTTAGTAGTGCGAGATTCAGACCTCCGCAAGGACCATTCGGTCTCGAAAGATTTAAAATACGACATCTTAAGAAAATAAGATTTTTTAGAATATAAAATATTTATTAAAATTATTTTTGTATAAATATATGTATATTTATCATTAAAATATCTATTTTGTTATGATATAAATATTCCACCCTTTTCTAAAAATCACAAGAACTAATTTTACATTAAAATACCCTAAATTCCACATAAATCAATATTACAAATAAATATTTTTATTTCTGAAATTAGGATATTTTCACTGGAAATATCACAATACAAAATCCACCTTCATTACAACTCTAAAGACGAATAACGAATACTTGAGGTGTATTTTGAAAAGTATATAAAAGTATTTTTACATAAAACCCTCTTAAGTTTTACAAATTACCCTAAGAACCCTATCAATTATAAGTTTAAGAAATAATCAAGACTTTGATTTACATTTCTAATTGTCTGACTCGGGTTTGAGTCTGATTAATCTGACTTGAATATAATTAAAGTCAATCTACAATCTACAATTTTCAACATGAATTCATGAATCCAATTATCAATCTATACGACTTGACCGAACCGAACCATGGATATACATTCCATTTATATGGTTCTCCAGTTATTCCAATTACATGATTCTGCAGATACATCCGTTTACTGATATCATGGTTTCGGTCAGTCTTACAATTATACACTCAATTCAATTTACATTACAAAACAATACAAATAAAACTCTACGGGGTTTAAGGGGTAGATTGGTACGGAAGGTGTTAAAAGTGGCACGAGGCTGTAAGATTAAGACACCTAATTTATATTCCGTTGTTGTTGTACCGTGGCTTAACGGTTTCTTATACATTCCGTTTGCCCTGGTCTCTAGCATATAGAGACCCCTCTCGTATATACTGGCATCCTTCTGTACCAAGCTACAAACAACAGCTGTAACATAACAATACAACAAGATAATACAACTTTAAAAGATACCCTCTTATTCTGTCTATTCTACTTTCCTCTTATCTTTAGGACTTACCGAGCGACCTGTTCGCGGACGACATTCTATTTGTTCTTTGAATGTCGTCAGGTGGTTTGGACCCGGCAGAGATCGAGCCATCTGCAGAATACTTGGAGCAGTTTGCTGAAGAACCAGAGCTCTAGTTTCATTGTACATTTTCCATTCAGTACTTTTCATTTCCTGTTATACCATTGTTTAGGCATCGTTTTATTTCAGTTGTATTTCCTTTTCATGCATTGTACAAAAGAATGTTAATAAATAAAAGTTGCTGTTTTTATCATATCTTGTCTCTTGTGTATTTATTTTTATATTGCTTAGATACGCCTAGCGTATGTACTTCTGAGTATATACGTAGCGGACCAGTCCCGTCCCCTTCGCCGTATACCGGGAAGCGGGGCGTGACAGGTTTTGTTGGTGGCCTATGCAGGTCCCTCAGTAGTAGGTCTATGGTTCGAAGACGAACCATTGTTCAAAGGTGGGGAGAATGTCGGGACCCGGTTCTTGTTCACGGAGCAAAGTGCCACACAGAACAAAGTGCCACGCCAATTGTCATACCAAGAGGGCGGGGGCCACCTCTTGAATCTGTGGGGGCCACCTCTAGAGTCCGTGGGACCCACTGTAGAACAATGGGGAATCTTCGGAACACATTCCGAAAGAGGACCGGACTGTATTATAAATATAATGATACCACCCTCAATTAGAGAGGCGCCTTTTAAGTGAACCGGAACTACAGGAGCTTGAGAACTCCGTAGTTAAGCGTGCTCGGGCCAGGGAAGTTTTGGGATGGGTGACCTCCTGGGAAGTGGCCCCTGGTCGGGTCCGGTTCCATCTAAAGGGAAAAAACGTGTGGTTTCGGCCAGAGCGGACAATACCATCTGTACTGGGACGTTGGGGCATTACAATATCATAGTCCGTGGGTTTAAAGGGACCACACAATCCGAGGTTAAGGACATCATAGTCCATGGGTTTAAGGACCCCACAGTCCGTAGTTTAAAGACGTTATAGTCTATAAAGTTTAAGCACATCGTAGTCCATGGGCTTAAGGACCCCACAGTCCATAGAATGATTGGTTATCAGGACATGTCACCTCTCTGAAGACGTTGAAGGATTACAACGACAAGTATCAAACGAGTGAAGAGATGTACCCTTGAACCAAAGTTGATTGGGAAATCTGTAGTCCAATTTGGAACTAAGATCAATTAATTAGATTATGAGCACATTGGCTCAGTTAAATCTGAATTGGGGACTTATGGCCAACTTGGGCTAAGTCCAATTTAGGTTTAAAATGTTAGAGCTTGGTTTAGGTTGTTGAACATTTATCTGGGTTCAGCCTCCCATTATTTAGCAATGCTAAACGAGAGTTTGAGGATCTGACAACATTTTGTCTTTTATAGGGCACTAACCATTCATCATGGCTCTGGGGTTTACATTGAATGTCATATGAAATGATCAAGTTTGGAAGAATGCAGTTGGGGTTCAATCAAAGGGGAGTCTTGACTCAGAAAGAGTTAGCCAATTTGGGCCAAGACTGGTTTGAAAATAGTGTTAATCACTAACACATATTTGACGATCACGTGTTCCCACGTGATGCACTTAAATAGTGTTAAACACTAGGGACAGAACACTCAAAATAGTGTTAAACACTGAAAAGATGAAGCGCTCACATAAGGACACGTGAGGCGCCCTAGGATTTGGCTAAACTTCCTTTATTTTATTCTCAGAATATTCAAATAAGTGTTAAACACTTAAGTCTTCACGGTCATCATGTGTGGGCACGTGATGGGTACCCATGCATTGATTTATCAAAGTATTTATTAGGGGTCACGTCGGGACACGTGAGGGCGCCCAAAATCTGTATTGGATTTGGCTTTATTCCCTTCATTTTTGAGGGTCACGTGTGAGCGCGTGAGACATTGCCTCCAAGCTTTGTTTTTCTTATTTTGAAGAATCTGTTCAAGGGCCATGTGGGGGCACGTGACCTAGTCTTGTTCGTTCTTTTTTGCTCATTGAAGATGAGGGTCATACGTTACCACGTGACAAGTTCTTTACGTGCATGGAGAAGTCTCTTGTTTTAAGAATTATATTCTTTTGTAGGGTTAACCCTAATTTTGTTTAGAGGAATTATATTCCTATGTGTTTGGAAGAATTAAATTATTATGGAGGGTTAAACCCTAGTTACATTTGGAGGAATTAAATTCCTATGAATTTGGAAGAATTAAATTCTTAAGTAGGGTTAAACCCTAGTTTCATTTGGAGGAATTAAATTCCTATGAATTTGGGGGAATTAAATTCCTTAAACTCAGTTCTCCCTCTAAGTTTTGGATCTGCATGGCAGAATCTCCCCGATGAGAATTAAATTCTCAACTTGTGGGGAGATCTGCTTCTGCAGATCTTCAACCAAAAGAAGAACTAAGTTCTTATTCAGAAGAGTTAAACTCTTAATTTGAGAATTAAATTCTCTTTTATTTTATGGAGCTTAGATCTATTTCCCCTTTCTCATCTAGGATTTCTTTTTTCTGAAAAAATCTTCTTTTCTCTCTTGAGAATTAAATTCTCCTCTCTCTTTTTTCTCTGTTATTGTTTTTCTCCAAAAATCAAAAGATCCTTCTCTCCTCTTCTTGGCTCCTATTTATAGGAGAAAGAAAAGAATCAGTTTGTTTAGTCAATTTTTCATTGAAAGATTTTAATTGATTTTGTAACCAACATGATCTTTTAGATCACTCAATGAATTTTATTCACCATTGGATTTTTTAATCCAAAAGATATTCTATTTGTTATTCTTGGTGAATTTCAGGAAAATCTTTCCTTGTATAGAATTTTTCTATAAATTGGTGATTTTTAATCACAATTGGATTTTTAATCCAACGGTGCTCCACCTTACAGAGCACAATCTTTTTGTTTGGAAAGATCTAAGGAAATATTTTCCAGTTAGGGTTCTTGATTCCTTCTTAATTAGAATTTAATTCTATTGGTTCAGAAGGCTTAAAAGCCCATCACGTGTTGGCACGTGATCCCACTGTTTAATCATTTAAATAGAATTTAATTCTATTAATTAAAGAGCCTAGGAACCCATCACGTGTTGACACGTGCCCCCCTTGATTAATATTTTAACCAGAATTTAATTCTGCTGTTTTAAAGAACTAAGAAATCATCACGTGTCAGCATGTGACCCTTGGTCACGTGTGGGCACGTGATGCCCCATTGGGGTTCTTCCTTAGTTATTTTATTATACTTTTAATTCTTTTTAATGGGTTTAAAAGCTCATCACATGTGGGCACGTGACTCCCGTTGATTGATTGTTTGATTAGAACTCACTTCTATTATAACAGAGTCCCCAGGAAACCATCACGTGTCAGTATGTGACCCTTGGTCACGTGTGAGCACGTGATGCCCCATTGGGGGTTTTCCCGATATTTTCATGAGGGAACAGTTCCCATTGCTCCAGACGAAGTGACGGGCTTTGGCCCGAAGATGGTGGGCTGCTCCCCGATCTTCTGGGAGCGTACCATCCCTTAGGAATTCCACGAGGGGCTTCCTCCAGTCTTTGTCATCTTCCTGCGCTGCATATACGTGAAGTATTGTCGTCCCGTTATCCACGCTGAGCCATGGCAAGGTCTCGAAGAGGATAGATCGCTTGTTGTTGGACGAGTAGGATGAAGCCAGTTTGCTCAGGGCGTCGGCTTGGGTATTGAGTTGCCTGGGTATTTGCTCTACTTGGACTTCGTCGAAGTTCTTCCGAAGTTTTCTTACCTCGGTAAGGTATTTCACTATTAGAGGTTCCCGAGCCTCGAAGTGGCCGGTCACTTGGCCAACGACTAGGGTTGAGTCACTGCGGATTTGAATTGTTTTCAGCCCTAGCCCGGAGGCCATGCGTAGTCCAGCCAGCAGGGCTTCGTACTCCGCCGCGTTGTTTGAGGCCTTAAATCCGAGCTTTAGAGAGTACTCCATTTCTGTCTCGTCTGGGCCCCGAATGATGAGGCCGGTACCACAGCCTTCCTCGGTTGAGGACCCGTCGACGTAAATGATCCACTCAGGGACCGAGTCGGGTCTCCCCACGATTGGGTGCTGAGCCGCGAGGGTCGGCATGGACTCCGGCTCCTTGTTGGGGATGGTGCATTCGATGATAAAATCGACCAGGGCTTGTGCCTTGATGGCCTGCCTCGGGCGGTATTTTATGTCAAACTGGGACAACTCCCACCTCCACTTCTCTAAGTGGCCCGAGGATTCAGGTGAGGCGAGGATAACCCCCAGCGGGCGCTCGGTGAGAACGAGGATAGTGTGCGCCTGGAAGTAGTGTCATAGCTTCTTTGAGGCTACAATGAGCGCCAAGACAATCTTCTCTATGGCCGGGTACATCGTTTCTGCGTCTTTGAAGACGTGGCTCACTTAGTACACCGGCTTCTGCGCTCCGTCGACCTCTCGAATGAGCACTGAGCCTTCTGCTTGGTCGGATACCGCCAGATACAGTGATAGCTCGTCTTCTTCAACTGGTCGGGTGAGCAGCGGTGGCGTTGCAATGTGCCTCTTTAATTGGTCAAAGGCGGTCTGGCACTCTTCTGACCACTCAAACCTTGGGATTTTCCTTAGAGCTTTGAAGAATGGGAGACACTTTTCCCCAGACCTCGACATGAAACGGCTCAGAGCGGCTACCTACCTTGTCAGTCGCATGATCTCGACTTTGGTCTTGGGCACGGTCATGTTGAGGATAGCGTCGATTTTTTCCGGGGTAGCCTTGATGCCATGGTGGGTGACCATGAAACCGAGGAACTTTCTCCCGGTGACCCCGAATGCGCACTTGGCGGGGTTCAGTTTCATCTTGAACTTGCGGAGTACCTCGAAGGCCTCGCCCATGTCCTTGGCGTGGTCGGTCGACGAGACTGATTTAACGAGCATATCGTCGATGTAAACTTCCATGTTCCTGCCGATCAGTGGCTTGAACATGCGGTTGACCAACCGTTGGTACGTAGCTCCGGCGTTCTTGAGGCCGAAGGGCATTACCTTGTAGCAGTATACCCCCGGTCCGTTGTGAATGCGGTAAGATCTTCGTCTGCCGGATTCATACGGATCTGATTGTAGCCGGAGAAGGCATCCATGAAGCTTAATAGCTCGTAGCCTACCGAGCTGTCGACGAGCTGATCTATCCGAGGTACGGGATAGTTGTCCTTGAGGCAACCCTTGTTGAGATCGGTGAAGTCGACGCACATGCGCCACTTCCCGCTTGACTTCTTGACCAGGACTACGTTCGCCAGCCACTCCGAATAAGGTACATTCCGAATGAAGTTGGCGGCGAGGAGCCAATCCACTTCGTCTTCGATAGCCTTATGTTTGACCGGGGCGAAGCTTCGCTTTTTTTGCCTGACGGGTCGGGCCGTAGGATCAACTCCGAGCTTGTGAGATATGATTTTAGGGCCGATCCCAGGCCTGTCAGCAGGCGCCCAGGCAAACACGTCGGAGTTGTTTATGAGGAAATGAACCAGGTCATCTCGCTGAGTTCCTGTCATAAGCGACCCGATCTGAACGAGTTTTTCGTCGTCCCCTTCTACGAGGGGGACCTCTGTCAGAGGCTCCACCGGGGTCCCTCGGACCTCTTTTTGCTCGTCTCGAGTGTCCAGAGAACCCCTTATGTCACCTTCACCTTCGACATCGTCGACCGGCCTCTCCGATGAAGATGTTGCGGTGAAGCAAACCTTTGCAATTCGTTGGTCTCCATAGACCCGGCCTATCCCGCCCTGGTCGAGAGGGAACTTCATCGCCAGGTAGTAGGTCAATATCTGGGCCCGGAGGGAGTTCAGCGTGGGGCGGCCGAGGAGGATGTTGTAGGCCGATAGAATTCTCGCTATAATGAATTCCACCGGCACTGTCCGCGTTCGGCCGGTCTCCCCGATGTTGAACTGCAGGGTGATTACCCCTTCCGCCGGGATGGAGTGGTTAGTGAATCCTGAAAGGACGTGGGAGGTCGGCCTCAGGTCTGCCGTTGTGAGCTCCATGCGCAAAAAGCAGTCGTAGAAGAGAATGTCTGCCGAGCTTTCCGAGTCGACCAGGATCCTGTGCACCTCATATTGATGGACCCGATCCGTATTCACCAGGGGGGTCGTTGTGGGGCAGGGATATGCCGTGAAAGTCCCCGTCGTAAAAAATGATCGGCTTGGTCTCCCTGGCCTTCTTCCTCGGACGGCTGTCGGCCTCCGCGGCTAGCGTGGGGTGCTGAGTCTCGTAGGTACTCGACGTACCCCTCGCTGTCATAACCATGATTTTTGATGAGCCTCGGTTCCTTTCAGTGAGGTTCCTTACGCCTCCCGGTGAGGTTGTTTTTGAGCTGCCGTGGCGAGTCTCGCGTGCGCGACCCCGTCGAGGGAGGGGGTGTCGGTCATACCCGCGAACAGGCGAGCTGACCGCCACTGCTCGGGAGGGACAGGGGTGCGACGAGACTCAGGGTGAAGCTCTCTGGCGTAAGACCTCGGAGCCAAACGAAGCGGTGCCCACCGGGTTATTGAATATGTCGGCCCGGGGGACCTGCGGCTGTTGGAAACAGTGAGGCGACGGTCGGCCGTGCCTGTACGAGTGGAGCCTTCTCTCCCTCTGTAGGGTCCCGGTCCCGCGGTGGGGGATCGGCGGACCAGAGATCTTGCCCTGTCGTTTGGACGCGGATGAGCGCCTCCACGACGGACGCGAGTTGGTCTATCCGGTCGGCAAGGGCATTGATGGCATTCGGTGGAGGAGGTTCGTCCGCGCCTCCGTTAAGGGGGAGCCGGCGGCTAGTGCTTGGATCGTCGTGATGATCGCTCGCCATTTGATTGAGATTGGAAGATGAACTTTTGTTTTTGTGGAATCAAGGTTTTCCCATTGACGGCGCCAGCTGACGTGACCTGGATCACGCCAAGATGTTACCTTCCGTTGATCTGCTGATGGCGGCGATGGACGGCTGATATTGGATCTGGAGGCAGGCTCCTGAAGCATGTGGATCTTAATGGGTTTGAGGTTGGTTGAGCCGAGCTATCTGCAAGGAAGTCCCGGGGTTGTTGTACCACCGAGGACCCTCCGACGGTCAAGTTAGAGAGGAAATCTTAGCAGAGTAACGGCTTAGTGGAGTAAAAATGGCTTACTTGAACCGTCTGAAGAAGGGGTTTATATAGCGGTGGCAGCAAGCAGGCAGGCGCGGGAATCACGCCGGCCGTTATGCTCCCGACGTCACGCCCACATGATGAGCGGGATCCCGTATTAATGACGAGACATGCTTGTTAATGGGGGATCGTGATGGTATGGAACGTGGGATGTGGCCGGCGGATATCTCGCGCATGGCGAGATTCGCAGGATGGCGGTTGCGCCGAGCAGTGCCGTTGGTCGGTCGATGAGACTGAGGAAGATAATCTCGGCGGGAGAGTTTCGGGACACGTCTTCTGCCGCGTGTCGCCAGCTGAAGAGATCACCGATATCGAGTATCATCAGTGTGTGTGTGGGTGTGGGGGGGGGGGGCAAGAGAGGAGATTTTTGTACGTTCGTCTGGAGAACTGTATACCTTGACTCCATATCTGCCACTAGCGACAGACCCAGAAATTTTTGTCACAGGGGGCACTGAAAATTTTCTTAATCAATGGCTCCTCAAAATAAAACCATCACATAAACTGGGTAGTCATACATGATAACAATAATGTTTACAATAGCAATTTGTGATGCTTTATAACTTGAAAATGTTTCATGTTAGTTTAATTGTCCGATGGTATTAGACACGTCTCTTTCAATATATGTCACCTAACATTATTCGGCCAATTATCTTTTATTTGGTTCTGTAATGAACTTTTGAGGATGATGACAAGTTAGAGCTCGGATCAACCAACACTCATGGCAATGCAATAAAACCATCACACTAAGAGGTTGAGGAATTGGGTTAGGCGTTTAAGGAAACTTTTATTTTTTTTGTTATATGGCAATGCTCTGCCCTCTGAGCCATATAGAGTAGTAGGGACTGGTGGTTCGTTTTATTTGAAATACGTGCCCCTCCACAAAAAAATTAAAAATAAACATGAGTCCGCAGATGTCTGCCAGCCCTCTTCAGGTTTTATTCAAGACAAATGATGTCGTTTGATAAGCTCTCCAAGTCAAGCGCAGTTGAAATAAAGGAGCCACAAGCCTAGAAGACCCTCAACTTGTGATGCAACTCAATTCCATATTTCGTAAGTATGCATATACTAGATTAAGTTTAATATGCTGTACAATCGAGCTTTTTTTTTTCTTGTTGATCACCGCCGCTTGCTCGGTTACTCTGTGGATGTTGTTTTCCGGTAAAAAAAATATATGTTTGATAAAATTTTAACATGACTTATCAACCCATATAAAAAAAGCCATCTCCAATCCAAAATGCCTCGCTTTTCTTGTCATTTCAAGAACTGACATTCAGCTTATAAGAGAAGCCACAGTGTCTCTCTCTTGCGACGCTTCAGAAAATTCTACCAAAATAATTTTTTTGGCGCTCTTTTTACATTGTTTGAACTCTCTCTCTCTAGCCATGGCGGCCCAGCAACAGAAGCACCAAAAAATGGCGGAGCAACAACAAGAAGACGTCGAAGACATGCAGCACGGCCCTTTCCCCATCGATCAGCTCCAGGTATCAATTACAAACCCTAATTCTTATCTCCCTTTCACCAAATCTTGTCAAGATTTGTTCTTTCTTGAATTGTTTTGCTCATCGCTCATCATTGGAAACTGGGTATCTTCCAATTTTCCATTAGGGTTCGAATTGACTCCCATTTAGTTATTAGAAGTTTTAGGGTTTTTAGCTTGGCTCGAATAAAATCTTAGTCAAAATCCGTCTTTCATCTGTTTTTAGACTTCGGTTGTTATAATCTGGAAATGGGTACATGCTGATTTTGATCCAACCCCTCAATTGTTAAAGGATTAAAATAAAATCAAGATTTTCTTGATTTTGACCCAATCTGATCAAACTGTATCAAGATTGACGCTTTATTGGATTTTCATTCATATCACTGATTAGTGAGAAGCGGGTATCAATCAAAATCCCATTTTGGTTTGTTATTAGAACATCCCTTATTCAAAGAATATTCCACTTCTAATAGTTCAATGGATTTTTGTTTGTTTCAACTAAATGCCGTAATATTTTGCCTCTCTTGGGTATTTAGCTCATTATATTTAATGAGCATAGAGTATTCTTGTTTTCTCTGTTGAGATTTCAGTTCTCTTCTTGACAAAAAGAGAACTTTGTTAAAGGACATATAGAGGCTTATGTTTATGTTGTAACAACTATCAGTGTCTAAATGTTACTTGATTTCCCTTTACTTCTGTTTCATCACATTCTATTTGATGCATATTCTTATTTTGGTGATTAATTTTGGTCTTTGGCCATTGATTTAGGTCTTAGATTATTTCACGGAATTACATAGAAATGAATTTTCATAAAGCAATAAATGGGTCTTTCTGTGCCTGCTTGTCATTGTGATTTTTTAACAATGTAGTATATGATTACTTGACGGTGCCTGAAGATATTGTCATGCCATGAAAATGTGATATAGAAGTATAGCGGCTATCTATGTTCTAAAAGATTTCATGTTGTGGCTTTGTGTTACCAACTCTGTATAGTATGAGCATCTGTTGTTAAAACTGTTTCCATATAGAATTTTTGGAGTACCTCTCATGAATACAGGCTATGCAGCTGCGTTCCGTAAAGTTTATCCAGTCTATGCATTCAAAATTTTGATGGCACATATATAGTGCATTTGCTGGTTAAAAACATCAGTCCTTTATTAGGAATTTAATTTTTGTTTTTTTATCAAGGCATCTGGGATAGCTGCTCTTGATGTAAAAAAGCTCAGAGATGCTGGTCTTTGCACAGTGGAATCTGTTGCATATTCACCGAGGAAAGATCTACTGCAAATTAAAGGGATTAGCGAGGCAAAAGTTGACAAAATCATTGAAGCAGGCATGATATCCTTCTCTTTTTCCACAATAACTGTCTAGGTTTTTTCCCCCTTCATCTAAAAGGAAGGCACTATTAACAAATACTTTATAGTTTATACAACATTAAATATGGATTGTTCATTCACAGCCTCAAAGCTTGTTCCGTTGGGCTTTACCAGTGCTAGCCAACTTCATGCCCAAAGGCTTGAAATTATCCAAATCACATCTGGGTCTAGGGAACTTGATAAGATCTTGGATGGTAACTTCTACTGCTGTGTGCCTTATTAAAAAAACTACCTATATAAGCGATTCACTTATTAAACTTAGCAAGTGTTTCTGCGGACAGGAGGGATTGAAACCGGGTCCATCACCGAATTATATGGTGAATTTCGCTCTGGAAAGACTCAGCTGTGTCACACTTTATGTGTCACTTGTCAAGTAAGAACAGTGCCTGCAAAATGTGATCTTCAACTATGAGTGTTTAAGTTTGTCTTGCTAATTTGTTCTTATTCAGGCACATATACTTGTCATAGTGTCTGGTAGAGAATAGATCATCGTTAATGGCAACGAGTTGATTGATAATGAAGTAATACATTGCTTATTCGTCTGGAGAATATCTTCAAGAGATAACTTATGGTTTAAAACGAAAGGCAAAATGCTTCTTTTTTAAGATTTGCATTTTGCATTCTGTAACCTTCAAAGTCTTTACCACTTTCGTATACTTGTTATCCTTCGTTTCTAAGGTTGCATGGATACGGATACGACACGATGCATACGGCGATACGTTAAAATCCTAAAATATAGAATATGGGGACACGGCTATATATATAATCTTATAAAGATAAATAAAATATTAAACTATTATATCAATATTAAACAAGGAAAAATTAACAATTCTAAAATGTTACAGTAATAACATACTAAAAATATGTTTATATGCATACGACACACATAGAAGATATATTATACATATATGATATATATACTACGTGTCGTGCAAGTGCCTTGCAAGTATCGGTGTCCGATATGTGTCGGACACGGATACGGCAACCCATTGGAAGTATCCATGCAACCTAAGTTGTTTCCAATAATAATATGTTTCTATATCTCAGCTCCCTCTGGATCAAGGTGGTGGTGAAGGAAAAGCTATGTATATTGATGCGGAGGGCACTTTCAGGCCGCAAAGGCTCTTACAAATTGCAGACAGGTGTCAATCCTGTTATCAAGTTCAATTTAAATCTTAAACATTTAGTTATGGTAGTTAACTCTATAGATGCTAAATGTTCACAGGTTTGGACTTAATGGTGCTGATGTTTTGGAGAATGTTGCTTATGCTAGAGCATATAATACTGACCATCAGTCTAGGCTTTTGCTGGAAGCAGCTTCCATGATGATTGAGGCCAGGCATGCTCAGATTTTCTCTTTTCTTTTAACGTTTTCATGCTTGTGTTATTATCTTTAATTTGCTTCTACACCCATATCCAACAAAGCCTTCCTCCTACTTTTGCAACAAAAAGTAGGTTACTAGTTCTTCCATCCATGATCATAAGGAAATACTGCAACTTTTGAAATCTGTAGCTTAACTGGATCAATGTTGTTCAAAATGTATATAACCTGGTGATATTATGATGAATATTGCAAATATTCTCATGACTTGTGGTAGTTTGATATCTCAGCATGAAGCAAATTTCTTTTGTTAAGTATGGACTCGTAATTAAACATAAAGGAGAATTGAAGCACTCCATACTTTTTTGAATATTACATGCAGAACTTTATTAGACTGTAATAAGGATGATGACATCCTCCTCCAAATCAAGGCTCTTTCTCTCTTAGCTAGTTAGATTGAAATCCGAGGACTGAATTTTACTCCTACACAAAATAACACTGTAATTGTACAAAAGGGAAGTAAACATGTTCTGGATGCTCAAGTGTGGACAAATATCTTGCGAACTATTCTAAGACAAGGAAAAGCAACTTAAGAAAAAGATTACGAAGGTTTTCCTTGACGGGTATAAGATTCATGTGGATATCCATGGGAAAGCTACAAAGCTGGTCAATATGCCGTTACATCTTTTGAACTGCACACCTGTATGGCAGTCATATCTCTTCTATGATGCCAGCATACACAATCTTAATTTTCATGCATGAAGCATGTGGCTTAGTGTTATTTCACATTCAATTACTCTAAGATATCATTGCACACCAATAATTTTAATCATGTCTATGGCAGGTTTGCGCTCATGATAGTGGACAGTGCTACTGCTCTTTATAGAACTGATTTTTCTGGAAGGGGAGAATTGTCTGCAAGGCAGATGCATTTGGCAAAGTTCTTGAGGAGCCTCCAGAAATTGGCCGATGAGGTATTAATTCTCAATTACCTCTAGCAGATCGAGTGCAATTCTTCACAGCTCAATTTAGAGTAATAGTATTTTTTTTGGAAAAAAATACCTTTTTAATTAAATTCTTTGAACTTGATTATATGGCCTGGCTGAATGCAATGCAAGACTTCTCCAAAAAAAAATCAGTGCTATTGAATCAATGCACCTTTGTTAATTCATTTACTTGCTGTAATTGCTAAATGCAGTTTGGTGTCGCTGTGGTTATCACCAACCAAGTTGTTGCTCAAGTGGATGGCTCTGCGATGTTTGCGGGCCCGCAATTCAAACCTATTGGTGGGAACATCATGGCACATGCTTCCACTACAAGGTTTTTTTTTTAATTGAATCGAGTTTAAGATCTTTTTCATGATGCACATTTTGCTTCGTTGATTTTCTGATCTCTATTATCTGTCTATGCATAGGCTTGCACTACGAAAGGGAAGGGGAGAGGAGAGAATTTGTAAAGTAATAAGTTCTCCATGCTTGGCAGAAGCTGAAGCAAGGTTTCAAATTTCTACAGAAGGTGTTACAGATGCAAAGGACTAATGCGTGCCACAAATATCATCTAACCAAAGACTTGTATTTGGGTTGGCGCCACCATCTCCTTCGTCATGTGCTAATAGATAATATATATTTCAAGCTTGCTATTTGGTTAGCTCACCCAGCTGGCGCTTGATGTCTTTGTACCTTTGAGTGGTTGTATTCTTGTGCAATATGAGTATCTATCTCTTTCGTTCTGTAATTTTTGTATGCATGAGTGATATGAAAACATTTAGATTACTAGTGTGTTCTTTTGATTGCTTTGGTTGTTAAGTGAATTTGATTGATTCAATAGCATTGTTATCCAGACTGTAATTTTCTTTTATTAATGAAAACCAGGTTCTTGTGCTTTGCCTTAGGTAGAATGGTGTTTTTATGTATTTTATCATAAAGATTGCAATATATGTTCTGCATAGGAACAATGTAATTAATTTTCTTGGTAGAAGGCATGAGAAAATTCATGAATTCTACTTTCTTAGGATTTTACCCAGTTATAAATTTTTTTTGTTACTGCAGGAGGATAAAATATCCCTGGTTAGTATGAGCAATGGGATATAATTTAAGCAGCATCTACCCATGAGACAACAGTGCTAAGGTCAGAGATGCTATTTATAATAGTTTCATTTTGAACTCCTATGGTCCTTTTCATCTTATGTATGATGCATTAAATTTTTGGACAGTTATAATGCAATATATAGCAAAGTTATCACTTGTTCCTGTCAAAGTTGTTCAATTTGTATGTTGTGATATAGGGGTAGGATTTGTTTTTAAAGATGCCTCCATAGTTTCTCTTGGATACCTAGTTAGGTTTTTGTTGTATGGTTTCTTGGTAGCAGTATATCTTTTATGCTTACAATTCACCCAATGGGGTGAAAATCCTAATTAAACATGACCATGGACATTGTTTCTTGCCATCTTCATTGAATAATGTTACTTTGAACTTAAGTCAAATGACCTACACTATAGAATCCATGCATAGTGAATGACTACCACTCTTATTAACTATTATATTATAGTTTTATAGATAGCCATGATCAGGTATCCTTCATTGAGGCTGGCAAAAAGACAGAAGAAAAGTAAATAAAAAAGAAGCTAACTATTTTTTCCCCCTCACCACTTCCCAAAGCTTTTCTTCTTTGAAAAAAATTTCATGAACTTCACCTTCTTCTCTTACCCATTTCCACCAGTTCTTCTGTCAAATCTAATATTAAGAGACTAGGAAGGACCAACCCATTTCCATTTCATATCAAAAGTTGCTTTTCCAATGCCTTCCACAAAAGGAATGCTGCTGTTTTGACAGTTCAATGCTCTCACTGGACTCACAACTCAAGAGAGAGACGGGAGAGTGAAGGGAAAATGATTTCAAGCCATATAGCCTCAACCATGGACCTCAAGACACCATGATATCTGAAGAAGGTAAATAGGGTATCACCAAATGCCTTTCTTATCCCAAAAAAAAAAAATGACATAAAAAAATTTGTGGTTAAGTCGCTCATCATTAGAAAGTGACTCAAGCTTCTACAAAGAAAACCCATTTGCAAAAACCATTCCTGATCCACTCTGCAAGCTGAACTTGAAGGAGACCTGAGAGTTTGTGAAGGCATTCCCAGTGACTCCTAGCACAAAAAGCAGTGAAAGCACAAGTTCTTTTGAGGCTTCAGCCAAAAACAGTAGGATAATGGAGACTCTGTTGGGAGGGGGAGTCGATCCACGGAACAATGCTCGCGACATAACCCAAATCACGCAAAAGTACAATCACGCAATTAAACGACGAAAGATAATATAAATTAAAAATGCAGGAATAAGAAAACAATCAATCACAAACAAGATAGATTTATTAACGAGGTTCACCCACTGTATGGCTAGTCCCCGGCAGAGCGGAATCTGCAAACGTCCACTATACTTGAATAAAGTTTACACACAAGAACAACCCTAGGAGATTTCTCTCAAATCTCTCTATACAAATCTCTCTTAGCCTTTGCCTTTTGTGATGATACTTGTGATTGATGCAAAATGCCTCACTCATAAGATGTGCTTTTATAGCACCTAGGACAATGTCACTATCTAACAAAGTCACCACCTATCATTGTCATCACCTAACAATGTCATGGATGTCAAAAGTAGCACCTAACAAAGTCACCACCTATCATTGTCATCACCTAACAATGTCATGGATGTCAAAAGTAGCACCTAACAAAATCACCACCTATCATTGTCATCACCCAACAATGTCATGCATGTCAAAAGGTGGCACCTAACAAAGTCACCACCTATCATTGTCATCACCTAACAATGTCATGCATGTCAAAAGGTGGCACCTAACCATAGACTTTAATTTGCATCAATTTTCAACAAACTCCACCTTGATGCAAATTCATCACAATCTCGACATTGTCCCACTTGGAGTAATTTTTTTTGGCTTGATTCTCGCATTAGTAAACTTCACACGATTCCGCTGCTGCTCTCTCCTCATTAAATTTTCATGGAGAGATTCACCAATCTGCAACAGAGATTCAGCTTATCTCTGTCTACTATTTTGGTGAACATATCCGCCGGATTCTTTTCTCCCGCGATCTTCTGCAGTGTCAACTCACCATCTTCTAACGCCATGCGTATGAAGTGGTACCGCACCTTGATATGCTTCGCCCGAGAATGATATGCTGTATTTTTTGCCAAATGTATTGCACTTTGGCTGTCGCTCCACAAGGTATTGAAATCTTGCTTCTTACTCAACTCTTCGAGTAACCCTTGTAGCCATATCATCTCTTTACTGGCTTCCGTGATCGCCACGTACTCAGCCTCCGTAGTTGACAATGCTACCACTTTTTGCAGTTGAGATATCCAACTTACCGCTGTTCCCCCAACTGTAAATACGTATCCCGTTGTGCTCTTCCTACTATCTTGATCACCCGAGTAGTCCGCATCAACGTAACCTTGCACCTTTAGAGAGTCGCCTCCGAAACATAAGCAGTGACTAGACGTACCCTTAAGATACCTCAAAATCCACTTCACCGCATTCCAATACTCCTTCCCCGGGTTTTGCATATACCGGCTCACAACTCCCACTGCATGTGTAATATCTGGTCTCGTACTCACCATTGCATACATTAAACTCCCCACCGCAGAAGCATAAGGCACTCTTGCCATCTCGTCTTTCTGCTCTTGAGTTGTAGGGCAAAACTCCTTCATGAGTTTGAAATATTTTGCTAAAGGCGTACTCACCGGTTTTGACTTGTCCATGTTGAACCGCTTCAAAACCTTCTCGATATAGTCGCTTTGCGATAACCACAGCTTCCGCTGCTTCTTATCTCGAACGATCTTCATGCCCAAAATTTGTTTGGCCGCTCCCAAATCTTTCATGGAAAACTTTTCAGCCATCAACTTCTTCAGACTTTGAATTTTCTCGAAGTTCGGACTTGCTACCAACATATCATCTACATAGAGTGACAGAATGATATAGTCTCCATCCTCAAAAGTCTGAATATAGACACAGTGATCTGACTCACCACGCACAAATCCCGTCTCTAGCATGAACTGATCGAATTTGAGATACCACTGCCTTGGAGCTTGCTTAAGGCCGTAAAAGCTCTTTCGCAGTTTACACACCATAGATTCTTTTCCCTTCACCTCGTATCCCGGTGGCTGCATCATATAGATCTCCTCCACCAAATCTCCATGAAGGAACGCGGTCTTCACATCAAGCTGCTCCAAGTGCAGATCCTCCACCGCCACAATACTAAGGATCACCCGAATTGATGTCATTTTCACCACAGGGGAAAATATCTCTTGATAGTCAATTCCTTGCTTTTGCGCATATCCCTTGACTACCAAGCGAGCTTTGTACCGCTTCATACCATCGGCCTCATCTTTTATCATGTACACCCACCTATTCAGCAACGCTTTTCGACCTTTGGGTAGCTTCACTAGGTCCCACGTGCGGTTCTTCTTCAAAGAATCCATCTCCTCGTCCATAGCTCGCTCCCACTGTTTACTAGTACCGTCTTGCGTCGCCTCTTCAAGGGATTCAGGCTCTTCCGAATCCGCGTACAAAATGAAGTCGGTCACAAGTTTTTCAGGTAGTCTCCTTTCTTTCGTAGATCTCCTCAAAACTGGTACATCTGGTTGCTGAACATGATCGCCATCATGTTCTTGAACTTGATCCTGCACTGTAGCTTCCTCCATGTTTTGATCCCCACTTGAAGACACCTGATTGTTCTTTTGAGTTCCGTCTAACTCCACGAACTCAGATACAACACCATCTTTGGCTTGCTTTTCTTCTCTATATAAGTGCTGCTTATCAAAGACGACGTTCCGGCTTCGTATTACTTTCTTACTTGTGTAATCCCACAGCCGATATCCGAACTCGTCTCCACCATACCCGATGAAAGCACACTTCTTAGATTTGGAGTCAAGCTTACTCCTTTCTGCCTTATCAATCAAAGAATATGCAATACAGCCAAATACTTTAATGTGCGAATAGTTGACCGGTTTATCCGACCAAATTTCTTCTGGAATGCCTCCATCAAGCGCACTTGCCGGGTTTCTGTTGATCAGATACACAGCAGTATCGACCGCTGCTGCCCATAAGAATTTTGGCAGATTCGCATCCAAGGTCATGCTTCGCACTCGCTCTTGGATCGTTCTGTTCATCCTTTCAGCGATGCCATTCTGCTGTGGCGTCTCAGGTACCGTTTTCAACCAACGAATACCCTTTTTCGAGCAAAACTCCTCGAACTCTTGGGTGCAGTATTCCCCGCCATTATCGGACTTTAGGCATTTAACCTTCATCCCCGTTTGGTTCTCCACCTGCGCACTCCGGTGTTTGAAGATGCCAAACACATCAGACTTTTTCTTCATCGCGTACACCCATGTCTTCCGACTTGTATCATCGATGACCGTCACGAAATACCGATTTCTTCCATAAGACTCCACCGAGACCGGACCCCACACATCCGTATGCACCATCTCCAGTTTCTTGGTCTTTTTCGCTACGCCACCAATTTGAAATCTGAGCGCGTTTTGCTTCCCACAAACGCAGCTCTCGCAAAACCCCAACTCCACCTTTTTCAGCCCCGAAAGAACTCTCTTAGCTTGAAGAATTTTCATGTTCTTCTCGCTGAGGTGTTCCAATCTTTTATGCCACAACGAAGTCTCGGAATCTTTCTCCGAACTTGCCGTCAATGCAACCGAGCCTTCGCTGCTCCCATTGAATGAGTACAACGAACCGCTCAGCTTGTCCCTTGCGACCACCAACGACCCTTTGGAAATCTTCCATTGAGAATTCCCA
Source organism: Agapanthus africanus (assembly GCA_030015575.1). Classification (NCBI taxonomy): domain Eukaryota; kingdom Viridiplantae; phylum Streptophyta; class Magnoliopsida; order Asparagales; family Amaryllidaceae; genus Agapanthus; species Agapanthus africanus. The sequence continues at coordinate 901,168,050 of CM057339.1, read as the reverse complement.
AACGTTGTAGTAAACCCTTCGTTGTCTAGCTGACTTGTGGAAATCAAGCTTTTCTTCAAATCCGGAATGTGACGAGCATTCTTCAATTTGATTTGACCACCTCCTGATGGTTGCAAGATGATCGTCCCCTTTCCAACGATCTTACACGATTGATCGTTTCCCACCGTCACATGTCCAAGATCGCCCTGAACATACTCGCTAAAGTGGTGTCTGCCCGAAGTGCAATGAAAAGAAGCCCCTGAATCTAGGAACCAAGTATCCGCCTTTGTGTTCTCGCTCGCCGATAGACAAAGACCTTGTTCCCCTTGTTTTTGTGTAGACACCACATTCGCTTCCTTTTCATCCGTCTTCTCAAACTCAACTGCGACTGATCCAACAACAAACTCGGGAATCTCCGACTCAAAAGTGCTGAGCCTTTCTTCGGAAGCTTACATTCACTTCTTCTGTGGCCCTTCTTTCCGCAATTCCAACAGGCGCCTTGGATTTTTCCTTGAGATTTACCTCGGCTTTTAGACTTGCCCTTTTTCCACTTTCCCCTTTCCATTGTTCTGCCACGATTCTCCACCGAAAGTGCAGAAGTTCCAGAACTCCCACTTACGGACTTTCTTCGCATCTCATCGTTTAATATGCAGCTTACCGCATCATTAAACGTGAGAATCCCCGAGATAGAGTTGCTAACCGCCATCACTAGGTTCTCCCAACTCTCTGGCAACGAACATAGGAACAGTAGGGCTCGAATCTCGTCTTCAAAAATGATTGAAACGGACTCAAGTTGGCTTGTCATACTGTTGAACTCGTTCAGATGCTCTATCACCGAACCATTCTCTACCATCTTCATGTTGAAAAGCTTCTTCATCAAAAATATTTTATTTGATGTCGATGGCTTCTCATACAACTTCGCTAACGTCGTCATTAGCGCCTTAGTTGTTTTCTCCTTTGAGATATTAAAGGTCACCTGCGGAGTCAACGACAATCTGATCGTCGCCAGAGCTTTCCTATCCAAAAGGTTCCACTCATCATCGGTCATCTTCTCGGGCTTTTCTCCTAGCAACGGAAGATATAGATCCTTTTGGTATAAACAGTCTTCTAACTGCATGCGCCACCAACCAAAATTGTGACCGTTGAATTTCTCGATTCTTATCTTATCCTCTGCCATCTTTCGCCTGTATCGCAGCAAACCCGACTTCCTCCTAGATCTGAACCAACGCATTTAAAACTATAATCTAAGAAAGTGGGGAAGAGGACACAAGCGTCGTTACCCACCGTTACCTAGATTATAGAATCGAAGAACCCTAGGTTCTCTTAACCTTGCTCTGATACCAGTTGTTGGGAGGGGGAGTCGATCAACGGAACAATGCTCGCGACAAAACCCAAATCACGCAAAAGTACAATCACGCAATTAAACGACGAAAGACAATATAAATTAAAAATGCAGGAATAAGAAAACAATCAATCACAAACAAGATAGATTTGTTAACGAGGTTCACTCACCGTATGGCTAGTCCCCGGCAGAGCGGAATCTGCAAACGTCTACTATACTTGAATAAAGTTTACACACAAGAACAACCCTAGGAGATTTCTCTCAAATCTCTCTATACAAATCTCTCTTAGCCTTTGCCTCTTGTGATGATACTTGTGATTGATGCAAAATGCCTCACTCATAAGATGTGCTTTTATAGCACCTAGGACAATGTCACTATCTAACAAAGTCACCACCTATCATTGTCATCACCTAACAATGTCATGGATGTCAAAAGTAGCACCTAACAAAGTCACCACCTATCATTGTCATCACCTAATAATGTCATGGATGTCAAAAGGTGGCACCTAACAAAGTCACCACCTATCATTGTCATCACCTAACAATGTCATGCATGTCAAAAGGTGGCACCTAACATAGACTTTAATTTGCATCAATTTTCAACAGACTCCTTCAACTCCTGGCAGGCCATTGTTTAGCTTCAGTGTTGGGAATCTCTCAAGGAAGAGCATTCCTTCAAAATGGGATGATGCAGAAAAATGGTTGATTGGTGGTTCATGCCATGAATCTCCTGCCCCTGTCACAAAAATTTCAGACCCATCAAAGATTTGTAGGCATGATGATGTTCTTCATCAGAAAGGTGATGTTTTTTCAGAGAAAGCTAAGATTCAGGAGGAAAAGGTCTCAGCTTTCCCTGGACTTCCTTCAGAAATAGTGCCGCAAGGTTAGATCTCTTCCAAGCTTTGCACATGCAACTCATTAGATTTTATTAACAAAAGTTAAACTTCACTTTTCAAGTTATTGATGATTGATTGCCTATTTGTGATGTCTTAATGATGTTGATACTAGTTTTTAATACCCAAGTCACCTTAATCAATTCCAAATTACCAAATTACCAAATTTCATCACATATGAACTCATTTGGAAAATGAGCTACAAATGTCAATTGCTAGTATTAATTATTTTCTTGAACCCTTGCTCTTAATTATATTTGTTTTCTTGCTGTTTGGGCTAAAGATTATTTCATAACTCAGACTCAAGAGCTCTTGCTAAATTGGATCTTATTCTTATCTCACTTAACATCCTCTAAATGATTTTTAAAGCATTATCTATTCCTGTTCTTCATGGTATGCCACATCATGATCAGTTCATAAGCTGCTGAACATAATGTATGTACCACACATACAACTAATTTCCCATTTTTACTGGTTTTAAATCCACAAATTATCGCTGCAGAAAAATTTTCAGACAATGTAGAGCTGCCCTTCCCCAATTTTCGATTCGCCGATCCAACCAAAGAAAGCTATCTCTTTAGAGGTTTGTATAGTGAAAAAACAGCAGAAGCATTCTCCAAGATTCAGAATAGAGATATCGGGACCGAAACGACTCCTTTGCGTAGCGGAATGACATCGAGATGTCACACCCCTATTAAGAACTCTTCGCCCACAGGGCACAACACTCCCTTAGATATGTCGGGCCCTTTAGTTGCATTGAATAGCTCATTCAATATTTCTGAGCTCAAAGACTGTCAGTTTGCTAAACTCCAGCTTAGCGTGCAATATGATTCGATGCTCTCGAATTGGAGCTCGGGGGAAGAGGAGGAGAAAGACATATCGAAGAGTTTGAGACATTTCGATGATACAAGAGCTTCTGTATGGGAAGATGAGGAGAGGACCAAGATATGTATCAGGTAATTACATGAGATTGAATTTGTTTGTATTACCAGTATTTAACCCCCAATCCCTCAAATTTATGTTGTGTGCTTTGTTTGTACCTATTTCAAGGTATCAGATGGAGGAAGCAAAGATCCAAGCTTGGGTAAACCTTCAGAATGCTAAAGCTGAAGCAAAGTCTAGAAAATTGGAGGTACTGTGATTGAAATTCATTTTTTTTATTAAAAAAATCGATTTATTTAGTCTTCAATTATTTTCCTATATTATGGATTGAGAGGGAGAAAAATTCAGTTTTATTATTAGGCAATCAAAAATTCAGATACTGGGAAGTAAATAGGCAAATTTTAGGATGATTATTTAAAAGAAACAATCATAAGAATCAAGCCTAGAAATAAAGCAAAACAAAACATCAGATATGTCACTTTTGTGCACCTTCAAAAATATATGAATGTATAACTTTATTAGTGTCCATCAGTTTGAATTGGTTGCATATGATTCATCCAAATCCCAATCCCTAAAAGTTTTTGTATTCTCTCTACCATGTGAGATCTTCTGAACAGAGAATCTCTTGTCTGATTCTTGAGAAGCCAAGATCACCGTTTGAACTTTTATTGGTGGAGCAGTAATTTTGCCTAAAAAATACTTTAAAATCATCATCTTCATTGTAAGCCCCATCCATCATCTAAGGCCTCATGATGACATAAAAAAAGATTTGACAAAATTTTACAACTATGAGTGTCAAATTATACAAAAGAGAGCGGATTTTCATAACCATAAATTTATACCTAGCTAGCACTTCCATCAAATATTCCTAGAATGAGGGAGAAACTAGAAGGATAAAGATGGCAAATTTGCTATAAGATACAATGTAAACTAGACATGGCATGAAATTCTAAGTTACTAAACTTTGTCATTTCACACATTAGCCAAACTTTATTCTGAGGAATACAATGCAATATTGGATTCTGAGCGTTGGATTACATAATTTTTGGCAGGTGAAGGTACAAAAGATGAGATCAAACTTAGAAGAGAAGCTGATGAAGAGGATGGCAATTGTTCACAGAAGAGCTGAGGAGTGGAGAGCAGAAGCTCAACTCAATCACTCACAGCAAATCCTAAGAGCATCTGAACATGCCCAAAAGATGAAACTTCAGCAAAATCCTCAAATATCTTGTGGCTGCTTCCCTTGCAATAACCATCTCTGAAACAAATCATACCAGAAAGAAATCTCTCTTAAACAATGATCAGGTTCTTGTTGGTTTCTTAAGATTTTTCTCTACTTGGAGCTTGAGTTTTATGTTACTCAATACCACAATTTGCTCAGGCTTCATTTCTTTGTCTATAATCTTTGTGAAATGAATTAATGAAGTAGACAATGACATTTCAAGACACTGAAAAGGGCTCTCTTGCTGCTAAAAAACATCACATCCTAAGCTTTATTTTTATCATTTCTTTTGTACATTTGTGCTAACAAAGAGGGCAGCATGGATGCAGACTGTTGTATGGGCCACAGGTCTTTTTTTATCAAAGCTTCAATTGATTCTTCTGAGGTACAACATTGAGAGAGACCATGGACACAGACAGAAACATGTCTTGTAAGCACGGGTAAATATAATTGGCACCAAAGTACGCAGCGGCGGATGATTGATACACGTGAATCGTAACTAATGAAAAAGATCAAACACGCAACTACGTAAATCAATAAATAATAAATTAAAAAACACACCAACACAGGATATTACCCAGGTTTGGTATGCACTTGCACATAATCCAGCAAACCGACGACGAATCGCTTCCACTATTTAACGAAAAATTAAAAGAGATAATTTCTGCCCTCTCGATTTCATCCAAATACAAAATCTCTCGATCTCTATAAAACCTATGGATTTATTTTGGCCGCAGCCTTGAACAGAGACAAAGGCAAGGGGGCGTGTAGGGCGGTCGCCCTGATTTTATAACTACCTCAACGATTTATGTGTTTTTCTTTTATTTGTATATTCATTATAACAAAAAAATCCTAACTAAATAATAACTATTTAGCCTTTTTTTCTTCTATTTAGTTGTTACCATACAGTAATTATCTCTTTTATACACTTAATATTGAAAACTGATTGCATCTTTTGATATTTATCTTATACTAAACAAGATCATATCTAATTATATGCGGTAACAAAAAGGATTTAATTTGTTCAAAATCCATAAAACAAATCCTATCTCAACTAATATGGTTTTTAAATGTTATGTTTCATTTTAAAAGAAAATGCATATGGGAGCACAAAGGGAAAATAAATTCAAATCGGAGGTTATTATACTGCGATCTTCTGCTAAATTTGTAGCATCCCGAACTCATGAATATATTTAAATATGATAATGTATTATCATATTTGTGTGTGTGTAAGGTATATTATCTATATTTCCTTGCTTAAATTATTTTCCTCATCTTTAATGTTTTTGGACCACAGGTTCTAATTTTATTTACTAGCATCGTGTTGTTGTTATGGGATTAAATGATTGTTTTTTTTAATTATGTATGCTTGTTCATGGACCTCCCTTGATAATTTTATAATTAACCCAGAAAAGTTACATGGTTAAATTCATTCCTTCAATAAAGAATTAATGCAAAATTTTAGGTATTTATAGTTTCTGCAATTCTTATAAATTTCTTGAGCAATTTTCTTTAGATTAGTTCGCCTTCGCAAGGTTAAAATCCTGGCTCCATCCCTGACCTTGAAGTAAAGGCTTCTCCGTGGATTTAACCAGGAGCAGCAAACTTTAAAAAATTTACAAGTATATGTTGATATATAAATTTATATATATAGAGTATGTGGGGAGAGAAAGTTAGAGATAATTAATTAGAAATAAGATTCTAATTAAAGGATTTAGATTAATCTAAATTCTATTCCAACTATGAACCTATAATGTGCACTGCAATTATTCATTCTTGGGCGCTATCTTGAGCTCTTGATGCTCGGACTCCGAATTCGCAATCAATTTCAACAATCTCCATATTGATTTAAATTTGCAAAATCTTTACACTTCCATGAAAAAACTTGGAATTCAGCAATTTGTCGTCTCTAGCATTTTTCAAGGAACTAGGCAAATCAAGTCCAAGCAAAGCTTAAACTTGAAAACTGGGGCCACCTTCGTAAATGCGTCCGTCGGATTTTCATAGGTACCAATATTCGTAAATGAAATAACCTTCTTCTCGTTCTCCAAAAATAAATATTTCACCTCGATATGCTTAGTTCTCGAACTATAGCTTGATGCTCCGCCAAGTGAATCGTGCTCTAACTGTCACAAAACAACTTCGTGAAATCCTGCGGAACATTCATACCATCCATCGATCCTCGTAAATATATGGCTTCTTTGACAGCCTCCGTAGCAGCTATTAACTTTGCCCCTGTCATCGATTATGCGACAATGGGCTATAACGTCGATCTCTATGACACTACGCCAGTGCCTAGTATGAATATGTAACCCGTCGTCGATTTTCGTCCATCCCTATCATCAGCAAAATCCAAGTCACAATACTATGTTATGATACAATCAGCTGTACTAGCTCTGCTGAATAACAAACCGAACCCCGTGGTACCCCTCAAGTACCTCAGAATCCACTTTACAGCCTGTCAATGCTCCTTGCCCGAATTAGCCATGTATCGGCTGACTATCTTTACTGCATGTGCAATATCTGGACACGTGCAAACCATCGCATACATCAAACTGCCTACTGCACTTGCATATGTGTCACGACCCGAAATGGCACGTGACTGGCACTTGAATCATATGAAGTCTATAGGACCCCATCTAATTCAAGTAAGCCAAAAACCCAGAAATCTAAACCATTTAAAAGAATAAAGTGAAGGAAAACTTTAGTTTTAAAGCGAGTGGTTTAACAAAATAAGCCGAAGTATGTATTTTTAAAATTTCAAGTCTTTTCTGAAAATTTCGGCAGAGTTTCCTTTGTAAATGCTGGCCTCAAAAGGATACAACATGCATAATATATATAAAGGCATCCCAAGCGGGATCTAGCTCTTCGTCAATTGACGGTCACAACCACGCAAGCAATATAATATACAACGCCAAAGGCGAGGATCAAAACTCAAAAGGAAACTCAAAGTCATCAAGAAAACCATAATAATACAACGCGCGACTCTAAGGTTGAAAGAATAAACAACTGGTCTTCTAAGGTTATCAAATATACAAGTCTGGTTGATGGAGTTTCTAGATACAATTGAAAATAAATAAAAGGTACAATGGTGGTCACGATATAAGTGAACCCACCTACCAAAGCAATCATCGGAAAGGAGCAGTGTGCCAGTAAAGCCGCAACGAACCTGTACGGCAAAACCTGCAAGAAACTGTGGCACAACGGGGGTGGGTTGCCAACTCGTGAGTAGAAAACATCACAGAGCAGAAATCGTATGTATGACTCAATCCTAGGTCAATACGATCATAATATATATATCCTCAAAATGATAAAATCTGAAGCATGATAAGGTGCTAAGGGTAAACATCTATACATAAGTATAATACCATGTGCTTGTGTCAGTGCCTCAGATAACAACATATCATAAATATGAGGTATGAATGCAATATAATGAAAACAGAATGCATCATGTATGAGAAAACTGTTTTCTTAATTTAGTGAGATTTCTGTATATTTAAATCGAGATATCATCAATGAAATCAATATGAAATCAGTATCAAGTATCGACACAAAACATAAATCCCAATATCTCAATATCTCAGGCTCCGGCAATCCGGACCGGCCTGTAACCTCGAAGCTCAATATCTAGGGCTCCGGCTATCCGGACTGGCCCATATCATCAAATCTCAAAACTTCAGGCTCCGGCTATCCGGACTGGCCTGTACTCCGATCGGTATCCTCTGGATATCCGTCGAGTCACAAAACAATCACCGGCCAGTAGTGCTCCCCTGTCTCAGGCTCAACGCCATCATCTGCGACCTTCTCGCCCCGGGGTACCGCACCGGGTCCACCATGCACCCACAGACGGTTCCTCCTCCTCCTTGAATCGGGTGTATGATATCGCTCAAGAGCCGAGAAAACTCATGGTGGACATATCTCAAATCATATCATGAGAAAACCGCACTTTTATCTTTAAAATGAAAACGAGTTTAATAAATCTTGCGGTTTCTCCAAATTCATAAATCTCATGGAAATCTGAAATCCCAAAATAAAGGGTCAATAACAATAAATACTGGGCTCCGGCAATCCGGACTGGCCCCTAATATCATGGCAATGAATATATAAAAATACATGAAAAATCACAGTAATAAATGCAACATCTAACTAGCACAATAATGATATATCGGAACTATCAGCTAACTAGCGATAACAATGAACTGATATTCTCTAAAGTGTACGTGACATGGCAATTACCGATGATGATGTGTGTGAGCCGGCAAGTAAGTGTTCGTAGACATACGCATCATCGGTAATGGTGCCGGTGTCCTGACAGTATGGTTTCATAATAACAATAAAAGTACATTTAAACATGCAATGCGATGCGAACAGCAGAATGAATGCCAAATGAATAGTAAATGCAGCAATAATATGCGGAACATGAATAATGACGCAACAATTAAGAATCTACATTACTATATATGTGTCATACCGTTTTGCCATTTGAAATAATACGAATCGTGGTGTTTTGAAAATAGGGCTACAGTGTTTTTAAGAAAAAGTACGTCCTTTGAAATATCCGTAGAATCTCTTGGCCTGTCTTTAAAATACTTACGATTCGTTGGTTTTGAAATAGGTATGACTCGAGTCTAGTCTAACATCTACAAGTAAACTACAGAATTAAATTAACAGGCTAATCGAAAAGGTAAGAAAACCACCTAAATTTGAGTCGATATATACATATATAAAATAGTCGGTGATCCTGCCTCAATAGTATCACGTATGATACTATATATCATATGACATCCTCGAGTCAAGAGTGCGGATCTATCATCAATATAGCTCGTACGGTAAATCCATCGTACGGCATCCCAAATCTGGGTACTGGTCAAATATCACATTTATCTCATTATTCAACCGGTGTCCTTATCATCATATATCATGAGCCGGGTACTGATCTACGTCTAGTACATACTGATACCATCAATAATATATACGCGTGTGCCTGAAAACACATCGCCTAAGGACCCGCTATAACAATCATGTCGTATCTCATAATACGAACCATATCATATCACCGATCTCGTGGCACCATGCCCAATCTCATTGACTCATCTCCAAATACCATGTACTATCCTCATCATCCAAGTATATGTATACGTATACACACACACACAGTCCCATACCTATGCATATATATATATATACACATATCCCCATATACGTACAAGTAAATAAAATGTATGCAAGTGTGTGTGTGCGTGTATGTAAACCTTATTCTAGGGTTTGCGACTAAGAAAGTAACTAACGACACTATCATCCAAGTCTTCTACAGCAATTCTAGCTAAGTATACACATCTTATAATACCATATAAGTATATATTTATATATAACTTAACGCATTCGCGTTCTATACTACGAACTGCGGGGGTGCTATAAGCCATCCACCCGACTTCCCCCGTAGATATATATCTACTCACCTTGATTCTCGCTTGCTAGAGTCAATGACGCTACGCTCTCCTCATCGTCTCGAAATCCACGTGGGGGTACCTACATATATACACACAAGATATCGTAATCCGAAATCACGCACGAAAACCAAATCGGCATGAGTATCACACATAGGTTAAAACCTATAGTTTACACGTGCAAGAATGACCAAACAACCCTCGCAATTGACGTGCAAACGTCAAGTGATCGAGGTGAAACATAAATCCCAAATTCCAAGTTTACAGAATTCACAAATCCAAATCAGAAATCATGAAAAACACTTCCAGATTTTACCCTAAGTGAAATTAGCCAATTTTGCATACATGGAGGGTCTATTTTACTGGAGATATATCCCTGGACCAAACACTGTAATACCCGGCCCCTTTTTATACCAATACCCGTATTTTGTTACTCTTAAAATTTATTTATTTTAGTATCTAAAATCCCTAACCCTAAATTTATCTAAACTTTTTCCCCTTATATTTTAGCCAGCTCACTTCTTTTACTTCCTCCCTCAGCCCAACACCCATTTTCTTTTAATAAAACCCAGCCCAAGCTTTAAATCCCTCAGCCTTTCCATTCCCAGCCCAAAAGATTTTTCCCATTCAATTAAGATATATAAAACTCTTTTATTCCCCTAGCCCAACCCGTTTTCACCCAGCCCATTTCTTTTATTGATTAAAGTTTAAACCCAAACTCTTTCCTAAAACCCAGGCCGGCCCATAAAGCCCACACCCAAACTAACTCCTTCCTTTTCCCTCCTCCCTTACTGTTATTTTTCCCACAAATTCAAATCACCTCAAATCTTAACACCATTTAATTTTCCCCATTAATTCCCATAACACCAAATTCAATTCTCATTTAATTTCTTTCATTATTTTACCCTATTCTCTCTCTCACTCTCACACACGTTTTCTTTCTCTCTCTTTTTTAATAATTCTCATTTAATTTCCCCTACGTTACCTCTCTCTCTCTCCACGTACATTCTCTCTCTCTCTCTCTTCTTCCCGCTCCCTCCTTCGAACCCACGCTCGCGCTCGTCGCGCCACCGCCGCCATAACCTTCGCCTTCCTCTCTCTCTCTCTCCCGCTCACCTCCTCACCTCCCTCGACTCCTCTCCTTGCAACCATCCCCGACAACGAGACCCACCACGATGAGCCGAAGCAACAGCCAGCCTTACCTGCACATCCTTGTCGCCGTCGGTTCGTTGTCGCCGACATCTCCGCACCTCATCTCCTTCCATCGGCTGCCTCGAGCTCCACTTACACCTTCCTCCCGCTGCTCTCCTTTCTAATACGATCTCCTCCACCACCCCCTAAACTACCGCCGGCTCCAACTCCCATCACCTTCACTAACCCGAGCTCCTCCCCACGGCCGCCTTCCACCTCCGACCATCGTGCGACCCCCGACACCATCATCATCATCATTGCCGCCAACAACTCTTCCTTCACCGACATCATCAATTTCCCTTCAACCCATCTTGCCGAGCTCAACTCCGGCCGACCCCATCGCCTCACCGACGAGGCCACCTTAGCCATCTCGCCGGCACACCACTACTAACCTTTTCACCACCCTTGCCTCACCGGCCAACCCTCCACCTCTGCCCACGACAAACGTCTCGTCAACCGAGCCCTCGCCCTTTTCCAGCCATCCCCTACTCCGGCTACCGTCGCTGCACACCGCCTCCCTCACACCTTCTTCCTTCCCCATACCATTCACCACTGCTGCAGCCCTCACCATGACCACCCCATCATCACCATCGCCGTCGTCTCCCTCTCCCCGACACCTTAGCCGCCAACCTCACCACTGGCATTCATTAACAATCTCTTCGCCTCCGCGACCTCCACCTCCATCAAACAACACCCGACCCTGAGCCCTGCGCAGGCACACCGCTCACCGCTGCCCCAGAACAGACCCGAGCTCTTACCGAGACGCTGCCGTCGCCGTTCGTCGCGCGTTCGTGACGTTACCGTCTCCGTGCATCTCCGAAACATTTCCAGGCAAGTATTTTACTTGCTTACATGCTATATACTCAAGTTACAATCCTTAATTACATAGATTATAAAGTTACAATTTTAGATCAATTATGTGCCATACCTGTTCGACGTGTGTTCCCAATGAAAATACTCACCTAATTTGACGGAACTCATTGGTATAGTTTGGCCCGTATTGATGTGAATCTAGTGTGTGAATTTTATTGGAAAATATGACCGTTAACGACTAAAACGACTACCCCCAAGTTTACTCGTAAAATTGGAAACTTCTTGTATCTGTAAACCGTTAAAATCACCATAAATTATATTCACTCTGTAATGATGCGTTCGAGGGCTTAAATCGAAGCCGACTCGACGTAATATAACCCTATGTAAATTTATAATTGTTTCTGTACTTAAACTGTGACAATATCTGGATCGGAGTACGACTCTGGACTGCAGTCCAGAGCGACTCCGTTTACTGTGTGCTGTCCCGCAATGAGTACCACTCTGTTTCCTTAACCCGTAGGTTGCGGAACTCCGCTGTTTATTAAAGTTGAATCTGTTAGCTAGACAACTCAAGTAGTTTCATTCTGTTTCGTTATCGTTTGTTATTTAATCTGTAATTTGAAAGATCGGGACGCATAGCAGTTCCAACAGAATCAGAATTGACATACTAGTATTAAAAAGTGTATATCTCCTGACGTACAGACGCGATTGAAGATCCGTATGTTGCGTTGAAAACCTTACTGAAAACCCTATATTTCATTCAACTGTAGTGTCGCTAAAATCTGATCCCAATTGGGATTAAAATGCGTTGCGAAACGGACTTCCGATTCTGAAACCGGATTTCCAGCCGCGAACGTTTAAAATGAAATGGCCATAATTAATGATCCTGGAACCCGATTGGCATGAAACTAAATTCGATGGATAGATAACTGAACATACTAATTATTACCTGTTTATCGTTTCGCTAAACTGTACACGTACGATTCATGATAAATCGTGCAAGTGATAGAATGCTGTTTTATGACACCTTAATCATGCTTTACATACTGTTTACGCATTATATCATACACATGTCACTGCATTGATAACCTGGTGATAACGTGCATTACCCAGTGTTAGGTATTAGTGATGATTGTGGCAAGTACGTTAGTGTTCGTGTATCAGTGAATAAGTGAAAGTGATACGTACTTGTACACAATCAGTGAACCTTATTATTCTATTGCATTGTCGACGTCTGTGGGACGCGTGTACGTGTGACTATAAGTGGTATGGGACACTTATGGAAGCTCTTGCACGGGTGTCACAGATAAGGCACCAGACACTGCCATTTATCTTAGGTATTAGTCGGGAGTGCTTGATGGAGGTCCTGCCTCCAGTTCTCGTGCAGACTTGTCACAGACCGATTGGTATTTAGGGTTATGGTTAGCGTTTGATGTAGACCACGGGGTGTGGGGTAGTTTAAGTGTGAGTTCAACAGAATCTCGGGAGTCCCATGCCGGCTTATATATTTAGGGAGATATATGGAGATTTACAGGGTACATGATTATTACCGTGATATACATGTTGGGCCCGTGGTCCCTTGCCCTTGGGTTCTACCCTTGGGTGGAGGACACTCGCGAGTGGTTAACTCTCACGCTTAAACTGACGATAGGCTTAGTGACCTGTACAGTGAGACTTAGAGACTGATAGGGATACTGGCATTGATATACCTTACTTACTGTGTTGACATACGTGGCATATCATTCTACTGCTTTTACTGTTCCGCTGCATTGATTACTGCATGTTCATACCCATACTGCCATTGATCTACTGTTATATATATATCTATTATCACTGTTAGAATTGTCACATGATTTTACATATATTATATTGCTATTGTGTCGCTCTGACGACCTGAGTATGCATGCCCAGTGTAAGGAGAAGACTTAGCCTGGACCAGGATTAGACGCACATCACGGACATCTTGTTTAGCAATCCAGAGTTATATCTTTTGTTTCCCATCAGGTCAGTTCATTTTACTGTTTTGTCCCAGTCACTGCATTTCTCATTACCTGCGCATTATTTACTGTTTACCATGCAAAACTAGAAGCCGAAGTGTGACTACGGCAGGACATTTCCTTGACCGTAGGAGCATGGCTGGCCTTATCAACCCCTTGTATTCCGTATTTTGGGAAGCGGGGCGTGACATGGTTTAGTTGGTATCAGAGCCCAGGTTTTGTTTCGATTGGGATTGCAGTTTTCCGTGTAGAGCTTGACAATCTAAGACAACCCTCAGTCTAGATTGTAAACTTGATATCCTTGATCCATATTCCTATTGAGTGTTCTGCTATCCGTTCGCTAGGGTTTCGGGTGACTCGGCAAAGTTACGTGGTTGCAATTGCACTACCGTACTCTGTTTAAGTGATTTAGAATCCTACAGTTGATTTCCGCTTGTAATAAATTTCATCACATCCGATGTTCTTGATTCCTTGCCCAATCCATATTATAAATTGAGTCCTATATCGTTCTCAAAATTATTGTTTCAGGATCATGTCGACCAACGACTCTTTCTCTATCTCCACTCCCCAGAATCAGACCGTTGAGATTCTGAATGTACTGCAAGGTCTGAAGGAAACCCAAGAGCGGACGAACAACTTGTTAGCTGAAGGACTGAGAATGCAGGTGAATCAGGCACCAACGGGAGTCTCCAATCATAAAGGGATCCCCGTTAGACGAGAAAAAGAGAAGAAGATGAAGCGCCAAATTGTTTCCCCGCGACAGAAGCAACAGAAGACCCAGTGTTGCGGGTACTGTAAGAGGCCAGGACATCTTCAGAGGGATTGTCGCCGCGCCCAAGGGAAATGTCTGATTTGCGGATCCAGCGAACATCTTATCAACAGTTGCCCAAAAAGGAAGGAGCTACAAGGAGGAGACTCGTCCACTCTCCCCACTTCTGCCAAATGATGATTATTGCGTAGTTCGAATTTCGAGGATAAAGCGGACCCAATACAGGATTCAACTCACGTGACGAGAATGCAGCGGTCTAACAATCAAAGAAGAATTTTCATGTTTTCTACTTTCAGTAATAATGTTGTCATCCTCTTATAAATATTCCTTTCCGTTTGAAATCTTGTATCCGTCGAACTTTTAGTTGAATGCAATAAAACTTGAATCGTAATATATGTATCATTTTCTTGTCCTTCCTCTTATTCATACTATTCATTATTACAGCATTTTAATTTTGATTTTTCAATTCCTGCCACCGCATATCTTTCCATACTTCATACACTTAACTATTTTTCTTGATGTATTCCACTATCTGATCATGACTCTTTCTTTTCAGGTCATGGCCCACCCTGGAGCAGCGCCGCATCTAGATGAGGATGTACAGTCATGCGTTTCCTTAGACCGCACGCTGATGAGTTCTG
Source organism: Agapanthus africanus (assembly GCA_030015575.1). Classification (NCBI taxonomy): domain Eukaryota; kingdom Viridiplantae; phylum Streptophyta; class Magnoliopsida; order Asparagales; family Amaryllidaceae; genus Agapanthus; species Agapanthus africanus. Next base: position 901,152,874 of record CM057339.1, on the reverse strand, counting down.
ATGATGAGATCAACGATCCCCAGGCCATTTTCGGGAACAGTGATTCTGAAGACGAAGGAGAAGACTTAGCCTGGACCAGGATTAGACGCACATCACGGACATCTTGTTTAGCTATCCAGAGTTATATCTTTTGTTTCCCATCAGGTCAGTTCATTTTACTGTTTTGTCCCAGTCACTGCATTTCTCATTACCTGCGCATTATTTACTGTTTACCATGCAAAACTAGAAGCCGAAGTATGACTACGGCAGGACATTTCCTTGACCGTAGGAGCATGGCTGGCCCTGTCAACCCCTTGTATTCCGTATTTTGGGAAGCGCCCCCAATTCCCTTCTTTGGCCGCAATTTGCGGCCAGAAAGGATTTATTTGCGGCCTAAGTGAGGAAATAGGGGTTAGGGTTTCAAGGGTAGCTTCTAGAATGCCTGCTTGTATCACTGTATTTGCTAATAAATTTTCAGGTGTCCCGGGTATTAGCAGATCTCTAAATAACCTCACAATTTCCAGAAAATCCAATATCGGCAGATTTTAAAGTTCGTGAATAGGGGTTTGTCTCTGGTTGTAGGTCCAATATACTATCACTAAGGGGGTTTAAGGTCACTACTAACTCAATTACACTAACTCAATTCAAGAATTCCTCAAAACCCTAACTTGGTAATTTCTAACCTCACTAAACATCACAATATCACTACTAAACATGCATAGACACAAATGTGAATGAAATACTATGCTAATGGCGATGAAATTACCCCATTTGGCAACTCAAGAAAATTCATGAGTTGCCCCAAGTGCTCAAAATTCGATTTTTCTTGGTCTAAAGTGCTTGTAGGGAGCTTGTGCATGTTTTATGTGAAGAGGAGATGGAGTTTTAATGAATTTTTGGTGGTGTATTGTGGGGATAAAGTGGAGGTGGGAGATGAGGCAGCCATGGTGAGAGGGAGAGGGAAAAATGATGGAGGAGAGTGAAGAAACAAATGGGCATGGTTCACTTTGACCACTCACCCTCTTTCTCTCTTGCCCATCCCTCATTTCTTTACTATTTTCTTTTCTTTTCCTATCTTTTCTTTTTCTTATCTTTTCCCTTTCATTTTAAAACCAAACATTCATGAAAAATAAGAAAAGCCATGCAAGAAAAATGTAACAATGTGTAATATGACACGGTGCATGTCATGTGCACAAATCAAGTTTAATGCACGATTAGTGATATTTAATCGCGATTAGCACTAAAATAGAATATAATTAATCATAAAGAATTTCTAATTTGCTTAAATCATATAAAACATCCCCATTTCCGTAATTTCTATAAGTTTCCAAATATTTTCCAATTTATCGGTATTTAATTATACCGCATTATCAAAATATTCATAATATTTATTATTTAATTATAAAAATTCCCAAAAATAATATTTTATTTTTCTGAAATTGTAACGACCCCAAAATCTTTATACATTTGTATTATCCCTTTTCAATAATATACCGTATTTATTTGTACATGGTATTTTCTGTTTTCTCCTAAATTTATTATTATTTTATTCCTCAATTTATTATGTATATTTTTCTAGGTACAATTTCTTTTTCTTATATTTAAGATTTTAACTTCTCATTCTTATTTTTCCATTCATAAATATTTAACCCAAATCCATTATTTTTATTCTCTACAGCCCATCTAAAAAGCCCACTTTCTTTTTAAGCAACATCATATATTTAATTCTAATTAAATATATGCATGAATAACCTTGTAGTTCATTGGTTAAGTCTTTGTATTGTTATTCCATAAGTCACATGTTCAAATCCCCATTCTTGCAATTATTTTTTATTATTTTTATTCTTCTCATAACCTACAAATGAGACCTTTCATTTCCAAAATGAATGATGATCTTTCATTTCTTTTTTAATTCTCATGTTGAATGCATATATTATTATACATAATTCACCATTACACCATCTTTATTGTCCTCCTCTATCTTTTCTTTCCTCACATTTTTCTATCTCTTACTTCTCCCTCTTCACCTAGAGTCTAAGAAGAACATGAAAAAGTCTTCAAGAAGGTCTCGCTAGTAACGCGAGGTTATCGGCGGATAGACAAGTCCGGTGACAATACCGGCTTGTGCATGTAAGTCCCTTCTCCCTCCCTCCCTCCATCTCTTTATTCTTCTCTTTTCATATCTCGTGAACCCGTTTTTTTTTCCATATCGTAATCCTTAAGAGAAAAATAAACATAAACATATACATATATATAAGTCTAGATACATATGGTTATATATGGTTTAATAATATCTTATTGTCTCTTGTTCAAATTAAAGTGTTTTCAATTCTTTGTTCATGATTATAAATGTTTATTATGAGTAGTGAGAACATAGATTTTATGCCACAATATATTTACGATATCTCATGGAATCGGTTTGGTTATAAAAAGAAAAGATGAAGCTTGCATAAAAATACTAGTTAATCTTTTTGCCGATTTTAGTATACATATCAATATCTTTACCTTTAAAATAATTTTTAGAAATTAATTTTTACTTCTGGAAATTTCATGAAATTTACATATCATAGAATATATTATTTTTTTCATGCTGTAAAAATTTTAGATCGATCCGCATAACGGTTTAGGAATTATATCGTTTTTATTCACTGATCGTAAAACAGAAAACTGCAGTTATCGGTCAACTTCTAAGACACATAACTTAGTATAACGTTATCCAAATTGAGCAAACTCAGGTGTTTTTGATATCTACATCTAAATATATAGATTTTATTAGTTTTAAGTTTTTACTGAAAACCGACGTAAAATATAGAAAACCGCGTTACAATATTAAGTGACGGATCTGGACAAAATCTGTTCCGATTCGCACACTGTTTTTAAATTGGACATAACTCGAACACCCGATGTCCGTTTGTGACAAACTTTAGATGTGTAGATGTATAATTGATAGAACTATAATTTTATGTATATTATATTACTTAGAAACACATGAAACAACCCAATATAGGCTTTGCAATATAACATATAGTTGCTGTCCAGAAATCTGAATTTCTGTTTTAAACGCTGATGTTAAAATGATCATAACTAGAGTTTCAGGAATCCAAATCACATGAATCTTGGTGTTTTGGATAATTATATCGAAAGAACTACAATTTTATAATAATTTTATTAACCTAAAAACTGATGGAAATTGACCGAAACTATGTTTTAAAAATATGTGACGGTGCCGAATAGATTCTGATCTGTTTTGCGCGACGATACGAAAACAGATATATCTCCCAAACCGGTAGTCGTATTTAGGTGAAACTAGAACTCACGCATGAAAAACACTTATATCCATATTTCTGTTTATATTCCGAATTCGTTCGACTTGATTAATTACTCGTACATAATATTTCTTTACAACATTGTTTATGTTAGTTACTCGAATAATATACTTGACTCATTTCATGCTCTTCGAACATGTATACATATTTATCTTGATTTTTAAATTGTTGTATATACATAAAGATGATAATTAAATACTTGAGGTGTATTTTGAAAACTATACAAAATTATTTTTACATAAAACCCCCTCAAGTTCTATAAATTACCCTAAGGACCCTAATAAATATAGGTTTAAGAAATAATCAAGACTTCGATTCACGTTTCTAATTGTCTGACTCGGGTTTGAGTCTGATTATATCTGACTTGAATATGATTCAAGTACAATCTACAATTTACAATATTCCAATTCAATATGAACACATGAATCCATGAATCCATCTATACAACTTGACTGAACCGAACCATGGATATACATTCCATTTACATGGTTCTCCAGTTATTCCATTTACATGATTCTACGGTTGCATCCATTTACTGATATCATGGTTTCGGTCAGTCAATCAATTATACAATTTATACAGTTACAATACAAGACAAATAATACAATCAAAACACTACGGGGTTTAAGGGGTAGATTGGTACGGAAGGTGTTAAAGGTGGCACGAGACGGTAAGATTAAGTCACCTAACATGAATCCAATTGCCGTTGTTCCGAGTTGTATAACGGAGCCTTGTACTTCCATTTGCCCTGGTCTCTAGCATACTGAGACCTCTCTCGTATACACTGGCATTCTTCCGTACCAAACTACAAACAACAGTGTTAATACAACATTACAACAATATAATACAACATTAAAAGCTACTCTCTCTCTCTTTCTTCTTTTCTACTTCTCCCTTATTTTTGGGACTTACCGAGCGATCTGTTCGCTGACGACATTCTATTTCTTTCTTCTTTGAATGTCGTCAGGTGGTTTGGACCCGACAAAGATCGAGCCATCTGCAGAAGACTTGGATCAGCTTACTGAAGAACCAGAGCTCTAGTTTCATTGTACACTTTCCATTCAGTACTTTTCATTTCCTGTCATTCCATTGTTTAGGTATCATTTTTATTCCAGTTGTATTTCCTTTTCATCCATTGTACAAAAGAATGTTAATAAATAAAAGTTGATGTTTTTATTATACCTTGCCTCTTGTGTATTTTCTTTTATATTGCTTAGTTACGCTTAGCGTATTTGCTTCTGAGTAAATACGTAGCGGGCTAGTCGCGTCCCCTTCGCTGTATACCGGGAAGCGGGGCGTGACAGAAATGTTACAATATGGCACTCTAGATATGTACTCCCTGTCCGTATTCAACCCAGGTGATAATTTCGATGAAAGTATGAAGTGCGCCCCTAAAAGGGTAGACACATGCTTTGCCTTCTCCATCATAATTCGAGTGAGAACTTTCTCGATATACTATTTCTGTCGCAGACGCAACTCACCACGCTTCCTCTCCCTGACAATCTCCATGTCAAGTATCTTCTTCGCAGCCCCCAAATCTTTCATCTTGAACTCCTGACTCAACTGCTATTTCAACCTGTTGACATTTGACATGTTGTGTGATACCATCAACATATCGTCCACGTACAATAAAAGATAAATCCGGGACCCATAGTTTAGTAGCCTCATATAAACGCACCGATCCGTAATATTTCTTGTGTAAGTCTACGGTAGCGCTCCGGCCGTCTTTCCGAGGCCAAATGCGGAACAAAAACTTTTTACAGAATTGGCGCTAACGCAAACTTAAAATCCGGATCATTCTATTAACCGTAAACTAGTATACTGTAATAGGGGGTTTAGAGATTATACCGATCGATCCGTGTCCTTCGGTCTTTAAGCTCTGTCCCTAGCATGTTGCGGATGCGCCGACGAACTTCGCTCCCCGATCTCGCTCGATCTACGGTCTCCTCCTCGCCGAATACCGCGCCACATCAATGAATCTTTATACGGGCTCCCGCCTCTGAACCGAGGCAACTCGGACACGAAGTTTGCTAGCCGACGTGTCCAAGGTTGCTGTAGAATAAGTGTAGAACGCTTTGTCTCGAGGGTTAATCGAAGTTGCCACAATGGAGGAGATTATAAAATGAGCTTTGGAACGAGCTTTGGATTTTTGGTGTTGCAATGAAATGAAAAATCACTCACACACAAAGAAATGGGGCTGCCTCTTAGTGCTCTCGGCCAAGGCCAGAGGAAAGAATGGAGTGAGTTTTTGAGCAAGGAAAAATGGGGTGATACTTAGCAAAAAATCCTCACAAAATATCCTAAGTAATCCAAAACCAATTAATGCTCACAATAATGGACAAATCAATCCATGTACATCTAGAATGAGCAAGAAGCTGCTGGAGAACCAGCCACCACAAAAAAACCCCTCCATTTACTAATCTGCACATTTGCAAATAAGCCCCCTCACAGCACAAATTTCAGCCAATGAAGGGATGAAAAAAAATGGCCGAAACGGAATACAAACTGGCAACTTCAAAAAGCAATCCCGTAATAAATTATAGGATAACCCCGCAACTGTATATACATACCCGTATTTGTATTCCGACCGAATACAAATGCAACGAGACAATATCTACACAGTATAATACTAGGATCCGGCTTAAACCAAAGCCCACTAGTATTATCTGTCCGAACCATGACACGTACATAAGTGCACGCGTATGTTCGAACCCTGCCATAAAACCATACGGCCTCTACAACGTTTCGCCCGAACTGGGAAACTTTCTGTGGGGGACTCTAAAGACTCGTCAATACCCTGGCAGTGGGTTTAACCACAAGCCGTCAGTGGTACTAGCTGTACGTAACGGCTGCCCATGTACTGAGTGAAAGGGAGTCCGATGAGCGAACTCATCCCGGAACCCTACTGAGCCTATGTGTGACAATATCCGTACAGTCCGGTTCGTTCATCTATGAGTATCGCATATCGGGCCTAGGAAGCTGATAAACGTCAGACCCCCAAAAGCGGTATAAGTCGTGTCAGAGTGTAGCCCAAAACACCCTGAGATACTACTGGAATACCTACCAGTAAATCTCGCTTGCCATGGCCATGGACTTCGTGTAATGGCTCTCCTAAACACAGCACGATCTCACTCACAAAGTTGGGAGAGACGAATCCTCTGCCGATCTGCTCACTGCCTCCATGTGGCTCGGGACTGTACCCAACTAAAACCTGTTTGCACGACTCTTTTGAGCCATGGTAGGGTAATAATCAAAGCACAGTGGGAACTCACACGAGACAGATGACGATCTCAGGTCGATAGACTAACCTGTACACATGTCACCTGGGAATTGCTATCTGACGACAGGTTTCAAAAACCAGCTAGCATATTCCCGGCGAGTCCTGTCCGGTGTACTCATAACCCAATGAGCACTTGTATACATCTTAGGTGAACCAACTGACACCAATGGCTTGTGAGACCGGCCATCACCCCTCGTCGGGGTCTCGACTGTATACACTAGTCTACTCCGGAGTATCGATGCCCTATCTCGAAACTCCCGCGACTAGGGACCACTTTTAAGGATGTGCTTATAGACTACCCAACTCTCACGTATATGATCGCCATCATACTGTTGGTAGTCAAGAAAGAATCGTATGGGCTCTATCAACGTGCAATAGTGATATATCATGCCACCTAAAGCAGTACACGTATGATAAAGATAAACCAGATAACTTACTATCATCTTGAGTAAGACTGTCCTACCGGTATAGGTCCTCCCTCAATCACTGCAATCACGTGCCTGCGATCCAATAATTGACTTTGAGGGCACTATATCCAACAATCTCCCACTTGCACTTAAGGCTAATTATTGCGATGTCGTATACTCACAGCCCATGTGATACCGAACACCCAACTCCTCTACTAATCAGTGTCACAAAGCTCGTTTGTAAAACTATTATGTTCGAGAAATAGCCTCAGTGAGTGGATCCGCTCTGATGTTTCATTCTATGTCTCTCTTAATCTCAAGTTCGTGGAGAAAGCCATCTCCCGAAATGAGCAATACCTGTCTTAGAATTTGTCTGGATATCTGATGGGACCTAGTTCATGAATGAACTCCAAATCCAAACTTCTTAGACTGTATCGTCAACTGAACCTTATCAGTATCCTGCGCCATGCCTCTCTCAGTATCTGCTTGGACTATCTGTCCAAACTACTGCCCCTCGTCGGAGGGAAAACTATAACTCTGACAGTCACTTTGTCATCCATATCACCTTGGAAGCCTGGAATGATAATTGTCACCCGAAAGAGGCTATCATTATCATATCCCTAGAACATCCACTTATGTTCTAAAACTGCCACCGAACATTTCTCCAGGATTGGACCAATATCAACTTATTGCATCTAGTGCAAAAACAACATCTGATGTGGTACTTGACATCTCATGATCAACTCAATTGCCTAAGCAAATGATCTGCCAATCATGCACATCCCTCTCCCCTTTAGTCTGTAAGACACCTTTAGAAAGGGTGACTCTATCACATGATGGTACACCCCCATGCCAGGAGTCGTTCATTCTAAATACCTTTAGAATGCAGTCTAAGTACCCAGATTGGGAAACTACCCAAATTTAGATTTAAAACCATAGATCTAGTAAGCAGAATGTCTGATATAATATCCATATCCTATATGGAGAAACTACTGTGTGACAACCACAGTATAACCGATCGTAGTATAAGAATTTTACTTCTTACTCTGTGTATGTCATCCAAATACCAGGACATCACACCCTACTACTTTTTTAACAGATCCATCTCCTATTCTGACGAAGTCAAAGCCCATGACTGTCACATCAAAAATAGATGATCTTTCTCCGCTATATATGCTTTAGTCTATAAATAGACACAAGCTTCTTGTCCACTATACTTCCGCTGCTCCCACTGACTACGACAACCCTCTGGCAGAATAATATACACGTGCACTTCTAAAACCAGTTTAGAACGACGCTATACTTATCCTCCTGCCGGGTCTCACAGTCTGGAACAGCAGTAATGGCAAGTCTGGGTAAACAAGAACCTCCCTGTCACTGTTCTTGAGGCTACCAGAGTACCTCTCAGGTGTCTGAGGTTACCCTCCATATCTGCGGAGTGGCTAATGGAATGTCAAACCCGATTGAATGTTTAGGTCCTATTAAATTTTCCGTAATCGTTTGCGGTTCTGGAATCTCTTCCAGTTCTACCATACTCCCACTACTGTTTTCCGAAAAAATCCATTTTACTAAAACTGTGGCGAGTCAAGAACAATATCACTATTGATCTTCCAGAAGGTAGAAAGTCAACCCTCGTCAAAGCTAGGGTCAACCCACAAACTGCCATTACAGAAACGTGTCTTGAGTTATCCAGAGTCTGGTTTTAAGCATAAGCCGGACAACTCCATATACCTTAACATCGTTAAGGTATGATCCATTCTATATACAATATAGAAACTGAGGCACTGATTTAATTGGAACCAGATTCAAATCATGCAGCTGTCTCTAGTGCATGTCAACTAAATGGAAAGAGACCGATCAGCATTACTCAACTTAGGAGTGCATCCAATTATGAGTAACCTGAAAGAGAAGCAAGTTCTCTAAAACATTACTATTAACTAAATACCATACACAAGTATCTACATCTTCGATCATCTTGAAGAATCCCGATACTTGCTACACCTGGTTCTCTACTTTATTCTTATACCTATAACTTCTCAAAACTTAGATCTTGTATTTCTACGAAACACATGTCTAAGACTAGAGAAGTCACAAGTAAACAGAATATAGTACGAGGACCTACCCCTTTGTCCTAATGGACACTGGACAACATACAATACTTTGTATAAGTCTCCTGAGTTTAATAACTCAAACCCTGTGCGTCATAGGTTGAAAACTGTACCCAGGCGATTTCCTCAAATATCACCAATTACAACGAATTCTAATATAATGAGGATGATCACCTAATTCCTAATAACTTACTCCCACTCATCATCTGTAAAACCATACAGATGTGAGAATCATACCTGGTAAATACATACTCTGGAGCAAGGACTGATTGGGAAATCAGTTTTCTATTAACAATACACAGTGAAACTGAAACATGAATATGTTCCAAAAGGGTTTCCGGGTATTCCTAGTAATGCCTCTTCCATTGTCCAGATTCATGACTGTAACCGTATATTTCTTTTGCCATCTCTCCAAATCCCTTTATTTGTCTTTAGTCGTTACCTTCTGTACACCATCGTTAGGCTTAATGGTTTTCTTCCTTCCATACCGTTCGGCACCAGTTTATGGTTTGGAAGAAGACTATCCAATAAGCATAATAGGTGTACTCTCGTAATTCTGGGAGTACACGCAACTTGAGAGAAGGTGATGATAAAAAACAACTGAATAAACCTTATTATATTTCTCCTGAACCATAATCCATCCCCGAACTGGAACAAGTTCCATCGAGTTCGTATATAACCATACAATGGATTATCCAAATAACTGTGGATCTTTATAGTGATACGGGGTGTTCTGGAGAAATACAAAGGTGAAGTAGGAGTGGCGATGAAATACTCGGTTTTGTCGTGAATAGCAGTCGCAATTTACTTTGCCCTCTTTCTAATCCTTTTATTTGTCTTTACTTGTTACCTTCTGTACACCTCCGTTAGGCTAATTGGTTTTCTTCATTCCATACCTTTCGGCACCTGCCTATAGTTTGGAAGAAGACTATCCAATAAGCATAATAGGTATACTCTCCTAATCCTAAGAGTACTCGCAACCTGAGAGAAGGTAAAAGGAAAAGATAGCTGAATAGTCCTATTCAATCTCTTCAGAACCAGAATCCATCCTCGAATCTGGAATAAGTTCCTTCGAGTTCGTATATAACCATACGATGGATTTATCCAATGGAAGTGGATGTCCGTAGTGATTCGGGGTGTTCTGGAGAAATGCAAAGGGTATAAAAAAGAGTGGCAATGATTTATGCAACTAAGACAATCCAAAAGCCAGTGTTTTAAGAAAGTTCGGTTAACTTGGTTACTTAGTCATAGTCCAGGGTCGGGCCATGGTCGCTGCCAAAGAGAGAGAGAAAAGAAACACTCTGCGTGCACTCTAACCTAGATCAGAATGGTTATCACTTTATCTAATCAGGAAACCTCCCACTGTATCCTCAAATTCTCCTCCAAACCTGAAAGAAGAATTAGTCGGGATCACCCGAGGAGTAAACCAATTCATCAGTGGGAATCGGAATCCAACTATCATCGCATGATGACCTGATGGAATCCACTCACATTATCATACTCCAGAAGGTATGCGCATGCTTGGCAAGTTTCAGTTTCTTTAGAAACTCCCGATGTGATTTTTTACCCCATGCTCTTATGACCTTGACGAAGGCCAACATATCATAAGTCACATGTCAAGTTTTACCCGTCATTATCCAGGTTAATTTGAACCCACCCGTACATACCCTTGACGAAGGCCAAAATAGTAGTACGACTGTCCCAAACTAACGCATCTATCTATGCAAAAGAAAAGTAACAAATAGCTACCATACACTATGCCTTGACGAAGGCCAACATACATAGCATGAATACTAAGTGCTACCCGTCTGAAATGACGGAGGGCTACGAATGGTTTTTGGCGAAAAACCTTTAACGTAATGAACTTGATATCGTTGAAGGAACCGGATAGCTTTTATAAATATATAGTGGCGAAAACCTTTGCTAAAGAGGTCACTCCCGGTGAAGGGATCTCGGCTCTTTCCCCGTAGAATGAGGTGCAGGATATTCCAACTGAATACCGCGATGCAAAGCAAAAAGTAATCGACTATAGTGAAGTTATTACCCTGACGCAAACCTCTGTCCAAGGGGTCACTCCCGATGAAGGGATCTCGGCCCTTGCCTCGTCGAATGAGGTGCTGGATATTCATAACCGAATACCTCTGTGCAAAACAAATGAAAGCGTCCTTGCAATAACAGCTTTTTAAAAAAATGTTCCAACAACATCTGTACAGGTCTGTTTTCCTTTGCATTGATACGAATCAACGCTGTCCCATCAATTAATCACACCAATAAAGAACGAAAATAAAATGTACGTATATGCCATCCGCATTCACCACTGGGTCCCGTTATTACCCGTTAGGTTACTTAACTAACGACAGAGCGGGGACAGGACTAGCGCGGGTGTAAAACATATACAACATCTACTAGTATATATATCAATATATAATAATCGCTCAAGGCGTGATAAATGCAACATTACAGAAAAGTAATAAGCATCACAGAACAATACAGATAAGCTGGGATCCCCGAGTTTCATAGAGCCACAAATGAAACCCGACGTTCCCCTGTCGTGTAGATAGCCTGTGCAATGAAAACCTAGACCCCTATGAGTGCGGCAAGTTACCTGCCAAAACCAGAAGTGAGGCAGCCCCTTCAACAACGTGAATGGACCACCCAACACTTCACGGAATCCGGTAACTTGAGCACCCCTCCTTGGGTCAACCTAGTACAGGAAAGAAAATATATACAACGGGTACATCGACCTCAACCCGGTCGTGCCCCAAAAAAAATAATATACAAACAGGCAGTGACGGCAGTCCACATGTCGGACGCTCGTCCCGCAATATCAAATGTACAAATATATCCAAACTGCACTACCATTGCACGCAAGCTATCCACCACGACAAATCCGCAACATCACAGCACAAAACAGAACATCAACATGAATGTCACGTTCGCAAACCCGTCTAAAAGAGCTATAGCCATTAGATAAGATTTACCACTCGAATGACATTCACGGTCACAGATAATAATGTAATGCACTGCAAAACTTTAAACAATTTTAGAAAATATCGACTTCGAAATAACCTTGAATAGCCCAAACAACTTGATAAAAACCATATCCAAAATGGGCCAAATAAACAACACCACAGAACCAAAAACCCAGAGACCAGAACATCACCCAAAACACCAACACCAATGGCCAATGCAGGGCCAGCCTTGCCGGAAAAATACACTTGGGGATCGGCCAAAATCCGGTGAGGGAGGTCCGTATTTGGGGTGTGTTCTTGTGTCATCTCGAGTAGCCTTTTGCACTTGTTTAAAAAATTTTACTGACACTTTTGAAAAACAACAGAGAACAGATATTCCATGGCATCGTTTGGGTTTTGTTCCGGTTTCAATACTTTAACATTGTCTAAACCAACTGGTAGACGGTTAATAGTTTGGCTCTGATACCACTGTAAGTCTACGGTAGCGCCCCGGCCGTCTTTCCGAGGCCAAATGCGGAATAAAAACTTTTTAAGAACTGGCGCTAACGCAAACTTAAAATCCGGATCGTTCTATTAATCGTAAACTAGTATACTATAATAGGGGGTTTAGAGATTATACCGATCGATCCGTGTCCTTCGGTCTTTAAGCTCTGTCCCTAGCATGTTGCGGATGCGCCGACGAACTTCGCTCCCCGATCTCGCTCGATCTACGGTCTCCTCCTCGCTGAATACTGCGCCACATCAACGAATCTTTATACGGGCTCCCGCCTCTGAACCGAGGCAACTCGGACACGAAGTTTGCTAGCCGACATGTCCAAGGTTGTGTAGAATAAGTGTAGAATGTTTTGTCTCGAGGGTTAATCGAAGTTGCCACAATGGAAGAGATTATGAAATGAGCTTTGGAATGAGCTTTGGATTTTTGGTGTTGCAATGAAATGAAAAATCACTCACACACAAAGAAATGGGGCTGCCTCTTAGTGCTCTCGGCCAAGGCCAGAGGAAAGAATGGAGTGAGTTTTTGAGCAAGGAAAAATGGGGTGATACTTAGCAAAAAATCCTCACAAAATATCCTAAGTAATCCAAAACCAATTAATGCTCACAATAATGCACAAATCAATCCATGTACATCTAGAATGAGCAAGAAGCTGCTAGAGAACCGGCCACCACAAAAAAAACCCTCCATTTACTAATCTACACATTTGCAAATAAGCCCCCTCACAACACAAATTTCAGCCAATGAAGGAATGAAAAAAATTGGCCGAAACGGAATCCAAACTGGCAACTTCAAAAAGCGATCCCGTAATAAATTATAGGATAACCCCGCAACTGTATATACATACCCGCATTTGTACTTAGACCGAATACAAATGCAACGAGACAATATCTACAAAGTATAATATTAGGATCCGGCTTAAACCAAAGCCCACTAGTATTATCTGTCCGAACCATGACACGTACACAAGTGCACGGGTATGTTCGAACCCTGCCGTAAAACCATATGGCCTCTACAACGTTTCACCCGAACTGGGTAACTTTCTGTGGGGGACTCTAAAGACTCGTCAATACCCTGGCAGTGGGTTTAACCACAAGCCGTCAGTGGTACTAGCTGTACGTAACGGCTGCCCATGTACTGAGTGAAAGGGAGTCCGATGAGCGAACTCATCCTGGAACCCTACTGAGCCTATGTGTGACAATATCCGTACAGTCCGGTCCGTTCGTCTATGAGTATCGCATATCGGGCCTAGGGAGCTGGTAAACGTCAGACCCCCAAAAGCGGTATAAGTCGTGTCAGAGTGTAGCCCAAAGCACCCTGAGATACTACTGGAATACCTACCAGTAAATCTCGCTTGTCATGGCCATGGACTTCGTGTAATGGCTCTCCTAAACACAGCGCGATCTCACTCCCAAAGTTGGGAGAGACGAATCCCCTGCCGATCTGCTCACTGCCTCCATGTAGCTCGGGACTGTACCCAACTAAAACCTGTTTGCACGACCCCTTTGAGCTGTAGTAGGGTAATAATCAAGGCACAGTGGGAACTCACACGAGACAGATGACGATCTCAGGTCGATAGACTAACCTGTACACATGTCACCTGGGAATTGCTATCTGACGACAGGTTTCAAAAACCAGCTAGCATATTCCCGGCGAGTCATGTCCGGTATACTCATAACCCAATGAGCACCTGTATACATATTAGATGAACTAACCGACACCAATGGCTTGTGAAACCGGCCATCACCCCTCGTCGGGGTCTCGACTGTATACACTAGTCTATTCCGGAGTATCGATGCCCTATCTCGAAACTCCCGCGACTAGGGACCATTTTTAAGGATGTGCTTATAGACTACCCAACTCTCACGTATATGATCGCCATCATACTGTTGGTAGTCAAGCAAGAATCCTATGGGCTCTATCAACGTGCAATAGTGATATATCATGCCACCTAAAGCACTACACGTATGATAAAGATAAATCAGATAGCTTACTATCATCTTGAGTAAGACTGTCCTACCGGTATAGGTCCTCCCTCAATCACTGCAATCACGTGCCTGCGATCCAATAATTGACTTTGAGGGCACTATATCCAACATCTTGTGTATCCAATCGCCGATATAAACTGATCAAATCGCTTGTATCACTGTCTCGGAAACTGCTTCAAACCATAAAGCGTATTCTTCAATTTGCAAATATAGCCATCCTTGCCATCGACTACGAACCCTTCTGGCTGATGCATATAAACATCCCCCTCTATCGCAACTCTCCAAGTAGGAAAATCAGTAAACTCCACAGCCAGTTACAGATAGGCTTGTAGGGTGTTTTTCGTCACCCCATTGAGATGAGAATACACGCATGCTTGACAGGCGCATTACAGATTCCCCCTGCCTAGGATAGGCTGGGGTTTATTGATTGTGGAGATCTGAATCTCCGGCAGCCGCGGACTAAGCTGCCGTTAATTACCCCTCGCCTTTGGAGCGATGGAACCTTCGATTGACAGGTCAAACAGGTCATGCGAACTCAATGTGCACTGTTGTATTTTGAAGGGGTTTTGGATATATCGGGGGCCCCGCAGAGTTTTTACGGGGGACAGTGTTGTATAGTATGTGTGTGTGTGTGTGTGTGTGTGTGTGTCTCTCTCTCTCTCTCTCTCTATATATATATATATATATATATATATATATATATATATATATATATGGGAAAAGGGCATCCAAATGATGCGTGGAAGAAAGCGCCAGAGCGCTAGCGCCTCATGAGCCAGGCACGTGGGCGCTCGGGCGCTAGCGCCTCACGCAACAGGCACGTGGGCGCTTTGGGCGCTAGCGCTTCACGTGCCAGGCACGTGGGCGCTCGAGCGCTAGCGCCTCACCGGCCAGGCTCGTGGGCGCTCGGGCATTACTGCTTTGGACGCTAGCGCTTTGAGCATAAGGGCGCTGGCGCTTTGCGTGCCAGGCATGTGGGCGCTCAGACGCTAGCGCCTCACGTGCCAGGCACGCGGGCGCTAAGCGCTAGCGCTTTGAGCGCAAGGGCGCTAGCGCCTCACGAGGCAAAAGGGACTTGGTCCCTGCAATGGGAGTTGTACTCCCAGAAAGGAACACTTTTTTTTTGTGTGTGTGTGTATGAGGAGTTAAACTCCTAGGATATTTTGAAGCTGACGAAAGGGGCTTCTACCCCTGGAGCCCTGGATCTTCCCCAAAGTGGGGTCTTTGCAGATGGGTCTCCTTCTTCCTCCTTTCTTGGCTGTATCTTAAAGAACAAGAAGAATGAGATTTTAAAAATCTCTCCTTTCTGAGACCTGATGGAAGATCTGAGTTTCCCTTTGTGGGTTTTGTGGTGAAAAACTATTTAGTTTTGGAAAAGGAAGAGTTAAACTCTTGATTTAATTCAAAAAGAAGAAGAAGGTTTAGAGCCTTGAGGAAGGAGAAGGAGGCACAAAAACCCTAATCTTTTTTGTGAGGAATGAAAAGTGTATTAGATATTTTCATCATGTTGCCTTATATAGGTTTACATATTTACATATAGCCCCTTGGGTTTTACAAAATGGCATTTCGCCCATCCCATGGCTCATGTGCCATTTCTTTTTGCACATAAGCCATGGGCTTTACAAAAATATGGCTTTATGCCCATTTTGCTTACATTCATGCATAAAAAATTACATAAAAATTATTTATTACATGATTTCATTTTGGCATGGGGGGGCTGGCCGCGGGCTCGACTTGGGTATGGGCCCGCTTGTTCATAACAGAATACGGCATTTTATACCGCCCATTCTTATGCTCGTGTGTTTATAGGTAGGTACTTTTAATCCGTGTTTGTTACATATTTACAGAGTACAGGTTTTCAGTCCAAATATTGCAAATCAAGACAAAATCTCCACAGTTACACCAAATACAGAACATCTGTCACAGCAGATAAAAGCCGGGTTCCGGTCATCCATATCCGTCCAGTGCCGAGTACCAGTTCCAGAGACAAGACATATGACAGTGGTCATTCGTGTCTCGGACAAGCACAGAGCACGAGGGGGGCAGCACAAGAATCAATGGGTGCGCGGAGCTCAAGAGAGATAAAGTCAAAAGTGAAGAAAAGATAGCAATCTTGGACTAAGAATTCTGCTGATATTCTGGAAGACTTTTGTGCAGTATGAAGTTTTCAGATACAAGGAAAAATGAAACCAGGGAAGCACACAAATTTCGAGGACCCAACTCACCTATACGACCGCTGATCCGTGGCCAATATGGGGTATTGGCCGCGGATCCGCGGCCAAGTGGGCTCCTCTCATTGTCGTTTTTTTAGGGTAGTTTGGGTACTTCATTTTATGCCAGCTTCTTGCCCTAGGGTTTCTGTAAACTGCCTATAAATACTCCAGAATTGAGCTAAGCCAAGGGTCATTCTTTGTTCTCCATTCTTTTGTAGTTTTAGTTCTTTTTCTTCTTCTTCTTCATTCTTTTTCCATGAAAATTGTAGTGAGAGCTTTTTGAGTGGGAGATTAATGAAGATGAGGTTTTTGTATCATTCTCTTGTGTTTCTTCTTCCCCTTGAGATTCTTGCTTTCTCTTGATCATTCAACCTCTTCATTGAGCTTGAATGGTTAAGGGTTAGTTATTGATCTCAAGGGTCGTATTCTTTCATGGAATTAGCACTTCATTTCACATGCGTTCTCTACCCTTCCCTTGATCTTGCAACCTCTTGATTGAGCTTGCAAGTTTAAGGGTTGGCTATTGATCACATGCTTGTCTTGAGTCCTAGTTTCTTGTTCTTTTTATCGCTTTTTATTACTTGCTTTTTTATTACCTTGCTTTACTTTCTTGCAATTTAATTCATGCACTTTCTTTCTTGTAATCTTTTCTTTGTTTATCTTTTCTTTTGCTCTCTTTTGTTCATTTTGTGAATGTTGTATTTATTGTTGTTGTTAAGAATCCATATGATATTGTAAGTTAACATTTCTTTGCTCATTTCCTTTTCCCGTTATTTTCCATTGAACTCCGCCCAAACCATACGCAAGCGCTCCGTTAGGCACCCTACCCTGACAAGGTAACGGTGATTCCTAACCGCGACCGGTTGCGTTCGGTTTGGCCGGAGGCGAAAGCAAGAGACAAGAACGGAAGGACAAGGGTAAATAAGCCGTATTCCACGAATACCGCGCTTAAATCCCCTAATCCATGTTGTTGCCGATTGCTCTAGCTTCAATTGGTCAAGACTCGGCTCAAAGGTTTCGAGTACGGATTTCCTTAGCTTACAATCTCGTATCTTTTCTTAACAACTTTATACTTGCAAATAAACACATAGGTTAGAATCAAACATACACAAATTCTTTATTGACTCGTCTAAGACAAGAAAGGACATACAACCATCTCCCTGTGGATCGACCCGTGCTCAACCGGCTAGCTGCATAGCGACACCGTCTTGATTGCGGTTAACTTTTAATTCTTCCAATCAAATGGCGCCGTTGCCGGGGAGACGGTAGCGTATTTTCTTTCTTGTTATTCGGGTTAATATTCATTTTGTATATATTTATAAAAAAAAATAAAAAATCTTTTTGTTTTTTTTGGATCATTTTTGTGGGCAAGAGTGCAGATTTTTGCAGATTTGCAAACTGCGATTGTAGGGAGCAAAGTGTACATTCAAGGCTAAGGTGATTGCAAAGTACAGTGCCAAAGATCCGGGTAGTTTGACCCGCGCAAGCGAACTTTTCAAGCTTACCGGATTTGATTGAACGGGGGTTTCCTAACCCAAAACTTAACGGTACGTACTTTACTAACACCTTCCTCTCAAATCCGACGCATCCAATATACTATTCTTTGCAGGATTCTTTGCAAGTTCGCTAGCAAACGCTAATAATTGACTAACCCGTATTTGTTGCAGTGCCGCGCTTAAAATAAAAAACAATTGTTTGATTCTTTATAGAATTTTTATTGAATTGCGCATTGCATACATTAATACGGATTTAAGGGCAAGCGAACCCCACAACATACGGTAAAGGATTTCATCACCTTTTCCGTGGCCCACAAATCACGAACTTGAGCATAACGTTTACCCGCACAAAATTTAAAAGAAACTAGACTTTAAGCCTTAAGGACTTCGCGCTCACTAGGAGAAGTTAACTGTGTTTAGAACCTCGCTTAACGGTATATTGTTTACGGGGTGTCTAGGAAAGTGTTAACGGCGAAACCGCCAAAAGAGAAAGGGTTATTTAATTAAGGAACTTCGCGAAAGCGTTGAAAAACCTCCCCTTATCTCTGCACTTACCTGGCCTCGTGATCAGTGTATCTTGAGCCCGTTTCTCGACACAGTTTTACTTCGACAATCAAGTTCTGGAGCAGGTCTAGTTGACCTAGGTGAACCCTAGAACGATTATGTGTGTGGTATTTTCGTGTCGTGATTGTTTTTGTCCCTATTCTTTTTTGTGTGTATATTTCATTCTTTTGTTAATATCTAAAAAAAAAAAATTTTAAAAAAAAAAAAATCACATCCTTTTCCCTCTCCTTTTCTCTGCCTTTCTTTCTTTCTCTCTTCATATCATGGGTACCCCACTTCGCAAAACTCTTGCCGAACTTTGGTACCCACAACCAGACATTACTTCTTACGGTTCTTGCTTTGGCCGAACGTCGAACGATCCCTCCATGCCCAAAATCTCTTTGAAAGATCGGATAGACGCGTCTAGGACAAACACTTGCCCTCCGCAATCCACTTTATATCAACCTTTTCAACCTCCCCCACCCTCTTATGTTGATACCCCTTTTGCAAGTCGTCCTTTGTCCATCGCTGAACGTATTGAACAATCTCGTAGCCGATCTTTCACTCCTTTCACCACTTCAAATTCTTGGGATCAACAATTTCATTCACCTTCTTATTCAACTGTTGATCCTACCCCTATCCAACCATTCAATTCCTACCAATCCTACCCTACCTTTGCACCTTCCCTAGACATTGCTTCAGAACCGCCATTTGGGAGTTTTCAGTCTCCAAACAACTTTGAATCTTTTACTGAAGCCCCTTCACAACCTATGTCTAGTCTGGAACAGTCGTTGGAAGACTTTACGGTAGCGTCAAGCCAACAGATGATGGATTTGAATGCGTCCATGGCTGTCCTCATACAACCTAGTGACCCGGTAGCTAGTTTTCAACTAGCTCCAAATTTTCCAATGTATGAAGAGGCGGTCGGACAGGCTGTGAATTTGAGTGGAGAGAGTGAGCTGTACCCCCTTCCAAATCAAACGTACCCGTTTCAAATTGAATCCCACAACTCCTGTGTTGAAAATCTATCAAGTGTCCCAACTGAATTATCAATTGAAGATAGAATGTTTAATGAGTTGTTCGACTTTGTAGTGTTTGATTTGCCAGATTGTGAAGGGACCTTGCCAAGTGAAACCACACACAATCCTTTTGATCTCTACACCTCCATCTTAGAACCTGAATTGATTGAAATCCATGCTTTTGATGAGGTGTCTGAGAATATTGATTTTCACTTGATTGAGGATATTGACGCTGGGGATATTTTAGATGATGAACCCGTAGATTTGGCTGAGTTTGTCTCTTCAAATCATCATCCCGAGTCATTAACTGTTTTTTCCGAACCCCATATGCGTCTGGATTTTGAAGAGAAATGCATGGATGTGCTAAATTTTGAGGAAAATTTTGAGGATAGCTTTGAGGATGAACCAGTTTTAATTGATGAGTCGGATTTTCTAATTCATCCTGTTCCTTTCATTGACTGTGTGCACCCTCCCGAAATCTTAACCGATACCCCTCCTCGATCACTTTCCTCCATCCTTTCCATCGTTCCGACCTTACAAGAACCCGTCTCACTTAAATTTCATATGTCTGGTTTACCCAGTTCGGCGTACCGATGGTTTCTCACGAATCTTGAGGGATTTGACCCCATTTCTCGACGGGTAAATATATTAGCACAATCGCTTTTTACACATCGCTCATCACAAATTGTGCTGATCTATTTACTCCATTTGCACCCTCAAGTTCGTATTCCACTTCTTTTTCCCTTCCGCCATTCTTCTTCCTCTCATATACCGAGACCGTATCCCGCTTCTCTCCGCATATGGTCTCGCGTATTCTCCATCTCTTTTCTCTACGCCTTCTTCCACCAACCTGTACATTATAGCGATAAAATCTTTGAATGGTTGGTGTTAACTTTTGGCCTGTGTCAGGCCTTGTATAGCTTGATACTATTCTCTTTCCCCCTAATCCTGAATTTCAACGCTTAACAGTGGAAACACTGTTTTACTTAAGTTTGGGGGGGACACTTTTTTGTATATATATTTTTGTTTTCCTTTTTGTTTTGTATATAATTTGTTTTTAGGGAGCGCCGGCAATTTTGACCCTCTTGGTATAGCCTGACAGTGAGGGCACTGTCAAGTTTAAGTTTGGGGGTGTGCTCGGTAAGCTTTCTTCCTTCGCATTCATTTGTATATTTTGCATTTGCATACCCTATTAAAATCCCACAAAAATTGAAAATTTTCCAAAAAATATAAAAACTTTGTCGTCAAGTTAGCTAATAGGGTAACTTAGGTTTTTATTCTGAAAGTTTAGTTGATATGATAGAAATAACTAAATTCTAGGCTTAGGGATTGAAAACCCTAAAAATAACCCTCATTCTGTCTAACTTTGGTAAGTATACGTCCTTACAGTTTTTTTTGAGAAATAGGTAATCTTGAGTTCAGTTCTTTAGTTAAGTCAAGATGAAGGGAAAGTATTGAAGCTTTACTGGAGGATAAGTCTGAAAAATAGTTTCTTTTCTCGAGTTCAAATTTAGAAAGTATATACCTTACAAACTGCACTTACACGCACCTTGAAACTTGGGATAGTAGAGAATACCTAGAAATACTCTTGCTTGAAAGCCTAGTATGAAAGAAAAAACGGTATTTAAAGCTAAACACCAAAAGAGCATGTTGAAAGATATATCCGGTCTTGAAAAAGAAAAAGAAAAAGAAAAAGAAAAAGAAAAATTAGAATAAAGTCAAGACCTGGAAACTGCTATTTACGCTTTAAGTTCACACATTCAGTAATCGGTCGTTAGTGCCTCAAGAAGCATTAATAGTCGCATGAAAGGTGTGTGAGCAAATCCGTCCATCCTTAATGAAAAGAAGTAGTATTAGGTATTAGGGTAAGGGTATTATAGCTTGAATTGAATTCTTAAGTGTAGGGGTGCAAATTTACACACACGTAGGGGTATACAATCGATATTTGGACAAAAGATAGAAATCAAGAATAAGACTTGTGTTTTCTATAAAGTTGATAAAAATCCCTGAATTGAGGCCGCACTTTAGAAGGAAAACTCAGGAGAACCAATATCTTTCTAAACTTTTTTGGAACGTATATGATCTAAAGTTAAATAGATAGGAGGTGTGAAGCATTAGGGTTGGATATTTCTAACTTAGGATGATAGAGTTTTTAACGTAAATACTAAACTGAAGGAGTAGAATCAATGTTAACTTATGACACTAGCTTGACGGGATTTTGTGGGTAGTATCCGCTGAAAACCCTCAGGAGACAACACTCCTCCTACTAGGGACACCTAGAGGTTTAACGGCTTGTTGCACATGCTCAGTGCAATCGCGTTCCCTGCGAAAGTACGGTTAGGATTTTCTTTTTTGCGAATAATTGGTTTTGCTCGGGACGAGCAAAAGTTAAGTTTGGGGGTATTTGTTCATAACAGAATACGGCATTTTATACCGCCCATTCTTATGCTCGTGTGTTTATAGGTAGGTACTTTTAATCCGTGTTTGTTACATATTTACAGAGTACAGGTTTTCAGTCCAAATATTGCAAATCAAGACAAAATCTCCACAGTTACACCAAATACAGAACATCTGTCACAGCAGATAAAAGCCGGGTTCCGGTCATCCATATCCGTCCAGTGCCGAGTACCAGTTCCAGAGACAAGACATATGACAGTGGTCATTCGTGTCTCGGACAAGCACAGAGCACGAGGGGGGCAGCACAAGAATCAATGGGTGCGCGGAGCTCAAGAGAGATAAAGTCAAAAGTGAAGAAAAGATAGCAATCTTGGACTAAGAATTCTGCTGATATTCTGGAAGACTTTTGTGCAGTATGAAGTTTTCAGACACAAGGAAAAATGAAACCAGGGAAGCACACAAATTTCGAGGACCCAACTCACCTATACGGCCGCTGATCCGCGGCCAATATGGGGTATTGGCCGCGGATCCGCGGCCAAGTGGGCTCCTCTCATTGTCGTTTTTTTAGGGTAGTTTGGGTACTTCATTTTATGCCAGCTTCTTGCCCTAGGGTTTCTGTAAACTGCCTATAAATACTCCAGAATTGAGCTAAGCCAAGGGTCATTCTTTGTTCTCCATTCTTTTGTAGTTTTAGTTCTTTTTCTTCTTCTTCTTCATTCTTTTTCCATGAAAATTGTAGTGAGAGCTTTTTGAGTGGGAGATTAATGAAGATGAGGTTTTTGTATCATTCTCTTGTGTTTCTTCTTCCCCTTGAGATTCTTGCTTTCTCTTGATCATTCAACCTCTTCATTGAGCTTGAATGGTTAAGGGTTAGTTATTGATCTCAAGGGTCGTATTCTTTCATGGAATTAGCACTTCATTTCACATGCGTTCTCTACCCTTCCCTTGATCTTGCAACCTCTTGATTGAGCTTGCAAGTTTAAGGGTTGGCTATTGATCACATGCTTGTCTTGAGTCCTAGTTTCTTGTTCTTTTTATCGCTTTTTATTACTTGCTTTTTTATTACCTTGCTTTACTTTCTTGCAATTTAATTCATGCACTTTCTTTCTTGTAATCTTTTCTTTGTTTATCTTTTCTTTTGCTCTCTTTTGTTCATTTTGTGAATGTTGTATTTATTGTTGTTGTTAAGAATCCATATGATATTGTAAGTTAACATTTCTTTGCTCATTTCCTTTTCCCGTTATTTTCCATTGAACTCCGCCCAAACCATACGCAAGCGCTCCGTTAGGCACCCTACCCTGACAAGGTAACGGTGATTCCTAACCGCGACCGGTTGCGTTCGGTTTGGCCGGAGGCGAAAGCAAGAGACAAGAACGGAAGGACAAGGGTAAATAAGCCGTATTCCACGAATACCGCGCTTAAATCCCCTAATCCACGTTGTTGCCGATTGCTCTAGCTTCAATTGGTCAAGACTCGGCTCAAAGGTTTCGAGTACGGATTTCCTTAGCTTACAATCTCGTATCTTTTCTTAATAACTTTATACTTGCAAATAAACACATAGGTTAGAATCAAACATACACAAATTCTTTATTGACTCGTGTAAGACAAGAAAGGACATACAACCATCTCCCTGTGGATCGACCCGTGCTCAACCGGCTAGCTGCATAGCGACACCGTCTTGATTGCGGTTAACTTTTAATTCTTCCAATCAGGGGGCTGGCCGCGGGCTCGACTTGGGTATGGGCCCGCTTGACCTGGGCTTGGGCCTACCTGGCGTGGGGTTGACCTTGACTTTGATTTGGTCAACCGGGGTGCAAATTTTGACCCCAACAAAGTGCCCCCATCAATAAATGCACATCGCACATTTGAGTTGTGTGCATGAAATTGATGGATCTTGAAGCTGGACTTTGAGGTGGAACATCATTCCGGGGGTGGAGAATCCCTCAGGGAGCATGATTCCAGGGACCGGAGCATCATTCTGAAGAGCGGAGCATGATTCCGGGGATAGGAGTATCATTCATGATTCCGGGGATAGGAGTATCATTCCGAAGAGCGGAGCATGATTCCGGGGATCGGAGCATCATTCCGAAGAGCGGAGCATGATTCCGGGGATCGAAGCATCATTCCGAAGAGCGGAGCATGATTCCAGGGATCGGAGCATCATTCCGAAGAGCGGAGCATGATTCCAGGGATCGGAACATCATTCCGAAGAGCGGAGCATGATTCCAAGGATCGGAGCATCATTCCGAGGATCAAAGCATCATTCCGAAGAGCGGAACATCATTCCGGGGATCGGAGCATAATTCCGATGAGCGAAGCATGATTCCAAAGGGTCGGAGCATAACTCTGACGAGCGGAACATGATTCCAAGGGGTCGGAGCATAATTCCGAAAAGTGGCAGACATTCTGACCGAAGCATAATTTCGATGCAGAGGTTGATTCCCAGGCGAAGCATAATTCTGACAGGGAATGTAGGTACTCCGAGGCGAAATATGATTCCGACATGGGGTACACTCTGAGACGAAGCATGATTCCGACTCAGAGCTTGCTGGTTGACTTGATTCTGAGACGGAGCTTAATTCCAACGGGGAGGTCGCTGGTTGATTCCGAGCCGAAGCATAATTTCGACAGGGAAGGTAGATATCCCGAGGCGAAGCATGATTTCTACACGGGGTACACTCCGAGACGAAGCATGATTCCGGCGCAGAGCTTGTTGGTCGACTTGATTCCGAGGCGGAGCTTAATTCCGACGAGGAGGTCGTTGATTGATTCCGAGCCGAAGCATAATTCTGACAGGGAAGGTAGATATCTAGAGGTGAAGCATGATTTCGACACGGGGTACATTATGAGACGAAGCATGATTCCGGCGCAGAGCTTGTTGGTCGACTTGATTCCGATGCGGAGCTTAATTCCGACGAGGAGGTCGCTGGTTGATTTCGAGCCGAAGCATAATTCCGACAGGGAAGGTAGATATCCTGAAGCGAAGCATGATTTCGACACGGGGTAAATTCTGGGACGAAGCATGATTCCGCCGCAGAGATTTTTGGTTTGATTTGATTTGGGTTGACATCAGCATCGCTATACTGGAATATGGTACCAGGAGCGAATCATCATTTGCCATGAGTAGATTTGAGGATTTTGGTTTTTGTTTGGCATCTGCATTGCTGCACTGGAATAATGCCAGGAGCAACTCATCATTTGCCCCGAGAGGATTTGAGAATTGATGGCTTAGGAGGCAGGTTTAGATCCCTATCACCTAAGGCTTTTCAATTTTATAGGCCGTAAGGGTCCCATAAAAGCATTTTCTCCCTACGAGTCGAAAGGATCTCGTAGGTGTATTTTCTCCTTATGAGTCGTGGGGACTCCTAAGTGTGTTGCTCTTTTGTGAGTCGTAAGAATCTCACGCGGGAATTTTATCTTCACAAAGTCGAGAGGATTTTGCGAGTGCATTTTATCTTTTTTTACGAGTTTGCGCCCTTTCGGGTTTTTACAAACTAGCCGGCAGTCCTGCTGTTTTTACTCACGGAGCCCTTTCGGGTTTTCATCCTTGCCAATTTTGTTTGTGGACATATCTTTTTTTTGGTGGGACTTTGAATGTGGTCTCACCGGTAGGACTTGGGAGAGATTGGGATTGTTTTACGCTCGTGGATTGTATACGGTTTTGCAGGATGTATGATCCAGACCGTAGGGCCGGAAAATTTTCGGGACTTTGTTGGCGTCTGCATCGCTGCACTGGAATATGGTACCAGAAGCGACTCATCATTCGCCGTTGGGGTATGGGATTTGGAATTTGGTTGGCGTCTGCATCGCTGCACTGGAATATGGTACCAGGAGTGACTCATCATTCGCCATTGGGGTATGAGATTTGGAATTTGGTTGACGTCTGCATCGCTGCACTGGAATATGGTATCAGGAGCGACTCATCATTCGCCACTTGGCTATTGGGAAGCGATGGCTTAGGAGACACGTTTAGATCCCTATCACCTAGGGCTTTTCAATTTTATGGGCCGTGAGGGTCCCGTAAAAGCATTTTCTCCCTACGAGTCGAAAGGATCTCGTAGGTGTATTTTCTCCTTAGGAGTCGTAAGGACTCCTAAGTGTGTTTTTCCTTTGTGAGTCGTAAGAATCCCACGAAGGTTTGTTCTCCTCATGTATCGTGAGGACACATGAGTGGGTCTTCCCAATAGACCATAATTCTAAGGGCGGAGACCAGCCGCGTAACTGGTGATCGCGGTGGGGCATGGGTATAGTGAGAATTATTTGAGCCCGTGGATTGTATACGGTAGTCAATTTGGGGACTAACCGTAGGGCTGGAAGAATTTTGGGGAATTGGATTTTGTTTGGCGTCTGCATCGCTGCACTGGAATATGGTGCCAGGAGCGACACATCATTCGCCGTTATTTTGTTTCTTTTGTTTTTGTTTTTTTATTTTTTTTGTTTTACCACGATTGCACTATCATTTCAGATTTTCTTATCGCGAAGGTCGCGATTGCCCTATCATTTTGGGTTTTATTCACGGTTGCCCTATCATTTCAGCTTTATTTTCATCTTTATTTTACTCGCTGATTTTTATTGCGAGTTGCCCCATCATTTCGGCTTTTTTTTTTCGTTCTTTCTTTTATTTACACATTTTTTTGTTTATTTACATATTCTTACATTCCCAGTTTAACGACTTAGAGATCGTTTATTCCCAGTTTAATGACATGGTGGTCAGCTGTTCCCAGTTTAATCACGTGGTGGTCGACTGTTTTCAGAGAAAGGCAGATGTCTGAGAGAATCAGTTTCACGAAGAATTTCGGTCTTCGTTTGTATGAAATTGGCGGTCGCAGCTGGACTATTTGTTAACACGCCTTTAGACAGTTCTATCTCTCCTGCCTTGTATTGCTTTTCGACCCAATCTTTGAAGATGAAGCAGTCCTCAATGGCATGACCTATTACTCTGTGATAGAGGCAGTATTTAGGGTCGTCGGTCATATTCGCTTCCTGCGGTCTTTTTGACTCTGGCAGTTGTAGACCGTTCTTCAGGGGGTCTTTGAATATTTTACGGATATTGTCCCTTCTGAAGGAATAGACCTTATCTAGCTTGTAACAACCGAGTCCAGTTATACCAATTCCGGTTACCGTATGTGTTGTTTGTGGTATTTAGTTCATTTATCATGTTGGTTGCAAGATGGTAATTTACCTTATTTTCGACCCGTTTACTTGGGCTCGTTGTTTCCTAATTATAGAATACACTAACATTTCATATTCTTGCATATAACCATTTAAATCACTTAAAATAATTTAAAAATACATGACATGGCTTGCTTGTTACCCCTAACCCTGTGGTAGCGTCCTTGCATCGTGTTCTCGTCCCGTTCAGTAAACGGACGTGTTTGGACGACTACGCGCACGTACGTGCGTCCGTTTTTGGGTGTATGCTTTTTCATTAGCTAGTCCTTCATTTCAATTTTTAGAACTTGCTAATAATTTCTATATTTCAAATTCAAAATTTTGGACCCAACCCGGGCGAAATTCTGAAATGTTTTGTACTCCGTCAAATCTTATTTATTTTAAAATTCTTTAACCAGTTTTAAGATATTATACAGCTTGCATTATATTTTTATCAGCTAAGGAGTAAATATTTTGGATAGAAATATTTTATATATTTTTTTCTTAATCTTTTCTCACCCCCTCGACCAACCAGAAAATCTTTCTTTTCTTCTCCTTATATTTTTTTAATCACACGAGCCAATCAGGGCTCTCGATTTTTGTGCTGGGCCCCATCTCTCTCTTCCTTTCCTTAGCCTAGAATGATTCTTTTAGAATATTAAAATCTTTAGTAAATGTTTCCCAAAACAAATTCCTTCTCCAGCCAATCAAGTTTTCCCTCTGCATGCACCTGCGCCCCATGAGCGCAGATCCCTTTCTCTTTCTCCTTCTCTCTCCTCCGCAGCTCTCTCTCTCTCTCTCCCCCCTTCTCTTTCTCTTTCCTCTCGCACCCACTCTCTCACCTCTCACAAACACTGAATATTTCTCGATTCCCATCACCGCGATTGAGATCCCGTCACCTCCCTTCGTATTTCCTTCTTCTCCCTCCTTTAAAAACCCCCGCAGCTCCTTCCTCTTAAACCCAGCACCTCCCACGAAACCCTAACCCTAAAAGCTTCGGCTCCTCGTCACCCTCACCTCATCCTCTTCTCATCCTTCTCCTCGTCTCCATTTTTATTCTCCTTCTCTCTTTCTTCTTGAGTCTCTCTCCCCTGCACACACCCGACGAGGACCAGGGAACCCAACACTGCCGTCCATCGCCGCCGACCATCCACCACTGTCATCGCCATCTCCTCCCTCTCCTCTGATCTCCCTCCAGCAACCAAAATCCTGCACACCAAAACCCCAGCAACTTCTACCCAAGCCCAAACCCTAACTAAACCCTAGATCTTCAGAAACCTTTCGCCGGAGTTCCTCACCGCCGTCGATCTCGCTGTCACTGCTGGCACACCCCTCTGCAACCCAGTAAGACATTATACACACCTTCCTCCTCTACTCTCTTTCTTCTTGCCTTCTTTTTCTTTTTCCTTAAGATCTTGTTTCTTGTGTTCGCTATTTTGACAAGATCGTCGGAGTTGGCCACGACGTCGACGATCCCGACGACCCAGCGAGGACCTCTGATCCGTATGATCCCACTGTTCGTTGTTTGGACTCTTTCCGTGTACCGTGCACGCGTCGCGACCTTTCTCGCCGACGTGAGACGTTCCGTTTCCCGTATCGCGATCCGTCGAGGCAAATGAAACTTGCTACATGCTATTCAGACTATTCCTATTTTAATTGATCTATTTTCTTATTAAATCTAAGTAAAAGCTAAAGTCTTGAATTCCAAGTTAACAGCACGATGGTCCGTTCACATATTTACCAATCTAGAACTTGAAACCTAATTGTTGCATCTAGTTGACTATACCTAGTAATCGCATGTGTATGTTAGATCACATAAACACAATTGTTTGCATAGCTAGATTACTCTTTTGTAGTTTATACCCTATCGGATGACCGGTTGCATACATTTAGCTTAATTCATATTCAATTGCATCTCTAGATTGTTTGGTATATATTAGTATGATGTTATCATCCACACTTGTTATACTGCATTCATGAAATGTTAAAACTATCTCTTAAACACAAACTGATAACCGTACAACTAAGTAGTTTAATCTGCACCTATTGCTTATCATATTACTGTGCCCGTTTATTGTTCTGATAGTACCATGCTTGTTTATTCATAACCATGTTTATGCTAGTTGATTATGAGCACCCACATGATATCTTGTACACCCTGACGTGACTTGCTACACATATTACTTGACCCGACATGGTACCGTACACTCTTGACATGACATGACACCTAAATACACTACTTGACCTGACCTGATGTACCATGGCTCTATCCATTACCTGATCTTGTGTCTAATGCCAACAAACATAACCTGTAGTCCTTACGGACCGTTCCTGTTGTCTATCCAGACAAACCTGTGCTTGCCTGATCCTGTGTTGGCATTAGCTCCCGATTACTTGAATACCTGACTTGAACACATATAACTTGGGGGTATGGGGAAATCAATGATGAAACCTGACTTGTAACTCGACAGTTGCTTGCTTTTACCGATCAGTTTAGAGGCTAGGCCCGCCTCGGGACGATGCTGCTGACATCGTTCGTCTTTACATACTTCCTGTTTAGTGCCTCGCGGAACGTCTCGGTTTCAGCCCGAGAGTCTTAGACCGTGGTCCCGGGCATGCACGGGATACTATTGAGTTACATCGATGATTCATCAAATTGATTTCAAAGACTTGAGAGTAGATAATCCAATAGACCAGTTTAGTTTACTCACTGCACTTTACCCTTCACTGCCCTGATTATATTGCTGTTACACCTGCTTTACCATTTATGAGTATACTTGCATGTCTTGATTACCCTATTTATTTTATTGCTTGATGACATGACGCGCTGACGTTTGGGTTTTGCATGGCCCAGATTCCGTACCTTTGCTGCAGTCCGAGCAGGAGTACTTCAGCCAGCAGGCTGAGCAGTGAGGATTCCCTAGGAGTTAGTTCTTTTACTTTTCAGCATTTTATTCCTGATGTGAGCCCGCATTATGGGACATACATTCCAGTTATTCTTGTGTTGGATCTTTTGCTTCCGCATTATTATTATTCTTGGCTCATTTTATTTTGGTTCATGGACATGTATTAGATAGTTTTATTTGTTCTTGGTATCTCTACAGCCGTAATGTGACTGTGGATGGACACTTCCTACCTACAGGTAGCATGGTTGGCTATGTCACGTGCCCATCTTAGCGTACTCTGGGAAGCGGGGCATGACATAGCTTTTCTTTCAGTGGAGATTCTCCTCCCTCTCCGAACACTAGCTTCCAAGGCTGGTTGGCATTAGGCTCGCTCATCCCTTGCTTATTTCGGTTAGCCGAAGTATTAAAAGATTCAGAATTGTCGGAATTTCCGCCTTTGCGATTATCGTCCTTTCGGTTTCTCTAGGACCTATTGTTATTTTGGGAATCCGAGGAGGACTCCTGTTTTGAGCGCTCCAACATCTGTACTTTTCTGGTCAGCTCTTGGAATGTTTTGAGACCCGCGGTGCATAGAAATGGGGCCATCCAATTGTTGAGATTTCCGATGAGGAGACTGACAGATTGGTCCTGCTCTATCGGCGGTTCACATTTGATGAGAGATTGCGCCAACGGGTTATAAAATCCGTGCTGCTTTCGTTGTTCTTTGGCTTGGTCCTTACGAGGTCGGCGATGGTGATCTTATCGCTGACGCTCATGAACCTCTGCCGAAACAGAGACTCCATTTGGATGAAAGTTGTGACGGAGCCATCCGGTATGCTCGCGTACCAGTCGAAAGCAACATCAGCCAAACTATTAACGAACCGGTGGAGGAGAAGCGCGTCATTGCCCCCAGTATTCCCGCATGAGGCTTTAAAGTGGGCGATGTGCTGATTCGCATTTCCCATCCCATCAAATCTTCCGAATTTAGGGATGACATAGCCGCTAGGAAATTCTACCAGATCATACTGAGCAGGATATGGTTTCCCGCTACTGCTAATATCTTTTTGCGCTTCAGCTTCAGCTACCAATGTTTTGACTTTTTTGGCAACCAAATCCATGATTTGATCTTGAGTTAGCGGGCTACTGTCATCGGTAGCCAAGACATTTCCCGAGATAGGATGCGACTGACTTTTATGCGGTCCGCCCACCTTTGGATTTGAGGGAATAGGCGTTCACTGCCTTGGGACACCGTTTCCCGGTTCATGAGCATAGCCCTACGCTTGATTGGACGGCTGAGAGGCAAGTCGGGCCGTGAGCCGCATCACGTCATTCATCAAGTCGTCAATTTTTGAGTAGATCTTGGCCATCTCCTTGTTTCTACTTCTGAGCTGCTTTCGTAGCTCCTGGAGAAGTTGCTGCTCTGCGGTCTTAGGATGGAAAGTTGGTTCATCTTCGCTTTCCGAGCCCGACTCCTCATGAATTGAGGGCTCTTCCTGCTTATCAGCCTCACTGGAAGGGTCTTCATTACCTTCTAGAGGAGGCTGGTCTTGGAATGTGGCAGCCATATTCACACTAGATTGGATTTGGAATGTGGTGGCCCCGTCCTTGCTCTTGCTCTTGCTGCGCGTGCCCACCATGTAGACATTGTAGATAACATATCCAGTTGTCTCTTTATCTTTGGCGGGGAGCTTAGAGAAGATACCCGATCGAGCAGCTGTCGAGGGCACCGCAGGAGCTTGCTCGAGACGCCTCGTTGCTTTGTTCGTGTTGATGGCCTTGCCCCCAGCTGGGGCCAAGGAAAGTCGCTCAAACACCGATTTGCGTTTGAGTTGGGGCGCCTTCGAGACCACCACATTTGGCCTCTTGCCTTTCGAGACCGTTTGTCTGTCATCGGGGTTTGAGGAGCTGGGATGATGTTAGCTGACACGAACAGAATAGAGCCAAATGGTAGCGGCGACTCTTCACATTGTCGCCCGAGACTGGCTTGGAGGACCGTCCTGGCGTCCATCTTTATCGTGTAGGAGATGGGAGTTGTGTCGAGAGCTGAGCTTGTCCTTGGAGACATTTTTGCTGCGTCCGGAGATTGCAATTTGAATTTGTTAACCTGTACAAAGAAGCATGATTTCAGTACAGGCAGTCGATATGTATATTGATTGAGTTCACATGGATATTTAACCCGAAATATGGGATGAGAGATAGGTCCCACCGGGCATGCCAGAATCTGTAGGGTGTTTTTCGTCACCCCATTGAGATGGGAATACGCGCACGCTTATCAGGCGCATTACAGATCCCCCCTGCCTAACATAGGCTGGGGTTTATTGATTGTGCGGATCCGAATCTCCAGCAGCCGCGGACTAAGCAGCCGTTAATTACCCCTCGTCTTTGGAGCGAGAGAACCTTCGATTGACAGGTCAAACAGGTCATGCGAACTCAATGTGTAATGTTGTGTTTTAAAGGGGTTTTGGATATATCGGGGCCCCGCAGAGTTTTTACAGGGGTCCTGTAATACCCAGCCCTTTTATACCAAAATTTGTTTTCTGTTACCTTAGAATTCTCTTTATTCTTAATTATGAATTATTTATTTTATTTATAAATTTATTATTATATTTTATTTTATTTTTCAAACCCCATTTGAACCCAAACCCTAATTCTAATTACCTTTGTCCCAAATTATTTCCACCAAGCCGGCCCCATTATTTCTTTTATTTTCATTCCCTTTAGCCCAGCCCGAGCCCACACTTTTCCCCAAAACTTAATCATTCAAATTTTTGTGTTGGCCCGGCCCTCTTCTTCCATTTTCTTTAATTCTTAATTAGCTCAAACCCTGGCCCAGCCCAACTCAGCCCGGCCCCCCCTCATCTTGTTTATTTTGTTATTTTTCTTTTTTTTTTAAATAACTCGGCCCGGCCCACTCACTCACCCCAGTGCCGCTTCTCCAACCCGATCCGACCCGTTCCTATTCACTTCCTTCCCCAACGGCTCATTCTCCCGCTCGTTACTGCGCCTACGCTCTCCTCGCCGTAACTGACGCCGCCTCCTCCGCTAACGCCAGCGACCATGTCGCCACGCTCCTCGCCTTCACCGACGCCACGACGCACGCCTCTCTCTCCTCTCATAATTCTCCTCCCCTCTCTCTTCTTCTGTCTCGACCTCTCTCCCTCGAGCCCAAGTCAGTCCCCTCCGCTTCACCTTCGACTCCGACCACCACATCCTCGATCTCGACGCCACCATCAACGTCGTCACCCTCACCTCCCTCACCTCCACCCTCGATCACGAGCACCCCACTTCCTCTCTCCCACTTCCCTGCACACCCGAGCACGAGCCCTGCGCCCCTCGCCGGCGTGCCCCTCTCTACGTCTCGTCGGCAACCCTCGGCAACCCTCGCTCACTCCTTCCCCACCAACACGACTCCTCTATGACTCCGCCTTCGTCGACCCGAGCCCCTGCCGAGCACCCCTGCACACCAACCCATTTCACCCGAGCCGACCACCACCTTGCACCCCGACGACGGCGACCTCTCCACCCCTTTGCCGACCACCCTATGACCTCCTCGTCATCAGCATCAACATCCACACACCCCCTACACCCACACCTGAGCACCACCATTGCTTCCTTCCTCAAAAACCACACAAAACCCATTTTTCTTTACAAACACTCACTGCGGCCTTTGCCGGAGCGACCGTCGTCGACCCCAGTACACTCGCAGAGGATTATCAAGTACCCCTCAACCTCCAGTAACCGTGCAACGACTCCGGACAACTCCGACGCAAAATCCGCATCTCGATCCAAGCTCGCGCAAATCCGTTTCACGGCGTACATCACGCGTTCGTGACGCCGCTGCTACCGTGCGACCCCGAGGCGTTCCTAGGCAAGTATTTTACTTGCTTACATGCTATTTACCTAAGTTACGATCTTTAATTACATATATCATAAAGTTGCAAGTTTAGATCAATTATGTGCCATACCTGTTCGACGCGTGTTCCCAAAGAAAATACTTTTCTAAAATGACGGAACTGGACTAATTACTTTGGCCCTTGCTGTGATAAATACTTTGTGCAAGTTTCGTTGGAAATTATGACCGTTAAAGATTAAAACAACTACCCTCAAGTTTAACCGTAAAACTGGAATTTTCTTGTACCTGAAAACTAACAAAATCGCCATAAATTATATACATACTGGAATGGTGTGTTCGAGAGCTAAAATCAAAGCCAACTCGATGAACTTTAACCCTATGCTAGTTTCCAGATATTCCTAAACTTAAACTATGACGATAATTGGATCGGAGTGCGACTCTGGACTGCAGTCCAGAGCGACTCCAATTGTTGGTTGCTATTCCGTATTGGGTGATACAAGATTTCCATGACTTGTAGGTTGCGGAACTCCGCTGTTTATTGTAGGTGAATCTGTTATCTAGACAACACAATTGGTTTCATTCTGTTTCGTTACCGTTTGATATTTAATCTGTAATTTAATAGATCGGGATGCATAACAGTCCCGGTAGAATCAGAACTGACATATTGGTATTGAATGGTGTATATCTCCTGACGTACAGACGTGATCGAAGATCCGTCTATTGCGTTGAAAACCTTACTGAAAACCCTAGATTTCATCCAACTGTAGCGTCGCTAAAATCTGATCCCAACTGGGATTAAAATGCGTTGCGAAATGGATTTCTGATTCTGAAACCGGATTTCCAGCCGTGAACGTTTAAAATGAAATGGCTATAATTAGTGATCCTGGAACCCGATTGGCATGAAACCAAATTAGATGGATAGATAACTGAACATACTAATTATTACCTGTTTATTGTTTCGCCAAACTGTACACGTACGATTCGTGATAAATCATGCAAGTGATAGAATACTATTTTATGACACCTTAATCATGCTTCATATACTGTCTACGTATCATATCATACCCATATCATTGTAGCGATAACCTAGTGATATCGTGCATTTACCCAGTGTTAGATTTTAGTGATGATTGTGGCAAGTACGTCAGTGTTCGTATATCCGTGAATAAGTGAAAGTGATACGTACTTGTACACAATCAGTGACCCTATTATTCTATTGCATTGTCGACGTCTGTTGGATGCGTGTACGTGTAACTATAAGTGGTATGGGACACTTATGGAAGCGCTTACACGGGTGTCACAGATAAGGCATCCGACACTGCCATTTATCTTAGGTATTAGTCGGGATGTGCTTGATGGAGGTCCTGCCTCCAGCTCTTGCGCAGACTTGTTACAGACCGATTAGTATTTAGGGTTATGGTTGGCGTTTGATGTAGACCACGGGGTGTGAGGTAGTTTAAGTGTGAGTTCAACAGAATCTCGGGAGTCCCATGCCAGCTTATATATTTAGGGAGATATATGGAGATTTACAGGGTATGTGATATTCACCGTGATATACATGTTACATGTTGGGCCCGTGGTCCCTTGCCCTTGGGTTCTACCCTTGGGTGGAGGACACTCACGAGTGGTTGACTCTCACACTTGGACTGACGATAGGCTTAGTGATCTGTACAGTGAGACTTAGAGACTGGTAGGAATACTGGCATTAATATATCTTATTTACTGTGTTGACATACGTGACATATCGTTCTATTGCTTTTACTGTTCCGCTGCATTGATTCCTGCACATTCATATTCATGCTGTCATTGATTTACTGTTTCACATATCCAATACCACTGTTAGAATTGTCACATGATTTTATATATATAATATTGCTATTGTGTCGCTCTGACGACCTGAGTATGCATGCTCAGTGTGAGGAGAAGATTTAGCCTGGACCAGTACTAGACGCCCTCCGCGGACATCTTGTTTAGCTATCCAGAGTTATAACTTTTGTTTCCCATCAGGTCAGTTCATTCTACTGTTTTGTTCCAGTTACTGCATTTCTCATTACCTGCGCATTATTCACTGTTTACCATGATAAACTAGAAGCCGAAGTGTGACTACGGCGGGACATTTCCTTGACCGTAGGAGCATGGCTGGCCTTGTCTACCCCTCGTATTCCGTATTTTGGGAAGCGGGGCGTGACAGGTCCCGCTATCCGGATAGCGGGCTGGGGGCCAGGGGGCTAGCAGCCCTCTTGCGGGGTGCGGGGCAGCGCCACGTTAGAAATTTTTTCTAACGGAGGACAGTGTTGTATAGTATGTGTGTGTGGTGTAGGAAAAGGGCATCCAAAGGATGCGTGAGAGAAAGCGCCAGGGCGCTAGCGCCAGGCACGTGGACGCTAGCGCTTTGGGCGCTAGTGCCTCACGTGCCAGGCACATGGGCGCTCGGGCGCTAGCGCCTCACGTGCCAGGCACGTTGGCGCTCGGGCGCTCGGGTGCTAGCGCTTTGAGCGCTGTGCCAGGCACATGGGCGCTCGGGCGCTCGGGTGCTAGCGCTTTGAGCGCCAGCGCTTTGGACGCTAACACCTCACGTGCCAGGCACGTGGGCGCTCGGGCGCTAGCGCTTTGGGCGCTAGTGCCTCACGTGCCAGGCACGTAGGCGCTCAGGCGTTAGCGCCTCACGTGCCAGGTACGTGGGTGCTCGGGCGCTAGCGTTTTGGGCGCTAGCGTTTTGAGCGCAAGGGCGCTAGCGCTTTGGACGCTCGGGCGCTAAGCGCTAACGCTTTGAGCGTAAGGTCGCTAGCGCCTCACGAGGCAAAGGGGACTTGGTCCCTGCAATGGGAGTTGTACTCCTAGAAAGGAACACTTATTATTATTATTATTTTTTTTTTGTGTGTCTATATATATATATATATGAGGAGTTAAACTCCTACGATATTTTGAAGCTGACGAAGGGGGCTTCTCCCCCTTGAGCCCTAGATCTTCCCCAAAGTGGGGTCTTTGGAGATGGGTCTCTTTCTTCCTCCTTTGTTAGCTGGATCTTGAAGAACAAGAAATATGAGATTTTAAAAATCTCTCCTTTCTGAGATCTGATGGAAGATCTGAGTTCCCCTTTGTGGGTTTTGTGGTGAAAAGCTATTTAGTTTTGGAAAAGGAAGAGTTAAACTCTTGATTTAATTCAAAAAGAAGAAGAAGGTTTAGAGCCTTGAGAAAGGAAAAGGAGGCACAAAAACTCTAATCCTTTTTGTGAGGAATGAAAAGCGTATTAGATATTTTCATCATGTTGCCTTATATAGGCTTACATATTTACATATAACCCCTTGGGCTTTACAAAATGACATTTCGCCCATCCCATGGCTCATGTGCCATTTCTTTTTGTACATAAGCATGAGCTTTACAAAAATTTGGTTTTATACCCATTTTTCTTACATTCATGCATAAAAAATTACATAAAAATTATTTATTACATGATTTCATTTTAGCATTGGGGGGGGGGAGGGGCGTGAGCTCGACTTGGGCATGGGCTCGCTTGACCTGGGCTTGGGCCAACCTGGCTTGGGCTGACCTTAACTTTGACTTGGTCAACCGGGGTGCAAATTTTGACCCCAAATAGGCTATGCAGTCTACCGATTTTTCTAATTGGAGAGTTGCGATGGAGGAGGATGTTTATATGCATCAGTCGGAAAGGTTCGTAGTCGATTGTCACGACCCAAAATTGGCCCGTGACGGCCCTAATACTACGCAACGCCAAAAGACGTAACGCAGTAAAAGAAAGCCAAAACCCATAAATCTAAACCAAGAAAATACGGAAAAGATAATATAAGTTTTTGAAACATTTGAAATCGCAACCCAAATTCTTTAAAAGTTCTACTTTATTTCTTTAAAATTTTAGCAACACCCTTTTTTTGTAAAAACTAACCAAGATGAATGCAACACAAAAATATGACGCTGTAGGGAAGAAATAAAGACAATAGAGAGAAAACTGTATATAAAAGACAACAAATCCACAAATAATATACAGTAACGTCCTCACCAAGTCTCTAAGTCAACAACATAATAGTAGATAGAGAGTACAAGATACAACGAATGTACAATACAAAATACAGATAACCACCAAAACCCACCTAAGCAAGATAGTACTGTGAGCTGACGCAGTATTTGTAGCAAAAGATGATAGCTGAAAAGCTGAATAGCGGAATAGCCTGCCTCGACTACTCAGGGGAACAACCTGAAACACCTGTGGCACAACGGGGGTGAGTTGCCAACTCATGAATAGTAGATAACATATGCAGGTAATCCCAGGAATGTACGTACAACATGAATCTAAGATATGCGATTACAGTAATAACATGTCATGCAAATGCTGAATAAAGAAAAGTACACTAGCAGGTACAATCAATATGTGAAGCAATAGTAACATGACAATAATATGCAATAACCATGCAATAGGGATATGGGAATGTAAATATGCAACTATCATAAGGGTACACTAACAGGTACTACCAATATATGAAACTGTGCATAAAATAGATAAGTGTGAGGTATGGGGTGGAATATGTCATTTCCATGGAAACCTGACATCGTAGCAGGATCACAATCCATCAAGACACTCAAATCCACAATTCCTCAAATCAGCCCCCAAACTGGGCTCTCACATCATATAAGTCTCACATCACCTCAATGTACAATATCGAATAGCTCTCCTATATCTCGAATGTACAAATCAACAATCTCATTCATATCCAATATCCAATGTCAATGAATCACCTATATCCCAAGTCGAATCTTAAATAAGTTTCTAACATCCTAAAAGTATATATATTTGCAGAAATAAATATGATGGGGGAAATACACATATATTAGCGTCCCATTCCACTAATATTGGTGTAAGGATATATATAACAACGGCTAATCCCCTGTTATATATACAAAGGTATTAAAAGAAATATCATGAAAACAATGTGCCAAGCATTGACACAGAAATCCTGATAGGTACGTATCATACGCTGTCCCGAAAGCACGAGTGCCTAGTTCTGACCCTCGCCTTTCGACGTATGCATATGTGCATGACTCCCAATGGTGTCTCCATGACCCCCGCCGAGTTATTGGTACTGTCACCGGATGGTATGGTTCCCCTGCCGGGCTCATCGGCTCATAGCACATCGACATCCCTTTCTTGCCCCGGGGTACCTCCGGGCCCCACCATGTACCCTCTACAGCCTCGACACCTCCTCGTAGGGGTATATATAATCAGCACCGATAAAACCCATGGTGGATGCGCAAATATCATATCAAGAAAACCGGGTTTTTCAATGTATGCATAATTTCATGAACTCCCGCGGTTCCCAAATCCAGAAAACATCATGTAAAATCCAAATAATAATGCGCAATCCAGGAATAAACATATGCGATATATCTGAAATGCGAGCATATAAATGAGAATATGTAGCTGAAACCAGATGTATGCGAAACCAAAAAGGTACAGCTAAGTAACATCAG
Organism: Agapanthus africanus; assembly: GCA_030015575.1. Taxonomy (NCBI): domain Eukaryota; kingdom Viridiplantae; phylum Streptophyta; class Magnoliopsida; order Asparagales; family Amaryllidaceae; genus Agapanthus; species Agapanthus africanus. Next base: position 901,113,280 of record CM057339.1, on the reverse strand, counting down.
TAAAGGTAAATATGTAACCGCAACTGAATATGTGTGTAAAATACAGGTGTAGTAATGTATAGGTATCTACCTATAAGAACTGATGTCGTATACCCCTCTGGGTATAAGTAAAATATGTAGGATATCCCCCCGGTATAACTAAAATATGTGCAAGGTATACCTATAAGCTAGATGTCATGTGTGACAAGCAATAGTATCTATAATGGTTAGTGTGTGACATGACAATTATTGACGGTGTGTGTGTAGCATACAATCCGTGCTCGTGCAACATGAACCGTCAATAATGTGTGCAGTGCCCTACGGCTACTAGTCACAGTACAACTATATCTAAGTAAATAGGTAAAGGCGCAATTCTAACAATGACGTAGAATATGCGACAAGTAATTGAATCCTAGCCCAGACGCATAACGCCATGCGGGCGATTCCCCTGTAGATGTTAAATCTACTCACCTACACTCCACGCTAGGTGAATCCTACCATCTGCTCCCCCTGTAGCAGTGTCCGTAGTCCTTACCTGCAAACCTGCAAATAAGACATGGAATCATATATAAGCCAAATATTCCGCGAAACGCGATATCGAACCAAAACGAGAAACTCGCGTCGCGAACTAAACGCGCGTGTGCACGATACGCTAAAACGTGTGTATATGCGTCTAAAACTACCGCGACACGCCGCGATACGCTGGATCACAGAACCCACTCACGTATCGCGCGTATCGCGCAAACAAACGGACATGCAAAACGATATATTGCTCCAGATTTTCCTACAGGCCAAATCTTACAAAACTAGACATGCTAAAGCACTAGACAACACTGCAGACAACCCTAGCCAAGAACCCAACACCCATGTCCCCAACTTGGCCGCAAATTGCGGCCAATGTGATTAAATCTGCGGCCATAATTGGGAGATAGGGACTCGTGCTCTGGTGGTGGTATCTAGACCTAGTGTACATGCCCCAGTTTCCTCAATTTTGTCCTGAAGGGTCTGGGTCAATAGCAGATCACAGAATGTCACATTGTCGCATTAAAACACCAATTTTGCACAATACACAAACCCTATGGTATTTTAGTGAAATCTGGGTCAAAACTCAGTTAAGGTGACCTTAACAACACTTAAATGGGTAGGGTTAACCAACACAATCATCACTTAATCAACATTCCACACAAATCATCTTAATTAGCACTAAACTAGCTTTAAAAGCAAACCGAAACTAAATATCACATAAGCTAAGCAAAAGGGAAATTGGGTTAAGAAATTATACCCTAAGGAACCCTAAGAAGCAGGAGAATTAGTGAATGGAGGAGGGAGAGCTGCTGCAAGTTGCTGTTGCTTCAGATGTTGCTGCTACTGCTGCTTGCTGCTGATGCTGATGTTCTGTTGCTGCTGATGAAGGAGCTACTGCTGTTGCTGAAGGCTGCTGCTTCTGCTGATGCTGCAGGTGAGTGTGTGTGTGTGTTTGAGAGTGAGAGAATGAGAGCAATGAGTGAGAATGAGAGAACACAAACAACCCCCCCTTCTCACTCTCTCTCACTTCATTAATGAGGCATGGCTCTCTCTCCATGTAGCACCATACCCTCTCCCTCTCACAAAGTCAACATTTCTTACCAAAATAAAACCCTTTTTCATTATAACAACCATACACATTATTAAACTCAAAAGCACCTAAACAATATTTAAAACAAGCTCAAAGGAAAATGGTTAGCTAACCATGATTGCTAATCATGATTAACCTCCCAATTAGCACCCTAGTTAACATGCACAAGTGTGTGTGTGCCTAGAAAAATTCTAATAAAATACTCATAAAATAGGGTAAAATATTTAAAACTTAATTTGGTAAACTTTTTATTAAAACCCATACATTAAAATATAATTAGCTACAAAACACATTCTAAGGTGTTACATCGATAGCAAGGATGGTTATGTTTGCAAATTGAAGATCGCTTTATGGTTTGAAGTGGTCTCTGAGACAGTGGTACAAGTGATTTTATCTGTTTATATTGGTGATTGGGTACACAAGAAATATTAAGGATCAATGCGTTTATGTAAGACTACTAAACTATAGGTCCCGGATTTATCTTTTATTGTACATGAACGATATGTTGATGGCATCATGCAGCATGTCAGACGTCAACAGGTTGAAACAGCAGTTGAGTCAGGAGTTTTAGATGAAAGATTTGAGGGCTGTGAAGAAGATACTTGGCATGGAGATTATCAGGGAGAGAAAGCGTGGTGAGTTGCGTCAGCGACAGAAACGATATATCGAGAAAGTTCTCATTCGATATGGGATGGAGAAGGCAAAGCTCATGTCTACTCCTTTAAGGGCGCATTTCATACTTTCGGCGAAGTTATCTTTAGGGTCGAATACGGACAGAGAGTACATGTCTAGAGTGTCATATGCGAGTGCAGTAGGCAGTTTGATATATGCGATGGTTTGCATGCGTCCAGACATTGCACATGCAATAGGGATCGTCGGCCGATATATGGCTAATCCGGACAAGGAGCATTAACATGCTGTAAAGTGGATTCTGAGATACTTGAGGGGTACTACAGGGTTCAGACTGTTATTTAGCAGAAGCAGTACAGCCGATTGTATCGTGACAGGGCATCGTGACTCGGATTTTGCTGGTGATAAGGACAGACGAAAATCGACGACGGGTTATCTACTCACATAGGTCACTGACGCAGTGTCATGGAGATCAACATTACAGTCCATTGTCACATTATCGACGACAGAGGCAGAGTTAATAGTTGCGACGAAGGCTGTCATGGAGGCAATATATTTGCGAGGATTGATGGATGATATAGGTGTTCTGCAGGATTTTACGGAGGTGTTTTGCGACAGTCAGAATGCGATTCACTTGGCAGAGCATTAGGCTTATAATTCGATAACTAAGCATATCGAGGTGAAAGAATTTTTTTTGGAGAACGAGAAGAAGGTTATTTCAGTTACGAAGATTGGTACCCATGAAAATCCGATGGACGCATTTACGAAGGTGGTCTCAGTTTCCAAGTTCAAGTTTTGTTTGGACTTGATTTTCCTGGTTGCTTGATAAAGACGACGAATTGCATAATTCCATGTTTTTTCATGGAAATGTAGAGATTTTGCGAATTTGAATCAAGATGGAGATTGTTAAAATTGATTGCAAATTCGGAGCCCGAGATCAAGAGGCCAATTAAGCCAAAGCACGTGCAGTGCACGAGGTATCCAAGTCTCGGTGATTGGAGGCTGCACTGTAGGGATTGGTTTGTTGGTTTAAAGTTTGATATTTGGATCAATCCAAAGTTTTAAATCAACACTTATCTCTAACAATATTTTAAATTCCTATACCTATTTTCTCTTGGAATTCCCTATGCTCTATATATTATTAGTTTATTAGCCCTAGGGAATTAATCTATTAATCCAACAGAGCTTGGAGTCTTGGAAGTCTGCGGCCAAGACAAATTAAATCCACAGTAAGCCATGGTCTTGGTGGCTGCGGCATAATCCCGAGGGTTTTTTTTGGCGGCTGTGTGAGGCCGAGAGAAGAGAGGTTGAGAGAGAGAGAGAGAGGTTGTGCATTGTATCTGGATGAGATAGAGAAAGCATAAATTATTTCTTATAATTTTTCGTTGAATAGTGCAAACAATTCGTTGTTGGTTTGCAGTATTATGTGCAAATGCGCACCGAATCTGGGCAATATCTTGTGTCCTTTACTTGGTCTGTTTTTTCTTTTATTACCTATTGTTTTTGCGTAGTTGCTGCGTTTGATCTTTTTTATTAGTTCCGATTCATGCGTATCGATTGTCCACTGCGTACTTTTGTACCTATTTTCACGATAGTAACCTCATTGGTTTTTCAACATGAGGTGAACATTGCCCCTATCACCATTAAAGGAGAATTTTATCTGAGGTCTATATAATTATTACAATTTACAGGATGACATGCAAGTTACATCAGCAAAAGTTTACTCTCAGAATAAAAATTTGTCAGTCACCAAAACTTTGAAGGATCTATCTGTAGCTGAGGCTAATTTCACAAGCAAACCTCTATTAGCCTACTTGAAATTAATCGGCAAACTCTTATTTTGGAAAGAAAAGTTTTACCTCCGGAAACATGCTACTTTGGTTAGAAGTGCGAGTAGGAGAATGCAAAGACAATATATTATTTATCGTAGCTGTTTGATTTGCTTCAAACAAAAGTGTAGTTGCAAGTAAATGTTCAGCCGAGTGTGATATCCCATATATGGGGTTGTCCACACACACAACCCCCCCTTCCCCCCCCCCCAAAAAAAATTGGAATTTCACCCACAGGCAACTACTTTTCATTACTCAGCAGTCTCTTGGTTGATCAAACCATACATTACTGTCATTATAGCTTTGATATGAAGATGGGTTGCTGAGAAAAGAGGAGTTGGATCTTTCAAGCTATGCTTGGTGGCCTCTAGGTTTCAATTTTCATCTTTCAAGCATAGGAAAGACATGCCATGGCCAATACAAACACAGCACGATGTATACCGACACGAAAAAGCCGAAAACAAAATACACAAAATGATGATGACGAATGAAAAGCACACGGGCGAAAAGAGAGAATGTATGATAATAAACATAGTGGCTGACAATGACATGGCCAAACAAAGCTTAAACTAGCAATTGGAGATCTAACCTACACACACATGCACAAAAGAGAAACTGAGAAAAAAGGGAAACAAGCATAGCACAATAGTGGAAGCCATGTTCCCTTCCAAAGCGCTTGCTTTTCTCAATGGTGGGCTATCTATTAGATCCACTGCAAATGCTTTAAAGAGATTCTAGTCGTTGGCAGACAAGTAACACATCAAATTAAAAACAAGAGTTAAAACCAGAAAGAAAGATTTACATTGATATCACAAAGAGCTTCTTCATACTGAAATTTCCAATCTAGGTTCAAAAGATAATGCAGACATGAACTCTTCAACTCTTCCATTCACAAAACACCTTGGCAACTCAACCCACTCGCTACCGCTTAAACCGCACATCACATAACTGCTGAACTCAGACGAATTCAAGCATATCATGATCGAATCGTCAGACCCGACACAGTTTATATCGGCTTTTCTCGTGAAGAACTCATGTGACATCGATGGAGGCATCATTGATACTTGTTTCCATGACTTCTCTCCTTTCAAGAACTTCCAAATTCGGAGGCTTGCAGTCTGTAAGAAATCTGATAACACGACCACTAGCATTTCGCCATTGCACTCAACTAAATCGATCGAGTACTCGAAATATATTGGCAGGAGCCTTGGGAACTCGTTAAATGTCTTTTGATTAAGGTTGCAAGCAACCACGTTGCCTAATTGGCTAAGAAAATAGACCATCTCTTCTCCATTTTCGGAAATCAGGACCGATGAGTATTGCTTTGATGGGCTCCTCTGCATGTTAGTAGCCACAACATCTCCTGCTTTGCTAAGGAAATAAACAGTCTCAGGCTCCATTTCACCCATCTCGTTTGATTCAAGTGCGTCCACATCGGTTTTTGTCAAAAAGAACTCATCCTGCCATTGGTTTTTCTCCGAATCGAAGATCCTAACACCGAGGTTAGGAAATTCACCCATCACGAGTACAATTCTATATGAAGATGTGTTGTGTTTAGTAGAGGAGCTCATAGCAATGGCATGAAGAGTTTGAATCTCACAGGCTTGATTAAGACTTGGGATCTCACGACAAGCACCGGTGATCAAATTGCAAGTTACGAATTGTCCATCAGGGGTTCGGAAACAAACTAAACCGCCGGATGAAGCTACAGGGATCGAATTAGAGAATTGGGTTTGTAGTAGGAAATTGGGGTGATTGAGATTTTTCCAATCTCCTTTGCTAGTGTCAAATATAATCGATTGGTTGAGATTTTGGCCAACCATAAGAAACCAGGGATCTCGAGATTTGACTTCGGAGCAGGCGATGCGGAATGTGGCTGAAGATGCAATTTTGTTCCATCTTTTGCAAACGGAGCGAAGAGAGGAGAAACTTGAGGGAGGGAGCCTTGAGAGGACTTTCTCAAGGAGGTCTTGGTTTAGTTCGTCGAATGGAAAAGTCGAAATGCTTGAATTAGTTGATTCTAGATTTTTTCTTTTTCGAGTCTTTGTTGATGCAAGATTCATCATTTTGTAGGAAAATCTGCAGAAGAATGAAAGGGAATTGATGGTTAGCTGTTAGAATCAATTTGTTTCATACATCGATAAGCAACAGTAAGCGAATATAATAAAATTTCACCAAAAAATGAAGAATAGGTTCCTAAGGAAAAGAATGCAAGAGCCTTACAAGGTAAAACAAGATAATGTTGATACTTCTTAAAGAAATCATGTATGTACTCAAGAAAATTGCATGAAAAAGGGGAACTACATAAAATTTTCATCTTTAACCATCAAAGTTCCCCTTTTCCTCCAAGTTCAAGTCTTTTTCTACTACACAATGCTTATGCTAAAGATGACTTTAATGCCAACATCATTTTCTCTTCAACTTCTTTAGAGAGCACTCAAGGAGTTGTTAAAATAAACAAGAGCACTTGTTGCTGAACAAGCTCAAAGGAAAGTTGAAATTAGAACTAAGAATTCATTAATCCATCAAAATCTATAACAAATTTATCTAAACCCCAGAACCCACCAACTAAAGATCACAACTTTCACATTGCTCTCCCAAGCTTCCCCCATAATACACCAAACAAAACAATACACCAAACAAAACAACACACCAACATAATTCACAGCAAGGACATGAAAAACAACAAGAATGCAGCTAAAAATCACTTTTTTCCTACTTAAATTCCAAGACCCACTAGTGAAAATAGCCTAAAGATCAAATCTTTCACATGCCATTCACTAATTCTCCCTAAAAAAACACTTGAACAAAGCATGAGACCAAAGACCCATATCACAAAATCATCAACACAACTCATTCAATGCAAGAGCAAGAGAGTGGCAAGTGAAGAGAAGAAGAACCAAGAATGTACCTTTGATTGTTAGAGAGTGAGAGAGAAGACTTAGCAACAAGAGGAAGCAGCAGGACAAAGTAAAACAGAGATGGGTTCACTCTTGCTTTTGTGATGGAGAGAGAGAGAGAGAGAGAGAGAGAGAGGAAACTTCGTGGGGAGCTATTTTTGTTTGCGTTGACACAGGGGAAAGAAGAGGGATGCAAGTGTGTGTGTGTGTTGTGGGGAAAAGAAAAGCTAAATAGAAGAGGCACAAAACCCAAAGCGAGAGAGAGAGAGAGAGAGAGAGAGAGAGAGAGAGATTGGTCTTTGAGCTGGTGAAGAGAATGGGCATGTGACACTGACAAGCCATGGCATCTTTAAATTATTTTTGGAACGAGGAAAAAAAGTCTTTTCTATGGCTCTTTGGGGGAAAGATAAACAAATTATTATGAAATTTTATTTAGTTTTGGTTTATGATTTTTGGTTAAAAACTATTTTAATTACATATCTCTTGGAAAACAAGGGTTTTTTTTTGAAATAGGATAGTTTTAAATTTATATTGTTAAAATATGGTGGTTAAATTTTTTTTTATGAAAATAGGGTGGTTTGGTGGACCCCATCCCCCTCCCCGGTTTAGAGGGCGGGTTCTAGGAACCCGCCCTCTACCTATTATAGGGGAGGGCGGGTTCCTAGAACCCGCCCTCCCCTCATTTGTGAAGAGGGCGGGTTCTGAGAACCCGCCCTCTCCTTTGTAAAGGAGAGGGCGGGTTCTGAGAACCCTCCCTCTTCACAAATGAGGGGAGGGCGGGGCCCGCCCTCTTTAAAAATTTTTTTTTTTAATTCGGTGGGGTCCACCAACCACCCTATTTTCATAAAAAAAGTTTTTACCACCCTATTTTAATAATATAAATTTAAAATCACCCCATTTCAAAAAAAAACCCGGAAAACAATGATTGTTCTTTAGACCGTGCCAGGATATCAAAATTTAATATTTATTATGAATATTGAAAGATATATTAATATATTAATCAGTTAATTTCATAGCTGGTTATAGTAATGTTTTTAATGTCACATCACAACACAAATGTTAAACATGGTTTAAAGCCAAGCATATGGTCAGTAATTAAAATAATGTGTTTAATTATCAGATAATTTTTAACAAGTTATTATCTGGAGTCTCGTACCACCAACAATGAAGTGATGAATTTACTTCCTAGGCGGGTCTAATTGTAGGTTTAGAGATTACTAAGTTTTGTTTATGGTTTTGTTGAATTTCAATTTAGGAAATTCAAATGTTTTAGCTGAAATGCATGGAAAATTTAAAGTTGAAGCAAATAATAGAATACATCAACCTATGATTACATTTAACATTAAAGAAATTACACATGATAACTGAAGGTGACATCAAATATTCAATCATCAGGTACTTTTCTTAAATCTAATGATTTTTTCCTTGAATTATCATCAATAATTTTGATACGGTTCATTAGACCTGTAAATTGTTGAAAAATCAGGGCATCATTCATCAAGTAATTAATTTTTCCGCCCAAAAAGTTTCAATCATCCTATATTTGTTATTTGTTATGAGTAGTCCATGCAAGCTAAAATACAAATATCCAGCCAAAGTCAATTTAAATAATCATGTAACATCATTCATACTCGCATTCATTCCATAATCGGCTATCGACTAGTAGAAAAAACTGCAATAGCAAGGGAAACATTTACGAGGGACAAAATTCCCTCAGCAATGTGTACACCACACAGCGTATATTTCCTCTTGCTGATATTCTCTCGGCAATGGTCTATTTCTAAGGAGGAAAGAATACAATACCGAGGGAGAGCATAAAAAACATAAATTTAACTGGGCCAAAATATAGCGAGGAAAATACTGCCGAGGAAATATACCTTGGCAATAGTCGCTTTAACAACTAAAGAAATGCAAAGGGATCAACACTACGGAGCGATATATCCCTTTGTAATGTTTCCTTCGCATTTCTTTAGTTGCTAATGCGACTATTGCCAAGGTATATATCCTCGGCAGTATTTTCCTCGCTATGTTTGGCCCATTTAAATTTACGTTTTTTTTAACTTTCCATCGGTGATGTATTATTTCCCATGTAGAAATAGATCATTGCCAAATGAATATTAGCAAAAGCGAAAATTAGTGTAACATTACCGAGGGAAATTTGTCCCTCCTAAATATTTCTTTGGCTTTTACAGTTTTTCTATTAGTGATAATTGATGTTTATAAATACGGGTGTTTTTGGTATCTCGGAATATTCAAATCATACTGGACGAATGGATAAATAAATTCAATTGAACTTTTTGATGGACAAATTGAACCATCTATTTTATCCGAATAGATGAAAAATTGCTCAAGAACCGGTACATGGATGCCACAGCCTCATAAATGACTTCGTAAATCATCCAAAAAAAGCGGGAAGTTATTGTTTCATGATTTATTCATCAAATAAGGGTTTAATCGATAGCAAATATGATAACCTCTATTTCTCATAAAAAAATTTATCATGACCCTAATTGTTGTGAAAAATTGACACCAAAGTACGCAGCGGATGATTGATACGCATGAATCGGAACTAATGAAAATGATCAAACACTGCAAATGCGCAAAAACAATAAGTAACAAAAGAAAAAACACACTAAGCAAAGAACATAAGATATCATCCAGGTTCGGTGCGTACTTGCATCCAATTGCAACATTTCAAAAATTTTAAAGTTTATTTTAGAATTTAAATAATGATATAATGAGTTTTTTTTTAAAATGATAGCATGTATTGAATTGGGTTTTCATTATTTGGTATATATATGTATATATCTATACAATTTGTAATAATAAAATTAATACCTTCTTTTCCTACTTAATATTTGTTGTGGCATGGTTAGTATATTACAATATCAACCTTTTCTTTTTCCTATATAAAATGGAGGGAGAGAGAGGCATGGGCTCACCATGCCTATATGCATCCATCAATCTCATTTTCATTTTCTTCTCCAAGTTTTTCTCTCGCTCTCAATATTCTATGGCTCTCTCTCAAAATCTCAACCCCAGAACTTAGCTTTTCTCCATCCAAGCCATCACCTCTCTCAAGTTTTTTCAACTAAAAGTCATCATCAACCTCTTGCCAGCTTCATACAAGCTTCCTTTTTATTCCATTTCAAAAGGTAAAAATCCATGTTTTAATAAGTTTTTGCCAGGAAAACTATATTTTCTACTTAAAAATCATGTTTTTATGGTTTAAATCTTGCACAAGTGGAGATTCGAATGATTTGCTGTAGTTGTAGTGTTTAAGTGAGTTTTCTTGTTGGTTACAACTTGTTTTGGAGTGTAGATGATAGTTTTTAGCAAAGTTTTAGTTTTTAAAGTGTTTTGCAAATTTCAATTTTTCGAGCAACAATTTTTCTTTTTCAGACGTCTGAGACTTGAGTTCTGACGTCCGCGAGTTCTTTGTTTTTTATTCGTCTTGTTTGTCAGACATTTGAGCTTAAATCTTTAGACGTCTTCTCTTTCTCTAGGTTTTCTCTGTGTTTTGGTTAGACATCTGTATATTGTTTTTCAGACGTCTGCCACTTCTCTGTCTTGATAAGACGTCTTCTTCAGACGTCTGAGCCTTGAGATTCAGACGTCTGATGCTCTTTTTGGCCTGTTTAACTTGAGTTTTTACGTTATATTTAGTTTGCTTGGGTTTATATCGATATTGGTGGGATTTCTTTGCATGTTTATGATTACTATTGGTTATAAGATCAATTGTGGAGACTCCCGAGTCATCGAGGAAGGCAAGACGGTCATAGGTTTCGATTAGCTCGAGTCGCATTTCTGTGAGTAGATTTAGCAACTACAAGTGGGGAATCGGATGGATGGCTTATAGCACCCCCGACATCTAAATTTATTATGAACACTTTTTTATTTATTATAATTCATGTCTTATATTTTTGGTACAGTTCATTAGACCTGTAAATTGTCGAATGATTAAGGCACCAAATATTCAATCGTCAAATATTCCTTGAATTATCATCAAGTAATTAATTTTTCCGCCAAAAAAATTTCAATCATCCTATATTTGTTATACCTAATCCATGCAAGCTAAAATACAAATATCCAGCCAAAGTCATTTGAAATAATCATGTAACATCATTCGGTGCTCGCATTTATTCCATAATCGGCTATTTACTGCTAAAAAAACCGCAATAGCGAGGGAAACATTTAGGAGGGACAAAATTCCCTCATGTAATGTGTGCACTCCAAAGCGAATATTCTTGATTGTTACGTTCTTACCGTGTCGTATTTAGAAAGAGTGTTGCAATTACCGCAATAAAAACGGTGTCGTGTGTAGCGAGCCGCGATGAGTACAGGTCGTCCGCAGGGAGATGATAAGTTTTTAGGCTTGTTTTAACGAGTTAATACCGTGTTTTGAGTTGTTGGTTAAGCTAAGCGTCGTAACTAGGATATGTTAAATTACAAGACTTGTTAAGAGTATTTTTAGGTTAGCTTGTGTTAGGATGATATTTGCCGGTTACTTATAGACCCAACCTTGACATTGATGCTAAGGTAATAGGCAACAACGCGGATTAGGGTGCTTGAATTACGGTATTTTGCGGTTTAAAGCTAAATCCGTATTTCTTGTCCCTTGTTCTTCCGTTGATGTCTTTTGACTTTAACTTTCGGCAAACCACTTGCAATTCGGTCACGATTAGAATTCATCGCTATTGTGGTAAGATAGGATGTCTAACGGAGCGGAATTGCGAGTGGTTTGCTCAGAGTTTCAATTTCAAGGTTGAGGTTTTTAAGGTTTTAGCAAAACATTTCCTAACGCAAACTAACCGTATTATACCTTTAACAAGTAAAGCGACTACTCACACATATTTACAAAGTAAAAATAAAGAAAAGAGAAAAGAGTAAGGAACATAATTCAAAATACAAGAAAAGAAAGATAAAAAGAGAACCAATGTATCCAAGTGCGAATATCTCCAAGTGTTCTTAAGCCCGGTGCAATGTGAAATCCAAATACCAAACTTTAAGGTTGCAAGCTCACTTAAGAGATTGCAAGATCAAAATAAAGCAAGAATTTCACAAGTTCAAATATGTAAAATAGAACAAGACATATGAAATGAGAACTTTTTATTGAATTTCAAACAAGTTACAAGTCTTCTTGAAGTTAAGAATCTAAGTCTTAAGTTTGCAAATTCAAATGAAAAGTTGCAAGGTCAAGACAAAGGGGAAAGAGCTCAAGAGTTCAAAGAGAAACAAATTACAAATTACAAGTGTTCTAACACAAAACTAGAGAAAAAAGTATCCTTCCCCTTTGCCCTCTGGTCTGTATTTATAGGCTCCAAAGAAAATTAAACAAACAATAAAAATGAGATGAGATGGCAGCAAGGGAGGGTCTGTGAGAGATTGGGGCCCACAGGAGCAGATGGGGCCGGCCAAGGGGGTGTGGTGCTCGGCCCAATTCCGAGCTCTCTGCCTCGTTTTTGGTGTGTGGTCATGTGTTGTCCCCAGTATCACTTTGGTCCGTTTGATTTGTCTATTTGAATTTGGTTTGCACCCAGTGCTTGGAGGGAAACTTGGATCTTAAAGTCAACACACAATCTTTTGCATTCAATGCACATTAATGCACATCACTTCTCATGCCCACTTGCTCTAGCCTTGAGCAGCCCCCCTCTAGGTCTATGCCAAAAAGGTCTTGTGTACACACTTGTATGTGTTGGACCATTTAGATAAAAAAGTGTGTACACAAACTTGTTGCAAAAAGAAACTCATAAAGTATCGGTCGGTTTGCGGTTCTGGTTGCAGTGTCGGCTCTCAAATGATATATCCGTGATTTTGAATGTATTTCCAGTATTTTATCACGGATACCTGTAATCTGTATTACTGAGCAGACACTGGTTAACAGTACTGATAAATACAACAAATAGATAATGAATGAGCGGTAATAAAATGCAGTTTTCTGATATGAAAAATTCCCTCTTGCTAATATTCTCTGGCCAATGGTCTATTTCTAGGGAGGAAAGAATACATTATCGAGGGAAAGTATAAGCCAAAACATAGCGAGGAAAATATTGCCGAAGATATATACTTTGGCAATAGTCACATTAGCAACTAAAGAAATGCAAAGGGGACATTGCCGAGCGATATATCCCTTTGCAATGTTTCCTTTATTGGCTATAGTGTCCTGAAGGCAGTTATTGTAATTGAAAGTAGATATACGGTAATTGAGGGAGGACCTATACGGTTAGAACAGTCTTACTGGAGATGGTAGTATGCTGTCTTCTTTGTCTTTATTATTAATGTGTATACGTTTTACTGGTTATTACGTGTCGCTAATATATAATGATAAAGCCCGTAGGATCTTTACTTGACTACCAGAGTTATGATAGTGATCATACTTATGAGAGCTGTGTAGTCCATAAGCACATCTTTAAATGTCTCTAGTCATGAGAGTATCGAAAATGGGCATCGATATTCCAGAGTAGACTAGTGTATACGTTTCTAGACCCCGACGAGGGGCGGCGGCAGGTCTCATAGACATCGGTGTGTTGCACCTAAAATTGTATACATGTGCTCACTGGAGGTGAGTTCACTGGACAGACTCGCCGAGAACTTCTAAATGGTTATATCTCTATTGTTAGATAGCAGTTCTCTGGTGACATGAGTACATGCAGTCCGTTGACCTAAGATCGTTATTTGTCTCGTGTGAGTTCCCACTGTACTTAGATTACTACCCTACCACGGCTCTACTGAGTCATGCAAACAGGTTTTAGTCGGGTACAGTCCCGAGCCACATGGAGACAATGAGCGATTGTCAAGGATTCGTCTCTTCTGATGTAGGGAGTCAATGTCGCGATATGTTCGGTTGGCTATCACAATAAATCCTTGATCAGGGTGGATGAGATTTACCGATTGTAGATCAGTAGTTTCTCGGTGGGTGATGAGCTTGACACCGACACGGCTTATCGGGTTATTATGGGTCTGACGTTATCCACCCCCTAAATCCGGTATGAGATACTCTTAGACGAAAAAACTAGACTGTACGGTGAGTATCACTTACAGGCTCGGTAGGGATACTCTTAGAAGAAGAGACTAGAACGTACGGTGAGTGTCACTTATAGATTATATGCGATTTACTGATTGTAGATTAGTAGTTTCAATCATCCTATATTTGTTATGAGTAGTCCATGCAGGCTAAAATACAAATATCCAGCCAAAGTCAATTTAAATAATCATGTAACATCATTCAGTGCTCGAATTTATTCCATGAACAGTAATTGACTAGTAGAAAAAACCGCAATAGCGAGGAAAACATTTACGAGGGACAAAATTCCCTCAGTAATGTGTACACTATAAAGAGAATGGTCCCTCTTGCTAATATTCTCTCGGCAATGGTCTTTTTCTAAGAAGGAAATAATATATTGCCGAGGATATATACCTTGGCAATAGTCGCTTTAACATCTAAAGAAATGCAAAAGGAACATGCGATATATCCCTTTGCAATGTTTCCTTTGCATTTCTTTAATCGCTAATGCAACTATTGCCAAGGTATATGTCCTCGGCAATATTTTCCTCGCTATGTTTTGGCCTATTTAAATTTACGTTTTTTTACTTTCCATCGGTAATGTATTCTTTCCTATGTAGAAATAGATCATTACCAAGAGAATATTAGCAATATGGAAAATTTGCTTGACAATGTAACATTACCGAGGCAAATTTGTTCCTCGTAAATATTTCTCTCACTGTCACAGTTTTTTCTACTGGTGATCATTAATATTTATAAACACGGGTGTTTCTGGTATCTCAGAATATTCAGCTCATGCTGGATGAATGGATAAATAAATTCAATAAAACGTTTAGATGGACAAATAGAACCTTCTATTTTATAAAAAGTGTTCAAGAACATATACATGGATGCCCCCCTCATAAGTAAATGATTCAAAAAGCTGGAAGTTATTGTTTCATTCAATCGATTTATTCATCAAAAAGGGGTTTAATTGATAGCAAATATGATAACCCCCGTTTCTCGGATTTTTTTTTTATCATAACTCTAACTGTTGAGAAAAATCGGCACCAAAGTATGTAGCGGATGATCGATACACATGAATCGGAACTAATGAAAAAGATCAAACGCAGCAACTATGCAAAAGCAATAAGTAACAAAAGAAAAACACACCAAGCAAAAGACACAAGATATTATCCAGGTTCGGTACGCATTTGCACCTGATTGTAACATTTCAAATTTTTTAAAGTTTATTATGAGTTTTTTTAAATGATAACATATATTGAATTGAGTTTTCATAATTTGGTATATATATGTATATATCTATACAATTTATAATAATAAAACTAATGCTTTCGTTTCTTACTTAATATTTGTTGTGGCATGGTTAGCATATTACAATATCAACATTTTCTTTTTTCTTTTTCTTTTTCCTATATAAAATGGCGGGAGAGGGAGGCATGGGCTCACCATGCCTATATACACTCCATCCATCTCTTTTCTTTTTCTTCTTCTCCAAGTTTCTCTCTCTTCCTCTCACCCTCTTTCAAAATCCCAACCCCAAAACTTAACTTTTCTCCATCCAAGCCTTCTCCTTTTTAAAGGTTTTTCACTAAAAGTCATCATCAATCTCTTGGTAGCTTCATATAAGCTTGAATTTACTCTTCATTCCATTTCAAAAGGTAAAAATCCATCTTTTAATAAGTTTTTCCCATGAAAACTATATGTTCTACTTTAAAATTATGTTTTTATGATTTAAATCTTGCATAAGTGGAGTTTTGAATGGTTAGTTGCAGTTATAGTGTGTTAGTGAGTTTTCTTGTTGATTACAACTTATTTTGGAGTGTAGATGATAGTTTTTAGTAAAGTTTTGATTTTTAAAGTGTTTTGCAAATTCCAGTATTTCGAGCAGCAATATTTCTTCTTCAGACATCTGAGACTTGGGCTTCAGACGTCTGCGAGTTCTCTGTTTTTGATTCGTATTGTTTGTCAGACGTCTGAGCTTAAATCTTCGGATGTCTCTCTTTCTTTAGGGTTCCTTTGGGTTTTGGTCAGACGTCTGTATATTGTTCTTCAGACGTCTGCCGCTTCTTTGTCTTGATGAGACGTCTTCATTAGACATCGGATATTCAGACGTCTGAGCTTAAATCTTCGGATGTCTCTCTTTCTTTAAAGTGTTTTGATATTCAGACATATGATGCTCTTTTTGGCCTGTTTAACTTGAGTTTTTACGCTATATTTAGTTTGCTTGGGTTTATATCGATATTGATGAGATTTCTTTGCATGTTTATGATTATTATTAGTTATAAGATCGATTGCGGAGACTCCCGAGTTGTCGAGGAAGGTAAGGCGGTCGTAGGTTTCGATTAGCTCGAACCCCATTTATGTGAGTAGATTTAGCATCTACAGGTGGGAAATCGGGTGGATAGCATATAACACCTCCGGCATCTAAATTTATTATGAATACTTCTTTATTTATTATAATTCATGTCTTATATTCTCAGTTTACCAAAGCTATGTTTTTTTCCTTTGCTACATTTTTGCGAACGCGGTTGCCAGGATACCTGCACAATTACTAATGATTATCATGCGACATCAACACAGACTCACATGCTACACACACTGTAACGACCCTGAATTTTCTGTACAAAATTTTTTCTTCTTAAAGTACAGAAAGGAGTTTGCAAGTCTGAGCACAATTTAAAAGTTATTCTTGTTTAAAAACAGCAAGAAATAACTTGTAGCTCATTGGTAAAGATTTGCACTCTTGTGACGTAGCCCATGTGTTCGAATCTCATCAGCCACATATATTTTTTACGGATTTTTTCTTTTGAACTTTTTGGAAGCCCAAATGTTTACACGTGCAATACACATAAAAATGAAAAGTCAGATAAAACGAACATGTGAAAAATATTGTGTACACAGCATAAGACACTTGGCAGAGATCCACCGGCCCCTAGCACAAATTGGACCGGCGAGATCATCGTTTCGGCCAGCACCGCCGGGCCCCCCCGTAGGGGATGGGCTCCGTGTTTCGCCCACCAAACCCCTTGGCCTACCCCATTACCCCTGTTTTGTTTATTTTTCCTGCAATTATCTAGAGAATTAAAATTTAGATTTAAATCCAATTTTTAATACTTTTTAATTCTTTCTTCAATTCCAAAACCTAATTTTACACTATAAATACAACCCCATACCCTAGCTCTCTTCATTCTGAAATATATTGCCAAAATTCTCAAAAAAATTCTAAGTCTAAGAAGAGTACAAGTGGAGTTAGCCCTAGGTAAAATTCCGGCGAGGATTCGAGACGTTTCCGGCGACCCCGCAACTCCACGAAGGCTACTGTTCACCGCCGAAAGACCGGACCCAGACGTTGGGATGTTGTTGAATGTTGGTGACGAAGGCCGCTTTCCCTTTACTCTTGGCATTTCGAGGGTTCTTCTCTGAAGAGGAAGTCCTGTGGCCCATCTGATCCATTTGGGCTAGTTTCTCAATCGGAGCCTGGAAGGTCGTCGGCTTGAAGAACGTCATGAACTGGGACACGGTCGTTTGAGGATCTAGGGTCCCGATGAACATGTCTACTGTAGGAGATTCTTCGATGCGTTGTTCGCACTTATATCACAGGTTCCGCCACCGGATTGTATATTGAACCCATGTTTCTCCTGATTTCAGTTTGGCATTGATTAATGCCATGATCGGGGTGCGCTCGCTTGCGCTGGCGAACCGCAGTGTGAACAACAGTTACATTTCTGTGAACGTTTTGATGGAGTCATTTGGGAGCTCCGAGTACCATTCAAATGTCGTCTCTGACAGGCTGCCAACGAACTGGCGAAGCAACAATTTGTCATCGCCTCCAGTGTTGCCGCACAAAGCTCTGAACTATGCTACATGCTGGTGTGGATTCCCGGTCCCCTTGTACACATGAAACTTGAGGATTGTATTTCCCGGCGATTACTTGATTTGATCATACCAGCATGGATACGGTCACCCAGTTCTGACGATTTGGCCAGCCGCTTCATTCGCTTGATGAGCTCTTATTTGTTGAGCTATATAGTCATCAAGAGCGGCTTTGGAGATTGTTTCCTCCTTAGCTGTTGATAAAGCCGGAAGGGGGTTTGATTTTTCCTCTCTGTCGTCCTCAACAATTATCTGTGGATTTTTGGCTGGAGGTTCTGGCTGAATCATCATTCCAACCATGTCCTGGAACAGAAGCGCCATCTGCTTTATATTAGCAGTTTGTTCCGCGACCTCCTTATCCTTCCTTTCAAGCACCCTTTCCAGGAACTCTGTATCGGTCTCCTGCTCTTGGCGCTGTTCGCTTGCTGATTCCGGACTTTCTTTCTATCCGGTAAGTGCTGACATTTTGATCAGCATTTCCTGGAACTTTTTTTGTTGCTCCTGAGTTTTTGTCAGCGACCGAGTTTGCGGTCGATGACCCACGGAAGCACGACTTTCTTCTTTTCCGGAAGCCATGTAAACCATGTGCATGATCATGCCCCCAGACCTGGGGCATTTAGATCCATCGCCTTTGGAATTTGCCGCCGGCGGTGAAAGGTTCTCTAGCCTCACCCTTTTATGGGAGATCAAAGTTGAAGGAGCCTTTGTAACAGGCACCCATGTGGAAGAAGTCCCTCGCTGTATGATAGAGGGATGGTCTTTCTTTTGCCGAGCTTTCGATTTCTTTGGTCGGCGGGAGTAGTTTTCGTCGATCACAGAGTCCTGGACTTTTCGCCAGACTCTGTGAATTTGCGAGAAGAGCCGCTGATGGGTCCTCTCCTGCTTTTCCTATACAGGGACCTCAACAGGACGAGGTGATTTCTTCAGTACTACTGTGAGGGAGTTTTTGCGCACCCTCTTTAGCGGTTCATAGCTGTTCCCGGTTGAAACAGCAGCATCGACTTCTACCATTGAAGCTGGTGGGGTAAGTCCAAAGGGGGAGTTTCCCCCAGCTTTTCTTACTCGGCGCCAGTGGCGACGTCGAGTGTGCCTTGCCGAAGGGACTGCCTTGGTTTCGGAAGCGGTTGCACCTTGCCCCTGGTTTTGTTGAGGAGCTCCCGCAATTGCCAGCCTATTAAAGACCAAAGTCCTTGGCAAGATTTGATTGGAGACGGTCAGCCTTTCAAAGACCGATCGCCTGATTGGTGAAGCACTTTTAACGGTTTCATTTTCAGCAGGAATTGGGAGAGCTATCCTTTTTGGGGAAGCCCCTTCAGGTATGACGAGCCTCTTTGCGAGCCCGTTTTGGTTCTAGCTCAGCCTGTTGAAGACTGAGACGTCTGAGCTTCGGCTCAGCCTGTTGAAGACTGAGGAATCGAATTTGGACGGCCCGTTGAGAGGGGTAGTTGTGGTTGCAAGTCGATCGAAGACCGACTTCCTGGGAGCTTCGTTTTACGGCGCTGGGGCGCTGCAACTCGTTGGTGGGATCATGGTCCCGAAGAACAATCCGGTAGTGGCTTGAGTTACTTGACCTACCAGCATTGAAAAGATGGAGGCCGCATTAGGACCATAAGTCACTCCTCCAGTTGGGGCGGAGCGGGAGTTGCTATTGCAAGTTATGCAGTTGGAAGCCATCGATTTTCTCTTCTTCTGCATAGGAGCAAGACACCAAATCTTAGTACCTCGAATCCAAGGGCAACCATAGCGAACCATGATTTTGTTCACAAAACACGACATACGAAGTGTGGAGTGGAAAGAGGAAAAGGTCCCACCGGTCATGCCAGAATCTGTTCACCGCCGAAAGACCGGACCGAAACGTTGGGACGTCTGGCCAGAATTTGGGGGCAGATGCTATTTGGACTTATCCATCTACCTCTCCAAAGATACAAAGTTGATTAATGGTATCGTATATCGGAAGTTTGGACGGACGCGACCGTTGTAGCAGACTTTATCAGATTCCTCCTCGTTTGCGAGGGGTTTTTGATTATGGGAACGATCTTCCCTGCAGGCGCAAGCCCCAGCAGTTAATTACGTTACCGCATCGTGATAACCACTTTCTCCTGCTCCGGAGGTTTACTTCGTGTCGTATGTATGTTTGTTTTTATTTTGGGTTGCCCGTGGATTATATACGGAGACTAATTTATGTCGTCGCTCGTAGGGCGTGGATTAATCAAAATCCGTATATTTTCATATTTGGGTTTAGGTTGATTTAAGGACCGTTAATCTGGTTTGAGATTAAGATCGACTTAAACATATGAGCATTTGGGCTCGATTATTTTAATTTAAGGACATCACTGTCCATTATCGCCATGTTTGAGGCGAACTTTTAGTTTAAGAACGTTTCGGTCCATTATCGCTATTTTGGAGGTGAATATTAGTTTAAGAACGTTTCAGTCCATTATCGCCATTTTGGAGGCGAATATTAGTTTTAGAACATTTCGGCCTATTATCGCTATTTTGGAGGTTAATATTAGTATAAGGACGTTTCGGTCCAACATTCAACTTGCACGCATGTGTATTTGTTACGAGACGAAATGAACGATGTTGATATAGAATGTGCTCAATTTGGGGTATGATCTAATTTGAGGTGTGCACGTCAATTTGGAAGTGCATCAATATGGGATGAAAGGAGTTGCTGGTCGTCGGGACCCGCCACCTCTCTGAATACGTTGAAGAATTACAACGACATTTATCAGAGGTGTGAAGAGATGTACCCTTGAACCAAATCCCGTGTTTCAGGGAGAGGGGTTATGGTGTCCTTAAGAATTATTGTTAAGGATACGTTAGTCCAATTTGAGACTAAGATCCACTTAACAACATTTCAGGATCTTCCTTATTTAAAACCCAGCTGTTCACCGCCGAAAGACGCGACCGGGACGTTAGGACGTCTGGCCTGAATTTTGGGGGCAGATGCTATTTGGATTTATCCGTCCACCTTTCCGAAGATGTCAAGTTGATTTATGGCACTGTATATCGGAGGTTTGGACGGATGCGGCCATTGTAGTAGACTTCGTCAGATTCCCCCTCGTTTGTGAGGGGTTTTTGATTGTAGGGACACTCTTCCCTGCAGGCGCAAACCCCTGCAGTTAATTACGTTACCGCATCGCGATAACCACTTTCTCCTGCTCCGGAAGTTCACTTCGTGTCGTGTGTGTTTGTTTTATTTTTGGTTGCCCGTGGATTGTATACGGAGACTAATTTATGTTGTCGCCCGTAGGGCATGGATTAGTCCAAATCCGTATTTCTTAGATTTGGGTTTTTTTATTTAATGACCGTTATTCTATTTTGGGATTAAGATCGACTTAAACGTACATGAGCATTTGGGGGCTCGATTGTTTTTTTGTTAAGGATACGTTAGTCCAATTGAGACTAAGATCTACTTAACGGGGTTTCAGGATCATTTTTATTTCAGACTCAACAAGAGAGCACTTTGACTCCATTGTTTTAGTTTAAGGACGTTTCGGTGCATTATCGCCATTTTGGAGGCGAAGTTCTAGTTTGAGAACATCTCGGTCTGTTGATCACCATTTTGGAGGCGAAGTTCTAGTTTGAGAACATCTCAGTCTGTTGATCACCATTTTGGAGGTGAGATTTTAGCTTAATGACGTATCGGTCCGTTGATCACTATTTTGGAGGTGAGATTTTAGTTTGAGGACGTTACGGTCCGTTGATCACCATTTGGGAGTGAGATTTTAGTTTAAGGACGTTACGGTCCGTTGTTCACCATTTTGGAGGTGAGATTTTAGTTTAAGGACGTCTCGGTCCGTTGATCACCATTTTAGAGGTGAGATTTTAGTTTAAGGACGTCTCGGTCCGTTGTTAGTTTAGGGACATCTCGGTCCGTTGTCCATCTTGCGTGCACGTATATTTGTTACGTGACGGGATGAGCAACGATGATATGGGATGCATCCAGCCTGGGATGTGATTTGATTTGGGATATGCACGTCAGTTTAGGAAGTGCACCAAAAAGCAGTTGGTTGCCGGGATCCGCCACCTCTCTGAAGACGTTGAGGAATTACAACGACATGTATCAGAAGTGTAGAGAGATGTACCCTTGAACCAATCCCCGTAATTGAGGGGAAATGGATTAATGGTAA
Organism: Agapanthus africanus; assembly: GCA_030015575.1. Taxonomy (NCBI): domain Eukaryota; kingdom Viridiplantae; phylum Streptophyta; class Magnoliopsida; order Asparagales; family Amaryllidaceae; genus Agapanthus; species Agapanthus africanus. Next base: position 901,091,312 of record CM057339.1, on the reverse strand, counting down.
ACCCATGAATCATTAGTCGTATTTTGAGACTAAGATTTCCTCAGGGGGATGTGGGACGAATATCGTTTTGAGATATCATCAGTTGGAAAATCGATAGTCGTATTTGGGACTAAGATCAGTTTGGAAAGTAGTGAGCACATGGGTTCGGTTGATCTGAATTAGGGAGTTTCTACTCTCAAGGGACTTAACCAACTTGGGCTTGGTCCATTCGGTTTTCTTTTTATTTGAAAAAGAGTGCTAAGCACTTGTTTGGGCTCAGTCCCCTTTTTTGTGCAAAAAGTGCTGAGCATTTATGTAAGTTCTGACGCTCACATATAATTATGTGGGGTTTTCAGTCATGGGAATTGCCCAATAAATGTTAAACACTTTACCTCTTTTGTCTTTATATGGAGTGCTAAACACTCTTTATAGCGCCCACGTACGAAGCACGTGAGGAGTTAGGCGCTAGGCGCTACCTAGTGGGTGCCAAGCACTTTCATTCTGTGGTGCCCACGTGAGAGTCACGTGGGACGCTGGGCGCTAGGGCGCCGTCCACTGAGTGCTAAGAGCTTCTGAGTTCTGAGGCGTCCACGTGAGGTGCACGTGAGACGCTAGGCGCTAAGCGCCGCTTATTGAGTGCTAAGCATTCCTTATTTAGTGGCGCCCATGTGAGGGGCACGTGATGCGTTGGGCGCCGCCCACTGAGTGCTGAGTTCTTTTGTAGCGCCCACGTGAGAGGCACGTAGGGCGCTGGGCGGTGAGCGCCGCCCACTGAGTGCTAAGCACTCCTGAGTTCTTTTGTAGCGCCCACGTGAAAGGCACGTGGAGCGCTTGGCGCTGAGCGCCGTCCACTGAGGGCTAAGCACTCCTGAACTCTCTCTTTTTTTTGAATGATCCACAAGATCTTTATCTACTTTTATTTACCTAAAATATCCAAGAAGAGAGTTCTTCTTCCTCGAGAATTTAATTCTTTGTTCTTTCGAAGCTTTCTTTCTTTTTTTTAAGCTTATGGGGGGTTCCTCCTCTTTTCCTCCTTTTTTGAAAAGAAGGATCATTGGTCATTGGGACCCACCACCTCTCCGATGACACTGAGAGATTAGAGCGCCATATATCGAAGGTGTAGAGGGATGTACCCTTTGAACCATGTCCCACTCATCAGGGGGAAGAACATGTTGGAGCTTAAACTCTTAACTGCTGAAAAAGGCTTCTTTGCGATCGCGCACGTGCATCGCACGTGGTAGGTGCACGTACGCCTCATGTGTTGCGCACGGCATGGGCGCATGAGCATCGTACGTGTTGAGCACTTGGTGGGAGCATGTGCGTTGCACATAGTGTGCATGTGGCGAGCGCACGTGCGTCGCACGTGGCGCTTGCACATCATAGGGGGCAGTTAAGGCCCTAACTTGGTGAACTAAGCTCCTATGAGGATCGAATCCTCGCACGTGGTGCACACGTAGTGGGGGCACGTGCGTTACACATGATGCGTATGTGGAGGGCGCACGTGCATTGCACGTAGCGCACATGGCGCTTGCGCATATGCGAATTATGGGGGGGGCAGCTAAGGCCCTAACTTGGAGAACTAAGCTTCTTTGAGAATTAAATCCTCCCTTTTCTAAGAGGTATCCCCTTTTATTTATATGGGAGTGGTAGAGAAGGGATCTCACTTTTTCCCGATGTAGGACTAAAAATGTATCTCCTATGTAGTAGAGCATTACTTATATTACACGTGCATAGCACATTTGCTCATAACTTTTGATTCTGGATGAATTATGAGGCCCATAATATATCAAATCGAAGGATTTTTCAAGACGCTTTCGATACTATCAGAATTTAGCCGATTCTCATTCGGGAGTTTGTCAAAATACAGCCCGGAAAATACTGGTTTGCATTTTCTTAAACGTATCGCTGCCATTTAATACCTTGGGCTCTTTTGCGCAGAAATTTTTGGCGGGAACACCAGCAACAGAGCATCTGGACTCAGTTGCAAGACTTTAGCAACTTAGCCAATTTGGGCTTTAATCTGCTTAGTCTCCCCTCTTTTTTATTGAAAAAAAAGTGCTAAGCACTTGTTTGGGCTCTGTTTAATCAGTCCTTTTTTATGCAAAAAGTACTGAGCACTTATATGAGTTCTGACGCCCACATATTATCCTGTGGAGGTTTCAGTCATGGGGATTGCCCAACAAGTGTTTAACACTTTACTCCTTTTGTCTTTATATGGAGTGCTAAGCACTCTTTATGGCGTCCACATAGGGAACACGTGAGGCACTGGGCGCTGCCCAATGAGTGTTGAACACTCAGCCGTTTTGGGCTGTTTATGGACTGCTAAGCACTATTTTCTTCTCTTTTGCGGCGCAAACGTGGGTAGCATGTGCGGCACTGGGCGCTATCTAGCGAGTGCTAAGCACTCTTCCTTTCTGTGACGCCCACGTGAGGAACACGTGCGGCGTTGGGCGCTGCCCAGTGAGTGCTAAGCACTACTCTCTGTGGCGCCCACGTGAGGAACACGTGCGGCGCTAGACGCTGCTGATAGCATTTTTGCCCATTAATGATCAATATGATCTTTGTTTTGCAGATCTAGGATCAAGATTTCATTTTTAAGAACCAAGTTTTTTTACGAGAATCAGGTTTCTCTTATATGCTTTGTTTTGAGGAATTTAATTCTTAGTTCCTTTCTGAATTTTTGATTCTCAAGAACAAGTTCCTCCCGATGAGAATTAAATTCTCAACTTGTGGGAGACTTGTCTTGTGGATCTCAGATCCAGAGAAAGATCTAAGTTCTTCGAGAAGGGTTAGACCCTTAGATATGTAAATGAAATGTTTTTATTTCTGTGTTTTTTTTCTTTATCTAGAGTTTTTAAGGAGGGAGATCTTCTTCCTTGAGAATTTAATTCTCTATTCTTTTTTGAAGCTTTCTGATTTTGTTTTTAGAAGCCTATGGGAGGTTCCTCTCTCTCAGACTTGAAGTCTTCGGTCCTTTATATAGTGGAGAGATCCCAATTGATTTGGGGAATTTTACCCACCATTGGATGTTTGATCCAAGGGTTTCTGTTTTACAGAACATATTTTCTTTTTTCTAACAAGATTGGGAAAATGTTTCCCATATGCAGAGTTTTATTCTGTGAAATGGTGATTTTTGATCACCATTGGATTTTTAATCCAAGGGTTCTCTGCTTTACATAGGGCAATTTTTCTTGTTTAGAAAGATTGAAGGAATATATCCCAAAAATAGAATTTTATTCTATAATCCAATTTGGGGAATGTTTTCTCCGGACAAAATTTAATTCTGTATTTTTGAAGATTTATTATCTCCGTTGGATCTTTGAACCAACGGCTCTGTTTAACAGAGAGTAGAATTTAATTCTATCTGGACGCCGGCACTCACGTGTTGTGCACGTGATGCGCCACTTGAGAGTTTTAAGTCTTATAAATTCTTTTTGTGTTTTGCACACTGGCGCCTGCATGAGGAGCACGTGCGGCTCTATATGAGAGTTTTAACTCTTATTTAATCTAATAGATTCTTTTGTGCTTTGCACACCGGCTCCCGCGTGAGGAGCACGTGAGGAGCATGTGAGGCGTTGCCTTATTAATTTTGAACAGAGCTTTGCTCTTTTATTGGGGGAAACAAATGCCCCCCACCGTTGCGCTCACGTGGCTCACACGTGAGTGCAGCGATGACACCTTTTCCACCGTCCGATCTTCTGGGAAGTTGAACCGTCTTCTTATGTTTTATAAATAGGGACTTTGGCCCTTGAGTTAACTGCTGTTCATCTTCTTGAGTGTTCTTCCTTCTCTGAGAATTTAATTCTCTTTTCAGAGCGCAAAATTCTGTTTAAAAAAACTCCTATTAAAGTTAAAACTTTGTCAAAATTGGTAAGAGTCATGACCATGATTTAACTCCTGAATAAACTCTTGAAAGAATCTCTTCATGTTGTAGGTTTTTTTTTTATTTTAACCCATTAACAGAGTTTTGCTCTTCTCTTGTAATGATTTCTTAGAAATCTAAAACTTTTACTTGAGTAGACCATAGGTCTTAAAGTTCTTTTAGGGTTTTACCCTGTTACTAATCTTGATTTTTGAAGGCTGTTTGGAATTTAATTCCATGCCCCCTGCGGATTTCTGGGATTTATCCCATAGTTCTACAGAGCTTGGCTCTGAGAAAGATTTCTTTTAAAGAAATTCTTTTGGGAATTTTATTCCCTTTCTTATTTTCCTTGCAGATTTGAAGTCTGTTTGCAGACATATTTCTCGAGGGAGTTTAGCTCCATAGTTCAATGTGATTTTCTCATTAAATGAGAATCCTTTTGGATTCTTTCAATGAGTGACTGCCTCATCATTGATGGGGTGTTACCTTGATTTTGTGGGGGCCCTTGTCCCTTTTTATTTGAACTGTGATGCAGTACAATTTTAGGTGTAAAAGAATGTTAAAGTTGTAGGGATCCCTAGCACGACTGCAAGGTTTCGAGAGGCATCTACCATACTGTTTTCAAAAATTTAGCGTGCGAAAGAACCCTAGACAAAGAATCTTAACTAGAGAACTAGGGTAAACAAGCATGTAAGCAACTTTACATCTAAGTGAATGAGAAATACAACCTTTGTAGACCGATCCTTCACTTCAAAAGTCCCATTTAGTAGTCCCTTCGCTCCAAGTAGTGATCTCCCAGACTCTAGTTGAACTCCATAAGGTGAAAGTAACAAACTTGCTAGAATTCTTCGAGGCCGAAGATGATCTACGTTGAGGAGACTCTAACTCAAACTACCTCTTCACTAATTAAGAATTAGTGAAGTAAACAACCTAAACTAAATGACTAATCTAGTGTAGGTTGATGAAGTAGGAATTTTGCTCACTAATTTTCTTCACCTTTTGTAAACCTAGAGAGCTCTCTCTTGATGAAGAAGAAGATGAAGTCAATAATGGAATGAGTGAGAATAGCAACCATGGGTGAGATAAAATCTCATATTAACTCATGTAGAGACTTAACCATGGCTTAAGGTAATGGTTGGGTTAATAAATATCCAATGTAAAACAAAACTAGTGGACTAAGTCAATGGTTCTACAAGGTTCCACTAAGTTCAAACCATGTGACTAATTTCCAACTAATTTTGTTTTACTTTAAATAAATAAAACCCCACATTATCATAAGTATGGTGTGAGTCTCATACACCCATGTAGCATGTAGCAACAAGTATGACACAATAATATATATCACATATATATTAAGTATACACTAGTGAGGAAAGAAATGCTTAAGTGAGTTAATATTAGTTAATGTAAATTAATATATCAAATATACAATTATACATCAAATTATTAAATCAACACTTGATTTAATAATCCGGCTATATCACATACAACCGACTAATATTATTTGTATCAACTTATTGAATCAACGCTTGATTCGACAACCCGTCTATATCACATATAACCGACCGATATCACATATCGCGAGAATAGTATACGGTATCACATACATATATTAATCTCGGTCCCACACATATCACATATGTGCAGTCTGCCAGATATCGTAGTCATGGAATGCAGCATTGGCAAGTAAGATCCTGATGGACTTAAGGTTAGCAACAAATCTAGTTTTGAAAGTCTCAACTTTTCCATCTACACCAAATTATCTTTCTCAAAAATCCTTTTGCTCCCGATGGGTTTTACCCCTTCAAGAGCAACATCCAAAATCAATATTTTGTTGGTGTACATGGATTCCATCTTAGATCGCATAACATCCAGCCATTTTACATAGTCTCTATTTGTGATGGCCTGCTCGAAACTAGTTGGGTCATCATCTATATGATGCAATCCTCGCTTCCACCGTCTACGAGAAAACCGTAGTATCTTTCAGGTGGATGAGGAATCCAACTAGATCTACGGAATGGCTGCGGTTCGTCGGGGACTATTGAATCCTCCGGTTCCAACAAATCGTCAGTTATAGTTTGTGTTGCTGGAACTTCTTCCAGTTCTACCTCATTGCCATTAATTTCTTTCACAAGAAATTCCTTTTCTAAAAAGGTGGCATGTCGAGAAACAAAACATCTTTTGTTCCTCGGTGTGGTAGAAGATTTACCCTCGCGAGTGTTTGGGATATCCTACAAACTCGCACAGAACCGACCTTGCCTCAAGCTTGTCCGGATTTTGCTTTTCAACATAGGCCGGACAACCCCATATCTTAACTCGTTTAAGAGATGGTCTCTTTCCATTCCATATCTCATATGGAGTGGTTGGCAACGTATTTGATCGAAACTCTATTTAATAGGTATGCATCTTCTCAAGTGCATGTCCTTGAAAGGAAATAGGCAACTCAGCAGTACTCATCATAGAGCGCACCATATCCCATAGGTTGCGATTCCTCCACCCCGATATACCGTTGTGCTGTGGTGTATTCGGAGGAGTAAACTGAGAGAGAAACTCATTCTCATTTAAATAATCGCGGAATTCCGTGCTTAAGTATTCTCCTCCCCGATCATATCGAATGATATGAATACTTTTACCCATCTGGTTCTCAACTTCATACTTATATTTCTTGAAATTCTCAAAAGATTCAGATATGTGTTTCAATAAGAACACATGTCCGTATCTTGAGAGAACATCGGTGAATGTAATAAAGTATGCGGAACCATCCTTGGCATATATAGACATAGGACTGTATACATCACCATGTATCTGTCCAAGAGTTCGGTAGCTCTTTCTCCGTTTCCAGTAAACGGAGATTTGGTCACCTAGTCTTTGAGACATGACCGGAAAGTTTCATAAGATGTAATATTCGAACGGATTCAAATATGCATCCTTATGGAACTTTAGCTAGTCTTATTTCATCGATATGACCCAGTCTACAATGCCACAAGAAGACTTCATTCATTTCTGAACTGTTCCTCTTTTGTGTGTTCTGTACGTTTAGAACTGTAGTTTGATTCAGAACGTGTACACTGTTATACAATATACCTTACCCAATCAATACTTGATTTAGGAAAATATTCATAATATTTTGGTACGGAATAACAGTTGCTCAAAATCATTGTATTACCTGTTGGTAACACTAGGTGATATTTGCCAACTGCTTTGGTTGCAACAATTGCACCATTCCTTACTAGTAGAGACATATCACCCTTTCCCAATTCTCTACCTATCTGTAGCCCATGTAGCAAATTACATGTATGGGATCCTCATCTAGTATCCAAAACCCAGGACGTAGAGTAAAATGAGAAACATTTCTTAGTAACGAACACACCCGAAGACAATACATCAACATACTTTTTCTTTGTTTGGTAGCATGGGAATCCGAATATTCCCCTATTCCTTACTCAGACATATGACAATCATAAGGTAGAGCGGAACCTAGCCGGGTATAATAAGTAGGTTCGGTCAATACATCCATATTATTATCTTGATTAAGGCATGTCATTGGTCGCTACCAGGAGAAAGAGAAGGATAATCACTTTGCGTGCGCTCTTTGCAAGATTAGATTGGTTATTTTATCTAATTAGGATGGCTCCCACTGTTTTTATCAAATCTTTCTTCAAACCATAAAAGGTAAGATTAGCCGGGATTAATTACACCCTACAGATTCACCAATCGTTCGGATAGGCAGGTATCGGTACTCCGAGGGAGGTTCCCCGTGCTTTTGCACAGACCTAATTAAAATAAATCTCGTTTCCCTAGAGGCATAACCCCGTTGACACCTTTCTAGACACCTACTTGATTAGCTAATTGTAAAGTGCAAAATTCTAGTAGGAGTAACTCTTACTCGCAGTGGGTATCGGGATCCAACTATCATATAGAAGGTATACAATCTCATTGCAAATTTCAGCACCTGAAATTCCTGATAATGGTTTTTATCCCTAGCTACCTATGAGCTTGACAAGGTCAATAAAGTATAAGCGCTAGTCAAGTTCTACCCGTCATTTTTTTATTGAATTAAACCCACCCGCACGACCCTTGACAAGGTCAACAAGGCCGCACGACTACCTTAACCCAATCGCATCACATGCTAGCAGATAAGCACTAATCAGCTACCGCACACTACGCCTTGACAAGGTCAACAAACGCAACACGAATACAAAATAGTACTTATCTGAAATGACGGAGGGTTGCACGGGTTTTTAAGAAAACTATGAGCATGATGAACTTGATATCGTTGTAGAATCTAGTGATTTTGAAAAGGAGTTTTTTAAGGCTTTTGCTAGTTTCGCTAAAGAGGTCACTCCCGGTGAAGGGATCTCGGCTCTTTCCTCATCGAATGAGGTGCAAGATATTCAACAATACCACTATGCAAAGTAAGAACTAGAGAAGCTATCAAAAGACAAAACCGAGTGAGTTGTAACATTTTCTAGTTTCGCTAAAAAGGTCACTCCCGGTGAAGGGATCTCGGCTCTTTCCTCATCGAATGAGGTGCTGGATATTCATCAAGGAATACCACTATGCAAAGCAAAAACTAGAGCTACCCTTTTTAAAAGTTTGATTCTACAATGTCTTTAGGTTTATTTCTTTTCATTAATCTCATTAATGAAGTCCCATCATTTAATGTTTCCTAAACATTACTGTTTACCGCCGGAAACCGGGAAGACGCACGTCTTGCCTGAATCTGGGGGCAGATGCTATTTGGTGCTATCCGTCCATCGCTCCGAAGATGCCAAGTTGATTTATGGCACCATGTATCGAAGGTTTAAACAGATGCGGCCGATGTAGTAGACTTCGTCAGATTCCCCCTCGTTTGAGGGGTTTTTGATTGTGGGGACGCTCTTCCCTGCAGGCGCAAGCCCCTGCAGTTAATTACGCTACCGCATCGCGGTAACAACTTTCTCCTTCTCCAGATGGTCACTTCATGTCGTGGGTGTTTGTTTTGTGTTCGGTTGCCTATGGATTGTATACGGAGACTAATTTGTGTTGTCGCCCGTAGGACGTGGATTAGTCCAAATCTGTATTTTCTTAGATTTGGGTTTGGGGTTTTGGTTTAAGGATACGTTAGTCTCATTTTTGGACTAAGATCAACTTAAACGTTTGTTAAGGACACGTTAGTCTAATTTCCAGACTAAGATCAACTTAACAGGATCATTTAGATCCAACAAAAGAGCATTTGGACTCTATTGTTTAGTTTAGAGACATTGCGGTCGATTACCAGTTTAAGGACATGGTGGTCCATTGTAGTCCGTGGAACGTATGGCTGTCGGGACCCGTCACCTCTACGAAGACGTTGAAGGATTACAACGACAAATATCAGAGGAGTTCAGAGATGTACCCTTGAACCAATGTTGGTTGGGAGATCTATAGTCCAATTTGGGACTAAAGTCTGTTTGAAAGTTTATGAGCATATGGGCTCAGTTGATATGATTTGAACATTTTAGTGTTCTTGCTGTTGAGCATTGGGCTCTGCATAGCATTTACATTTGGCCTGTTAGACCTTTACTTGGGCTCTGCCCTTTTAAATAATGCATAGCATTTTAGTGGTCTGATAGTGCGCCACGTGGCTTGTCAGGCGCTTTGCGCCAATTAAAGAGCGCAAGGCGCTAGTGCATGTGGATGTGACACGTGTCACGCTCTGTTAAGCGCAAGTCTGTTAGCGCAGTGCGCTGCGCCAGTGCGCTGTGCTAGTGCGCTGCTGACACGTGGCGCGCTCTGGTGCTATGCTCCAATCTAAGAGCACAGTGCGCTATATTTAGAAGCGCAAAGCGCAGATCATTCTGTGGTTGACACGTGGCGCGTTCTGGCGCAGTGCGCCAGTCTAAGGAGCGCAAAGGCGTATTTCAAAAGTGCAAGGCACTGTCCATTAGTGCAGAGCGCATCTTGATCAAATTCAGATCAAAGAAACAAGTTTTTCTTGTTCAAAAGAGGTTCTACCTCAAGATTCAAAAACAAATGGTTCATCAAAAGGCTGTGCCTTTATATAGATCAAAAGATCAGGGATGAAGTAAATTACTTCTTTTCAATCTTTTATAATTAGATCTTTTTGATCTTTTTTCCTTTTTATTGAAGATCTTGATCTTGTTCTTACATCTTTGATCTTTTTAGAAGAGATTCTTCTTTTTGTGAGATGTTTTCATCTCTGTTCTTCCAAGAATTAAATTCTTTACCTTGAAGAAGATGATCTTCTTTCTTCAAAGGCATGCTTTTCAAATTTTTCAGAGTTCTCCCTTTTCTCTATCTCTGTATATGTGAGACTTGGAGTCTGGGGGCCTTTATATAGGGCCAATTGGTTTGTTGAATTAGTTACAGAGATCTTTCTCTGATTGATCTGGGGATATTTCCCTACCGTTGGATCTTTGATCCTAAGACCTCTGTTTTACAGAAGATAATCTTCTTATTTTAATAAGGTTGAAAAGATCTTTCTAGAATTTTAATTCTGATTAATTAAATATTTTATTATTTAAATTCCAGTGCTGGCGCAATTGGCGCCAGCGCACCTGCGCTTGACACGTGTCGCGCAGCACAGAGCGCAGCGCAACTGCGCTAGCACACCTGCGCTGACACGTGTCGCGCAGCGCAGAGCGCAGCGCAACTGCGTTAGCGCACCTGCGCTAGCGCACCACTGTTTGACACGTGGCGCGCAGCGCAGAGCGCAAATTATCTAAAGCGTTGCTTTCTTTATTTAAAATTTGAATTTTAAAACAGAGTCTTGCTCTGATTGGGGGTGCGCTGCCTTGTGCGCAGCGCTCCTTGCGCTGGCGTGTCTGCTTTTGACACGTGGCGCTCTGCGCGCAGCGCAAGAGATCTGAAGCGTTGCTTCACCTTTGGAATTTTGAAATTCAAACAGAGCTTTGCTCTGATTGGGGGAAACAATTACAGAAAAGTGAAACGAAAATAGAACGTATGCTTATGCCATCCGCATTCGTCACTGGGCCCCATCATGCTCTGTTAGGTTACTTAACTATCGGCAGAGCATGGGCTGGACTAGCGCGGGTGCAAAACATAAGCAACGTTTATTATATATCATATATATAATATAAAATTCGTCTCACGTAGTTATATGATCACATAACAGAACTAAGCAGCAGAAGCAACATATGAAATATTGGATATACTAGGATTTCCGTGTTTTAAATTTAGCCAGTAATGTAAAACACGGATTCCACGGTCGTGATGAATAGCCAAACCCACATCCCATAGACCCCTACGAGAGCGGCAAGTAACCCTGCCAATTCTAGAGTTAGGAGACCCGGGCTCAACTCCTTGAGATGATCTCCCATTGAACTCTAGAACCCGGTTACTTGTGCTCCCCACCTTGGGTCTATCCTAATGCGGAAAAGTAAATAATATACATCAATGGTGACATCATCCTCAACCCAGAAGTGCCCTAATAAAAGAATATTACATACAATTTTACATGAATGAAAAATTGAAAACCTGTCACGCCACGCTTCCCAGTGTACGGCGAAGGGGACGCGACGAGTCCGCTACGTATATACTCAGAAGTACATACGCTAAGCGTATCTAAGCAATATAAAATAAATACACAAGAGACAAGATATAAAAATAACAGCAACTTTATTTATTAACATTCTTTGTACAATGCATGAAAAGGAAATATAACTGAAATAAAAAGATGCCTACACAGTGGTATAACAGGAAATGAAAAGTACAGAATGGAAAAGTGTACAATGAAACTAAAGTGCTGGATATTCGGCAAATTGCTCCAAGTCTTTTGCAGATGGCTCGATCTCTGCCGGGTCCAAATCACCTGACGACATTCAAAGAAGAAAGAAATAGAATGTCGTCAGCGAACAGGTCGCTCGGTAAGTCCCAAAGATAAGAGGAAAGTAGAATATACAGAATAAGAAGATATCTTTTAAAGTTGTATACTATTGTTGTAATGTTGTGTTAACGCTGTTGTTTGTAGCTTGGTACAGAAGGATGCCAGTGTATACGAGGGGGGTCTCTATATGCTAGAGACCAGGGCAAACGGAATGTATAAAGAATTGTTAAGCCGCGGTACAACAGCAACGGAATATAGGTTAGGTGTCTTAATCTGACCACCTCATGCCACCTTTAACATCTTCCGTATCAATCTATCCCTTAAACCACGCGATGTCTTGTTTGTATTGTTATCTTGTAAATTGTATTGATTGTAAGATTGATTGACTGACTGACCGAAACCATGATATCAGGAAACGGTTGTAACCGTAGGGTCATGTAAATGGAATAACTGAGAATCATGTAAAAGGAATATATCCATGGTTCGATCCAGTCAAGTTGTATAAATTGATAATTGAATTCATGGTTTCAGGGGTTCATATTGGATTGGAATATTGTAGATTATAGTTTGACTTGATACATATTCAAGTCAGATTAATTAGACTCAAACCCAAGTCAGACAATCAGGAATGTAAATCGAAGTCTTATAATTTCTAGGGTCCTTAGGGTAATTTATAAAACTTGAGGGGGTTTTATGTAAAAATATTTTTATACACTTTTCCAAAATACACCTCAAGTATTTGTTACTCGTTTTTAGGGTTGTAATGAGGGTGAATTTTATATCGTGACATTTCTAGTGAAAATATCCTAGTTTTTATAAATAAAGGTATTTATCTATAATATTGATTTATTTGAAGTTCATGGTATTTTAATGTAAAATTTATTCTTGTGATTTTTAGAAAAAGGTGGAATATTTATATTATAATAAAATAGATATTTAAATGATAAATATACATATATTTATACAAAAATAATTTTAATATATATTTTATATTCCAAAAATCTCATTTTCTCAAGATGTCGTATTTTAAACCTTTCGAGACCGATTGCTCCTTGCGGAGGTCTGAATCTCGCACTACTAAGCCCGAGGATGTGCGATAATCTGCACCATCCCGAACGGGTTCCCCAAAAATGGGTTGTAGCGGCGCTTTGCAATGATTGTAAATACTAATCCTTTAGAAAACGGTTTTATAAAGTAAAAGGTATTTATTTGTAAAAAATGTCAATTTTCCGTATTTTAGATTCTAGGGTTTCCTAAGTCAACTAGCCTATTTCTAAATGGTCTTAATGACAAGTCGTTAGATGCCTCAAATCGCCTCTTCACCGCCAACTGTGGCCAGGTAAGTACAAATGAGGAAATGAGGGATCCGCTCACGAATCACCGTGAGACGGGCCTTTTAAAATTACCTTTCTCACTTGCCTAGCCTAGACACACAAAGCCAGGTTTAGATAAACGATCGATATCCATAACTTATCGTGTTTTCCTAATAAGAGGTATTTATTTAAAAGTGTATCAAATCTAAAACTTTTAGAAATGGTTTTATTAAGAATATGGTATTTAAATGAAAGTATTGTTTTATCATATTCTAAGTTTTGATGATATCGTTTAGGGTTGTATTTGCGTGTGTGGGGAGGTAGGTCATTATCTCGTGCTCTACTTTAAATGTATAGCAAAATTAAGGGGGTTAAATGTGAAATCGAAACATTGTGGTATTTAAGTGAAAATACGATAAATTGAAAAGGCTATCATTTCATGTGATGAAACTTGTTCAAATTATTTGTTAAATGTTTAATAGTCAACAATAAGATGTTTAAGCATGATTGAATTGGTGAGAAGTGAAATTTTATAGAAAACCGAATCGGAAATCGGATTTGTTCCGATTCCGTCGGGTTTTGTAATTTCGTACTTTAGAGAATAAGAAAGAGGGATAGAATGGGACTTACGGGTTTCGATTAAGCAAAGGAGTGAGGGGGGACTAAAGGGGTTCCCGAGGCGTTGCTTCGTCGCCGGTTGTTCCTAAAAACGTCGCCGGAATTTTCGCCGGAATTTCGTCGGAGCTTCGTCGCGAACTTGTTTTCAAAGTACACAACTCTTGAGAAGATTTTGAGAGAGTGGGCTCAGGATTTTGGGATGAGAGGGTAGAGGGTAGGGGGTGCATTTATAGGGTAGGTTAGGAGTAGGATAGGTGAAGGGTTTTTTTTAATAAAAAATGTAAAAATTATAGAAAATTCATTAAAATTTGAGTAACTAGGTGTTAATGGGTATTCTAGAACCGATCCATTAATTTAAAGTGTGCAGAGGGGTTAGGAAGGCGAAGAGCCCCAACTTTCATGTTGGGGACTCGGCCGTTCGGCCGAGCCGGGGTGCCGGGGGGTGAGGGGTCTCATGGGGTAAGCACTGGTATATTTAGTTTTTAAAGTTCAGTTCAAGTTTTGGGAGTTATGGCGTGTGGACTGTTGGGCTTCCAAAGAATTTAAAACAAAAATAATATAAAAATAATGTGGGGCAGGGGATTTGAACTCTGGTGGCTTGGTTCAGCAGTGCAAGGTGTTACCAATGAGCTACAAGCTCCTTCTTGTAATTATTGTGGGAAAATAAATACTTAAAGTGGTAACAGCAACATTAAATACCCCAAGTATACTTCAAATTTAAATCAATTTTATGTATACAAAAATTGGAGTTGTTACAATCTACCCTCCTTACAAAAATTTCGTCTTCGAAATTTACAACTTTTATTTGAGGACTAGTTTACAAAGATGTGAGGGTATCTTGCACGCATTTCATCTTCCCTTTCTCAAGTGGATTCTTCTGGAGTGTCTTTCCTCCACATTACCCGGACCAAATTAACTTCTTTGTTCCGAAGTGTCTTCACTTTCCTGTCCAGAATCTCCACAGGCTGTTGCTCACAAGACAAGTCGGGCTGTATAGTGAGCTCGGAATGATCAAGGACATGGCTGGGGTCACTCACATACTTTCTGAGTTGGGATATATGGAACACGTTATGCACTACTTCAAATGAGGGTGGAAGCGCTAAGCGGTATGTCACTTCACCGACTTGTTCGAGTATGTCAAACGGTCCAATGTATCTCGGACTTAATTTACCCCGTCTTCCAAATCGGATCACTCCGCAGTTCGGAGATATCTTCAGGAATACGTGATCTCCTGGCTGGAACTCCAAGTGTCGTCTCTTTGCATCAGCCCAGTGTTTCTGTCAATCTTGGGTTATGCGCATCCTTTCCCTGATAGTACGAACCACATCAACGGTCGCTAATATCATTTCTGGTCCAAGAAGCTCCCTATCTCCGATGTCGTCCCAACTTAATGGTGATCGACACTTCCTTTCATACAATGCTGCAAAAGGTGTCATTCCTATACTTGCTTGGTAGCTGTTATTGTATGCGAACTCCACAAGATGCAGGTGATCTTCCCGCGATCCTTTGAAGTCTAGCATACACGCTCTGAGCATATCCTCCAAGATCTGAATAGTTCGTTCCGACTGACCATCTGTTTGTGGATGATAAGCCGTGCTGAAGTTCAGACTTGTTCCCAAGCTTGCTTGAAGACTCTGCCAAAATTGCGATCGGAACCTGGTGTCACGATCGGAGACAATGCAGACCGGTACTCCATGAAGTCTCACAATTTCCTATATGAGTTTATGGGTATCAGAGATAGAACATTATGAAGAGTTTAAATCTTAAATAGATTATTACCTCCATGTACTTCTTTGCTAGTGCCTCAGTTGATTGGCCAACTCGAAATGGGATGAAGTGAGCCGACTTTGTAAGTCGATCCACAATGACCCATATAGCATCGTTACCCTTTGTGCTGCGAGGGAGAGCGGTCAAAAAATCCATCGTGATGTGTTGCCACTTCCATTCTGGGATTGGTAACGGTTGAAGCAGTCCAGCTGTCCTGTGATGTTCAGCCTTTAGTTGCTGACACACCAAGCATTTTGCGACGCTTCTGGCTACTTCACGCTTCATTCCATGCCACCAATAATTCTGACGTAGATCTTTGTACATTTTGGTACCTCCAGGATGTACCGAGTAGAGAGAGCTATGAGCTTCTTTCATTAACTCTTCCCGAACAGGACCTTTTGGTACACACAATCTGCCGCCGTATCTCAAAGATCCGTCTTCATGGATGATGAAGTCTGTTCTGTGTCCATTCTCTACTTGTTCTCTGATCCTTTGCAACTTAGCATCACTTGCTTGAACTGCTTTGATCTGATTGATAATGGTTGATTGAACTTGTAGATTCATCAAACTTGAAGTATTACCTGGCATGACTACCTCAATCTCCATCTGATGCAAGTCTTGTTGAAGCTTCCACTGAGCGGTGAGATTCATCGATAATGGTTGGCGACTAAGAGCATCAGGTACTACGTTCACCTTCCCTGGGTGATATTGCAAGTTGATGTCAAAGTCCGCCATGAGTTCTAACCATATTCTCTGCCGCATATTCAACTCCTTCTGAGTAAACATGTACTTCAGACTTTTATGATCTGTGTAGATGTTCACTCGTTCACCAAGTAGATAATGGCGTCAAATCTTGAGAGCAAAGATGATGGCTGCCAACTCTAGATCATGTGTCGGATAATTGCGCTCATGAGTCTTCAGTTGTCTTGAAGCATAAGCCACAACCGTACCGTGCTGATGTAGAACACATCCTAATCCCTTACCGGATGCATCACAATGCACTTCGAATCCTCCAGATTGATCCGGTATTACGAGAATAGGTGCAGATGTCAACCTTGACTTGAGTTCTACGAAAGCTTGTTCGCATGCTTCTGACCACACAAATTCTTCATCTTTACGTGTGAGTTTGGTCAGGGGTGTTGCTATCTTTGAAAATCCCTCAATGAACCTTTTGTAATATCCAGCTAAGCCCAAGAAACTCCGAATATCCTTCACTGACTTTGGTGTAGGCCATTCGCTAACTGCTGAAACTTTTGCTAGATCCACAGAAATTCCTTCTCCTGATACGATATGTCCAAGAAAACCAACTTGCTTTAGCCAAAACATGCACTTGCTGTACTTGGCATAGAGCTTGTGTTGTCGAAGAGTTTCCAGGACAATTCATAGGTGTTCTGCATGCTCTTTCCGACTCTTAGAATACACGAGGATGTCGTCGATGAAGATGACAACAAACCTGTCTAAGTACTCCCGGAAAACTTAATTCCTTAGGTTCATGAATATTGCTGGTGCATTGGTCACTCTAAATTACATCACTAGAAATTCGTAATGTCCATAGCGAGTTCTGAAAGCTGTTTTGTGAATATCAGCTTCTTTGACCTTCACTTGATGATAACCTGAACGAAGATCCAATTTAGAGAAAACAAAAGATCCACTTAGCTGATCGAATAAATCATCGATGCGCGGGAGTGGATACTTGTTCTTTATAGTGACTTCGTTCAAGGTTCTATAATCGATGCACATTCTGTATGAACCTTCCTTCTTCTTCGCCGGTAGTACAGGTGCTCCACAACTTGAAGTGCTGGGACGAATCCATCCTTTCGCCAATAATTCGTCCAACCGTGTTCGGACTTCCTTCAAACCTTTCGGATTCAGTCTATAAGGTGCTTTGATTACCGGTTGGGCTCCTGGTACTAAATCAATACTGAATTCAAGAGCTCGATTGGGAGGCAAACCTGATATATCGTCAGGAAATACATCGTCGAACTCTCGAACTGCCTCTGGTCTTAATTCTTCTTTCGCTTGAGCTGCTACAACTACTACTTCTCCTGGCTTCGCTTTGTAGGTACTTGGCTCCAGGGTACGGTCTCCGCTTTTGAAATAGAAGACCGGATGGTCTGGAATCTCGAATACTACCCTCCTTTGACGACAGTCGATGGTAGCATAAAAAGTTCTAAGCCAATCCATTCCTAGAACCACATTGAAGTTCGGTATGTCCAGTACTTTAAAGTCAGCATAAAACTCTCTGCTGCAGACGACGACTGGATACAAGCTGTATCCTATAGTTTCCTTTAGAACGCCGTTTCCGGAACTGACATTTCAGCTGGATACAAGCGGTGAGACTGGAATCGCATGGGTTCGGACGAACCGTTGCGACATAAAGCAGTGGGATGCTCCAGTATCAAACAGTGCAAGTGCAGGTAGTGAGGCTACTAGGATTGTACCTAAGGTATGTGGGATATGTTTTAGGTATAAGGAAAGTGTGTAGATAACCAAGACTAAAGATAAGTTTGAGAAGGAAAGTTTACCAGTGATGATTTGGCCACTGGCCTAAGCTTCTTCCACGGACATCGTGAAAGCCTGGCGCTTTGGTACATTCCTTCTGGCCTGAGGAGCATTCCTCAGAACGTTCTTTTGAACCTGCATGGGCCACCAACAAAACCTGTCACGCCCCGCTTCCCGGTGTACGACGAAGGGGACGCGATGAGGTCCGCTACGTATATACTCAGAAATACATACGCTAAGCGTTAGAGAATAAGAAGATATCTTTTAAAGTTGTATACTATTGTTGTAATGTTGTGTTAACGATGTTGTTTGTAGCTTAATACAGAAGGATGTCAGTGTATACGAGGGGGGTCTCTATATGCTAGAGACCAGGGCAAACAGAATGTACAAAGAACCGTTAAACCACGGTATAACAGCAACGGAATATAGGTTAGGTGTCTTAATCTGACCACATCGTGCCACTTTTAACACCTTCCGTACCAATCTACCCCTTAAACCCCGCGATGTCTTGTTTGTATTGTTATCTTGTAAATTGTATTGATTGTAAGATTGATTGACTGACTGACCGAAACCATGATATCAGGAAACGGTTGTAACCGTAGGGTCATGTAAATGGAATAACTGAGAATCATGTAAAAGGAATATATCCATAGTTCGGTTTAGTCAAGTTGTATAAATTGATAATTGGATTCATGTGTTCATATTGAATTGGAATTTTGTAGATTATAGATTGACTTGAATCATATTCAAGTCAGATTAATCAGACTCAAACCCGAGTCAGACAATAAGAAACGTGAATCGAATTCTTATAATTGCTAGGGTCCTTAGGGTAATTTATAAAACTTGAGGGGTTTTTATGTAAAAACACTTTTATATACTTTTCAAAATACACCTCAAGTATTTATTATTCGTCTTTAGAATTGTAATGAGGGTGGATTTTATATTGTGACATTTCTAGTGAAAATATCCTAGTTTTTTTTTATAAATAAAGGTATTTATCTATAATATTGATTTATTTGAAATTCATGGTATTTTAGCGAAAAATTTATTCTTGTGATTTTTAGAAAAAGGTGGAATACTTATATTATAATAAAATAGATATTTAAATGATAAATATACATATTTTTATACAAAATAATTTTAATAAATATTTTATATTCCAAAAATCTCATTTTCTTAAGATGTCGTATTTTAAACCTTTCGAGACCGAATGCTCCTTGCGGAGGTCTGAATCTCGCACTACTAAGCCCTAGGATGTGCGATAATCCGCACCATCCCGAACGGATTCCCCAAAAATGGGTTGTAGAGGCACTTTGCAAAGATTGTAAAATACTAATTCTTTAGAAAACGGTTTTATAAAGTAAAAGGTATTTATTTGTAAAAATGTCAATTTTCCGTATTTTAGATTCTAGGGTTTCCTAAGTCAACTAGCCTATTTCTAAATGGTCTAAACGACAAGTCGTTAGATGCCTCAAATCGCCTCTTCACCTCCAATTGTGGCCAGGTAAGTACAAATGAGGAAAGGAGGGATCCGCTCACGAATCACCGTGAGACGGGCCTTTTAAAGTTACATTTCTCACTTGCCTAGCCTAGACACCACAAAGTCAGGTTTAGATAAACGATCGATATCCACAACTTATCGTGTTTTGCTAATAAGAGGTATTTATTTAAAAGTGTATCAAAGCTAAAACTTTTAGGAATGGTTTTATTAAGAATATGGTATTTAAATGAAAGTATTGTTTTATCGTATTCTAAATTTTTGATAATATCGTTTAGGGTTGTATTTGCGTGTGTGGGGAGGTAGGTCATTACTTCGTGCTCTACTTTAAATGTATAGCAAAGTTAAGGGGTTTAAATGTGAAATCGAAATATTGTGGTATTTAAGTGAAAAATATGATAATTTGAGAACGCTATCTTTTTATGTGATGAAACTTGTTCAAATTATTTGTTAAATGTTTAATAGTCAACATAAAAATGTTTAAGCATGAATGTATTGGTGAGAAGTGAAATTTTATAGAAAACCGAATCGGAAATCGGATTTGTTCCGATTCCGTCGGGTTTTGTAATTTCGTATTTTTAGAGAATAAGAAAGAGGGATAGAATGGGACTTACGGGTTTCGATTAAGCAAAATAGTGAGGGGGGACTAAAGGGGTTGCCGAGGCGTTGCTTCGTCGCCGGTTGTTCCTAAAAACGTCGCCGGAATTTTCGCTGGAATTTCGTCGGAGCTTCGCCGCGAACTTATTTTCAAAGTACACAACTCTTCAGAAAATTTTGAGAGAGTGGGCTCAGGATTTTGGGATGAGAGAGTAGAGGGTAGGGGGTGTATTTATAGGGTAGGCTAGGGGTAGGGTAGGTGAAGGGTTTTTTTTAATAAAAAAATGTAAAAATTATAGAAAATTTGAGTAATTAGGTGTTAATGGGTATTCTGGAACCGATCCATTAATTTAAAGTGTGCAGAGGGGTTAGGAAGGCGAAGAGCCCCAACTTTCATGTTGGGGATTCGGCCGTCCGGCCGAGTTCAGCCGGCGGCGCCGGCCCGAGTCGGGCCGAGTCGGGGTGCCGGGGGGTGGGGGGTCTCGTGGGGTAAGCACTGGTATATTTAGTTTTTAAAGTTCAGTTCAAGTTTTGGGAGTTATGGCGTGTGGACTGTTGGGCTTCCAAAGAATTTAAAACAAAAATAATATAAAAATAATGTGGGGCAGGGGATTTGAACTCTGGTGGCTTGGTTCAGCAGTGCAAGGTGTTACCAATGAGCTACATTCTTGTAATTATTGTGGGAAAATAAATACGTAATGTGGTAACAGCAACATTAAATACCCCAAGTATACTTCAAATTTAAATAAATTTTATGTATACAAAAATTGGAGTTGTTACAATCTACCCTCCTTACAAAAATTTCGTCCTCAAAATTTACAACTTTTATTTGAGGACTAGTTTACAAAGAGGTGAGGGTATCTTGCACGCATTTCATCTTTCCTTTCCTAAGTGGATTCTCCTGGAGTGTCTTTCCTCCACATTACCCGGACCAAGTTAACTTCCTTGTTCCGAAGTGTCATTACTTTCCTGTCTAGGATCTCCACAGGCTGTTGCTCACAAGACAAGTCGGGCTGTATAGTGAGCTCGGAATGACCAAGAACGTGGCTAGGGTCACTCACATACTCACATACCATCGACTGTCGTCAAAGGATGGTAGCATAAAAAGTTCCAAGCCAATCCATTCCTAGAACCACATCGAAGTTCGATATGTCCAGTACTTTGAAGTCAGCATAAAACTCTCTGCTGCAGACGACGACCGGACACAAGCTGTATCCCATGGTTGCCTTCAGAACGCCATTTCCGGAGCTGACATTCCAGCTGGATACAAGCGGTGAGACTGGAATCGCATGGGCTCGGACGAACCGTTGCGACATAAAGCAGTGGGATGCTCCGGTATCAAACAGTGCAAGTGCAGGTAGTGAGGCTACTAGGATTGTACCTAAGATATGTGGGATATGTTTTAGGTATAGGGAAAGTGTGTTGGTAAACAAAACTAAAAGAAAAGTTTGAGAAGGAAAGTTTACCAGTGATGATTTGGCCAGTAGCCTCAGCTTCTTCCACGGACATCGTGAAAGCCTGGCGCTTTGGTACATTCCTCCTGGCCTGAGGAGCATTCCTCGGAACGTTCCTTTGAGCTTGATAGAACCGACGAGGAGGTGGTGCAGCTTGTAGTCCTCTGGATGGTGCAGTTAGTGCAAGTCTTGGAGCGGGTGCTTGGATGGTTGGGCGCTGTAGGTAATTGTTTGCTGGCCTGGGTGCGGCAACTGGGTTTTGCCTTTGGGGACAAGACCCGATATCATGAGTAGCTGAGCCGAAGACTAAGCAAAGACGGTTGGCTCGTCGGCAGTCTTTAATCATATGTCCCGCTCTCTTGCAGTAGGTACAAAAGGATGGGCTGGGACGATGGTTCGGTACTCCGGGTCGCCTTGGCACAAAAGGTGTTCTGGACGAGGCTCCACCTGCCATCTGGTTGGCAGGGCGCTTAACTCCTGCAGACTGAGGTCTGCCTCTTGCTTTTATCACTGCCTCATAACTGCGGGCAGCTTCCAGGGCATCCTCATGGGTCAGAAATTTTCCTGTGGCTAGAGCAGCCTGAATATCCGTGTCCAGTCCTTGTTGAAAGCGACGGGGTCTGATCTCGTCCGTCGGTATCAAGTGTGCCGCGAATCTGTTTAGAGATCGTGTTAGCTGTGTAGTATGTGATATTAAAAAATTGAACTATTGTGACATATCTTACCGGCTTAGCATGGTGAATTCAGCGTCGTACTCATCTACTGATTTTTCCCACATCGATCCTTGTTGTAGATTAATGAACTGCTGCTCCATGGCAAACCTGGCAGTCACAGGGAAGTATTTCATGTCGAACTTCTCGCGAAAAGTCTTCCATCCAATAGGTTGTACAAGACGGCTTTCTTCCGCCTTTCACCAGTTGCGAGCATTGTCCGTGAGCTGTAGTTTCGTCACACGGACCCAAGCTATGTCTGGCACTTGTGCTGCTGCCAGATCATCTTCTATGCTTTGTGCCCATTTCTCAGCTTCAAGTGGGCTTCCCTTTCCGGAGAATTGCTTGGGATGTAAAGCCCTGAATTGCTTCCAGGGCATCCCCATTTTGCATACATTCATACATAAAAAATTACATAAAAATTATTTATTACATGATCTATATTTTGGTATGGAGGAGGCTGGCCGCTGGCTTGACTTGGGCATGGACCCGCTTGACCTGGGCTTAGGCCTACCTGGCTTGGGGTTGACCTTGATTTTGACTCGGTCAACCGGGGGTGCAAATTTTTGTAAGTCGATGTGCAACACCCCACGAGTTGCGGGGAGGCGGAAATTTGAAAAACGATCTTGTTCTTTAAGCATACATCGACTAACCGAAAATCTTTACTAAACGATAATTAACAACAACCATAGAAGTTCTTAGCTACTATGTAAAGAGATTATACCTAGTGAATCGTGTCCTTCGTCTTTTCAATCTCCACGTCCTCCTCGGTCTCCTTCCCGTGATAGATGATCCACCCGAGAACCCTAATCCAAGCTTTACCTCCAAACTTGAGGTAACTAAGTTTCTCTAGTTGCTAATCAAAGGAACTTAGGTGATATAGAGTTAGGTTATGGATTATTTAGTCTATTCTAATCCTTGATCTCAACACATGAGTGGTAGGATTAGAGTTTGAAAAGAGAGTGAGCTTGAGGAGAGAGAAGGTGAAGATGATAATCATAATGATAATGATATTGTTTCTCACTTGAATATATGAAGCATAATGAATAAACAAATAAATGAATAAATGTGATTATTCATCATGCTACATTAATTCAATATGAGTGATTCACTATGTGAGTCATTAAGCATTTAATAATGCATTAATGACATGATGAATCACACAAAATGAGTCACAATATCATTTAATGATAATGCCACTTAAACCCTCAAGTCACCATGCTTCTAGAAGCTTCCCGTAAAATTACGAGAACGCCCCTCCTATCCATGAAAACACGGAAAAACTTTAGACTGTATAAATCTAATAACCTGATACTAGAATCTGGCTTAAACCAAAGCCGGCTAGTAAAACTTTCCGAATGTCGTACGTGCGTTTAAACACGTATGCGTCCGAACCCTTTGTCGTAAAACCATACGACCTCTATATCGTTTCGCCTGGAGTAGGGAAATCTCTGTGTGGGACTCTAAAGACTCGACTACTACTCTGGCAGTGGGTTTAACCACAGACCGCAAGCGGCACTAGCTGTACGTAACGGTCCCCAGGTAGATGTCTATAAGAAAGCCGATGAGGAAACCCATCTGAACTCCTACTGAGCCTGTCCGTGACAATATCCGCGCAGTCCGGTCTGTTCATCTAAGAGTATATGGTCTAGGGGGTGGTGAACGTCAGAACCCTAATAACCGTACAAGTCGTGTCGGCATGGCTCAAGACCATCCGAGAATCTACTGATCAGTCCATCAGTAATTCTCAATCAGCCCTGACCAGGGACTTATGATAATGACCAACCGATCACAGTGCGATATCAACTCCCTAGACCGGGAGAGACGAATCCCTAACAGTCGCTCACTGCCTCCACGTGGGATGGGACTGTGCCCAACTAAAACCTGTTTGCACGACTCCTTTGAGCCGTGGTAGGGTAATAATCAAAGCACAGTGGGAACTCATACGAGACAAATGACGACTTTAAGTCAACAGACTATCTGCACACATGTCACCTGAGAACTTCTATCTGACGTTAGGTATAATACCATCCAGTCAGTTCTCGGCGAGTCCTGTCCGGTGTACTCACATGAAGTGAGCATCTATATACAATCTTAGGTTTACATCACCATTGGCCGCGGGACCAATCCATCGCCCCTCGTCAGGGTCTAGATATGTATACACAGGTCTACTCTGGAGTATCGATACCCATTCTCGATACTCCTGCGACCAGGGACATTTAAGGATGTGCCTATTGACTATCCAGCTCCCACAAGTATGACTGCCATCACAACGCCGGTAGTCAGGCAAATCACCCTATGGGCTTTATCAATATGTTTATA
This sequence comes from Agapanthus africanus, assembly GCA_030015575.1. NCBI lineage: Eukaryota > Viridiplantae > Streptophyta > Magnoliopsida > Asparagales > Amaryllidaceae > Agapanthus > Agapanthus africanus. Next base: position 901,066,862 of record CM057339.1, on the reverse strand, counting down.
AATACAAAGTAAAATATATCACACGTTTAAGATAAAGACAAACCAAAGAGCGTACTATCATTAGCAAGATTGTCATGTACATACATATCCCTAACTGTCTATACAATGAAGGCCTCTAGGGCATATATATATCCAACAATTTTGACCCCAACAAAGTGCCCCCCATCAATGAATGCACACTGCACATTTGAGTTGTGTGCATGAAATTGATGGATCTTGAAGCTGGACTTCGAGGTGGAACATCATTCCGGGGGCGGAGCATCCCTCGGGGAGCATGATTCCCGGGGATCGGAGCATCATTCCGATTTGCGGAGCATAGTTCCATGGTCAGAGTATCATTCTGATAAGCGGAGCATGATTCCCAAGGGTCGGAGCATAATTCCGAGGATCGGAGCATCATTCCGGAGAGCGGAGCATGATTCCATGGATCGGAGCATCATTCCGATGAGCGGAGCATGATTCCATGGGTCGGAGCATCATTCCGAAGGGTGGAGCATGATTCCAGGGATCGGAGCATTATTCCGAAGATCAGAGCATCATTCCAGGGTTCGGAGCATCATTCTGAAGGGCGGATCATGATTCTAGGGTTTGGAGCATCATTCCGAAGGGCGGAGCATGATTCCAGGGTTCGGAGCATCATTCCGAAGGGTCGGAGCATCATTCCGGAGAGCGGAGCATGATTCCAGGGAGCGGAGCATTATTCCGGGGATCAGAGCATCATTCCGAAGAGCGGAGCATGATTCCAGGGTTCGGAGCATCATTCCGAAGGGCGGAGCATGATTCCAGGGTTCGGAGCATCATTCCGAAAAGCGGAGCATGATTCCATGGTTCGGAGCATCATTCCGAAGGGTCGGAGCATCATTCCGGAGAGCAGAGCATGATTCCAGGGTTCGGAGCATCATTCCGAAGGGCAGAGCATGATTCCAGGGATCGGAGCATTATTCCGAAGGGCGGAGCATGATTCCACGGATCGAAGCATCATTCCGATGGGCGGAGCATCATTCCAGTGTTCGGAGCATCATTCCGAAGGGCGGAGCATGATTCCATGGATCGGAGCATCATTCCGATGAGCGGAGCATGATTCCAGGGATCGAAGCATCATTCCGATGAGCAGAGCATGATTCCAGGGGTCGGAGCATCATTCCGAAGAGCGGAGCATCATTCCAGGGTTCGGAGCATCATTCCGAAGGGCGAAGAATGATTCCAGGGTTCGGAGCATCATTCCGAAGGGCGGAGCATCATTCCAGGGTTCGGAGCATCATTCTGAAGGGCGGAGCATGATTCCAGAGATCGGAGCATAATTCCGAAGAGCGGAGCATGATTCCAGGGATCAGAGCATAATTCCGAAGAGCGGAACATGATTCCAGGGATCGGAGCATCATTCCGAAGGGAGGAGCATGATTCCAGGGTTCGGAGCATCATTCCGAAGAGCGGAGCATGATTCCAGGGGTCGGAGCATCATTCCGAAGGGCGGAGTATGATTCCAGGGATCGGAGCATCATTCCGAAGAGCGGAGCATGATTCCAGGGTTCGGAGCATCATTCCGAGGAGCGGAGCATGATTCCATGGATCAGAGCATCATTCCGATGAGCGGAGCATGATTCCAGGGGTCGGAGCATAATTCCGAGGAGCGGAGCATGATTCCATGGGTCGGAGCATCATTCCGATGAGCGGAGCATGATTCCAGGGGTCGGAGCATCATTCCGAGGAGCGGAGCATGATCCCAAGGATTGGAGCATCATTCCGAAGAGCGGAGCATGATTCCAAGGAGCGGAGCATGATTCCAAGGAGCGGAGCATCATTCTGATGAGCGAAGCATGATTCCAGGGGTCGGAGCATAATTCCGAAGAGCGGCAGACATTCTGACCGAAGCATAATTTCGATGCAGAGGTTGATTTCCAGGCGAAGCATAATTCCGATGGGGAAAGCAGATAATCCGAGGCGAAGCTTGATTTTGACATGTGGTGCACATTCTGAGACGAAGCATGATTTTGATGCAGAGCTTGCTGGTTGACATGATTCCGAGGCGGAGCATAATCTCGACGAGGAGGTCGTTGGTTGATTCCGAGCCGAAGCATAATTCCGACATGAAAGGCAGATACACCGAGGCGAAGCTTGATTTCGAGGCGGGGTACACTCTGAGACGAAGCATGATTCCGGCGCAGAGCTGGTTGGTTGATTTGATTCCATGGCGGAGCATAATTCCGGCAGGGAAGGTAGATATCCAGAGGTGAAGCATGATTTCGACACAGGGTAAATTCTGGGACGGAGCATGATTCCACCGCAGAGGTTGTTGGTCTGATTTGATTTGGGTTGACATCAGCATCGCTACACTGGAATATGGTACCAGGAGCGAATCATCATTTGCGCTTGAGAGGATTTGGGAATTGGTTTTTGCTTGGCATCCGTATCGCTACACTGGAATATGGTACCAGGAGCGAATCATCATTTGCGCTTGCTTATCAGGAAGCGATGGCTTAGGAGACAGGTTTTAGGTCCCTATCACCAAAGACTTTTTAATTTTGTGAGCCGTAAGGGTCACACAAAGCATTTTCTCCCTACGGGTCGTAAGGATCCCGTAGGTGTATTTTCTCCTTAGGAGTCGTGGGGACTCCTAAGTGTGTTGCTCCTTTGTGAGTCGTAAGGATCTCACGCGGGAATTTTCTCCTCACAAAGTCGAGAGGACTTTGTGAGTGCATTTCATATCTTTTTTTTTACGAGTTTGCGCCCTTTCGGGTTTTCACAAACTCACTGGCATTCCTGCTGTTTTTACTCACGGAGCCCTTTCGGGTTTTCATCCGTGCCCATATTGCTTGTGGACATACCATTTTTTTTATTTTATTTTATTTTTTTTATATTTTTGGTGGGACTTTGAATGTGGTCTCACCGGTAGGACTTGGGAGAGATTGGGATCGTTTTACGCCCATGGATTGTATACGGTTTTGCAGGATGTATGATCCAGACCGTAGGGCCGAAAAAATTTCGGGACTTTGTCGGCGTCTGTATCGCTGCACTGGAATATGGTACCAGGAGCGACTCATTATTCGCCGTTGGGGTATAGAATTTGGAATTTGGTTGGCGTCTCCATCGCTGCACTGGAATATGGTACCAGTAGCGACTCATCATTCGCCACTTGGGGATTAGGATTTGGAATTTGGTTGGCGTCTGCATCGCTGCACTGGAATATGGTACCAGTAGCGACTCATCATTCGCCACTTGGGGATTAGGATTTGGAATTTGGTTGGCGTCTGCATCGCTACACTGGAATATGGTACCAGAAGCGACTCATCATTCGCCACTTTGGGATTGGGGAGCGATGGCTTAGGAGACAGGTTTAGATCCCTATCGCCTAAGGCTTTTCAATTTTATGGGCCGTGAGGGTCCCATAAAAGTATTTCTCCCTACGAGTCGTAAGGATCCCGCAGGTGTATTTTCTCCTTAGGAGTCGTGAGGTCTCCAAAGTGTGTTTTCCTTTATGAGTTGTAAGGATCCCACAAAGGTTTGTTCTCCTCATGTATCGTAAGCACACATGAGTGAGTCTTCTCAATGGAGCATAATTCCAAAGGCGGAGACCGGCCGCTAGACTGGTGACTGCGGTGGGGCATGGGCATGATGGAAATTATTTAAGCCCGTGGATTGTATACGGTAGTCAATTTGGGGACTAACCGTAGAGCCGGAAGAATTTCGAGAAATTGGATTTTGGTTGGCGTCTGCATCGCTGCACTGGAATATGGTACCAGGAGCGACCCATCATTCGCCTTTTTTTGTCTTGTTTTTGTTTTTTGTTGTTTTCTTCTTTTTTTTGTTTTACCGCGATTGCTCTATCATTTCAGCTTTTCTTATCGCGAAGATCGCGATTGCCCTATCATTTCGGCTTTTATTCGCGGTTGCCCCATCATTTCGGCTTTATTTTCATCTTTATTTTACTCGCTGATTTTTATTGCGAGCTGCCCTATCATTTCGGCTTTTCTTTATTTTTCTTTTATTTACACATTTTTTTGTTTATTTACATATTTTTTTTTTACATTTCCAGTTTAACGACTTAGAGGTCGATTGTTCCCAGTTTAATGACGTGGTGGTCGATTGTTTCCAGTTTAACGACTTAAAGGTCATCTGTTTCCAGTTTAATGACTTAGAGGTCATATGTTTCCAGTTTAACGACTTAGAGGTCATGTGACGAGGAGCTTAGAGAAGATACCTGATTGAGCAGTTGTAAGGGGCGCCGCTGGAGCTTGCCCGAGATGCCTTGTTGCTTTGTTGGTGTTGATGGCCTTGCCCCCAGTTGTGGCCAAGGAAAGTCGTTCAAATACCGACTTGCGTTCGAAGATGGCAATTGAAAATTGTTAACCCGAAATATGGCCAAGAAAAGTCGTTCAAATACCGACTTGCTCAAAGAAGCATGATTTCAGTACAGATAATCAATGTATATTGATTGAGTTCGCATGAATATTTAACCCGAAATATGGGAGGAGAGGTTGGTCCCACTGGGCGTGCCAGAATCTGTAGGGTGTTTTTCGTCATCCCATTGAGATGGGAATACGCGCGCTTGTCAGGCGCATTACAGATTCCCCCTGCCTAGGGTAGGCTGGAGTTTATTGATTGTGGGAATCCGAATCTCCGGCAGCCACGGACTAAGCAGCCATTAATTACCCCTCGCCTTTGGAGCGAGAGAACCTCCAATTAACGGGTTAAATTGGTCATGCGAACTCAATGTGCAGTGTAGCGTTTTGAAGGGGTTTTGGATATATCGGGGGCCCCGCAGAGTTTTTTGAGGGGGATGGTTTTGTAGAGTGTGTGTGTGTGTGTGTGTATAAAGGGCAAAGGATGCGTGGGGGCCAGTGCCTCACGTGCAGGGCACGCAGGCACTGGGCGCTAGCGCACTAGGCCCTGGACGCTGGGCATGCCACGTGTCGGCACGTGGGCGCAAGCATGTTGGGCGCAAGCGCGGTGGGCGCTGGGCGTGCTCGGCACGTGGGCGAAAGCGCGCTGGGCGCACCACGTGTCGGCAAGTGGGCGCAAGCGCGCTGGGCGCTGGGCGCATCACGTGCTCAGTACGTGGGCGCAAGCGCCCTGGGCGCTGGATGCTAGGCGTCAAACAGAGAGGGGACTTTGGTCCCTGCACTGGGAGCTGTGCTCCCGATTTGTGGAGTTAAACTCCTAAAAGGTTTTAGAAGTGATCAAAGGGGGCTGCTTTGTTTCTCCCTTTGGCTCCGGATCTTCCCCAGATGAGATTTTTGGAGATGGGTCTCCTCCTTCCTTCTCTATTGGCTGGGTCTTGAAGAACAAGAAGTATGAGATTTTAAAGATCTCTTCTTTTTGAGATCTGATGGGAGATCTGAGTGCCCCTTTGTGGATTTTGTGGTGGAAAACTACTTAGTTTTGGAAAAGAAAGAGTAAAATTCTTGATTTAATTCAAAAAAAATGAGAAGGTTTAGAACCTTGGAGAAGGAGCAGGAGGCACAAAGAGCCCTGGTTTTTGGGGGAATGAAAATTGTATTACTTTATTCATCATCATGTTGCCTTTTATAGGCTTACATATTTACATATAGCCCCTTGGGCTTTACAAAATGGCATTTTGCTTATCCCATGGCTCATGTGCCATTTCTTTTTGCACATAAGCCATGGGCTTTATAAAAATTTGGCTTTATGCCCATTTTGCATACATTCATGCATAAAAAAATTACATAAAAATTATTTATTACATGATCTATATTTTGGCATGGAGGAGGCTGGTCGCGGGCTCGACTTGGGCATGGGCCCGCTTGACCTGGGCTTAGGCCCACCTGACTTGGGGTTGACCTTGACTTTGACTCGGTCAACCGGGGGTGCAAATTTTGACCCCAACAATGATGAAGTAGGAATTTAGCTCTCTTTTATTATCAATTTCTCACACTAATTCATCACTTTACAAAAATCTAGCAAGCTTTTCAAGGAGGAAGAAGAAGATGAAGTCTTTTGTGATGAATAATGAATTCTTATCACGGTTACAATTGCAACCCTTGGTTAATAAAGAAAGGCTTCCCTGCAGGCGCAAGCCCCTGCAGTTAATTACACTACCGCATCGCGGTAACCACTTTCTCCTTCTCCAGAGTTTCACTTCGTGTCGTGTGTGTTTGTTTTGTTCGTGGATGCCAGTGGATTGTATACGGAGACTAAGTTATGCCATCGCCCGTAGGACGTGGATTAGTCCAATTCCGTATTTACTTAGATTTGGATTTGGTGTTTTAGTTTAAGGATACGTTAGCCATATTGAGGCTAAGATCAACTTAAACGTTCGTTAAGGATACGTTAGTCTGATTCGAGACTAAGATCAACTTAACGGGATCGTTTGGATCCGACAAGAGAGCAATTGGCTCTATTGTTCCAGTTTAGGGACGTAGTGGTCCATAGGTAGTTTAAGGACATTGCAGTCCATTGCCAGTTTAGGGATACGGTGGTCCATTGCCAGTTTAGGGACATGGTGGTCCACTGGTAGTTTAAGGACGCATAAGTCCATGGGTTTAAGGACCCCACAGTCCGTATCTTGGTTTAAGGATGCATAAGTCCTTGAGTTTAAGGACCCCACAGTCCGTATCTTGGTTTAAGGACGTATAAGTCCATGAGTTTAAGGACCCCACAGTCCGTGTTGATGTGTGGTTGTCTGGACCCGTCACCTCTCTGACGTCGTTGAAGGATTACGATGATAGGAGTTAGAGGAGTTCGGAGATGTACCCTCGAACCGGATGTAAATTGATTTAGGAGAGCAGCCGTGCTCAGTCAATTTAATTTGAGGACTTACGGCCATGATTGGGCTAAGTCCAGTTGGGAATATTTAACGTTTTTATTTATCTTTGGCCTATTAAGCTTGTGCTAGGGTTTTGCCCCTTTTTAATAATGCACTGCATTTTGTTTTGTTTGGGCTCTGCCCTTTTATAAATGATGCAGAGCATCTCCTTTGTTTGGGCTCTGCCCTTTTAATGCATTGCATTTTATTTGGCCTGTTAGGCCTTTTTTAATTGGGCTTGGCCCTTCAGTAAATAATGCAGTGCATTAATTGTCTGATATTGGCTTGTCAGGCGTTTTGCGCCAATCATTGAGTGCAAGCGCATGTGGAGGTGACACGTGTCACGCTCTGGTGAGCGCGAGCGCAACAGCGCAGTGCGCTGCGCTGTTGCGCTGCTGACACGTGGCGCTCTCTGGTGGCTTGCGCCAACCCAGGAGCGCAACGGTGCAGTTTTGCAAGTGCAAGGCACTGTTTCAATAACTTGATCCAATTTTGGATTCAAGAAAAGATTTTTTCTAAAATTCCAGAACCAATGGTTCATAAAAAGTGCAAGGCACTGTTATTATTTATTTATTTTTATTGAAAATCGTTGATCTTGTTCTTAGATCAATGATCTATCCAGAAGAAATTCTTCTATTATAAAGGTTTTTTACCTTTTTCTTGAGTTCTTTTCAAAATTCTTCAGAGTTCTCTCTGTTTTGAAGTTCTTGATCTCTCACGATGTTGATGATCTTTTGAATTGGGGTCTAGGGGTCTTTATATAGTGCCCATAAATTTGTTAAGTTTGTTAAAGAGATCATTCTCTGAGTGATTTGGGGAATTTTCCCTACCGTTGGATTTTTGATCCAAGGGCTTCTGTTTTACAGAAGACAATCTTCTTATTTTAACAAGAACAGAAGGATCTTACTAGAATTTTAATTCTGTTTGGCGCAAACGCCCCAGCGCATGACACGTGTCTCGCAGCACAGAGCGCAGCGCAACTGCGCAAGTGCAACTGCGCTGCCACGTGTCGCGCAGCGCACAGCGCAGTGCAACTGTGCTTGCGCAGACACGTGTCGCGCAGCGCAGCGCTTACGCAACTGAAGCGTTGCCTCAATTAATTTTTGTTTTAAATAGAGTCTTGCTCTGATTGGGCGCGCTACTTTAGGGGCTGCGCTGTCGTAGCAATTTCTGACACATGGCGCGTCGCGCGCAGCGCACGGGATTTGAAGCGTTGCTTCAATTTTTGAATTTTTGAAATTCAAACAGAGCTTTGCTCTGATTGGGGAAAACAAATGCCCCTCCACCGTTGCGCTCACGTGGCGCACACGTGAGTGCAGCGGTGGCAAGATCTTAGCCGTTGGATCAACGGGTGAGCTGAAGGGGCGCAGGCGCCTATAAATAGGACCCTTGGTCCTTAGTAAATGTTTTACCATTTTCCAAGAACTTGAATTTTCAGAGCCTTGCTCTTGCTTAAGAATTTTAGAGGTTTGCTCTCGTTTCTTCCCAAGAACTTCAAAGTTCAGAACTTAGAATCATCTTAGGTAAAATTAAATTAAATTTAATTTAATTTAATTAATAGAGCCTTGCTCTCATAGATCTTTGATCTAAAGAAAACCCTTTTGGGGTTTTATCAACAGAGCCTTGCTCTCAATAGTTCATAGATCTACAGAGATCTTGTTCATGGGTTTTAACCCATGAACAGTGCTTTGCTCATGGATCAAATGTAGATCTTTTTTTTTGATCCAAAAAATGGAGAACTTTTTTATAAGTCTCCATGGATTTTTAAGACCCCAAATTTTTAATCTTTAGGAGTTAAAATTTTTCTTTTGATGGATCTTTCCATCATTATTACAGAGCTAGGCTCTTTTTTAAGGAAATTTTATTCCCTTGAGACCAGAGTTTGACAAATGTCACTCTGTGACAGAGCTTTGCTCTGAAAAAGGAGATTTTCTCTTTGTCTCTAGGGATTTCCCATTAATTAGAATATTCTCTTAGGGTCTCTTCATTAATTGACAGTCTCATCCAATGATGGGGCTGTCTTATTAAATGATGCACTGTCATCCAGATTTTATGGGTCCCCATTTGGTCCCCTACCCACTGCATTGCAGTGTGGTGTAAATTTTTTTTTTATAAAAAATGACGAGCGTTGGAATTACAACATTGACGGCTAATTTTTGTCCCTCCACAGAAAACATGCTTGCTAACCTATCATTCCCGTTTGTTCGTTCGGAGGAAGGATTCCCCGAAGCACCCGTAGACCGTGAGGTCCTAGCTCTCATCAAGGCTCATGACCCCGAACACAAGAACCTTCACTTATGGGGTAGGTGGTATAAAGATATCATCCAGGGCCGCCGAAGCTTCGGTTTTGCTACGCCGTCTGAGCCAATATCTTCAATCCCTTATGCGGATGAACCCCCGGTGAAGTATGCCGTGGAGGTCAAAAATTGGAACTCGGATGACCTCCTTCAGCCTGCAATTGGTGCTATTCCCGTGCAGCCGCCGCCGGCAATAGACATTTTGGGGAGGCGAATCTGTCAGGGTGAAGTACGCCCTTGGGGACAGGCCTACAACATTGGATTGATCCCGCGACCGCCCGCCGCATATTTGCAGTGGGCCCGGTACATCTTATCGGCGAAAAGGACTCATTTGACGAAGATTGGTTTGTATTCGGCCATCTACGTCTCGCTTTTTGAGTATCCCTCTCCTCCAACGTGGTGGATTAAGGCTTTTATCGAACAATGGAACATCCCCACCCACACCTTCCTGATGACGGACAGAGAGGTCTCTATCTCCTTGGAGGATTTTGCCGAAATCTCGGGTCTGCCGATGAGGGGGGAGCATTACGAGGAGCTGCTTCCTCTTGACGAACACGTATTTGCCACCAAGCCGTTGGTGTTTGATCTGACGCCGGAGAACGCTATTCAACATCAGTTTCCGGGCTTGGTGAAGGTGCTGGAGATCTATGAAGGGCTCTATCTGGAATCGGGCATCCGGGGAGTCAGTTTCGCAGATTTTATCGCCCGCTTCATTCGGCCGGAGTTCCTATCGGAGCGGAGCGAGAAGTTCGCCCAGCTTGATGACCCTTTTGGATTCGGCTTAAACCGTCGACCCACATCGGAGGATGATCAAAGGGATTTTTATCTCCCCGGCGCCGCCGTCATGCCCTTGTCAGAGATCGCCGTCCCGGGCATGGATGATGAGACCTTTTTTGTAGGGTTCTTAGGATTGTGGCTGTGCAGCTTTGCGCTCCCCATGCACCCGCGCCATATGCGGCCATCTGTTTTCTACCCAGCGCATCGGATGGTGGCTGGTTTGCAGTTGGCAGTAGGAATCGCCGGGCTGGCTTACCTTTATAATGGACTTAGCGTAGCGGTGGACGCTAGTGAGCCTGGGGTGCAGCCTGCTAACTTCCCGATGCACTACTTCACCTCTTGGATGGAAATGCATGTGCACGGGGTGTTCGGCGCCTATAAGATCCCTCCATTTTTTGAGAAGTGCAGACTCCCAAGAGTCATGCGGTTGGTCAGCGCATCGATCGTGGTTGCACCTCCGCGGGAGGCTAGGGGGCTGCTCCTTCGTCCACACCTGGTCGGAGCGAAGGTTTCCCTTTTGGATAAGGTCATAACCATAGGCTCAGAGACCACCAAGTCGGTAGTGCCGCTGTGCGATGATTTTAAAGACGGGGCTTCCATATTGAAGGCGCGAGAGATCCTCCACCTCTACTCCATTCGGCCGGGCTACCTGGTGTTTAGGAAGAATGAGACGGCACTCTTCATGAGGTATAACCCTCACCGGTTTGCTCAGCAATCGAGCTATCACCAGGGGATCCCGATGGAAGCTTTCTTGTAAAAGCCCGTGGCCAGTCGAGAGGGGATAAAGAATGCAATGCACCATTTCATGCGGCTTAACATGGGTTCTTATTTTTTTATCAGCGAGCCGAGCTGCGTCCCTAAGGTGTTCAACGCGTATGTGGTTTGGTACGCGCATGCAATGGGTCCAGTTATTCTCATGGAGAAGCGCATGCTGGTTGACCGCAAGGGCGCGCCTCCCGGCGGCGATCGCAAGGCTCCCTTGAAGCCAAGGACCCCGGTTATTCCTCCGCTGAAAGATGCCGGAACCGTGCCACCGCGCGTGTTAAGCCCTCCGCGCGGACTGCCACTCCGTGGTACTGTGGATGCACCACCAGCGCCCCGTGCTCTAGTGGAGACGGTAGATGTGGTTTCGCCGGAGTCCGGTGTGGGCACGGATATCGGGACCCGCCGCCCTAGGGTGCCTGCAAAGCGCAAGTCAATCTCGGATGCACCCAAGGCTGGTGGGCAGAAGAGGAAGAATAAGTCGCTCCTCTCTCTCGATGCTATCCTCGGTTTAGAGGAGCCTCAAGCCCCTCTTACCGAAGGTATAAGCGAGTATGGCAGCAATAAGGGCTTCTCGGTAGACCCGGCAGACACCGATCTGGCGGCCGCCATTGCGGCTTCTGAGCGATCAGCCAGACTTGAAGCATGGTTGGATAAACTTGCTCGAGTAGGTAATCATTAGCTGTACTCATCATCATTTTGTAGCATTTTTATCATTATCCTCGACTAATGCGTTCCTCCCTTTTTTAACAGGTGTCACTACCAAAGAAGCCATCGCTGCTTCTTTGAAAACCTTCCAGGAGGAGGAAAATAAGCGCGCTTTAACGGGCGTTGGTACGTCTCGTCTTATTGTGTTTTTATCCTCCTTTCTGATGGCCAACCTAACCTTCTTCCTTTGTTTCTTTACAGGGGCTGCGCCAGCTGATGCGGGGACTCTTCCCGGGCCCAAAACTGAAGTCCCAGTCTCTTCGGAGCTGCCACGAGAGCCTCGACTCGACAAGTCGACGAGGGATGCCTTGAAGGATTTGGAGGCATCCATGTTCACGGATGAGGAAGTCTCAATGAAAGAGGCTTTGAAGAGCTCCGTCTTGACGGCTCGAGAGGAGAGGAAGCGGCTAAGGCACGAGGCGAAAGCACGTAGGGCTGCTTTGGCCGTGGGAGCTGGCCCAAGCACCGTCCCTTGTTAGTGTATATGCCCTAGAGGCCATTACTGTATCATACTAGTTTGTATATTACTTGATGGAAGCTTGGGATATTCACAGTTGTATATACAATCTTGCTCGAAATGGTAGTATGCTACTTGGTTTGTCTCTGCTTTAATATGTGCATGTGTTTCTTTTAGCATATCGCTGATATACATATTAGTAAAGCCCTTAGATCTTTGCTTGATTACCAGCGTTGTGATGGCGCTCACACTCGTGGGAGCTGGGTGATCTATAAGCACATCCTTATACAGGTCCCTAGTCGTTGGACTATCGAGACAGGGCATCGATACTCCGGAGTAGACTAGCGTATGCGCTTCTCATCCCAGTGTGGGAGACGGTCTGTCCCACAGCCGTCAGTACGTCGTACTTGAGATAGTATGCGGGTGCTCGTTAGGTTACGAGTACACCGGACAGGACTCGTCGGGAACTGTTGGTTGGTATTATACCTATCGTCAGTTATCAGTTCTCAGGTGACATGAGTACAGCTTAGTCTGCTGACTTGACACTGTCACTTCGCCTCGAGTGTATTCCCACTGCACTTTGATTACTACCCTACCACGGCTCAAAGGAGTCGTGCAAACAGGTAGTTTTTGGGTGCAGTCCCGAAGCACTTGGAGGCAGTGACGGTTAGACAGGATTCGTCTCTCCCGGTATTGGGGGTTGACATCGCGCTGTGTCCAGGAGAGCCATTACACGAGTAGTCCCTGGCCAGGGCAAGCGAGATATACTGGTGGGTTTCCAGTGTTATCTCAGGGTGTTCTAGGCTACACTCCGACACGACTTGTACCGCTATTAGGGGACTGACGTTCACCGCCCCCTAGGCCCGCCATGCGATGTATCAGACGAACAGATCGGACTGTACAGAGATTGTCATATACAGGCTCAGTAGGAGTTCAGATGGGGTTCACCTCGTCAGTCTTCTTGTCGACATCTACCTGGGGACCGTTACGTACAGCTAGTGCCGCTTGCGGTCTGTGGTTAAACCTACTGCCAGCGTAGTGTCGAGTCTTTAGAGTCCCACACAGAGAGCTATTCGCCTTTAGGCAAAATGAGTAGAGGTCGCATGGTTTTGCGACAGGGTTCGTTCACATCCGCGCACTTGTGCACGTTTGCAGTCCGGACAGCTTATACTAGCGGGCTTTGGTTTAAGCCGGATCCTAGTATATGATTTGGGATTGGTTTTTCTCATTGTATTCGTGTTCCTCGGATCACGAATACGGGTGCGTATGCACAGTTGCTTGAGACAGAGGGAGAGGACTTTGATTAGGGTTAATGACTATTATCATTTGTATTAACCCTAATGATTATGTGTGTATTATGGTTAATTGGTATTAGTTTAATAATTGTGCATGGTTATGGTTGTTGACCATTTGACCCACCTTGACTTGTTGACCTTGTTGATACTTTGACCATCATCATTTCATTTGGAAGATGCTCTTTGATCCTTGCAATTTGCATTAAAAATGAAATGATAATGGTCATGTCTTGATTAACCATGACAATTATCTAGCTAATTATCTAATTACAATAATTCACACATATATGTGAGAATGGTTTATTTTATTCTCATTCTATCATTTACTTTCTCTCTCTTGTTCTTCCTCTCCCTCAAGCTCTCCCCTCTCATGTGTTGAGAAACACTTGAGCTTGAGAAAAACCCTTTCTTGATAATCTCTACTCTCATCTAGGGTTCAAGTATTAGCACTTCTTGCACCCTAGTTACTTCTAGCTTGGAGTTGAAGCCAAAGGTCGAGGCTTTCGGGTGGATCTTTCTTCGACGTGAGAAGACGACTAAGGTGACCTCCTTCCACCACTCCAAGGAGCAAGGAGAGAAGGACATAAAGCCCAAGGTATAACCTTTCTAGCACTTAGCTAGTTTCTAGTTAGCTTTAGCTTGTTTTTGTTTAGCAAAGATCCTTCTTTGTCTAGTCCATGTTGCCTAAGCTCATAAAAATTCGATTTTTATTCCGTTTTCCGCCTCCCCGCAAGTACCAGGGTGGGCAACGTGGACTTACACCCCTCGTGCTGATACCCCCTTGGAAGAGCCTCCGGTCGCCTTGTCCACAGCTCGCAGACAAGTGGCGCGTGCAGCTCGTGGGGCTAATGATAAGTCCACTTCAGGTAATGTATCTTTCGAGATTTGTTTGTAAGAATTGTAAATTCGTCGATTCTTATATGTCTTGTCCTGTAGGGCCAAGTCTAACCAAAGGGGAGGCGGAAACCGTCGAACCTGAGGGGACAGAGGAAGAAGCACCGGCCGAACCCGAGCCGACGGTAGGCAACGTCGCTGGGGTTGCCGAGCTTGAGCTGGGGGCTGAGGGAGCTGCACCTGAGAAGGTCGTTGATGCCGAGCCTGAGGTGGCGGTAAATGAGACGACCGCTATAATTGAGCCCGGGGCAGCGGCGGACGAGGCGCCTGAGACCGGCGACCCCATGGTGACGGCGGATGAGACAATGGCGACCGCCGAGCCCGAAGAAGTAGCAGGTGAGACGGGCACGACTCTTGGGGAAAAGCCAGCCGCTCTTTCTCAAGAGTCCGGCAATGCTCCAATTATTGCTCTCCCTGTCTACGGTCTTCCGTCGTCTCCTGGTCGGGCGAGTACGACGACAGCCCCTGTCGAGTCCGGTGATGAGGCCACGGGAGGTGGACTCGTATCGATGGAGGAGGGAGACGCCTCCGTTTCGGCCGGCGGCTCATCAGGTAAATTTCGAGTTACAGTCCCCTTTTTTTTTATCTTGCAATCCTTTCTGACAAGTTTATCCTTGTTTTTAACGCAGGTGCGGCCAGTGCCGATGCTCCATTGCTCGAGGGAGCGCCGTCAACTACTGTCTTGGCGGTGGTCACCTCTCAGCCCTCCCTTGTACCATCAAAGATGTTGGAAGGTATGTATTTGCAACTTATTAGTTTTATCTTTCAGCCGCATAATTTATGTACTAAAGTCGTACTGTTGTGTCTTTTCAGGAGTGCTTTTTGATCATCTCTATCAGGTGTTGCATCCACACTTCTCCTTCCCATCTGAACTCGCTTCTTCCTCTAGTGGTGCTGGTGAATATAGTTTCCAACTGATATCTTTCTTTTTCAGTAATGGAATTATTTCTAACTTTCCCTCGTCCTGATTGCAGTGCTACAAATCGAAGGAGGGGATGAAAGATCGGCCGCGCCACCGGCCCTTCCGGCCTTGCCACCTGCTGCAGCTGGTATAGTAAACTATTGCATTGATGACCTTTTTTTGTATTTCTTGAACTGTCATCTAATCGTATTTTGTTTTTTCAGCTGTCGTTCCGATCTCGACGCCTTTCGAGTCTCGTGTCATAATGCCGGCAGGCCCTTTCCTGAGACGTCCGTCCTCAAAAGGCGCCGCGAATAGTCTGTGGATGGTGAGCGACTACATTGAGGAGCTCGACGTCGAGACTCCTACGTCTGCCGCAGATTTTGCTATGGCGGTTAACCCAATGCTGGTGATACTCGTAAACTTCCATAACGAGGGCATCGTCATGTCTTGGGTTAATCACTGTTGGGAGATCGAGGCTCGCCTGCATCAATTGGAGTTTATGCGCCCTGCTCCCGAGACCTTAGCCGCAAGCCATCAAAAAGCAGCGTGGATTGAGCAAAGCGCTTCTTACGTCCACCACTTGGAACAAGAAGCGGCTTTAAGGCTGAGGGAATGCCAAGAAACCTCAAACGAGACGGCTCGTTTGCGCGCTGAGGTTGAAGCGAACGCTGCCCAGGTGAAGGCCATCTTTGAGGGCCTTCTGGAGCGTATCTATAATGGGCTAACACTGAAGCAGAAGCTTGATGCCGTCGAGCGTGACACCCCAGGCCGCGAAGCTGCTCATCAAGCCGTTGGGGAGCAGCTTGCATCCTTCTTACAACAACGGGCTCAAGTGGAGGCGGAACTGGCGGTGGTGGCCGATCGGGAAAAGGCATGGAAGGAAGTGCGCGAGCAACTGATGGGCTATTTAAGACGCTTCCTTCCCAGTAGTTTCCCTTGTATCAATATACTTGTAAAAATTTTCTTTTTCGAATAAGATGTATCCATTCTTTATTCTTTTGTACGATTCACCTTGTACTCGATTGAATTAATATATAAAGATACACATTTTTTTTCTTTGCAATGTCTTGTACTATTTCTTTGCTTTTTCCCTTCTCTTATTATTGGCATGCTGTCTTGATAAACATGGTTGACAGATAATAGAGTAAGCATCTTGATTTCTTCAAGAGATAGCGATGGCTTAGGCCGTAGGTTCATATCTGCCGTCTAAGACTTTTTAACTCTATGAGCCGTGAGGGTCTCATAGAGACTTTTCTCCCTACGGATCGAGAGGATCTCGTAGGTGTATTTTTTCCTTAGGAATCGTGAGGATTCCTAAGTGCGTTTTCTCTTATAAGTCGTAAGGATCCAATAAGAGAATTTTCCCTCTTACGAGTCGAGAGGACCCGTAAGCGGTTGTTTCCCTCCTTATCGAGATTCGACTTTGGAGAGTGAGACCCGTGAATAGTATACAAGAGATCGTTTTGGAACGACTTGCAGGGTCCCAGTGCTCAGGAAACAAGTTTTTTAATCCCTGCTGCCTAAGGCTTTATCTTGCAAGTTGAGACGAATCGGGAATTTCTCGCGGAGACACTGGTTTCTCTGCGGGTCGATGCGAATCAGGAAGTTCTCATCAAGGATGCCGGTTTCCCTGAATTGAGGTATTTGCCAGGGACACTTGTTTCCCTGGGGTTGAAACGAATCGATGTATTCCTGTGGAGACGCTAGTTTCTCTGCGGGTCGACGCGAATCAGGATTTTCTCGTCAAGGACACTGGTTTCCCTGAGTCGAAGGATTTTGCCGAAGACACTGGTTTCTTCGGGGTTGAAACGAATCGGGAATTTCTCGCGGAGACACTGGTTTCTCTGCGAGCCGACGCGAATCAGGAGGCTCTCATCAAGGACGCTAGTTTCCCTGAATTGAGGTATTTTCCAAGGACACTTGTTTCCCTGGGGTTGAAACGAATCGATGTATTCCTGCGGAGACGCTAGTTTCTCTACGGGTCGACGCGAATCAGGATTTACTCGTCAAGGACACTGGTTTCCCTGAGTCGAAGGATTTTGCCGAAGACACTGGTTTCTTCGGGGTTGAAACGAATCGGGAATTTCTCATGGAGACACTGGTTTCTCTGCGAGCCGACGCGAATCAGGAGGCTCTCATCAAGGACGCTAGTTTCCCTGAATTGAGGTATTTGCCAAGGACACTTGTTTCCCTGGGGTTGAAACGAATCGATGTATTCCTGCGGAGAAGCTAGTTTCTCTGCGGGTCGACACGAATCAGGATTTTCTCGTTAAGGACACTGATTTCCCGGAGTCGAAGGATTTTGTCGAAGACACTGGTTTCTTCGGGGTTGAAACGAATCGGGAATTTCTCGTGGAGACACTGGTTTCTCTGCGAGCCGACGCGAATCAGGAAGCTCTCATCAAGGATGCTAGTTTCCCTGAATTGAGGTATTTGCCAAGGACACTTGTTTCCCTGGGGTTGAAACGAATCGATGTATTCCTGCGGAGACGCTAGTTTCTCTGCGGGTCGACGCGAATCAGGATTTTCTCGTCAAGGACACTGGTTTCCCTGAATCGAAGGATTTTGCCGAAGACACTGGTTTCTTCGGGGTTGAAACGAATCGGGAATTTCTCGCGGAGACATTGGTTTCTCTGTGAGCCGACGCGAATCAGGATTTTCTCGTCAAGGACACTGGTGTCCCTGAGTCGAAGGATTTTGCCGAAGACACTGGTTTCTTCGGGGTTGAAACGAATCGGGAATTTCTCGCGGAGACACTGGTTTCTCTGCGAGCCGGCCCGAATCAGGATGCTCTCATCAAGGACGCTAGTTTCCCTGAATCGAGGTATTTGCCAAGGACACTTGTTTCCCTGGGGTTGAAACGAATCGATGTATTCCTGCGGAGACGCTAGTTTTTCTGTGGGTCAACGCGAATCAGGATTTTCTCGTCAAGGACACTGGTTTCCCTGAGTCAAAGGATTTTGCCGAACACACTGGTTTCTTCGGGGTTGAAACGAATCGGGAATTTCTCGCGGAGACACAGGTTTCTCTGCGAGCCGACGCGAATCAGGAGGCTCTCATCAAGGACGCTAGTTTCCCTGAATTGAGGTATTTGCCAGGGACACTGGTTTCCCTGGAGTTGAACTGATCTGTGGTGGTCTTTCAGGTTTTATATAAGTTACCGTCAAAACCGTGAAGCTAGGAATTTGATCTTCGCTTCGTTTGCTGGCACTGCGTCTGCTGGCACTGCGTCTGCTGTATCGAGACGAATGTCGCGGTTGTCTCTAGGCTGTTGGTGAACCATCGAGATTTGGCTTAGCTTTCTGGCGGAGCCTGTTTGGAAGGTCTGGTTCCCTCTTTGTTTGTGCCCTTGGATTATATACAGGGATCGAAATGATCTCAACTGTAGGACAAAAGTTTTGTTTCCCCCAATCAGAGCAAATCTCTGTTTGAATTTCAAAAATTCAAAATTTGAAGCAACGCTTCAAATTCCTTGCGCTGCGCGCAATGCGCCACGTGTCAAAAGCTGACACGTTAGCGCAGCGCCCAAGGCAGCGCGCCCAATCAGAGCAAGGCTCTATTTAAAACAAAAATTAAAGGAAGCAACGCTTCAGTTGCGCAAGCGCTACGCTGCGCGACACTTGTCAGCGCAGGTGCGCAAGCGCAGCTGCGCAAGCGCTGCGCTGCGCGACACGTGTCAGCGCAAACGCAGTTGCGCTAAGCCGTGCGCTGCGCGACACGTGTCAGCGCAGTTGCGCTGCGCCGTGCGGTGCGCGACACGTGTCAGCGCAGTTGCGCAAGTGACACGTGTCACGCGCTGTGGTGTTTGCGCCAAACAAAGTTAAAATTCTAGTAAGATCCTTCTGTTCTTGTTAAAACAAGAAGATTGCCTTCTATAAAACAGAAGCTCTTGGATCAAAGATCCAACGGTGGGGAAAATTCCCCAAATCACTCAGAGAATGATCTCTTTAACAAACTTAACAAATCTATGAGCACTATATAAAGACCCCTAGACCCCAACTCAAAAGAGGATCAACATTGGGAGAGAATCATCAAGAACTTTAACTCTGAAGAAACTTAAAAAGAAACTCGAGAAAAAGGTAAAAACCTTTATAAAATAGAAGAATTTCTTCTAATAGATCATAGATCTAAAAAGAAGATCAATGATCTTCAATAAAAAAAACAAATAATAATAGTGCCTTGCACTTTTTTATGAACCATCGGTTCCGGAATCTTAAAGATTCTTTTCTTAAATCCAAAATTGGATCAAGATTTTGAAGCAGTGCCTCGCACTTGCAAAACTGCACTGTTGCGCTCCTAGGTTGACGCAAGACACCAGAGAGCGCCACGTGTCAGCACCAGGACCACTTGCGCCATGCGCTTTTAAGATAGAGCATTGCTCTCTGAAATTGGCGCAACTCACCAGAGCGCGTCACGTGTCAGCAGCGCAACAGCACAGCGCACTGCGCTTGCGCGACACGTGTCACCACCACAAGCGCTTGCGCTCAATGATTGGCGCAAAGTGCCTGACAAATGCACTGCATTGTTTACTGAAGGGTCAGGCCCAAATCAAAAAGGCCTAGCAGGCCAAAATAAATTGCGATGCAATAAAAGGGCAGAGCCCAAATAAAATTGATGCTCTGCATCATTTATAAAAGGGCAGAGCCCAAACAAAATAAAATGCAATGCATTAAAAGGGCAGAGCCCAAACAAAATTGATGCTCTGCATCATTTATAAAAGGGCAGAGCCCAAACAAAATAAAATGTAATGCATTAAAAGGGCAGAGCCCAAACAAAATTGATGCTCTGCATCATTTATAAAAGGGCAGAGCCCAAACAAAATAAGAAATGCAATGCTTCATTTAAAAAGGGGCAAAGCCCTAGCACAGGCCTAATAGGCCAAAGATAAATAAAAACGTTGAATATTCCTAACTGGACTTAGCCCAATCATGGCCGTAAGTCCTCAAATTAAATTGACTGAGCACGGCTGCTTTCCTAAATCAATTTACATCCGGTTCGAGGGTACATCTCCGAACTCCTCTGATTCCTATCGTTATAATCCTTCAACGATGTCAGAGAGGTGACGGGTCCCGACAACCACACATCAACACGGACTGTGGGGTCCTTAAACCCACGGACTTATGCGTCCTTAAACTAAGATACGGACTGTGGGGTCTTTAAACCCACGGACTTATGCGTCCTTAAACTACATATGGACCACCATATCCCTAAACTGGAATATGGACCGAAATGTCCCTAAACTACCTATGTACCACTACGTCCTTAAACTGGAACAATATAGTCTCCAAACGCTCTTTTGTCGGATCCAAACGATCCCGTTAAGTTGATCTTAGTCTCAAATCAGACTAACGTATCCTTGACGAACGTTTAAGTTGATCTTAGCCTTAATATGGTTAACGTATCCTTAAACTAAAACACCAAACCTAAATCTAAGTAAATACGGATTTGGACTAATCCACGTCCTACGGGCGACGGCATAACTTAGTCTCCGTATACAATCCATGGGCATCCACAAACAAAACAAACACACACGACACGAAGTGAAATTCCGGAGAAGGAGAAAGTGGCTACCGCGATGCGGTAGCGTAATTAACTGCAGTGGCTTGCGCCTGCAGGGAAGAGTGTCCCCACAATCAAAAACCCTTCAAACGAAAGGGAATCTGACGAAGTCTGCTACATCGGCCGCATCCGTCTAAACCTCCGATATATGGTGCCATAAATCAACTTGGCATCTTCGGAGAGGTAGACGGGTAAAACCAAATAGCATCTGCCCCGAATCTCAGGCAAGAAGCCTCTGTCGTCGCGCCGCCATTCGGAGGGGAATAGATTCTGGAACACCCGGTGGGACCTTTTCCTCTTTCCACTCCACACTTCGTGTGTCGTCTTCGCGACCGGATCGCGGTTTGTTAATGGTTGCCTTTGGATTTCAAGTTACTAAGATTTGGTCTTTTGCCTGGCAAAGAAATCAAGCATCAATGGCCTCAAACTACTCGAAATGCCAATGCAACCGACGCTCCGCCTCATCTAGAGGTGTAGCATATGGGCCTCAAGCGGCCTCCGTCCTTACTATGCCTGTGGAGCAAGTGACTCAAGCCACCACCGGCTTGTTCTTCGGGACCATGATCCCGCCGGCAAGCTTCACCATCCCTGTTCCCGTACCGGAAGGTTCAAAGAAGTCGGTCTTCGATCGACTTGCTACTCCCGCGGCCTCTCTCAACGGGTCGTCCAACTCTTCAGTCTTCACCAGGCTGAGCTTGAGCACCAAAGGGCCTATCAAGAAGCCCATAACACCTGAGGCGGCCATCCCAAAAAAGACAGCTGCTCCTGAAGTCATCAAGGCGGCTTCTCCTCCCAGAGGATCGGTCTTCGCGAGACTGACTGCTCTCGTTCCCACTCGCGCTCAGAAATCTGCTTTTGACCGGTTAGACACAACTCCTCAACGGACGTCAGTCTTCAAGAGGCTGACACCGGCAACAGTCCCTCACCTGAACAGGGGGCAAGAAGAAGCTGTCTCTGTCGCTGAACCAATACCGACAACTCGTCACGCCCGACGACGCCACTGGCGCCGGATAAAGAAGACCGGGGGCAACTCCCCCTCTGGGATAACTCCGCCAGCTCCAACGGTGGAAGTTAATGCTGCTGTTCCAACTGGGAAAAACTTTGAGCTGCTGAACAGGGTACGCAGAAATTCGCCAACTGCGGTGCTCAAAAGATCTCCTCCCCCGGTAGAGACCGCCGTGGAAGCAGAAAAGCCGGAGCAGTCTCCTCAATCGCTGTCCTCCAGGATCTACAAGACATGGCGACGAGTCCGAGAATCTGTGATTGATCCTAATTTCTCTCGCCAACACAAGAAGTCGAAAGGTCGGCAGGAAGAAAATCCCCCTGTCAAGCAACGAAAGTCAACGACCACTTGGGTGCCCAAAGCAGCGGCCCCCTCAACTTCAATGGCTCGAGAAGAAGGCCGGAGAAAATCCTTATGCCGACGGCGAATATCAAAGGTGGTGAACCCAAACGCCCTAAGCCCGGGGGCATCGTAGTTCATACCGTCTACATGGCGTCTGGTAAAGAGGACGGCCGCATATCAACAGGTCATAGACCGCTTACGCGATCGGTGACCAAAGCGCAGGAGCAGCAGCAGAAGCTCCAAAAAATGATGACCGCGATGGCTGCACTCACTGGGCCAAAAGAAAGCCCTGAAGCGTCCTCAGATGAACGCCAGGAGCAAGAAACTGACGCCGAATTCCTTCGTCGGATATTGGAGAAGAAGGATAAAGGGGCTGCTGAACAAGCAGCTAACATAAAGCGTATAGCCCTCCTGTTCCAAGACATGGTGGGGATGATGATCCAACTAGATCCTCCAGCTGAAGATCCCCCGATCGTCCTTGAAGACGATAGGGGAGAAACGTCAAATCCTCCACCGGCTCTGTCAACAGCCAGGGAGGAGACAATCTCCAAAGCTGACTTGGACGAGTATATAGCCCAACAAATACGGGTTCATCATGCGACTGAAGAAGCCGGTCAGGTCGTAAAAACAGGACGACCATATCCGAGCTGGTACGATCAGATAAAGTACCCGCCGGGCTATACAATACCCAAATTCCATGTCTATAAGGGGACGGGCAACCCTCACCGGCATGTTGCCCAGTTCAGGGCGCTCTGCGGCAACACCGGCGGTGATGACAAACTATTGTTTCGCCAGTTTGTCGGCAGCTTGTCAGATACAGTGTTCGAGTGGTACTCCGAGCTCCCAAACGACTCTATCAAGACCTTTACGGAGATGGAGCTGTTGTTTACCCAGCGTTTTGCAAGCGCCAGTGAACGCACCCCGATGACGGTATTGATTAATGCCAGGGTGAAGCCGGGCGAGACATGGGTCCAATATGCTATACGGCGGCGGAACTTATGGTCAAAGTGCGAGCAGCGCATTGAAGAAGCTCCTGCAGTGGGTATGTTTGTGGGAACCCTTGATCCGCAAGCAACCATCTCGCAATTTATGATGTTCTTCAAGCCGACTACCTTCCAGGCCCTGATCGACAAGCTAGCGCAAACGGATCAGATGGGCCATAGACCTCCTCTTCCGAAGCCGGACTCCCGAAATGAGAAGGGGAAGGGGAAAGCGATCGTCGCCGCTCATGCTCAACAACAGCCGAGCAACTCGAAGCCGGTTGTTCGTCAAAATAATATGCGTCCGCACGTACCCCTTGAGGAGAGGCTAGGACGTCCTTACTCGTTTCCCCGAGATAAAACGAGAAGATTATTTGAGCTGGCGTTGCGCAACCGACTCATAAATTTGCCGGATCCAAAACGTCCGTCGCAACCAAATGATGTCAATGAGCCCAACTACTGTCCCTATCACCGAGTACTGGGTCATCCGATCGAAGATTGCTACGTCTTCAAAAATTGGCTTGAAGACCAGTACCAACAGGGCAAGTTCGCGTTATCCGACAGATGGAAGGTGAGTCCGCCGCAACCTCACGTCTCTAAAAGGATGAATATCTCGGGGGCAATGTGCTCTCTCGTTGAAGAAGCCCCATGGGAGGTTGTGTTGTCAGCCAAGACAAAGAGAATGCTGAACGATCTTCAGACATGCCCTGAGATCAAGTGGAAGAACCCGTTGGAACCGCAGGTCATTGAGGGGATGTTGAAGCCACGTCCAACTCCAAAGACCGATGGTGGTGGCCCAAGCGCTCACAGCCAGCCGTCAAAATCTTCAAAGAAGAAGAAGAAGAAATCCAAGAAGCCCGTGAAGCCTGGGGACAAGTGCACGGACTTGCAAAAACAAATTGATGCGCTGGAGGAATACAACCAGAAAGCACAGACTCCCATTACACTCCAAGAGTTTCTCAACCACGTCTTTCAAGAGGAAGATGAGGGAGAAAGTTCGTCGGATGAATCTGAGGAATACGTGGCGAGCTTCCATATGATCTCCCATTCATTGACGGACGATGAGGCGACTCCTTGCACTGAAAAGCTGGGGGCAGATCCTGAACGAAAAATTCTGGGGCCATCAGATGAAGTAATTGACGCATTCCTCAACGAAGCTCCGTTGAAAAGTAAAGCTGATCGGGAACGCGAAACGGCTATATTTGAAAGAGCCCAGCGCCAGCGACTTGACGAAAGAGCTGAGACACTCCCGCTAGAGCAAAATGCATCCACTACGGATAAAAGCAAATTCAAGACGAGGAAAAGGTTTGCTAAGGCCATGTTAATAGGCATGAAGCTACCATCCTCCGAAGGAAGCATTACTGGTGAAGTGGAAATGCACCCCTCCTACTGCTTGTATCATCGGAAGGTTTCGCACCCCACCGAAGAGTGCAAAGCTTTCCATAGATGGTGGCAAGGATATGTCGCTCACCGACAACATTTTAAGCGGGAGAAGCGTAAAACTCGTCAGGAGCAGAAAAATACGACCGAGGGACTTAACAGAACTACCGGCAATTGTCGCATGGTTAATGCCGGGGGATCACAAGTGCTTACATTCGGGAGCGATTCCGACGAGGAGCTGGCTCTTAGCCCCCTCTTTAAAGAGTCCATCTCGGGAAAAGAAGAAGAGCAGAAGGTCTGTGAAAATATCCGGCTGCGTAATCGTACGCTACCCGAAAAGAATCTCGGACCCTCAAATAAAAAAGATAAGGGAAAAGAGAAGGTCCCTGAGAAGATCTCCCTAGATGATCAAGTTGTGGAGGAACTAACTGCCAAGGACCCGCCAAAGAGAAATAAGGTGAATTACAACGTCTTAGCGCATCTGAGGAAGCTACCCTCGCAGCTCAGCATTCTTGACGCCCTTTTACTATCAAAAGAGGCGAGAGATTCGTTAATCAAGGCACTACAGGAGCCGGAACAATTCCAAGCTTTCCTGGCCGAAGAAAAGATGATGGATGAATTGGAGAAACTGCACACGGCCGATGTCACTTTTGGCGATGAAGACCTCCTCCTTGGGACGTGCGAACACAATCTCCCCCTTTATGTCTCAGGATATTACCATGATATAAAGATAGGAAAAATCCTGGTCGACAATGGATCCTCCGTTAATCTCCTCAATGTGCGGGTGTTCAAAGAAATCTGCATGAGCGTCCAGCACCTTGCTCGGGACAAGATCA
Source organism: Agapanthus africanus (assembly GCA_030015575.1). NCBI lineage: Eukaryota > Viridiplantae > Streptophyta > Magnoliopsida > Asparagales > Amaryllidaceae > Agapanthus > Agapanthus africanus. The sequence goes on along the minus strand of CM057339.1, from coordinate 901,041,905 downwards.
CCATCTCCGGGTTCGACTCCCAATCATCAAGAACTCTTGGGTCTGTGATACTGATGCTACGCTTTGGGCTACTCGTCATGGACATTAAGTTCCACGTCATAGACGCCAAGACGTGCTATAATGCTCTGCTCGGACGACCATGGTTACACGAGTACAACATCATCCCTTCTACGCAACATCAGTGTATGAAGTATTTTAAGGATGGTCTCGAGTATACCGTGACGGGAGAACTGAACCCGTTCTCTGTGAACGAAGTCCGCAAATATGAAGATGCCAAATACTTTTTACCGGATTTCGAAGACACGGAGAGGTGTCACAAGCCGGAGAATAAAGCTAATGCCACCATCGCTGTCTTCGGCAGTGATACTGAGGAGGAGGAGGAGAAGAATTATTCGGTCCGCCCCAACACAATAAGCCGGGACAGTCCGCTCCCATGTTGATCTTTGGTAGCGACTCAGAAGACGAGGTCCATGCTGTATTCTCTGCTCGACCTTCAATACAAACGTCCGCTGACGAAGAGCAAAGTCTGCAAGTCGCCATGGTGCCGCTTAAACACCATAAAGAACTGGATGCACTCGATACCTACAGTGTCGAAGAACTGCGAACATTCTATGTCCCTCCCAGACGAGAAGGTGAAAAGGCAATTCTATTCTACCGCTCTGAAGAAACCAAAGTGGAGAAAGAAATCTGGCATGGCGCGGATCCTACGCTTGACAGGCTTCAGCCCATCCGTCTCCTCAGATATTATACGGAAGGCTTGAAGAGGCTACTAAAGCGCCAGGGGATATCCTTTAAACGGACCGCTCGAAAAGTCAAATTCTATGACAGGGTCTGGAACGTTCCCGGGACTCAGCACAAGTTGCCTAATGGGAAAATGGAAACAATCGGGCCTGGATACATTCGGTCCAAGAAACGAGGGCTACTCCATGGTTGCTACGTCATGCATGACTTCGATGAAGAAGCGGATGCTCAATGGGAAAATGTTAATCCCGAACCAGTAACGGTTCTAGATGCAAAAGTGCCCAGTCCGTCGTTCGAAGAACAAATGGACAAGCTTATAAGGGAAGCTGGTCAAAAGTCCAAGACGACCATAACCGCGAGATGACCATTTATGAGAAAGCCAAAACACAACGCCTCCTCCAACAGGCTGTGAAAGATGAAGATGCCGCTCCCTGTCAACCTGTTGTAAAAAAGGCTCGACGCAGCGGCAGAAATAAGTCGAAAGGCGAAAAAGGCGCTCAACAGCAACAAAGCGGGACTAAGAAATCACGCAAGCGGGAATCGAACGGTTCCGATCTATCCCTCCTAAGAAAAATGGGTCGGGCGTACACTTTTCCTCGGGACAAGACGAAGAAAATACTTGACCTCGCTCTAAAACATCAGTTGCTTACACTGCCGGAGTCTAAACACCCCGAATAAGCAGGCGAAGTCTCACACCCAGACTATTGCTTTTATCACCGAGTGGTAGGGCATCCTCTTGAAGATTGCTTCACCTTCAAGAATTGGGTTGAAGATCAGTATCAACTTGGCAAGTTCGCTCTGTCTGACAACTGGAGGGTAACGCCGCCACAGAAGCACGAACCCAAGGCCACGAAAGAAGAACCAGTTCCACATTGGGCTTGGAAACGAATTCGTACTTGTCACATGATAACAATATCAAAAGAAGAGCCCGAGAATATGGATGACTTTCCCTGGTGCTTCGAAAACAACAACGATGAGGTGATCTCATAATTTCTGCCAGCACCGAAAGAGCTGGAGGATGGAATACATACCACTGCGGATAACCTTAAGAAAATTGAGTTGGGGACGGCGAATGACCCGCGACCGACATTCATTAGTGAGCTGCTGTCTGAAGAGAGGGTGGCTTCATTAAAGGACCTGCTTATGCAGCATAAAGATTGCTTCGCATGGAATTATTCCGAAATGCCGGGACTAGATCCAGAAATTGCTGTGCACAAATTGGCAATATCCCCAGACGTCAAGCTAGTCAAAAAGGCACCGAGAAGAATGCGGCTCGATCTTGAGATGAGCATCAACGCCGAGGTCAAGAAGCCGATCAACTCTGGTTTTATCCAGGAGGTCCAGTATCCCGAGTGGATCGCCAACATCGTCCCGGTGATGAAGAAAAATGGGACAGTGCGCATATGCGTGGACTTCCGGGATCTCAATAAAGCTTGCCCGAAAGACGATTTCCTAGTGCCAGTCACCGAGCTGATGATAGATAATACGTCCACTCACGAGGTTTTCTCCTTCATGGACGGCTCATCACGGTATAATCAGATAAAGATGCATCCCGAAAACCAGAAGCACACCGCCTTCAGAACTCCTTTAGGTATATTCTGCTACAAGGTGATGCCCTTCGGTCTAAAGAACGCCGGTGCCACCTATTAGAGGGCCATGACGAAGATCTTCGATGACCTTATACATGAAATCGTCGAATGTTATATCGACGACCTCGTGGTGAAAAGCAAATCATACGAGGAGCATCTCGAGCATCTGAAGACCGTATTTCAACGCCTTCGACAATACAACTTGAAGATGAACCCTCTCAAGTGCGCATTCGGAGTTTCCTCGGGCAAATTCATGGGATTCATCATCCGATACCGAGGTATTGAGATAGATCCGTCGAAGATCAAGGCGATCATGGAAATGCCTCCGCCAAGGACTCTCAAACAGCTGCGGTCTCTCCAAGGGAGGCTCGCGTACATACGGCGATTTATAGCCAACCTTTCAGGCAAGTGCCGTCCTTACAGCCACCTGATGAAGAAGGGAACCCCGTTCGTCTGGGACCAAAAATGCAAAAGCGCGCTAGACGAGATCAAGCAATACTTGCAGAACCCGCCAGTGTTGGCTGCTCCGGTCAAGGAAAAGCCCCTTATTCTTTATACAACCGCCCTCGAAGGTTCCTTAGGCGCATTATGGGCACAAGAGAACGATCAAGGGAAGGAGAGAACTCTCTATTATTTAAGCCGAGTTCTACTGGGGGCAGAAAGCAATTACTCCCCCATTGAAAAACACTGCCTGGCGTTGATCTTTGCGATAACAAAGCTCAGACACTATGCGTTGGCACATGAAGTCCGTCTCATTTCCAAGGTGGACCCCCTTAAATATTTAATGTCAAAGGCCATATTGACAGGGCGACTCGCTAAATGGGCCCTGCTCTTGATGGAGTTCTCGATAACGTATCAACCTCTCAAGGCAGTGAAAGGCCAGGCCATCGCCGACTTCTTCGCTAAGCATCCGATACCCGCTGATTCTCCTTTGAATTGTGATCTTCCAGACGAACATGCGTTTGATGCGATCGACGGTGGTGATACCCGATGGGAACTTTATTTCGATGGAGCATCTTCCGTGAAGAAGCGCAAACAAAATACCCCTATAATCAAATCGGGGGTAGGACTCATCTTTGTAACTCCACAAGGAGGGATAATGCGCTTTGCTTTCTCCCTGACAGAGCCGAGGACAAACAATGAAGCCGAATACGAAGCTTTGATAGCAGGCCTCGAGATCGCCATCGACATGGGAATTGAAAACCTCCTCATATATGGAGATTCTCAATTGGTCATTAGTCAAGTAAATGGCGACTACCAGACGTGCAAGCCAGAGTTGGTGAAGTACGGCGAAAAGGTGCAACAACTGTTGACCCAAATCCCTTCCTATACTTTAGAAAACATACCGCGTGCGGAAAATAGCAAAGCGGACGCGTTGGCCAAGCTCGCTAAAGAACTGGCTGACGAGAACCTCGATGACGTCAGAATCATCCGAAGAAAAGGGAGCGACTGAGCAAATGTCTATGCAAATAAAAGATCGGGAAAATGCCGAGGATTGGAGGGAAGTCTTTATAGACTACTTCAAATACCGTCGAACGCCCGAAGATGCGTCCTCAAGACATCAGCTTATGAAACGAGCTCTGTCTTTCGCCTTCGTCAAAGATACTCTGTACAAGAGGTCGTTCGATTCTTTGTGGTTGAGATGTCTGGGACCTGACGAAGCGAAAAGAGTCATTCAGGAAGTTCATGACGGACTCTGCGGTTCTCACCAAGCGGGCCCGAAGATGAAGTTGAAGATCAAACGGATGGCCTACTACTGGCCCACGATAATTCAGGACTGCCTCGAATATGCGAAGTAATGCCACTCATGCCAAATCCATGGGGACTTCATCCACCAGCATCCAAATCCGCTACACCCGACAGTGGCTAGCTGGCCATTCGAAATGTGGGGAACTGACATAGTCGGCCCCATCGAACCGACATCGTCCAGGGGACATCGTTTCATCCTGGCGACGACTGACTACTTCTCCAAATGGGCGGAGGCAGTACCACTGAGGGAAGTGAAGACGGAGAATATCCTCCACTTCTTCAAGACGCACGTCATATATCGGTTTGGAACTCCACGACGGATCATCTCCGATAACGGGCCAGCTTACAGAAGCCACAAGATCAGTCGCTTCGCGCAACAAAACAATATAGACTGGAGATATTCCTCGGTTTATAATCCGCGAGCTAACGGTCTAGCTGAGGCCTTCAACAAAACCTTGACAAAGATCATGAAGAAAACGGTGTCCCGAAATAAGAAGGACTAGCACGAGAGACTGTAAGAAGCTCTCTGGGTGTATCGAACTACGTTTAAGACAGCCACGAACACAACGCCATATGCGTTGGTATTCGGTACAGAAGCAGTACTCCCCCTCGAGATAGAATTGCCCTCTCTACGAGTGGCAGTCCACTACGAGCTGACGGGCGAAGAAAATGCTCACCTTCGGCTTGAGGAACTTGATACTCTTGATGAAACCCGGCTCATAGCGCAACAAAATTTGGAGGCCTATAAAGCAAAGATGACGCGCTCATATGAAAGATTGACCCGGCCAAGGACATTCCGCCAAGGCGAACTCGTGCTAGTGGTCAAAAGGCCTATGATCCCTAATCGCGCCAAGCGGGGAAAATTCGAGCCAAACTATGAAGGCCCGTACATCATAGACAAGGTCTACCAGGGTGGAGCCTATCTACTCATGGATATGCATGGTGTAAGGCCTTACAGGCCAATAAATGGTCGATTCCTAAAGAAATACTACGCTTAGCGAGTTACTGCCTAGGTCAATGATAGATGACGACGACTATGTCCGCTCTCTATCTTCCTAAACTCAAATAAGCAGTAGCCAGCCTTCTCCTGGATGGACCGAAACGTCCTTAAACTAACGAAGGACCGAAACGTCCTTAAACTAACGAAGGACCGAAACGTCTTTAAACTACTACCGCAGCATCCTTAGGCTGACGAGATGAATAAAAAAAAGAAAAAGAAAAAAAATATAAATATAATTAAAAATAATAATAAAAACGGTATGTCCATAAGCAAAAAGGGCACGGATGAAAACCCGAAAGGGCTCCGTGAGTAAAAACAGCAGGGCTACCGGCGAGTGCTCGTGAAAACCCGAAAGGGCGCGACCTCGTTAAAAAAAAATAAAAAGAATAAAAAAAAGGTATGTCCATAAGCAAAAAGGGCACGGATGAAAACCCGAAAGGGCTCCGTGAGTAAAAACAGTAGGACCACCGGCGAGTGTTTGTGAAAACCTGAAAGGGCGCAACCTCGTTAAAGGACACTTACAGGGTCCTCTCGACCTTGTAAGGAGAAACCACCGGTGTAAGATCCTTACGACTCACAAGGGAACAACACACTTAGGGATCCCCATGATTCCTAAGGAGAAAATACACTTGCGAGATCCTCACGACTCGTAAGGAGAACTCTCTTATGGGACCCCCACGGCTCATAAGATTTGAAAGTCTTAAGTTACAGAGACCTAAACCCGTACTTAAGCAACCTCCACAACCTTCGATACTGCCCTACAAGGGGCACAATACTGACCCTTGTATACAATCCACGGGCGCGAATAAACATTTTCCTAACCAAGTCCCATCCGTGACTGGGGATATGTACGCATGATGAACAACCCTTATAAGTCCTCTCGACTTACAAGGAGAAAACCCTCTTTTGGATCCTTACGACTTACAGAGGAACATACACTTAGGAATCCTCACGATTCCTAAGGAGAAAATACACCTACAAGATCCTCACGACTTGTAGGGAGAAATACCTTTGTGAGACCCTTACGGCTCATGAAGTTAAAAGCCTTAGTCGACAGGACCTTAACCCTGTTCGCTAAGCCACCTTTGTTCGACATCGACAGAGGCAAATGATGATTCGCTCCTGGCAATATCCCAGTTGTAGCGGTGCTGATGCCGAAATCGGTGTCTAATTTCAGGTTTACAGTGAAAAGCCGGTAGGCCGCACATGCATACTAAACAGCCGAAATGATTGGGCAACTTGCAATAAAAAGCAGCAAGTAAAAACGTATGCATATAAAACAGCCGAAATGATTGGGCAACTCGCAATAAAAAGCAGCGAGTAAAAATAAAATAAATAGCTGAAATGATTGGGCACCGCGAAAAATAGCCGAAATGATTGGGCAATCGCGACCTTCGCGATATAAAAGCTGAAATGATAGAGCATCACGGAAATAAAACAATAAAAATGAATGAAACTTTTGCCCTCCAGTTGAGATCACATCGATCCCTGTACACAATCCAATGGCACAAACAAAAAGAGAACCACACCTTCCCAACAGGCTCCGCCAAAAAGCTAAGCCAAATCTCGACGGTTCACCAACAGCCTGGAGACAACCGCGACATTCGTCTCAATACAGCAGACGCAGTGCCAGCAAACGAAGCGAAGATCAAATTCCTAGCTTCACGGTCTTGACGGTAACTTATATAAAACCTGAAAGACCACCACAGATCAGTTCAACTCAGGGAAACTAGCATCCTTGATGAGAGCCTCCCGATTCGCGTCGGCTCGCAGAGAAACCAGTGTCTCCGCGAGAAATTCCCGATTCATCTCAACCCCGAAGAAACCAGTGTCTTCGGCAAAATCCTTCGACTCAGGGAAACAAGTGTCCTTGACGAAGAAAATCCTGATTCACGTCGGCTCACAGAGAAACCAGCGCCTCCGCGGGAAATTCCCGATTCGTTTCAACCCCAGGGAAACAAGTGTCCTTGGAAAATACCTCAACTCATGGAAACTAGCGTCCTTGATGAGAGCCTCCTGATTCGCGTCGGCTCGCAGAGAAATCAGTGTCTCCGCGAGAAATTCCCGGTTCGTTTCAACCCCGAAGAAACCAGTGTCTTCGGCAAAATCCTTCGACTCAGGAAAACAAGTGTCCTTGACGAAGAAAATACAGATTCGCGCCGGCTCGCAGAAAAACCAGTGTCTCCGCGGGAAATTCCCGGTTCGTTTCAACCCCAGGGAAACAAGTGTCCTTGAAAATACCTCAACTCAGGGAAACTAGCGTCCTTGATGAGAGCCTCCTGATTCGCATCGGCTCGCAGAGAAACCAGTGTCTCCGCGAGAAATTCCTGATTCGTTTCAACCCCGAAGAAACCAGTGTCTTCGGCAAAATCCTTCGACTCAGGGAAACCAGTGTCCTTGATGAGAAAATCCTGATTCGCGTCGACTCGCAGAGAAACCAGTGTCTCCGTGAGAAATTCTCGATTCGTTTCAACACCAGGGAAACAAGTGTCCTTGGCAAACTCCTCAACTCAGGGAAACTAGCGTCCTTGATGAGAGCCTCCTGATTCGCGTCGGATCGCAGAGAAACCAGTGTCTCCGCGAGAAATTCCCGATTCATCTCAACCCCGAAGAAACCAGTGTCTTCGGCAAAATCCTTCGACTCAGGGAAACAAGTGTCCTTGACGAAGAAAATCCTGATTCGTGTCGACTCACAGAGAAACTAGTGTCTCCGTGAGAAATTCTCGATTCGTTTCAACACCAGGGAAACAAGTGTCCTTGGCAGACTCCTCAACTCAGGGAAACTAGCGTCCTTGATGAGAGCCTCCTGATTCGCGTCGGCTCGCAGATAAACCAGTGTCTCCGCGAGAAATTCCCGATCCGTCTCAACACCGAAGAAACCAGTGTCTTCGGCAAAATCCTTCGACTCAGGGAAACAAGTATCCTTGACGAAGAAAATCCTGATTCGTGTCGGCTCGCAGAGAAACCAGCGTCTCCGCGGGAAATTCCTGATTCGTTTCAACACCAGGGAAACAAGTGTCCTTGGCAAACTCCTCAACTCAGGGAAACTAGCGTCCTTGATGAGAGCCTCCTGATTCGCGTCGGCTCGCAGAGAAACCAGTGTCTCCGCGAGAAATTCCCGATTCGTCTCAACTTGCAAGATAAAGCCTCAGGCAGCAGGGATTAAAAAACTTGTTTCCTGAGCAATGGGACCCTGCAAGTCTGTCTAAAATGGCCTCTTGCATATTATTCATGGGTCTCACTCTCCAAAGTCGAATCTCGACAAATAGAGGAACAACCGCTTACGGGTCCTCTCGACTCGTAAGAGGGAAAATTCTCTTGTAGGATCCTTACGACTTATAAGAGAAAATGCACTTAGGAATCCTCACGATTCCTAAGGAGAAAATACACCTACGAGATCCTCTCGATCCGTAGGGAGAAAAGCCTCTATGAGACCCTCACGGCTCATAGAGTTGAAAAGTCTTAGGCGGCAGATCTGAACCTGCGGCCTAAGCCATCGCTATCTCTTGGAAAAACTAAGTTATCTGCCAATTATGTTTATCAAGACAGCATGTTGATAATAAGAGAAGGGAGAAAGTAAAAGAGCATACAAGACATTGCAAAAAAAAAATGTGTATCTTTATTTATTAACTTCAATCAAATACAAGGTGAATCGTACAAAAGAATAAAGAATGGATTCATATTATTTGAAAAAGAAAAATTTTACAAATACATTGATACAAAGGCAGCTACTGGGAAGAAAGCGTCTTAAATAGCTCTATCAGTTGTTCGCACACTTCCTTCCATGCCTTTTCCTGAACGGCCACCACCGCCAGTTCTGCCTCCACCTGAGCTCTTTGCTGCAAGAGAGATGCAAGCTGCTCCCCAACGGCCTGCTGAGCTACTTCGCGGCCTTGGGCATTACGTTCGGCAGCGTCAAGTTTCTGCTTCAAGTTCAGCCCATTTGAGATACGCTCCAGAAGGCCCTCGAAGACAGCCTTCACCTCGGCAGCGTTCGCCTCAACTTCAGCACGTAGGCGAGCAGTTTCGGTTGAAGACTCCTGACACTCCTTCAGCCTTAAAGCTGCTTCTTGTTCCAAATGGCGGAAATGAGAAGTGCTTTGCTCGAGCCATGCTGCCCGTTGAGTACTCACGGCCAAAACCTCAGGGGCAGGACACATCGACTCCAGCTGATGCAGGCGAGCCTCGATCTCCCTGCAGTGATTAACCCAAGACGCAACGATGCCCTCGTCATGGAAATTTACGAGTATCACTAGCATTGGGTTAACCGCCGTAGAAAAATCTGCGGCAGACGTAGGAGTCTCGACGTCGAGTTCCTCGATGTAGTCGCTCAACATGCGCAGACTATTCGCGGCGCCTTTCGAGGACAGACGCCTCAAGAAAGGGCCTGCCGGCATTGTGACACGAGGCTCGAAGGGCGCCGAGATCGGAACGATAGCTAAAAAAAACAAGATACGATTAGAGGACACCATAAGAAAAAAGGGGGGTCATCAATGCGATAGTTTCCTATACCAGCTGCAGCAGGTGGCAAGGCCGGAAGGGCCGGTGGCACGACCGATCTTTCATCCCCCCTTCCATTTGTAGCACTGCAGTCAGGACGAGAAGAAGTTAGAAATAATTCCATCACTGAAAAAGAGAGATATCAGTCGGAAACTATACTCACCAGCGCCACTAGAGGGAGAAGTGAGTTCAGATGGGAAGGAGAAGTGTGGGAGCAACACCTGATAAAGATGGTCAAAAAGCACTCCTGAAAAGACACAACAGTACGACTTTAGTACATAAATTATGTGTCTGAAAGATAAAACTAATAAGTTGCAAACCCATACCTTCCAACATCTTCGATGGTACGAGAGAGGGCTGAGAGGTGACCACCGCCAAGGCAGTAGTTGACGGCGCTCTCTCGAGCAATGGAGCATCGACACTGGCCGCACCTGCGTTAAAAAAAACAAGGGTAAACCTGTCTGGAAAGATTGCAAGATAAAAAAAAGGGACGGCAATCCGAAATTTACCTGATGAGCCTCCAGCCGAGACGGAGGCGTCTCCCTCCTCCATCGACATAAGTCCACCACCCGTGGCCTCAATCCCAGACTCCACGGGGGCCGTCGTCGTGCTCGCGAGGCCAGGAGACGGCGGAGGGCCGTAGGCGGGGAGAGCAATGACCGGAGCATTGCCAGACTCTTGAGAAAGAGCGGTCGGCTCGTCCTCAGGAATCATGTCCACCTCACTCGCTACTCCCTCGGGCTCAGCAGTCGCGGCTGTCTCGTCCGCCGTCGCCACGGGGTCATCGGTCTCAGGCGCTCTGTCCGCTGCTGGCTCAGGCTCGGCATCGGCCACCTGCTCAGGCATAGTTGACGTGACCATTTCGTCAGCCACTAGCTCGGGCCCGGCAATCCCGGTTGTGTCGTCCGCCATCGGCTCGGGTTCGACCAATGCCTCTTCCTCTGGCCCCTCAGGTTCGACGGTCTCCGCCTCCCCCTCGGTAGGACTTGGCCCTGCAGGATAAAATATATAAGAACCGACAGCTTTATTATTCTTACAACAAAATTCTGAAAGAAATATTACCTGAGGTGGACTTATCGTTAGCCTCCCTATTGGCGCGCACCGCCTGTCTGTGAGCTGTAGACAAGACGACCGGGGGCTCTTCTGAGGGAGTATCAGCACGAGGGACGGTGCTTGGGCCCGCTCCAATGGCCAAAGCAGCCCTGCGTGCCTTCGCTTCGCGCCTCAACCGCTTCCTCTCCTCCCGGGCCGTCGCGATGGACCTCTTCGACGCTTCCTTCATCAAGGTGTCGTCGTCCTCGTTTAGAGTTGCCTCCAGAGCCTTCAAGGCATCTCTCATCGGCTCTTCAAGTCGGGTCTCTCGCGGTAGCCCCGAGGAGGCAGAAACATCAGCGGCTGGCCCGGGAAGAGTCTCCGCGTCACCTGGCGGGATCGGCATTGTGGTTCCTGCGATAAAAAAAAGGGGAGATTAGATCGACCATAACACAAGGAGAATAAAGACTTAATGAATCGAAATGTACCAAGGCCTAAGGACGCTCTAAGTCGTTCCTCCTCTTGGAAAGTCTTGAGGGAAGCAGCAATGACTTCTTCAGTGGTGATGCCTGTTTGAAGAAAAGAAAAAAAATGTTAGTCAAAGGCAATAATAAAGATATGATGCAATAAAAAATGCGACTAGTGATAACCCGATTGCGCAAGCTTAGCTAGCCACGCGTCGCGCCTCGCCAATCGCTCTGAAGCTACGATGGCGGCCGCCAAGTCCATGTCATCCGGCGGCATGACTAATCCCCTGTTGGTCCCGTACTCACCCAGGCCTTCGCTATAGGGAGCGTGGGGTTCCTGACCGAACGCAACGTCAGTTGTGAAGAGCGACTTCTTTTTCCTCTTCTGCCCACCAGCCCTAGGTGCACCCTGGATCGACATGCGCTTTGCAGGCACCTTGAGGCGGCGGGTCCCGATGTCCGCGCCCACACCAGACTCCGGCGAAGCCACAACTACTGTCTCCACTGGAGCACAGGGCGCTGGTGGTGCATCCGCAATATCGGGAAGTGGCAATCCGCGTGGAGGACTCTGCGCACGCGGTGGTCCGGCTCTAGCATCTTTCAGCGGAGGAACTACCGGGGTCCTTGGCACCAGAGGTGCTTTGCGGTCGCTACCGGGAGGCACACCCTTACGGTCGACCAGCAGTCGCTTTTCTTCCTTTATGATGGCTCCCATCGAATGATTGTACTATTCTATATATACATTGAGGAGTCGTGGGGCGCAAGCCGGCTCACTGATAAAAAAGTGAGAGCCCGTATTCAGACGCATGAAGTGATGCAGCGCGCTCTCCATCCCTTCTTCAGTAGCAGCAAGTTCCAGTAGAAAAGCCTCCAATGGTACCCCTTGATTGTAGCTCAGTTGTTGGGCGAAACGATGCGGGTTGTATCTCATGAAAATCGCCGCACCGTTTTGCCTAAACACCAGGAAGCCCGGTCTGATGGAATATAGATGGAGGGTCTCCCGGGCCGTCAAAACTGAGGCTCCATCTTTGAAAGTGTCTTGCAATGGCCGCACTATAGTGGTAGATGCCTTTCCAATAGTCAGCACTTTGTCAATGAAAGACACCCCGTCTCCAACGGTGTGGGGGCGAAGGAGCAAACCCCTGGCATTCCGCGGCGATGGAGTCACAATTGATGCGCCAATCAGCTGTATGATTCGAGGGAAGCTGCACTTGTCATAGAACGAGGGCCTTTTGTGCATACCGAAGACGCCCGATGTATGTAGCTCGAGCCATGATACGAAGTAGTGCATCGGGAAGATCACGTGCAGTACCCCAGGCTCATTAGCATCCGCCGCTTGACTGAGGCCGTGATACAGATGTGCCAAGCCGGCGATCCCAACAGCCACTTTTACCCCAATGGTCATCCGGTGAGCTGGGTAAAAGACAGAGGGCCGCATATGGCGAGAATGCATCGGGTGCGCAAACCAACTCAGCCATAGCCCAAAAAATCCTAAGAAGAAGGCCTCCTCGTCCATCCCGGGGGCTGCAACCTCCGCAAACACAGTTGGGGAGTTAGGAAGGAAAAAACCCTTTTGGTCTATCTCCTTCGCCGGCAAGTTATCCAAACCCAGACCGAAAGGGTCATCAAGTGTGGCAAACTTGGCAGCTTCTGCCGAGAGGACGTTTGGGTGAAGGAATCGAGCGATGAAATCCTCAAAGCTAACTCCGCGACTCCCACATTCGATGAAAAGGGCCTCATAGATGTTCAACACTTTGATCAAGCTTGGAAATTGATGTTGAACAGCATTCTCCGGAGTGAGGCCCCTTACTGCCGGCTTAGCACCGAAGACATACTCGTCTGTAGGAAGCAGCTCCTCATAGTGCTCCCTTATAACCGGTAAGCCGGAGACCTCTGTGAATTCCTCCAAAGAAATCGACACTTCCCGGTCCATTGCGAGGAAAGTGTGAGTAGGAATGTTCCACTGCTCCAAAAAGGCCTTAAACCACCAGGTGGGAAGCGTGGGATATTGGAAGAGGGAAACGTAAACAGCAGTGTACAACCCTAACCTTATCAACTGCGACTTCTTCGCCGACAGAATATAGCGAGCCCATGGCAGATAGCCGATCGGGTGGCGGGGGATCAGACCTATGTTGTATGATTGCCTCCAAGGTCGCGCATCGCCTTGACAAATACGGCGTTCCAGGATATCCAAAACCATAGGACGCTGAACCGGAATTGCATCTATAGCAGGATGAAGAAAGCCTTTTGAAGTCCAATCGACCATCTCCACGGCATATTGCACCGGGGGTGCTGGCATAGTGGATCGCCGTAATAGGCTCTGACGACACTGCGCATGAAAATCTCCGTCGACCCATGATTATTTGGTTGTACCACGACCCCCAAAGGTGGAGATTCTTATATTCCGGGTCGTGGTCCCTGATCATAGCTAGGACTTCACGGTCCACGGGCGCTTCGGAAAACCCTTCCTCCGAACGAGCAAATGGGAATGAAGTATCGAAAGACATGGTCACTGCTAGGGAACAAAATTAGCCGTTAATGTTGTAATTCTAACGCTTGGCGTTTAAATTTTTTTAATTAATTAATTAATTAAATTAAAAATTAATTAAAATTAAATTAAAATTAATTACACCACACTGCAGTGCAGTGGGTAGGAGACCAAAGGGGGACCCACAAAATCTGGATGACAATGCATCAGTTAATAAGACAACTCCATCATTGGATGAGATTGTCAATTAATCCCCAAGAGAATATTCTCATTAATGATAAAAAATCTCTAGAGGCAAGGAGAAAATCTTCTCTTTCAGAGCAAAGCTCTGTCACAGAGTGACACTTGTCAAACTCTGGTCTCAGGGGAATAAGATTCTTTAAAAAGAGCCTAGCTCTGTGATAATGATGAGAAAATCTATTAAAAAAAAGTTTTCTTTAAACTCCTAAAAGATCAAAATTTTTTTTGGGATCCTAAAAGATCCATGAAGACTCTTAGGAGTTCTTCAATTTTTTTTTTGGATAAAAAAGATCTACATTTTGATCCATGAACAAAGCTCTGTTCATGGGTTAAAACCCATGAACAAGATCTCTTCAGATCTATGGATTCTTGAGAGCAAAGCTCTGTTTAGATCAAAGATTTATGAGAGCAAAGCTCTGTTGATTAAAATTAATTTAATTTATTTAAGTTAAATTTTATCTAAAAATGTTCTAAGTTCTGAAGAAACAAAAGCAAGGCTCTGAGATTCTTAAGCAAGAGCAAAGCTCTGAAAATCAAATTCTTGAAAATGGTAAGAATTTTTCTAAGGACCAAGGGTCCTATTTATAGGCGCCTGCGCCCTTTCACCTCTCCGGTTGATCCAATGGCTAGGATCTTGCCACCGCAGCACTCACGTGTGCGCCACGTGAGCGCAACGGTGGGGGGGGCATTTGTTTCCCCCAATCAGAGCAAAACTCTGTTTGAATTTCAAAAATTCAAAATTTGAAGCAACGCTTCAAATTTCTTGCGCAGCGCGCAACGCGCCACGGGTCAAAAGCTGATACGTCAGCGCAGCGCCCAAGGCAGCGCGTCCAATCAGAGCAAGGCTCTATTTAAAACAAAAATTAAAGGAAGCAACGCTTCAGTTGCGCAAGCGCTGCGCTGCGCGACACGTGTCAGCGCAGCTGCGCAAGCACTGCGCTGCGCGACACGTGTCAGCGCAAACGCAGTTGCGCTGCGCTCTGCGCTGCGCGACACGTGTCAGCGCAGTTGCGCAAGCGCAGTTGCGCTGCGCTCTGCGCTGCGTGACACGTGTCACGCTCTGGGGTGTTTGCGCCAAACAAAATTAAAATTCTAGTAAGATCCTTCTGTTCTTGTTAAAATATGAAGATTGCTTTCTGTAAAACAGAAGCCCTTGGATCAAAAATCCAACGGTGGGGAAAATTCCCCAAATCACTCAGAGAATGATCTCTTTAACAACCTTAACAAATCTATGGGCACTATATAAAGACCCCTAGACCACAACTCAAAAGAGGATCAACATTGGGAGAGAATCATCAAGAACTTCAACTCTGAAGAAACTTAAAAAGAAACTCAAGAAAAAGGTAAAAACCATTATAAAATAGAAGAATTTCTTCTAATAGATCATTGATCTAAAAAGAAGATCAATGATCTTCAATAAAAAACAAATAATAATAGTGCCTTACACTTTTTTATGAACCATCGGTTCCGGAATCTTAAAAATTCTTTTCTTGAATCCAAAATTGGATCAAGATTTTGAAGCAGTGCCTCGCACTTGCAAAACTGCACTGTTGCGCTCCTAGGTTGATGCAAGCCACCAGAGAGCGCCACGTGTCAGCACCAGGACCACTTGCGCCATGCGCTTTTAAGATAGAGCATCACTCTCTGAAATTGGCGCAACTCACCAGAGCGCGCCACGTGTCAGCAGCGCAACAGCACAGCGCATTGGCGCAGCGCACCGCGCTTGCGCGACACGTGTCACCACCACAAGCGCTTGCGCTCAATGATTGGTGCAAAGCGCCTGACAAATGCACTGCATTATTTACTGAAGGGTCGGGCCCAAATCAAAAAGGCCTAGCAGGCCAAAATAAATTGCGATGCAATAAAAGGGCAGAGCCCAAATAAAATTGATGCTCTGCATCATTTATAAAAGGGCAGAGCCCAAACAAAATAAAATGCAATGCATTAAAAGGGCAGAGCCCAAACAAAATTGATGCTCTGCATCATTTATAAAAGGGCAGAGCCCAAACAAAATAAAATGCAATGCATTAAAAGGGCAGAGCCCAAACAAAATTGATGCTCTGCATCATTTATAAAAGGGCAGAGCCCAAACAAAATAAGAAATGCAATGCATTATTTAAAAAGGGGCAAAGCCCTAGCACAGGCCTAATAGGCCAAAGATAAATAAAAACGTTGAATATTCCCAACTGGACTTAGCCCAATCATGGCCGTAAGTTCTCAAATTAAATTGACTGAGCACGGCTGCTCTCCTAAATCAATTTACATCCGGTTCGAGGGTACATCTCCGAACTCCTCTGATTCCTATCGTTGTAATCCTTCAACGATGTCAGAGAGGTGACGGGTCCCGACAACCACACATCAACACGGACTGTGGGGTCCTTAAACCCACGGACTTATGCGTCCTTAAACTAAGATACGGACTGTGGGGTCTTTAAACCCATGGACTTATGCGTCCTTAAACTACATATGGACCACCATGTCCCTAAATTGGAATATGGACCGAAATGTCCTTAAACTACCTATGGACCACTACGTCCCTAAACTGGAACAATAGAGCCTCCAAACGCTCTTTTGTCGGATCCAAACGATCCCGTTAAGTTGATCTTAGTCTCAAATCAGACTAACGTATCCTTGACGAACGTTTAAGTTGATCTTAGCCTCAATATGGTTAATGTATCCTTAAACTAAAACACCAAACCCAAATCTAAGTAAATACGGATTTGGACCAATCCACGTCCTACGGGCGACGGCATAACTTAGTCTCCGTATACAATCCATGGGCATCCACAAACAAAACAAACACACACGACACGAAGTGAAATTCTGGAGAAGGAGAAAGTGGCTACCGCGATGCGGTAGCGTAATTAACTGTAGGGGCTTGTGCCTGCAGGGAAGAGCGTCCCCACAATCAAAAACCCCTCAAACGAGGAGGAATCTGACGAAGTCTGCTACATCGGCCGCACCCGTCTAAACCTCCGATACATGGTGCCATAAATCAACTTGGCATCTTCGGAGTGGTAGACGGGTAAAACCAAATAGCATCTGCCCCAAATCTCAGGCAAGACGTCTCTGTCGCGCCGCCATTCGGAGGGGAACAAGTTTCATTCATTTTTATTGTTTTATTTCCGCGATGCTCTATCATTTCAGCTTTTATATCGCGAAGGTCGCGATTGCCCAATCATTTCGGCTATTTTTCGCGGTGCCCAATCATTTCGCCTATTTATTTTATTTTTACTCGCTACTTTTTGTTGCGAGCTGCCTAATCATTTCGGCTATTTCGTATGCATGTGCGGCTTGCTGACTTTTCACCTTAAACCTGAAATTAGACACCGATTTCGGCATCAGCACCGCTACAACTGGGATATTGCCAAGAGCGAATTATCATTTGCCTCTGTCGATGTCGAACAAAGATGGCTTAGCGAACAGGGTTAAGGTCCTGTTGACTAAGGCTTTTGACTTCATGAGCCGTAAGGGTCCCACAAAGGTATTTCTCCCTACAAGTCGTGAGGATCTTGTAGGTGTATTTTCTTCTTAAGAATCGTGAGGATTCCTAAGTGTATGTTCCTCTGTAAGTCGTAAGGATCCTACAAGAGGGTTTTCTCCTTGTAAGTCGAGAGGACTTACAAGGGTTGTTCACCATGCGAACATATCCCCAGTCACGGATAGGACTTGGTTAGGAAAATGTTTATTCGCGCCCGTGGATTGTATACAAGGGTCAGTATTGAACCACTTGTAGGGCAAAATCAATGGTTGTGGAGGTTGCTTAAGCACAGGTTTAGGTCTCTGTAACTTAAGACTTTCAAATCTTATGAGCCGTGAGGGTCCCATAAGAGAGTTCTCCTTACGAGTCATGAGGATCTCGCAAGTGTATTTTCTCCTTAGGAATCATGGGGATCCCTAAGTGTGTTGCTCCCTTGTGAGTCGTAAGGATCTCACGCGGGTGGTTTCTCCTTACAAGGTCGAAAGGACCCTGTAAATGTCCTTTAACGAAGTTGCGCCCTTTCAGGTTTTCACAAACACTCGCCGGTAGTCCTGCTATTTTTACTCATGGAGCCCTTTCGGGTTTTCATCCGTGCCCATTTTGCTTATAGATATACCGTTTTTTTTTATTCTTTTTATTCTCTACTTCTTTTTTTTTTAAACGAGGTCGCGCCCTTTCGGGTTTTCACGAACACTCGCCGGTAGCCCTGCTGTTTTTACTCACGGAGCCCTTTCGGGTTTTCATCCGTACCCATTTTGCTTATGGACATACCGTTTATTATATTTTTTCTTTTATATTTTTTTATATATTTTTTTTATACATCTCTTCAGCCTAAGGATGTTGCGGTAGTAGTTTAAAGACGTTTCGGTACTTCGTTAGTTTAAGGACGTTTCGGTCCGACATTAGTTTAAGGACGTTTTGGTCCACCATTAGTTTAAGGACATTTCGGTCCGCCATTAGTTTATGGACGTTTCGGTCCGTGGTTAGTTTAAAGACGTTTCGGTCCGTCCAGGAGAAGGCTGGCTACTGCTTATAAAGTTTGAGCTTAGGAAGATAGCGAGCGGACATAGTCGTCGTCATCTATCATTGACCTAGGCGGTAACTCGCTAAGCGTAGTATTTCTTTAGGAAGCGACCATTTATTGGCCTAAAAGGCCTTTCGCCGTGCATATCCATGAGTAGATAGGCTCCACCCTGGTAGACCTTGTCTATGATGTACGGGCCTTCATAGTTTGGCTCGAATTTTCCCCGCTTGGCGCGATTGGGGATCATAGGTCTTTTGACCACTAGCACGAGTTCGCCTTGGCGGAATGTCCTCGGCCGGGTCAATCTTTCATATGAGCGCGTCATCTTTGCTTTATAGGCCTCCAGATTTTGTTGCGCTATGAGCCGTGTTTCATCAAGGGCATCAAGCTCCTCAAGTCGAAGGTGAGAATTTTCTTCGTCCGTCAGCTCGTAGTGGACTGCCACCCGTAGAGAAGGTAACTCTTTCTCGAGGGGGAGTACTTCTTCTGTACCGAATACCAATGCGTACGGCGTTGTGTTCGTGGCTGTCTTGAACGTAGTTCAATATGCCCAGAGAGCTTCTTGCAGTCTCTCGTGCCAGTCCTTCTTATTTCGGGACACCGTTTTCTTCATGATCTTTATCAAGGTCTTGTTGAAGTCCTCGGCTAGACCATTAGCTCGCGGATTATAAACTGAGGAATATCTCCAGTCTATATTATACTGCTGCGCGAAGCAACTGATCTTGTGGCTTCTGTAAGCTGGCCCGTTATCGGAGATGATCCGTCGCGGAGTTCCAAACCGATAAATGACGTGCGTCTTGAAGAAATGGAGGATATTCTCCGTTTTCACTTCCCTCAACGGTACCGCTTCTGCCCATTTGGAGAAGTAGTCAGTCGTCGCCAGGATGAAACGATGTCCTCTAGACGATACTGGTTCGATGGGGCCGACTATGTCAGTTCCCTACATTTCGAATGGCCAGCTCGCCACTGTCGGGTGTAGAGGATTTGGGTGTTGATGGATGAAGTCCCCATGAATTTGGCATGAGTGGCACTGCTTCGCATACTCAAGGCAGTCTTGAATCATCGTAGGCCAGTAGTAGCCCATCCGTTTGATCTTCAACTTCATCTTTGGGCCTGCTTGGTGAGAACCGCAGAGTCCGTCGTGAACTTCCTGAACGACTCTTTTCGCTTCGTCAGGTCCCAGACATCTCAACCACAGAGAATCAAATGACCTCTTATACAGAGTATCATTGACGAAGGCGAAAGACAGAGCTCGTTTCATAAGCTGATGTCTTGAGGACGCATCTTCAGGCGTTCGACGGTATTTGAAGTAGTTTATAAAGACTTCTCTCCAATCCTCGGTATTTTCCCGATCTTTTATTTGCAGGGTCGTCTGCTCAGTCGCTCCCTTTTCTTCGGATGATTCCGGAGATATTTCCGCTGGGGCAAGTACCCGACGGCTTTGTACCACGATTCTTACGTCATCGAGGTTCTCATCAGCCAGTTCCTTAGCGAGCTTGGCCAATGCGTCCGCTTTGCTGTTTTCCGCGCGCGGTATGTTTTCCAAAGTATAGGAAGGGATTTGGTTCAACAGTTGCTGCATCTTTTCGCCGTACTTCACCAGCTCTGGCTTGCACATTTGGTAGTCGCCGTTTACTTGACTAACGACTAGTTGGGAATCTCCGTATATGAGGAGGTTTTCAATTCCCATGTCGATGGTGATCACGAGGCCTGCTATCAAAGCTTCGTATTCGGCTTCATTGTTTGTCCTCGGCTCTGTTAGGGAGAAAGCAAAGCGCATTATCACTCCTTGTGGAGTTACAAAGATGAGTCCTACTCCCAATTTAATTATAGGTGTACTTTGTTTACGCTTCTTCACGGAGGATGCTCCATCGAAATAAAGCTCCCATCGGGTATCACCACCGTCGATCGCATCAAACGCATGTTCGTCCGGAAGATCGCAATTCAAAGAAGAATCGGCGGGTATCGGATGCTCAGCGAGGAAGTCGGTGATGGCCTGGCTTTTCACTGCCTTGAGAGGTTGATAAGTTATCGAGAACTCCATCAAGAGCAGGGTCCATTTAGCGAGTCGTCCCGTCAATATGGCCTTCAACATCAAATATTTAAGAGGGTCCACCTTCGAAATGAGACGGACCTCATGCGCCAACGCATAGTGCCTGAGTTTTGTTATCGCGAAGATCAACGCGAGGCAGTGTTTTTCAATAGGGGAATAGTTGCTTTCTGCCCCCAGTAGAACTCGACTCAAGTAATAGAAAGCTCTCTCCTTCCCTTGATCGTTCTCTTGTGCCCATAATGCACCTAAGGCACCTTCGATGGCGGTTGTATAAAGGATGAGGGGTTTTCCCTTAACCGGAGCAGCTAACACTGGCGGATTCTGGAGGTACTGCTTGATTTCGTCCAGCGCGTCTTGGCATTTATGATCCCAGACGAACGGGGTTCCCTTCTTCATCAGGTGGCTGTAAAGACGGCACTTGCCTGAAAGGTTGGCTATAAATCGCCGTATATACGCGAGCTTCCCTTGGAGAGACCGCAGCTGTTTGAGAGTCCTTGGCGGAGGTATTTCCATGATCGCCTTGATCTTTGACGGATCTATTTCGATACCTCGGTGTCGGACGATGAATCCTAGGAATTTGCCTGAGGAAACCCCGAATGCGCACTTGAGAGGGTTCATCTTCGAGTTGTATTGTCGAAGGCGTTGAAATATGGTCTTCAGATGTTCTAAATGTTCCTCATATGATTTGCTTTTAACCACGAGGTTGTCGATATAACATTCGACAATTTCATGTATAAGGTCATCGAAGATCTTCGTCATGGCCCTTTGATAGGTGGCACCGGCGTTCTTTAGACCGAAGGGCATCACCTTGTAGCAGAATATACCTAAAGGAGTCCTGAAGGCGGTGTGCTTCTGGTCTTCGGGATGTATCTTTATCTGATTATACCCTAATGAGCCATCCATGAAGGAGAAAACCTCATGAGTGGACGTATTGTCTATCATCAGTTCGGTGACTGGCACTGGGAAATCGTCCTTCGGGCAGCCTTTATTGAGATCCCAAAAGTCCACGCATATGCGCACTGTCCCATTTTTCTTCATCACCGGGACGATGTTGGCGATCCATTCAGGATATTGAACCTCCTGGATTAAGCCAGAGTCGATCAGCTTCTTGACCTCAGCATTGATACCCATCTCAAGCTCGAGCCGCATTCTTCTTGGCGCCTGTTTGACCGGCTTGGCGTCCGAAGATATTGCTAATTTGTGCACAGCAATTTCTGGATCTAGTCCCGGCATTTCGGAATAGTTCCATGCGAAGCAATCTTTATGCTGCATAAGCAGGTCTTTTAATGAAGCCACCCTCTCTTCAGACAGCAGATCACTAATGAATGTCGGTCGTGGGTCATTCGCCGTCCCCAACTCAATTTTCTTGAGGTTATCCGCAGTGGTATGTATTCCATCCTCCAGCTCTTTCGGTGCTGGTGGAAATTCTGAGATTACCTCATCGTCGCTGTTTTCGAAGCACCAGGGAAGGTCATCCATATTCTCGGGCTCTTCTTTTGATATCGTTATCATATGACAAGTATGAATTCGCTTCCAAGCCCAATGTGGAACTGGTTCTGCTCTCGTGGCTTTGAGTTCGTGCTTCTGTGGCGGCGTTACCCTCCAGTTGTCAAACAGAGCGAACTTGCCATGCTGATACTGATCTTTGACCCAATTCTTGAAGGTGAAGCAGTCTTCGAGAGGGTGCCCTATTACTCGGTGATAAGAGCAATAGTTCGGGTGAGAGACGTCGCTTGCTTGTTCGGGGTATTTAGACTCCGGCAGTGTAAGCATCTAATGTTTTAGAGCGAGGTCAAGTATTTTCTTCGTCTTGTCCCGAGGAAAAGAGTACGCTCGACCCATTTTCCTCATGAGGGATAAATCGGAACCGCTCGATTCCCGCTTGCGTGGCTTCTTAGTCCCGCTTTGTTGCTGTTGAGCGTCTTTTTCGCGTTTCGACTTGTTTCTACCTCTGCGTCGAGCCTTTTTTATAACAGGTTGACAGGGAGCGGCATTTTCATCTTTCACAGCCTGTTGGAGGAGGCGTTGCGTTTTGGCTTTCTCGTAGATGGCCATTTCGTGGTTATGGTCGTCTCGGACTTTTTGGCCAGCTTCCCTTATAAACTTGTCCATTTTTTCTTCGAACGACGGACTAGGCACTTTTGCATCAGGAACTTTTACTAGTTCAGGATTAGCATCTTTCCATTGAGCATCCGCTTCTTCATCGAAGTCATGCACGACGTAGCAACCGTGGAGTAGCTCTCGTTTCTTGGACCGAATGTATCCAAGCCCGATTGTTTCCATTCTCCCATTAGGCAACTTGTGTTGAGTCCCGGAAATGTTCCAGACCTTGTCATAAAACTTGGCTTTTCGAGCGGCCTGTTTAAAGGATATCCCTTGGCGCTTCAATAGCCTTTTCAAGCCTTCTGTATAATATCTGGGGAGACGGATGGGCTGAAGCCTGTTAAGCGTAGAATCCGCACCGTGCCAGATTTCTTTCTCCACTTTGGTTTCCTCAGAGCGGTAGAATAGAATTTCTTTTTCACCTTCTCGCCTGGGAGGGATATAGAATGTCCGCAGCTCCTCTACACTGTAGATATCAAGTGCATCCAGTTCTTTATGGTGTTTAAGTGGAACCATGGCGACTTGCAGACTTTGCTCTTCGTCAACGGACGTTTGTATTGAAGGTCGAGCAGAGAATACAGCATGGACCTCATCTTCCGAGTCGCTACCAAAGATCAACGTAGGAGCAGATGGTCCCGGCTTGTTGTGTTGGGGTGGACCTGAATAAATTATCTCCTCTTCCTCTTCGGTATCACTGTCGAAGACAGGGATGGTGGCGTTAGCTTTGTTCTCCGGCTTGTGACACCTCTCCGTGTCTTCGAAATCCGGTAAGAAGTATTTACCATCTTCATATTTGCGGACTTCGTTCACAGAGAACGGGTTCAGTTCTCCCATCACGGTATACTCGAGACCATCCTTAAAATACTTCATACACTGATGTTGTGTAGAAGGGATGATGTTGTACTCGTGTAACCATGGTCGGCCGAGCAGAGCATTGTAGCATGTCTTGGCGTCTATGACGTGGAACTTAATGTCCGTGACGAGTAGCCCAAAGTGTAGCGTCAGTATCACAGGCCCAAGAGTTCTTGATGATTGGGAGTCGAACCCGGAGATGGTGATCTTGTCCCGAGTAAGGTGCTGGACGCTCATGCAGATTTCTTTTAACACCCGCACATTGAGGAGATTAACTAAGGATCCATTGTCGACCAGAATTTTGCCTATCTTTATATTGTAGCAGTATCCTGAGACATAGAGGGGGAGATTGTGTTCGCACGTCCCAAGGAGAAGATCTTCATCGCCAAAAGTGATATCGGCCGTGTGCACTTCCTCCAATTCATCCTTCATTTTTTCTTCGGCCAGGAAAGCTTGGAATTGCTCCGGCTCCTGTAGTGCCTTGATTAATGAATTTCTCGCCTCTTTTGATAGTAAAAGGGCGTCAAGAATGCTAAGCTGCGAGGGTAGCTTTCTCAAGTGTGCCAGAACATTGTAGTCCACCTTATTTCTCTTTGGCGGGTCCTTGGCAGTTAGCTCTACCATGACTTGGTCATCTAGGGCGATATCCTCAGAGACATTTTCTTTCCCTTTATCTTTTTTGTTTGAGGGTCCGAGATTCTTTTCGGGCAGCGTCCGATTACGCAGCCTGATATTTTCACAGACCTTCTGCTCTTCTTCTTTTCCTGAGGTGGATTCTTTAAAGAGGGGGCTAAGAACCATTTCTTCGTCAGAATCGCTCCCGAATGTGAGAACTTGTGATCCGCCGGCGTTAACCATGCGACAATTGCCGGTAGTTCTGTTAAGCCGCTCGGTCGTACCTTTCTGCTCCCGGTGAGTTTTGCGCTTCTCCCGCTTAAAATGTTGTCGATGAGCAACATATCCTTGCCACCATCTATTGAAAGCTTTGCACTCTTCAGTGGGGTGTGAAATCTTCTGAACATACAAGCAGTAGGAGGGGTGCATTTCCACTTTGCCAGTAATGCTTCCTTCAGAGGATGGTAGCTTCATGCCCATTGATATGGCCTTAGTAAACCTTTTCCTCGTCTTGAATTTGCTTCTATCCGCGGTGGATGTATTTTGCTCCAGCGGGAGTGTCTCAACTCTTTCATCAAGTCGCTGGCGCTTGGCCTTTTCAAATATGACCGCCTCGCGTTCCCGATCAACTTTACTTTTCAACATAGCTTCATTGAGGAATGCGTCAATTATTTCATGCGATGGCCCCAGAAATTCCGGTTTAGGATCTGCCCCCAGCTTTTCAGTGCAAGGAGTTCTCTCATCGTCTGTAAACGAATGGAAGATCATATGGCAGCTCGCCACATATTCCTCAGATTCATCCGACGAACTCTCCCCCTCATCTTCCTCTTGGAAGACGTGGTTGAGGAACTCTTGGAGTGTGATGGGAGTCCATGCTTTCTGGTTATATTCCTCCAGCGCGTCAATTTGTTTTTGTAAGTCCGTGCGCTTGTCGCCAGGCTTCACAGGCTTCTTGGATTTCTTCTTCTTCTTCTTCATAGATTTTGACGGCTGGTTGTGAGTGCTTGGGCCACCACCATCGGTCTTTGGAGTTGGACGCGGCTCCAACTTCCCCTCAATGACTTGCGGTTCTAACGGGTTCTTCCACCTGATCGCTGGGCATGTTTGAAGATCGTTCAGCATCCTCTTTGTTTTAGCTGATAGCACAATCTCCCATGGGGCTTCTTCAACGAGAGAGCACGTTGCCCCCGGCGTATTCATCCTTTTAGAGGCGTGAGGCTGCGGCGGATTCACCTTCCATCTGTCGGACAACGCGAACTTACCCTGTTGGTACTGGTCTTCAATCCAATTTTTGAAGACGTAGCAATCTTCGATCGGATGATCTAGTACTCGGTGATAGGGACAGTAGTTGGGCTCATTGACATCATTTGGTTGCGACGGACGTTTTGGATCCGGCAGATTTATGAGTCGGTTGCGCAACGCCAGCTCGAATAATCTTCTCGTTTTATCTCGGGGAAACGAGTAAGGACGTCCTAGCCTCTCCTCAAGGGGTACGTGCAGACGCATATTATTTTGACGGACGACCGGCTTCAAGTTGCTCGGCTGTTGTTGAGCATTAGCGACAACGATCGCTTTCCCCTTCCCCTTCTCATTTCGGGAGTCCGGCTTTGGAAGAGGGGGTTTATGGCCCATCTGATCCATTTGCGCTAGCTTGTCGATCAGGGCCTGGAAGGTAGTCGGCTTGAAGAACATTATAAATTGCGAGATGGTTGCTTGCGGATCAAGGATTCCCACAAACATACCCACTGCAGGAGCTTCTTCAATGCGTTGCTCACATTTTGACCATAAGTTCCGCCACCGTATAGCATATTGGACCCATGTCTCGCCTGGCTTCACCCTGGCATTAATCAATGCCGTCATCGGGGTGCGTTCGCTGGCGCTTGCAAAACGCTGGGTAAACAGCAGCTCCATCTCCGCAAATGTCTTGATAGAGTCGTTTGGGAGCTCAGAATACCACTCGAATGCTGTATCTGACAAGCTGCCGACGAACTGGCGAAGCAACAGTTTGTCATCACCGCCGGTGTTGCCGCAAAGCACTCTGAACTGGGCAACATGCTGGTGGGGATTGCCTGTCCCCTTATTGACATGGAATTTGGGTATTGTATAGCCCGGCGGGTACTTTATCTGATCGTACCAGCTCGGATATGGTCGTCCCGTTTTTACGACCTGACTGGCTGCTTCAGTCGCATGATGAACCCGTATCTGTTGGGCTATATATTCGTCCAAGTCGGCTTTGGAGATTGTCTCCTCCTTGGCTGTTGACAGAGCCGGTGGAGGATTTGACGTTTCTCCCCTATCGTCTTCAAGGACGATCGGGGGATCTTCAACTGGAGGATCTTGTTGGATCATCATTCCCACCATGTCTTGGAACAGGAGGGTCATTCGCTTTATAGTGGCTGCTTGTTCAGCAGCCTCTTTATCCTTCTTCTCCAATATCTGACGAAGGAATTCAGCGTCAGTTTCTTGCTCCTGGCGTTCATCGGAGGACGCTTCAGGACTTTCTTTTGGCCCAGTGAGTGCGGCCATCGCGTTCATCATGTCCTGGAGCTTTTTCTGTTGCTCCTGAGCTTTGGTCACTGACCGTGTAAGCGGTCGATGACCTGTAGATGCACGGTTGTCCTCTTTTCCAGACGCCATGTAGACGGTATGAACCACCATGCCCCCAGACTTAGGGCGTTTGGACTCGCCGCCCTTGGCATTGGCCGTAGGCTGGGAATTTTCTCTAGCCTCCTTCTCTTATGGGCCGTTGAAGTTGAGGGGGCCGTTGCAGCAGGCACCCTGGTGGTGGTCGTCCTTTGCTGTTTGTCCGGACGGTTCTTTTCTTCTTGCACTTTTGCCCTTTTCTGTTGGCGAAAGTGATTTTGGTCGATTACCGAGTCCTGAACTCTCCGCCAGACCTTATAAATCCTGGAGGACAGCCGTTGAGGGGGCTGCTCTAGTTTCGTTTCCGGAACCCTCTCCGTAGGTGGAGGAGATCTTTTCAGCATAGCAGTTGGAGAGTTCTTACGCACCCTCTTTAACGGTTCGAAGCTGTTCCCAGTTGGAACAGCAGCATCAACTTCCACCATTAGAGCGGGTGGAGTTAGCCCCGAGAGGGAGTTGCCCCCAGCCTTCCTTACTCGGCGCCAGTGGCGACGTCGAGCATGACGAGCCGTTGGGACTGGCTCGGCGATAGGGACAGCTTCATCTTGCCCCCTGTCCGAATGAGGCGCTGCTGGTGCCAGCCTCTTAAAGATTGAGGTCGTCCTATGAGTGGCAATATTCAATCTGTCAAAGACAGATCCTCTAGCAGGGGCAGGAGCTGGAATAGTCAGCCTTGAAAAGACTGACTCCTTGACAGGATAAGCCGCTTTGGCGACTTCGGGAGCAGCCGTCTTCTTTGGGATGGCCTTCTCAGGTATCATGGGCTTTTTGGCGGGCCCTTTGGAGTTCAGGCTCAATCTGGTGAAGACCGAGGAGTTGGATGACCCGTTGAGAGGGGCCGTGGGAGTAGCAAATCGATCGAAGACCGACTTCTTTGAAGCTTCCGGTATGGGTATTGGAAGGGTGAAGCTTGCAGGAGGGATCATGGTCCCGAAAAACAGGCCGGTGGTGGCCTGAGTCACTTTCTCCACAGGCGTAGTAAGGACGGAGGCCGCTTGAGGCCCATATGCTATACCTCCAGGTGAGGTGGAGCGTCGGTTGCATTGGCACTTCGAGCAATTCGAGCAATTGGAGGCCATTGATGCTTGATTTCTGCGCCAGGCAAAAGACCAAATCTTAGTAACTTGCAACCCTAAGGCAACCATTAACAAACCGCGATTCGTTCGCGAAGACGACACACAAAGTGTGGAGTGGAAAGAGGAAAAGGTCCCACCGGGCGTGCCAGAATCTGTTCCCCTCCGAATGACGGCGCAAGACGTGAGGGCGTCTTGCCTGAGATTCGGGGCAGATGCTATATGGTTTTATCCGCCTACCTCTCCGAAGATGCCAAGTTGATTTTTGGCACCGTGTATCGGAGGTTTCGACGGATGCGGCCGATGTAGCAGACTTCATCAGATTCCCCCTCGTTTGAGGGGTTTTTGATTGCGGGGACGCTCTTCCCTGCAAGCGCAAGCCCCTGCAGTTAATTACATTACCGCATCGCGGTAACCACTTTCTCCTTCTCCAGAATTTCACTCCGTGTCGTATGTGTTTGTTTCGTTTGTGGATGCCCGTGGATTGTATACGGAGACTAAGTTATGCCGTCGCCCGCAGGACGTGGATTAGTCCAAATCCGTATTTACTTAAATTTGGGTTTGGTGTTTTAGTTTAAGGATAGGTTAGCCATATTGAGGCTAAGATCAACTTAAACGTTCGTTAAGGATACGTTAGTCTGATTCGAGACTAAGATCAACTTAACGGGATCGTTTGGATCCGACAAGAGAGCAATAGGCTCTATTGTTCCAGTTTAGGGACGTAGTGGTCCATAGGTAGTTTAGGGACATGGTGGTCCATTGCCAGTTTAGGGACATGGTGGTCCACTGGTAGTTTAAGGACGCATAAGTCCATGGGTTTAAGGACCCCACAGTCCGTATCTTGGTTTAAGGACGCATAAGTCCATGAGTTTAAGGACCCCACAGTCCGTATCTTGGTTTAAGGACGCATAAGTCCATGAGTTTAAGGACCCCACAGTCCGTGTTGATGTGTGGTTGTCGGGACCCGTCACCTCTCTGACGTCGTTGAAGGATTACAACGATATGAGTCAGAGAAGTTCGGAGATGTACCCTCGAACCGGATGTAAATTGATTTAGGAGAGCAGCCGTGCTCAGTCAATTTAATTTGAGGACTTATGGCCATGATTGGGCTAAGTCCAGTTGGGAATATTCAATGTTTTTATTTATCTTTGGCCTATTAAGCCTGTGCTAGGGCTTTGCCCCTTTTTAATAATGCACTGCATTTTGTTTTGTTTGGGCTCTGCTCTTTTATAAATGATGCAGAGCATCTGCTTTGTTTGGGCTCTGCCCTTTTAATGTATTGCATTTTATTTGGCCTGTTAGGCCTTTTTTAATTTAGCTTGGCCCTTTAGTAAATAATGCAGTGCATTAATTGTCTGATATTGGCTTGTCAGGCGCTTTGCGCCAATCATTGAGCGCAAGCTCATATGGAGGTGACACGTGTCACGCTCTGATGAGCGCGAGTGCAACAGCGCAGTGGCTGCGTCAGTGCGCTGCGCTGTTGCGCCGCTGACACGTGGCGCTCTCTGGTGGCTTGCGCCAACCCAGGAGCGCAACAATGCAGTTTTGCAAGTGCAAGGCACTGTTTCAATAACTTGATCCAATTTTGGATTCAAGAAAAGAATTTTTCTGAAATTCCAGAACCAATGGTTCATAAAATGTGCAAGGCACTGTTATTATTTATTTTTTATTAAAGATCATTGATCTTGTTCTTAGATCAATGATCTATCCAGAAGAAATTCTTCTATTATAAAGGTTTTTTTACCTTTTTCTTGAGTTCTTTTCAAAATTCTTCAGAGTTCTCTCTGTTTTGAAGTTCTTGATCTCTCACGATGTTGATGATCTTTTGAATTGGGGTCTAGGGGTCTTTATATAGTGCCCATAAATTTGGTAAGTTTGTTAAAAAGATCATTCTCTGAGTGATTTGGGGAATTTTCTCCACCGTTGGGTTTTTGATCCAAGGGCTTCTGTTTTACAGAAGACAATTTTCTTGTTTTAACAAGAACAGAAGGATCTTACTAGAATTTTAATTCTGTTTGGCGCAAACGCCCCAGCGCATGACACGTGTCACGCAGCGCAGAGCGCAGCGCAACTGCGCTGCCACGTGTCGCGCAGCGCTTGCGCTGACGCAGCTGCGCTGACACGTGTCGCGCAGCGCAGCACTTGTGCAACTGAAGCGTTGCCTCAATTAATTTTTGTTTTAAATAGAGCCTTGCTCTGATTGGGCGCGCTGCCTTGGGCGCTGCGCTGTCGTATCAATTTCTGACACGTGGCGCGTCGCGCGCAGCGCACAGGATTTGAAGCGTTGCTTCAATTTTTGAATTTTTGAAATTCAAACAGAGCTTTGCTCTGATTGGGGAAAACAACATATGTGCTCCTGCCCTGTTTTGCCTGAGCCAAGAAACCTCTGTGTAGGACTCTAAAGAATCGTCAATTCGCCGGCAGTGGGTGATGATTATATCAAACACCCACAAGCTGCAAGTGGTCAGCTAAACGTAACAGCCACCCAGGTATTGGGCGATCAGAAGATCAACAAGTAAGCCTGTACATTCTCCTGTGAATCCAATTAGTAACACTACCGTACAGTCCGGTCTCTTCGTCTGATATGTCGCATATCTAGTTTAGGGGTGGTAAACGTCAGACCCCTGTAACCGATAAGTCGTGTCAATGTGAGGCTCATAACAGGTCGAGAAACTACTGATAACACTTACCAGTAGCACTCTATATCAGCCATGACCAGGGACTTCCAGTTATAGCCAATCGTACACAGCACAACATCAACTCCCTATACCGGGAGAGACAAATCCCCTCATATCGCTCATTGCCTCCATGTGATTCGGGACTGTACCCAAAAGCCACCGTTTTGCACGCCCTCTTGGACGTGGTATGATGCAAATCAAAGCACGGTGGGAATCACATAAGACTCTATGACGATCTCGGGTCTACAGACTAACCTGTAGCAGTGTCACCAGAGAACTGCCATCTGACGTGAGGTATAATACCATCTGGGAGTTCTCGGCGAGTCCGTCCAGTGTACCTAGTCTCCACTGAGCACCCGTACACCATCTCTGATGTCAAACACCAATGGATATGGGATCATCCATGCCCATCATATGGGTCAAGATGCGTATACGCTAGTCTACACTGGTGTATCGATGCCGTGTCTCAATACACCCTCGACTAGGAACGGTTATAGGATGTACTCATTGACTACCCTGGCCCCACTAGTATGATCTTATCATAGTCCCAATAGTCGAGTACATATCCTAAGGGTTTTATCAACATGTGAGAGCAAGACAGTAAACTAATACAAGTCAACATGTTAAGACAAAGTGAAACCAAATAACATACTATTATGTCGAGCAAGAAAGTCCTCTCTATATATATCCAAGCATCCACTATAATATACATCATATGTACAATAATGGCCTCTAGGGCATATACATAACTAACAATCTCTCACTTGCACTAAGGCCAGCTGTTGTAGTATCTCATACCTAACATCCCGAAGAGTCTCTCATAATGTATTTAGGGAATGGCCTTTGTGAATGGATCCGCAGTGTTGTCCTTCGTATCAACTCTCCTGACCTCAATCTCCCGGCGATCAACTATCTCCCGGATCAGGTGATACCGCCTCAGAATATTTCTGGACTTCTGATGAGACCTGGGTTCCTTGGCCAAAGCCACAGCTCCATTGTTATCACAATACAAAGGCATTGGACGCTCAATGGACGGAACCACACCAAGTTCAGTGATGAACTTCTTCATCCAGACAGTCTCTTTGGCGGCATCGTTGGCAGCGATGTATTCAGCCACCATCGTCGAGTCTGCAACGGTTTCCTATTTGGAACTCTTCCAACACACCGCCCCTCCATTGAGGATAAAGACAAATCCCGAGTGCGACTTAGAGTCGTCCTTATCACTTTGGAAGCTCGAATCGGTAAAGGACTCTACATGGAGTTCTCTGTTACCATACACCAAGAACATCTCTTTAGTCCTTCTCAAGTACTTGAGAATGTTCTTCACAGCTATCCATTGACTCTCTCCAGGATCTGCTTGATACCTACTCACTACACTTAGTGAGTATGCTACATCGGGTCTGGTACATAGCATCGCATACATGATAGAGCCTACTGCCGAAGCATAGGGTATCCCTTGCATGCGAGCTCTTTCCAAATCAGTCTTGGGAGACATCTCTTTGGAAAGAGTGAGTCCAGAGATCGTGGGTTGGTTCCCATGCTTGGATTCTTCCATACTAAACATTTTTAGTATGGTGTCAATGTACCTAGATTGGGACAATCCCAGTATCCGTTTAGATCTATCTCTATAGATCTTTATTCCCAGTATGCATGAGGCATCACCTAGATCTTTCATTGAGAATCTTTTTGATAAGAAGAGCTTGACCGAGTGCAGCATAGGAACATCATTCCCTATCAAGAGTATGTCATCCATGTACAATACGAGGAAGACAACCTTACTCTCTGCAACCTTCTTGTATATACAAGGTTCATCTACGTTTTTGATGAAGTCAAACTCTTTGACTACAACATCAAAGTAGATGTTCCAACTCCGCGATACTTGCTTTAACCCATAAATGGATTTAAGTAGCTTGCACACCTTTCCGCTGCTCCCACTTTCTACGAAGCTCTCTGGCTGAGTCATGTATACGCACTCCTCTAAATCACCATTTAGAAAGACGGTCTTAACATCCATTTGCCAGATTTCATAGTCATGGTATGCAACAATGGCAAGTAAGATCCGGATGGACTTAAGCATAGCCACTGGAGAAAAGGTTTTGTCATAATCCACACCTGGTCGTTGACGAAAACCCTTTGCAACAAGTATAGCTTTGAAAGTCTCAACTTTTCCATCTACACCAAGTTTCTTCTTAAAGATCCATTTGCTCCCAATGGGTTTTACCCCTTCAGGAGCAACTTTCAAAGTCCATACTTTGTTGGTGTACATGGATTCCATCTCAGATCGCATTGCATCCAGCTACTTCACAGAGTCACCACTCGTGATGGCCTGCTTGAAGCTATTCGATTCATCATCTTCCATGATGCAATCCTCGCTCCCACCATCAACGAGAAAATCGTAGTATCTCTCAGATGGATGAGAAACCCTACTAGATCGGCGGAGAGGCTAGGATTCATTGGGAACTACTGAATCCTCTGGCTTCAGTAAATCTTCAGTTGCAGTTTGTGTTGCTGGAACTTCTTCCAGTTCTACCTCATTGTCACTATCTTGTTTCATGAGAAAACCCTTTTTCTAAGAAGGTGGCATGTCGAGAAACATACACTTTTTGTTCTTCGGAGTGGTAGAAGATATACCCTTGCGAATACTTGGGATATCCAATAAACTTGCATAGAACTGACCTTGTCTCGAGCTTGTCTGGATTTTGTGTTTTCACATATACCGGACAACCCCATATCTTAATGTAATTAAGATGTGGTCTCTTTTCTTTCCATATCTCATATGGAGTGGTTGACACAGATTTGGTGGGAACCCTATTCAATAGGTCTATGGCCGTCTCAAGCGCATACCCCCAGAAGGAAACAGGCAACTCAGCATTGCTCATCATAGAGCGCACCATATCTAATAGGGTATGATTCCTCCGCTCCGATACACCGTTGTGCTGTGGTGTATATGGAGGTGTAAGCTGAGAGAGAATCCCATTCTCTTTTAGTTAATCTAGGAACTCATTGCTCAAGTATTCTCCTCCTCGATCTGATCGAAGGATCTTAATACTTCTGCCCGTTTGGTTCTCTACTTCGTGCTTATATTCCCTGAATTTCTCAAAAGCTTCAGACTTGTGTTTCATCAGGAACACATGTCCGTATCTTGAGAGATCGTAAGTGAATGTAATGAAGTAGGAAGAACGTTCCTGGCATGTGTAGACATGGGTCCACATACATCACTATGTATCAGCCCCAAGAGTTCCGTAACTCTTTCTCCGTGTCCACTAAACGGAGTTTTGGCCATCTTGCCTTTGAGACATGACTGGCAAGTGTCATAAGATGAAAATTCTAACGGATTCAAATATCCATTCTTATGCAATTTAGCTAGCCGTGTCGCACTGATATGACCTAGTCTACAATGTCACAAAAGGATTCGTTCATTTCTGAACTTTTCCTCTTGTTTGTGTTCTGTACATTAAGAATTGTAGTTTGATTTAGAACGTACATGCCATTATTTAACGATCCTGATCCTATCAACTTTTGATTCAGGAATATGTTCATAACATTATCCTGTATTACAAAATTATATCCTTCTTTATTCAATAAAGAAACTGATATATTATTACATATCAGGGTCGGAATGTAATAGCATTCGTTCAGAATCAATGTATTACCTTTTGGTAACACAAGGTGATATTCGCCAACAGCCTTGGCTGCAACATTTGCACCATTCCCTACTGTTACGGAATGATCACCCATTCCCAGTTCTCTACCTTTACGTAGCCCATGTAACATATTACATATGTGGGATCCCGATCCAGTATCTAATACCCAGGATGTAAGTAAACTGAGAAACAGTTCTCAATAACTAACACACCTGAAGAAGATGTATCAACATGCTTATTCTTCATTTGGGCGGTATGAGAATCCAGACATTCTCCTATTTCCTGCTCAGTCTTATAACACTTATAAGAAAGAACGGGACCAACGTTCCCCTGCTCAGTATAATAAGCGGGTTCAGTCAATACATCCATATTATTATCTTGATTAAGGCCTGACATTGTCGCTACCTGGAGAGAGAGAGAGAGAGAAGAAAACACTTTAGCGTATGCTCTTGCAAGATTAGATTGGTTATTATCTTATCTAATCAGGATGTCTCCCACTGTTTTTATCAAATCTTCCTTCAAACCCTAAAAGGTAAGATTAGCCGGAATTAATTACACCCTACAAGTTCGCCAATCTTTCAGCCAGATCAGTGTTGGTACTTTGAGGGAGGTTTCCCGTGCTTTCGCACGGACCTAATTAAAATAAACCTCGTTTTCCCAGAGGCATAACCCCGTTAACACCTTTCTGACACCTACTTGATCGGCTAATTGTCCTGTGTAAAATTCTCTCAGGAGTAACTCTTACTCGCAGTGGGTATCGGGATCCAACTATCTCATAGAAGGTATGCAATCTCATTGCAAATTTCAACACTTGAAATTCCCGATAATTCTTTTACCCCTAGCGTGCTATGACCTTGACGCATGCCAAACAACCCATAGTGCACCAGTCAAGTTCAACCCGTACATTTCGTGATTGAATCAAACCCACCCGTACGACCCTTGACGCATGCCAAACAACGCCGTACGAATACCCTAATCCAATCACATCTCATGCTACAGATAAGTAGTAATCAGCTACCGTACACTACGCCTTGACGCATGCCAAATTACCATAGCACGAATACTAAATATTACTTATCTGAAATGACGGAGGGTTACGCAGGTTTTTCAGAAAACCATGAGCGCGATGAACTTGATATCGTTGTAGAAACAAGTGATTTTGAAAAGGAGTGTTTTTGAGGCTTTTCTAGTTTCGCTAAAGAGGTCACTCCCGGTGAAGGGATCTCGGCTCTTTCCTTATCGAATAAGATGCAGGATATTACACAAATACCGCTGTGCAAAGAAAAACTATAGAAGCAATCAAAAACTAAACCGCGATTTTGTAGCATCTGCCAGTTTTGCTAAAGAGGTCACTCCCGGTGAAGGGATCTCGGCTCTTTCCTCATCGAATAAGGTGCTGGGTATATCATATATACCGCTATACAAAGCAAAAACTGTAGCTACTCTTTTTATAAAGTTTTGATTCTACAACATCTTTTAGGTTTCTTTTCTTTTATTAATCTCATTAATATATCACATCAGTTATGCTTCCTAAGTATCACAGAAGAAATGAAAGCAGTAATATTTATATATCATCATATATATATTTATAAGCATTCGTCTCAGGCAGTAATATGATCTCATCACAGAACATTGCAGCAGAAGATAACATATGAAATATTGGATATACTAGGGCGTCCGTGTTTTATTTCGAGCCTGCACAAAACACGGATTCCACGGTCGCGATGAATAGACAAACCCACATCCCTAGACCCCTACGAGAGCGGCAAGTAACACTGCCAATTCCAGGGTTAGGAGACCCGGTCTCGACTCCTCGAGATGGCCTCCCACTGGACCCTAGAACCCGGTTATTTGTGCTCCCCTCCTCGGGTCTACCTAATGCGGAAAAGTAAATAATATACAATGGTGATATCAACCTCAACCCGGAAGTGCCCCAATAAAAGAATATTACATACAATGAATTTTACATGAATGAAAATAAAAACCCTCATCTCACATAAAAACCCCTGCTATTCAGAACACGACGATCCAATATAACATATCACAGCAACACATAATATCTCATATCATCAACGTAAGCAAGTATGCGTATCCCGATTGTCGTTGATGTATAACAACGAAGCCGGCGATATACCACATACTACGCTTACGGTCACAGAAAAGAAAGTGTAAAACTACAACATTTGGAATCCACAATCACTTTAGACATCATAAATCTGAAATATCACATACTTTGTATTTCATGCCTAACTATATGAATTCCACATATTGTATCACATTCCAGATAAATAGACAAAGTTAAACTTTCCGATCGAATAATCAAACACCCAAGATTTCCCAAATAGCTCAACACTTGAGCGGAGTTCAAAAATCCCAGAACATGTCACAACCCCAATGAACCAGCCGTAGAAGGGTCAAACCAACGCTTCACATGTGGCAACGCTAAACTACCACAAACCCTAGGGTTCAGTGGCAGTTTTGACGTCACATAATCGGGTTAAGGTTACGTTCTTCTAGAGGGTCCACAGATATGCTTGCATGTTTTTCCGAAAGATTCAAACTCAAGAAAAATTCAACACTTGAAAGTTTTTCGTGTCGGGAAAAAGTGAGTTATTGATATCCGTTCGAACATTTTAACACGTTCTAAATTATCCGGAAAAACTAAACGAAGTTAAACTTTTCGATCAAATCAACGAATTCCAAAGATCTCCAGAAAACTCAACACTTGAGTAATATTAAAAATTCCCAGCAGCATGTAGTAATACCTACGGATGTAACCTAGAAGTATCTGTCCCTAATACCCAAGTACGGCCGCGGAACCGCCGCGCAAAGCATGGTATTGCCGCGGTTCCGCGGCGACTTAAGGGAATTAGGAGCTCGTACTTCACAGTAATCCTTAGAATTCCCTGCTTAATTTTCTGAATATTTTTAATACGGAAAAAACAAACTTTTTAGAAAATTTCCAGAGAGGGGGTCAAAATCGACGTTTCGGGGTTCGATCGGACTTTTAACTTCGTATACACGTCGCCTAATGCTCTAGCTAGGCTCTGATACCACTGTTGGGTTACTAGGCATTGTTACAAGGGTCTATAAGGCATCAACCATGCCCGATTTAAAATTTACAAGTGCCGAACAACCTAAAGCGAGGATCTTTGCTAGATAATTAGGGTTAACAAAGCATGTAAATATCTTTACATCTAAGAGAAAGGGATTACAACCTTTGTAGTCCGTTCCTTCGCTTCATAATCTCCGAGTAGTAGTCCTTTCTCCGCGATCCATGATCTCCCGGACTCAAGAGAGGCTCCACAAGTCGAATGATCCATTCTTGCTTGAAGTCTTCCTTTTCGAAGATGATTTACCTTGAAGAATCTTTAACTCAAGCTCTCACTTCTCTAATCAAGTATTAGTGAAGTGAACTCCCTAATCTAAGTGGCTAGAATAGATAAGGATGATGAAGTAGGAATTTAGCTCTCTTTTATTATCAATTTCTCACACTAATTCATCACTTTACAAAAAGCTAGCAAGCTTTTCAAGGAGGAAGAAGAAGATGAAGTCTTTTGTGATGAATAATGAATTCTTATCATGGTTACAATTGCAACCCTTGGTTAATAAAGAAAGGCTTTAACCATTGTAGAGATTTAACTAGGGTAAAGGGTTTGGGTTGGGTTAGGAAATATCTCCACAAAATATCAACAAAATATCTTTGCTTAAAACAAAACAAAGCTTCTAGAAGCTTCATGAAAATGCTAACCCAAATCAAACCCTAACTATGTTTAATCTCCACAAATCATGTTGCATTTGTAATCATAACTTGTTACTTTATTATATATCACATATATAATATATTTTTGTAACAAAAGAAAATAATACAATTAACATATATCGCATATATATCCATATATTATCCGGTGAGAAAATGAATCAATAAAGCGAGCTTATATCATCTAATGTAATATAATATATCACATATATAATTATACATTAAATTATCGAATCAACACTTGATCCGACAATCCGGCTATTTCTCAAACAACCGACTAATATAATCTGTACCGATTCATCGAATCAATACTTGATCCGATGACCCGGCTATATCACATATACCCGGCCGATATCATATATCGTGAGAATAGAATACGGTATCTCATATCGTATTATCCTCGGTCCCGCACATATCACATATGTGCTCCTACTCCGTTTTGCCTGAGCTAAGAAACCTCTATGTAGGACTCTAAAGAATCGTCAATACGCCAGCAGTGGGTGATGATCATACCAAACACCCACAAGCTGCAAGCGGTCAGCTAAACGTAACAGCCATCCAGGTATTGAACGATCAGAAGATCAACAAGCAAGCCTGTACATTCTCCTGTGAATCCAATCAGTAACACTACCGTACAGTCCGGTCTCTTCGTCTGATATGTCGCATATCTAGTCTAGGGGTGGTAAACGTCAGACCCTAGTAACCGATAAGTTGTGTCGATGTGAGGCTCATAACAGGTCGAGAAACTACTGATAACACTTACCAGTAGCACTCTATATCAGCCCTGGTTAGGGACTTCCAGTTATAGCCAATCGTACACAGCACAACATCAACTCCCTATATCGGGAGAGACGAATCCCCTCCTATCGCTCATTGCCTTCATGTGATTCGGGACTGTACCTAAAAGCCACCGTTTTGCACGCCCTCTTGGACATGGTATGATGGAAATCAAAGCACAGTAGGAATCGCACAAGACTCTATGACGATCTCGGGTCTACAAACTAACCTGTACCAGTGTCACCAGAGAACTGCAATCTGACGTGCGGTATAATACCATCTGGGAGTTCTCGGCGAGTCCGTCCAGTGTACCCAGTCTCCCCTGAGCACCCGTACACCATCTCTGATGTCAAACACCAATGGATATGGGATCATCCATCTCCCATCATATGGGGTCAAGATGCGTATACGCTAGTCTAAACCGGTGCATCGATGCCCTGTCTCAATACACCCTCGACTAGGAACAGTTATAGGATGTACTCATTGACTACTATGGCCCCACTAGTATGATCACATCATAGTCCCAGTAGTCGAGTACATATCCTAAGGGCTTTATCAACATGTGAGAGCAAGACAGTAAACTAATACAAGTCAACATGTTAAGACAAAGTGAAACCAAATAGCATACTATTATGTCGAGCAAGAAAGCCCTCTCTCTATATATCCAAGCAACCACTATAATATACATCATATGTATAATAATGGCCTCTAGGGAATATACATAACTAACCACTGTAGGGTTACTATGCACTAGAACAAGGTTCTACAAGGCATCACTCATGCCAAAATCAAATTTTTCAAGTGCCGAACAACCCAAGCAAGTTCTTAGATTAGATAATAAGGGTTAACAAAGCATGTAAACATCTTTACATCTAAGAGAAAGGGATTACAACCTTTGTAGTCCGTTCCTTCGCTTCATAAGCTCCGAGTAGTAGACCCTTCGCCGCGATCCATGATCTCACGGACTCAAGAAAGGCTCCACAAGTCGAATGATCCAATCTTGCTTGAAGTCTTCCTTTTCGAAGATGATCTACCTTGAAGAATTTTTAACTCAAGCTCTCACTTCTCTAATCAAGTATTAGTGAAGTGAACACCCTAATCTAAGTGGCTAGAACAGATAAGGATGATGAAGTAGGAATACGCGTAGGAAACTATAGTAGATGGCCGCACCCCCGATGCCGTCGATCAAGTGAACTTAGGCGGAACACCGTGGCCGCAAGCACCCGAATGGGTGCTATTGGCAACGGGGTTCTCCTACAGTCACTTGGTTGGGGCAATGGGGTGTGGCTACCTAGTACAGTTATTCGGCAAGTATTCGCGTACGATACACGATTGCGACGGAGTTTCGATCCGAATCGAAAATTCGTGGCAATCGATCCACCGAGACTAAAACGCTAGATTTATAAACACTAACTAGTTTTCATAAAACCAATTAAACGCAGATCCTCACTACTGCATCCATATCAAATTAAAACCGAAACGACGTAACAATTACGACTACGAAATACTCCGTATTAGCCCCAAAAGAACTGTTAACATCACATGCAAACTGGGTTAATCAAACAATACCAGAAACCCTAAAATCAAGCTACTGGAACACCAGGAAATATTGAGCCAGAAATGAGCACAGAAAACTGGTGATGCCGATTTTTATTGGTTTCTCGCCAGTTCAAAACCGGTGAAACTGTCTCGAACTTTCCCAGTATTCTAGTTGTATCACATACAACATTCTGCAGTTGCTTAAAATTTTTTCTGAGATCATTTTAAAATTGAAAGAAACTTGATATTTGGGTTTCGTTGTTTCGGAGTTTTTCGGTTTCGTGATTCTAATTACATCGTCCAATCTTCTAGCTTAGGCTATGATACCATGAAAGTCTACCCTATCACCAGCAAGGGGTCCAAGAGGCATCAAGCATGCCAAATCCAAATTTTTATGACGCTAGGATAGACTAAACAAGATCGTTAGCTAGGTGATTAGGGTTATGGTTTGATATATACTAAACTATAAGAAGTGAAAGATGGCTATACCCTCGTAGATCGAGTTCTTCACTTCACATGCTCCATGTAGTAGTCCCGCAACTCCACTAGGCTCCACTTAAGGGTTTGGACGGGCTTCCTCCGATGACCTTCGTGCCGAATATGATCCACGCGAAGTCCCTCCAACTCAAGCTAACTCCACACTAAACTCTTTAGCGTAGGAAACACGCTACACTCGATCGCTAGTCAAGTGTAGGATGGTGAAGTAGAGGATGTTAAAAGCTCACAAGTTTGTGTTCAAGCTTCATGGTTCACATCACATGTGAGGGTTGAAACTTGAACCATGGGATTGAGGAGGAAGAAGAAGCTAGAGAGCAACCATGGGAGCAAAGCTAGAAAGCAACCATGAGAGCAAAGCAAGAAAATGGCTAAGTGTTGAAATGAGCTAGAATGAATGGCAGCTCTTGACCCCTCACTCATTCAAGCATGGAATTAGCAATATAAAATTGCAACCATACTTGAATAGTGAGTCAAGATAAATAAACAAATATAAATCCCATGCTTG
Organism: Agapanthus africanus; assembly: GCA_030015575.1. Lineage (NCBI taxonomy): Eukaryota > Viridiplantae > Streptophyta > Magnoliopsida > Asparagales > Amaryllidaceae > Agapanthus > Agapanthus africanus. Next base: position 901,000,854 of record CM057339.1, on the reverse strand, counting down.
CAACCATGCTCTCATTTTCCACCTCATTTCTATTTTCACAAAATAGAAATTCATATGCCATGCTTCATTATTATATATATATATCATATATATTAATATATTTATAATGAAGAATAATTATTAGTGAGCTAATGATATTAGTTAAGATATAATTATATCACATATAATATATATCACATTATTAAATCAGCACTTGATTTAATAATCCGGGCATATCACATATGACCGACATATCATTTATCTGTATATCACATTATCAAATCAACACTTAATTCGATAATCTGGTTATATCACATATAACCTAACTCGATAACAGATAACAGCCAGATTACAATACGGTATCACATACACGTATTTAATCAGGCCCACACACATATCATATATATGTTCTATTTCATTTCGCTTGAACCAGGGAACTTCTGTGTGGGACTCTAAAGACTCGTCAATACGCCAGCAGTAGGTGATGATCACATCAGTCGCCCACAAGCCATCAGCGGTACTAGCTGGACGTAACGGCTACCCAGGTATTGAGCGATATGAAGATCAACAAGCAAGCTCGTCCATATTCTCCATGAAGCCTATCAGTAACACTACCGTACTGTCCGGTCTCTTCGTCTGATATGTCGCATATCGTGTCTAAGGGTGGTAAACGTCAGTTCCCAGTAACATGATAAGTCATGCCGATGTCTGGCCTATAACGGTTCGAGAAACTACTGATAACACTTATCAGTAAATCTCGGCAGCAGCCCTGGCCAGGGACTTCCAGTTATAGCTAATCGAGTATAGCGCAACATCAACCCCCAATATCGGGAGAGAGGAAACCCCTCCTATCGCTCATTGTTTCCATGCGACTCGGGACTGTACACAAAATCCACCTTTTTGCACGCTCTCTTGAGCGTGGTAGGGAGGAAATCAAAGCACAGTGGGAATCACACAAGACTCTATGAAGATCTCGGGTCTACAGACTAACCTATACCAGTGTCACTAGAGGACTGCTATCTGACGATAGGTATACTACCACATAGGAGTACTCGACGAGTCCTGTTCGGTGTACCCATTCTTTAATGAGCACCTGTGTACAATCTCTGATGTCACACACCAATGGTTGTGGGATCAACCATCGCCCTCTAAGGGACAAAAAACGTACACACTAGTCTACTCTGGAATATCGATGCTCTAGTCTCGATATTCTCTCGACTAGGAACTGATTAAAGGATGTACTTTTAGACCACCCTGGCCCCACCAGTATGATCTCATCATAATCCTGGTAGTCAAGTATATATCCTAAGGGCTTTATCAACATGTAAGAGACAGACAGTATAAATACCAGTCTATATGTTAAGATAAAAGTAACTTGATAGTATACTATCATGTCGAGCAAGAAAGTCCTCTCTCTCTCTATATATATATATATGTCCAAGCATCCACTATATCATCAATAATGGCCTCTAGGGCATACATATTACTAACACCAACCGTTGCATGTTGTTTTCAAGGATGGGGCTTCTGTGTTGAGGGCTCGAGAAGTTGTACACCTGTATTCTATCAGGCCAGGTTTTCTGGTATTTAGACAGAACGCCTCGGTGCTGTTTATGAGGTGTTCCCCGCCAAAAAGACGTGACCGGGATGTTGGGATGTCCGGCCTGAATTTCGAGGGCAGATGCTATTTGGTGCTATCCGTCCACCTCTCCGAAAATGCCAAGTTGATTTATGGCACCGTGTATCGAAGGTTTAAACGGATGCGGCCGATGTAGCAGACTTCATCAGATTCCCCCTCATTGAGGGGTTTTTGATTGTGGGGAAGCTCTTCCCTGCAGGCGCAAGCCCCTGCAGTTAATTACGCTACCGCGTCGCGATAACCACTTTCTCCTTCTCCAGATGGTCACTTCGTGTCGTGGGTGTTTGTTTTGATTTTGGTTGCCCGTGGATTGTATACGGAGACTAATTTATGTTGTCGCCCGTAGGGCGTGGATTAGTCCAAATCCATATTTTCTTAGATTTGGGTTTGGGTTGGGTTTAAGGATGCGTTAGTCTCATTTGAGACTAAGATCAACTTAAACGTTTGTTAAGGATACGTTAGTCTAATTTTAGACTAAGATCAATTTAACGGGATCGTTTAGATCCAACAAGAGAGCATTTGGACTCTATTATTTTAGTTTAGGGACTTTGCGGTCCATTGTTAGTTTAAGGACATTACGGTCCAATGTTAGTTTAAGGACATCTCGGTCCAGTTTAAAGACATCATAGTCTGTAAAGATTAAGGACATCATAGTCCATGAGCTTAAGGACCTCACAGTCCAGTTTAGAGACATCATAGTCTGTAGGGTTTAGTTTAGGGACATCACGGTCCATAAGGTTAAGGGCATCATAGTCCATGAGTTTAAGGACCTCACATTCCAGTTTAGAGACATCATAGTCTGTAACATTTGCTGGTTGTCGGAACCCGTCACCTCTATGAAGACGTTGAAGAATTACAACGACACAAAGAGGAATGAAGAGATGTATCCTTGAACCGATGTGGGTTGGGAGATCTGTAGTCCAATTTGGGACTAAGATCAATTAATTAGATTATGAGCACATGGGCTCAGTTAAATCTGAATTGAGGACTTATGGCCAACTTGGGCTAAGTCCAATTAGGTTTAAAATGTTGGACATTTGTTTGGGATGCTGAACATTTGTCTGGGCTCAGCCCCTCTTTATTTAGCAATGCTAAGCATGGGTCTGGGTTCTGACAATATTTTTGTCTTTTATTAAGTGCTGAGCACTCATATGCCATATGAGATGATCAAATTTGGAAGACAAGAGTGTATTTGAGGTTCGGTCAAAGGGGAGTCTTGCCTCTGGAAGACTTAGCTAATTTGGGCTAAGACTGGTTTGAATATACTGTTTAAACACTAGCACATATTTGGCGATCACGTATTCCCATGTGATGCATTTAAAATAGTGTTAAACACTAGGGATGAAGCGCTTTAAATAGTGTTAAACACTAAAAAATGAAGCGCTCACGTGAGGACATGTGAGGTGCCCTAGGATTGGGCCAAACTTCCTTTATTTTATTCTCAGAATATTCAAATAAGTGTTAAACACTTAATCTTTATGACCATCACGTGTGGACACGTGATGATGCCCATGCATTGGGTATCAATTCCTCAGTTTTATCCCATTTTCTTTTTTTAAAGGGGAGTTTGTCATGGGTCATGTGGAGACACGTGAGGCGTCCAAAATCTGTTCTGCCCTTCTTATTTTGAGGAGCCTGTTCAAGGGTCACGTGGAAGCACGCAACATAATCTTATTCGTTCTCTTTTGATCATTGAGGGAGAGAGTCACGTGTTGCTACGTGATCATATTGGGTACTTGATCTTTTTACGTATATGGAGAGATAAATCCCTTGTTGAAGAATTAAATTCTCTTATAGGGTTAAACCCTAATTTTGTTTAGAGGAATTAAATTCCCATATGTTCGAAAGAATTAAATTTTTTAAACTCAATTCTCCCTCTAAGTTTTGGATCTGCGTGGCAGAATCTTCCCGATATGAATTAAATTCTCAACTTATGGGGAGATCTGCTTCTGCAGATCTATTACCATGAAGAAGAACTAAGTTCTTAAGGGTTAAACTCTATCTTTGTTGTAGGAATTAATTTCCTATGTGCTTTGTGGGAGAATAAAATTCTCTGAACTTAGGTCCTCTCTTAGGTTTTAGATCTGCATAGCAGAATTCCCGCGATGAGAACTAAATTCTCAACTTATGGGGAGATCTGCTTCTGCAGATCTTCTACCAAAGGAAGAACTAAGTTCTTATTCAGAAAAGTTAAACTCTTAGTTTGATAATTAAATTCTCTTATAGGGTTAAACCCTAATTTTGTTTTGTGGGAGCTTATAGAATGATCTCTTTCCTTCTCTTACCTCGGGTTTCTTTCTTTTCTGAAGAGATCTTCTTCTTTTTGGAGAATTAAATTCTCTTCTTTTTTTTCTCTCTGTTGTTGTATCTCTTTTTTTCTCTCCTCTATCTTTGGCTCCTATTTATAGGAGAAAGAAAAGAATCAGTTTGTTTAATCAATCTCTGATTGAGAGATTTTAAATTGATTTTGTAACCAACATGATCTTTTAGATCATTCGATGAGTTTTATTCACCACCGGATTTCTAATCCATAAGATATTTTATTTGTTGTTCCTGGTAAATTTTAGGAAAATATTTCCTTGTATAGAATTTTTCTATAAATTGGTGATTTTTTAATCACCATTAGATTTTTAATCCAACGGTGTTTCTTTTACAGAGTGCAATCTTTTTGTTTGGAAAGATCTAGGGAAATATTAAGGTATTTGATTTCCCTTAATTAGAATTTAATTCTATTAGTTCAGAAGGTTTAAGAGCCTATCACGTGTTGGCACGTAACCCCACTGATTGACCATTTAATTAGAATTTAATTCTATTAGTTCAGAGATCTTAGGAACCCATCACGTGTTGGTACGTGACCCCCTGTCACGTGTTGGCACGTGATGCCCCATTTAGGGTTTTCTTTCCATTAACTCAGAGAGTTTTAAGACCCTATCGCGTAGTGGCCTGTGACCCACTGATTAAGCATTTAACCAGAATTTAATTCTATTATTTTAAAGAACTCAGGAACTCATCACGTGTCGGCACGCGGCCCCTGGTCACGTGTGGGCACGTGATGCCCCATTGGAGTTTTTTCTTGCTGTTTTATTATACCTTTTAATTCCTTTCAATGGGTTTAAAGGCCCATCACGTGTGGGCACGTGACCCCTTTTGATCAGAATTCAATTCTTATTATTTCAGAGTTCTCAGGAAACCATCACGTGTCGGCACGTGACCCCCAATCACGTGTGGGCACGTGATGCCCCATTTTTTCCTTATATTTTATGAGGGAACAAATGCCCCCACAGCGTTGTTCTCACATGTTTGCATGTGAGTGCAACGCTGTCATCTTTTTGGCCGTTGGATTTGCCTAGGGAAGGGGGCAGATGAACCGTTTCTCATCACATCCTATAAATGCAAGGGTTTCTTCAGAAGCGCCTCCACTCTTTCATCTTCTTCCTTATTCATTTTCCTCTGAGAATTTAGTTCTCTTCCTCAGAGCTCAGTTCTCTGTTCCAAAAATTTCAGAGTTTAACTCTGTCCTAGAAAGAATCTTTTCTTCAGGTAATGGTTTTGAATGACCGAAGAACTTTTATATAAAAAACTCTTTGGATTTTAAATCCACACCAAAGGTTTTACCCTTCAAAGAACTCATCTTTTCGATCTTTAGGTAGCAAACCCCAAATGGTAGGCATTTTCTGATTTCAGGGGTTTAATGATGGTATCTGTTTCCTTCTGGAATTTAATTCCATTTCAAAGAGCTTAGCTCTGAAAATTTTTCTGGGAATTTAATTTCTCTGTTCAAAAGGAATTTAATTCCTCTAGAGAACTTGGTTCTTAAAAGAAGACTTCTTGGAATTTTTTATCCTGAGTTGTTCTTGCAAAAACAGTTTAGGAGAGATCCTTCTCGATTTGCACAGAGTTTCTGCAATGAGTTTTCTCCTTGGGGGAATGTGTAGAGTAGTTTGAATTTATTGAGAATCTTCATTTTGTTCTCATGATGATTGCTCAGCCTCATTATTAGTGAGCCGCCATATTGATTTTGTGGGGCCGATGTGTTTTGTAACCCATGGTCCCATGAAATAAGTTGTTTGTCGTTTTCTTCCATTATCTTCTTATATATATACTTACACACACACATACACACACACGTGTGGGCTTCATTAACAGTTTCCCCTTCCTTTATTTCAGGAACAATGGCTTCTCTTCCATACTTTCCCTTTACTCGCTCGGAGGCAGCTTTCCCTCACTCACCGTCGGACGAAGAAGCGATGGCTATGATCAGGGCTCATGACCCGGATTGCACCAAGTTACTTTTATGGGGAACCTTTCAGCATTCTTTTGGTTTTAGCTGAAAGAACGACTTCCTATGGAGCTTTTTCTACAAGCGAGCATGATTCCCCTGGCGTATCCACTTTTTTGGGAGCGTGCTTCTGCAGTGGATTTACCCTCCATTTCTCATAAAGCGCAAACTTCCCCTATTGATGCTGATTATCGACCCAGTTCTTGAAGACGTAGCAATCCTCAATTGGGTGGCTCACCATTCTGTGATAGGAGCAGTAGTTGAGGTTGTTGACATCGCCGGGTTGCGGTGAATATCGTAGGTCTGGCAATGTGATGAGTTTGTTGCGCACTGCTAGCTCGAACAGTCTCCTCATCTTATCGCGGGGAAATCAGTAAGCGCATCCTAGCCTTTCTTCCAGGGATAGATGTGGACGCGCATTGTTTTGGAGAACCGCCGGCTTCGAGTCGCCGGGTTGTTGTTGAGTGTTGGCGACGAAGGCCGCTTTTCCTTTACTCTTGGCATTTCGAAGGTCCTTCTCTGAAGAGGAAGTCCCGTGGCCCATCTAGTCTATTTGGGTTAGTTTATCAATCAGATCCTGGAAGGTCGTCGGCTTGATGAACTTCATGAACTGGGACACGGTCGTTTGAGGATCTAGGGTCCCGATGAATATGCCTACTGCAGGAGATTCTTCGATACGTTGTTCGCACTTAGACCACAGTTTCCGCCACCGGATTGCGTATAGAACCCATGTTTCTCCTGTCCTCACTCTGGCATTGATTAATGTCGTGATCGGGGTGCGCTCGCTTGCGCTGGCGAACCGCTGTATGAACAGCAGTTCCAATTCTGTGAACGTTTTGACGGAGTCATTTCGAAGCTCCGAGTACCATTCAAATGCCGTCTCTGACAGGCTACCAACGAACTGGCGAAGCAACAATTTGTCGTCGCCTCCAGTGTTGCTGCACAAAGCTCTGAACTGCGTTACATGCTGGTGTGGATTTCCTGTCTCCTTGTACACATGGAACTTGGGGATCGTATATCCCGGCGGGTACTTGATTTGATCATACTAGCCTGGATACGGTCGTCCAGTTCTGACGATTTGGCCAGTCGCTTCATTTGCTTGATGAGCTCGTATTTGTTGAGCTATATAGTCATCAAGAGCAGCCTTGGAGATTGTTTCCTCTTTAGCTGTTGATAAAGCCGGAAGGGGATTTGATATTTCCCCTCTGTCGTCCTCAACGATTATCGGTGGATCTTCGGCTATAGGTTCTGGCTGGATTATCATTCCAACCATGTCTTGGAACAGAAGCGCCATCTGCTTTATGTTAGCAACTTGTTCTGCGGCCTCCTTATCCTTCCTTTCAAGCACCCTTCGCAGGAACTCTGTATCGGTCTCCTGCTCTTAGCGTCGTTCGCTTGTTGATTCCGGACTTTCTTTCTGCCCGATAAGTGCTGACATTTTGATCAGCATTTCCTGGAACTTTTATTGTTGCTCCTGAGCTTTTGTCAACGACCGAATTTTCGGTCGTTGACCCACGTAAGCATGGCTTTCTTCTTTTTCGGAAGCAATGTAAACCGTGTGCACGATCATGTCCCCCAAACCTGGGGCGTTTGGGTCCATCGCCTTTGGAATTTGCCGCCGGTGGTGGGAGGTTCTCCAGCCTCATCCTTTTGTGGGAGGTCAAAGTTGAAGGATCCTTTGTAACAGACACCCATGTGGAAGAAGTCCCTCGTCATATGACGAAGGGATGGTCTTTCTTTTGTCAAGCTTTCGATTTCTTCGTTCGGCAGGAGTAGTTTTCGTCGATCACAGAGTCCTGGACTTTTCGTCAGACTCTATGAATTTGGAAGGAGAGGTGCTGATTGGGCCGCTCCTGCTTTTCCTGCACAGGACCTCAATAGGAGGAGGTGGTTTCTTCAGTACCGCTGTGGGGGAGTTTTTGCGCACCCTCTTCAGCGGTTCAAAGCCGTTCCCGGTTGGAACAGCAGCATCGACTTCCACGATTAGAGTTGGTGGGGTAAGTCCAGAGGGGGAGTTGCAGCCAGCTTTTCTTACTCGGCGCCAGTGGCGACGTCGAGCGTGCCTTGTTGAAGGGACCGCCTTGGTTTTGGTAGCGGTTGCAGAGAGGAGTTCCAGCAGTTGCTAGCCTGTTAAAGACCGACGTCCTTGGAAAGATTTGATTGGAGACGGTCAGCCTTTCAAAGACCAATCGCCTGACTGGTGAAGCACTTTTGACGGCTTCATTTGCAGTTGGAATTGGGAGGGCTATCCTTTTTAGGATACCCCCTTCAGGAATCACGGGCTTCTTTGCGGGCCCGCTTGAGCTTTGGCTCAGCCTATTAAAGACTGAGACCCTCTTTTTGGACGGCTCGTTGAGAAGAGCCGTTGCGGTCGTTAGTCGGTGGAAGACCGACTTCTTGGGAATATCAGGTTGCGGCGTTAAGGCACCGACGCTCATTGGTGGGAGCATGGTCTCGAAGAACAATCCAGTTGTGGCTTTTGTTACTTGTCCCACCGGCATTGAAAAAATGGAGGCCGTGTTGGGCCCATAAGTCACTCCTCCAGTTAGGGCGGAACGGGAGTTGCTGTTGCAAGCTGTGCAGTTGAAAGTCATTGATTTTTCTTCTTGTAGACAGGAACAAGTCACCAAATATTAGTACCTCGAATCCAAGGGCAATCATAGTGAACCGTGATTTTGTTCGCGAAACGCGACACACGAAAGGTGGAATGGAAAGAGGAAAAGGTCCAACCGGGCGTGCCAGAATCTGTTCATCGCCGAAAGACCAAACCGAGACGTTGGGACGTCTAGCCTGAATTTGGGGACGGATGCTATTTGGATTTATCCATCCATCTCTCCGAAAATGCCAAGCTGATTTATGGCACCGTATATCGGAGGTTTGGACGGACGCGACCATATAATTACGTTGCTGCATCGCGATAACCACTTTCTCCTGCTCCGGAGGTTCACTTCGTGTCGTGTGTATGTTTGTTTTTATTTTGGGTTGTCCGTGGATTGTATACGGAGACTAATTTATGTCGTCGCCCGTAGGGCGTGGATTAGTCCAAATCCGTATATTTTTAGATTTGGGTTTAGGTTGATTTAAGAACTGTTAATCTGGTTTGAGATTAAGATCGACTTAAACATATGAGCATTTGGGCTCGATTATTTTAGTTTAAGGACATCACGGTCCATTATCGCCATGTTTGAGGCGAAGTTTTAGTTTAGGGATGTTTCAGTCCATTATCGCTATTTTGGAGGTGAATATTAGTATAAGGACGTTTCGGTCCATTATCGCCATTTTGAAGGCGAATATTAGTTTAAGAACGTTTCGGTCCAACATTCAACTTGCGCGCACGTATATTTGTTACGTGACGAAATGAACGATGTTGATATGGAATGTGCCCAATTTGGGGCACGATCCGATTTGAGGTGCGCACGTCAATTTGGAAGTGCAACAATATGTGATGAAAGGAGTTGTTGGTCGTCGGGACCCGCCACCTCTCTGAAGACGTTGAAGAATTACAACGATATATATTAGAGGTGTGAAGAGATGTACCCTTGAACCAAATCCCGTGTTTGAGGGAGAAGGGTTATGATGGCCTTAAGAATTTTTGTTAAGGATACGTTTGTCCAATTTGAGACTAAAATCCACTTAACAACATTTCGGGATCTTCCTTATTTAAGACCCAGCAACAGAGCATTTGGACTCAGTTGCAAGACTTTAGCAACTTAGCCAATTTGGGCTTTAGTCTGCTTAGTCTCCCCTCTTCTTTTTTTTTGAAAAAAGTGCTTAGCACTTGTTTAGGCTCTGTTTAATCAGTCTTTTTTTATGCAAAAAGTGTTGAGTACTTATATGAGTTCTGACGCCCACATATGATCCTGTGGAGCTTTCAGTCATGGGGATTGCCCAACAAGTGTTGAACACTTTACTCCTTTTATCTTTATATGGAGTGCTAGGTACTCTTTATGACGTTCATGTGGGGAACACGTGAGGCGCTGGGCGCTACCCAATGAGTGTTGAACACTCAGCCGTTTTGGGCTGTTTATGGAGTGCTAAGCACTCTTTTCTTCTCTTTTGCGGCGCACACATGGGGAGCACGTGCGGCGCTGGACGCTAGGCGCTACCTAGTGAGTGCTAAGCACTCTTCCCTTCTGTGGCACCTACGTGAGGAACACGTGCGGCGCTGGGCGCTGCCCAGTGAGTTTTAAGCACCCTTCTTTCTGGCACCCACGTGAGGAACACGTGCGGCGCTGGGCGCTGCTGATAGCATTTTTGCCCATTAATGATCGATAGGATCTTTGTTTTGCAGATTTAGGATCAAGCTTTCATTTTTAAGAACCAAGTTCTTTTACGAGAACTATGTTTCTCTTATATGATTTGTTTTGAGGAATTCAATTCGTAGTTTCTTTCCGAATCTTTGATTCTCAAGAACTAGTCCCTCCCGATGAGAATTAAATTCTCAACTTGTGGGAGACTTGTCTTAAGGATCTCAGATCTAGAGAAAGAATTAAGTTCTTCGAGAAGGGTTAGACCTTGTTCCCCTCCGAAAGACGGCCGAGACGTGGGACGTCTCACCTGAGATTCGGGGCAGATGCTAATTGGTGCTATCCGTCCACCTCTCCGAAAATGCCAAGTTGATTTATGGCACCATGTATCGAAGGTCTGAACGGATGCGTCCGATATAGCAGACTTCGTCAGATTCCCCCTCGCTTGAGTGGGTTTTTTTTATTGTGGGGACGCTCTTCCCTGCAGGCGCAAGCCCCTGCAGTTAATTACGCTACCGCGTCGCGGTAACAACTTTCTCCTTCTCCAGATGGTCACTTCGTGTCGTGTGTGTTTATTTTATGTTTTGTTGCCCGTGGATTGTTTACGGAGACCGAGTTATGTCGTCGCCCGTAGGGCGTGGACTAGTCCAAATCCGTATTATCTTAGATTTGGGTTTGGGGGTTTGGTTTGAGGATACGTTAGCCATATTTGAGGCCAAGATCAACTCAAACGTTTGTTAAGGATACGTTAGTCTAACCTGAGACTAAGATCAACTTAACGGGGTCGTTTAGATCCGACAAAAGAGCATTTGGGCTCCATTGTTCCAGTTTAGGGACATAGTGGTCCATTTAATGTATGGCCGTCGGGACCCGTCACCTCTCTGACGACGTTGAAGGATTACAACGACAGATGTCAGAGGAGTTCAGAGATGTACCCTTGAACCAGAGTTAATTGGGGGGATCTATAGTCCAGTTTGGGACTAAAGTCTGTTTGAAAGGTTTAAGGATACGTTAGCCATATTTAAGGCTAAGATCAACTTAAACGGGATCGTTTAGATCCAACAAAAGAGCGTTTGGGCTCTATCGTTCCAGTTTAGGGACATAGTGGTCCATCGCTAGTTTAAGGATATTGCGGTCCATGGGTAGTTTAAGGACGTTGCGGTCCATTGTTAGTTTTAAGACATCTCGGTCAAGGTTAAGGACGTCGTAGTCTATGGGTTTAAGGACCCCACAGTCCATTGTTAGTTTTAAGACATCTCGGTCAAGGTTAAGGACATCGTAGTCCATGGGTTTAAAGACCCCACAGTCCATTGTTAGTTTTAAGACATCTCGGTCAAGGTTAAGGACGTCGTAGTCCATGGGTTTAAGGACCCCACAGTCCATATCAATGTGTGGTCATCGGGACCCGTCACCTCTTTGAAGACGTTGAGGGATTACAACGCCAAGTATCAAAGGAATGAAGAGATGTACCCTGGATCCGGAGTGAATTAAATAGTCTTTGGCCCAATTTGGGATCAAGACCAATTAATTATGTTATGAGCCCATTAGCCCAGTTAATTACGAATTGAGGACTTATGGCCAGCTTGGGCTAAGTCCAATCATGTCTGGGACATCGGCCCTCCTGTTGGTCCCTTGAAGGAGAGGCTTTGCCTCTGGCCATTTAGCCAATTGGGCCAATGCCTAGTGTTAAACACTAAAGACCAATCAGTGTTGAACACTGAGAATGAGATTGATAAGTCAGTGTTTAACATTAGAAGATAGTTGGTGTCAAACACCAGCAACAAGGCCTTCAAATTAGTGTTAAACACTAAAACAGACCAGTGTTAAACACTGGCAACAGAAATCCCAAATTAGTGTTGAACACTAAGGTAATCAGTGTTGAACACTGCAAATAAAGTTCTTTGCTTAGTGTTGAACACTAAGGCCAAACAACGTTTTAACACTGAATTCAGGGGTTCCAATTTAGCGTTAGACGCTGAGGCAAGAGGGGTCACGTGGTAGCACGTGAGGGCGCCCTCCCTTCGTTTGTTCTACTGAGAAGATCGCATCTTTTGGAGCATCACGTGTCATCACGTGACGGGTGTTTGAATGGAGTATGTTAAAGCCTCTGCCAAGGGTCACGTGGGTCACGTGAGGCACTGCCTCAAAGGGCTTTCTGTAGATCTTTTGGGGGGGTCACGTGGTGACACGTGACCCTGCTTTTCTGTAGTTGTTTAGAAGATCTGGTAATCCCTTTCAGGAATTAAATTCCTCGTAGGGTTGAACCCTGACAATAATTTCAGAGGAATTAAATTCCTAGTTCCTTTTGAAGAGTTGAACTCTGAATTTTCTGTAGGAATTAAATTCCTCATATATGTGAGGAACTGAATGGGGTTAAACCCTAATAAAAGTTTTAAGGAATTAAACCCCCATTCTCTGTTAGAGAATTATTCTGGGGAATAAGATTAAGGGAATTAAATTCTTGTTGTTTTAACAGAACTAAGTTCTTAACTAGGGTTAAACCCTGATTCTTTTCATTCTGAAGGAATTAAATTCCCATAACACAGGGTCAAACCCTAATTTTATTTTGAAGGAATTAAATTCCTATAGTTCTGTGAGAATTAAATTCTCGTGCTTCCATTCCCTCTCTATGCTTTGGATCTGCATGGCAGGATCTCAACCCATTGAGAATTAAATTCTCAACTCAAGGGGAGATGTGCACTTTACAGATCCTCCATCAAAGAGAGAAGAAATATATCCTTCTGTTTTATATCAGAGTTAAACTCTGTTGAGAATTAAATTCTCTTTTCTTTCAATGAAACCTTCCCTTTCTTACCTAGGGTTTTCTTTTGCAGAAGATCCAAATTCCTCTAAAGTATCAAGGCTCTCTCTCTTTTCTTCCCTCTGCATATATCTTCTTTTTGTGTGTCTCTTGGCTCCTATTTATAGGAGAAGCAGCCGAGTCAATTAGTTTTTGATGAATCTTTCATTGAGAGATTTGATTTGTATCCATCATTCGTTTTGGACCTTTGGATTATTAGGTGAATTTTATTCACCATTGGATTTTAAATCCAGAGATTCTCCTTTGTTATTTCGGTTAGATTTTACGGGGAAATCTTCCCAAATTCGAGATTTTCCCATAGATAGATGATATTTAATCACCTTTAAATCTTTAATTCAATCGGTTGCTTTTGGAAAGATTTGAGAGGTCTTTTCTCAGAATTTAATTCTGTTAACAAATGGGCTTTGAAGTCGGTCACGTGTGGCCACGTGACCCTTGGTCACGTGTGGGCACGTGACCCCCCTTAGAACGAGCCCTCTTCTTTCTTTTTGCGCTCTGCTTTCTGGTCGCTGCTTAACCGTCACGTGCCACCACGTGACCCCTGGTCACGTGTGAGCACGTGACCCTCGTCTGGAGCCTTTTTCTTAGTTTAACCGGAGAACAAATCTGCTGCTTTTGATTATCACGTGCCAACACGTGACCCTAGTCACGTGGGAGCACGTGACCTCTTCTGAAGCCTTTTCCTTGATTTGATCAGGGAACCGGTTTGCCTTTGAAGCCGTTTTTAATTGTCACGTGCCAACACGTGACCCAGGTCACGTGGGAGCACGTGACCCTTTCTGAAGCCCTTTTCTTTGATGTAGTCGGGAAGCTGAATTTGCCTTGCCGATGCTTTTAGATGTCACGTGCCAACACGTGACTGCTGGTCACGTGTAAGCACGTGACCCTTTTCTGAAGCCTTTTCCGTAAGCTTTCATGATTTTGAATCAGGAAACAGACCCTTAGATATATAAATGAGATGTTTTTATCTATGAGTTTTTTTTCTTTAACTAAAGATTTTAAGGAGGGAGATCTTCTTTCTTGAGAATTTAATTCTCTATTCCTTTTTGAAGCTTTCTGTTTTTGTTTTTAGAAGCCTATGAGGGGGCTCCTCTCTCTCAGACTTGAAGTCTTCGGTCCTTTATATAGTGGAGGAAAGTTTGTTAATTAGCTTTGAAGAAATTTCTCATTAAGAGATCCCAATTGATTTGGGGAATTTTCCCCACCATTGGATTTTTGATCCAAGGATTTCTGTTTTACAGAACATATTTTCTTGTTTCTAACAATATTGGAGAAATATTTTCCATATGCAGAGTTTTATTATGTGAAATGGTGATTTTTAATCACCATTGGAATTTTAATCCAAGGGTTTTCGGCTTTACAGAGAGCAATATTTCTTGTTTAGAAAGATTGAGGGAATATATCCCAAATATAGAATTTTATTCTATGATCCAATTTGGGGAATGTTTTCTCCCGACAGAATTTAATTTTGCATTTTTGATGATTTATCATCTCCCTTGGATTTTTGATCCAACGACTCTGTTTAACAGAGAGTAGAATTTAATTCTACCTGGGCACCGGCGCTTACATGTTGTGCACGTGAGACGCCACTTGAGAGCTTAAACTCTTCTAAATTCTTTTTGTGCCTTGCACACTGGCGCCCGCGCGAGAAGCTCGTACGGCGCTATATGAGAGTTTTATCTCTTATTTAATCTAATAGATTCTTTTGTGCTTTGCACACTGGCGCTCACATGAGGAGCACGTGAGGCGCTGCCTCATTAATTTTGAACAGGGCTTTACTCTTTTATTGGGGGAAACAACTACTATCCTCATCATTTACCTCCTATCTATCCTTTAAACTTATAAATCCCATATCTCTTCTTCTCTTTCTACTATAAAACTTCTCTTTTTCGAAACATGTCGGTAAATGGAGTTATACCGACATTTGTTTCTAAAATCTTTGAAAACCATAATTCTTCTTAAGAATCACTTGTACTCATGTATATACCTTACTTGTTATCATTTAACTGATATTTAGAAACCAAATTCACTCTAAAACTCCATATTAAATAACTTTAAATAAGCTTTTACGTTTAAATACCATGAAGTTTACATATGACATCTTTTAATTGTTTTTGCTTAATATTACCTTTAGGAAACCTCACGAGATAATGACATACCTCTCACATACACACATCTTGACATAGCACGATTCTCTTGAACAATATTTTTGTGGCAAAATACGAGTTTTCATCAAAATACCTTAAACTATTAAAAACCCAGATTTCTTTAAATTGTGTTACTTAATTCTTTGCGATTGTGCCTCTACAACCCATTTCGGGGAATCCGCTATTGGATGGTATGGATTATCGCACATCCACGGGCTAGGAGGGCGAGATGCAGACCTCCTCACGGAGCATACGATCTCGATGGAATTTTAATACAATTTTTAAGAAAAACGATGATTTCTATTTAATAATAAAAATTTATTTTTAATAATTATATAAATATTATCAAATTATATATTTTTAATATATAATAAAATTCCATGTTTTCTAGAAATAAACGAATGATAAGTTTCACTAAAATACTATCAAAAATCAATACAAGTCAAATTTTACACTAAGATACCTTGAACTATTCAAGCAATGTTTATGTTCCCTAATATACCTCATTCTCTAAAATTCACATTCATGACAATTCTAAATAATTAATTACTCGAGGTTTATTTTGAAAGTATATTAAAATTATTTTTCGTAAAACCTCTCGAGTTATATAAAATTACATTAAGGACACTAGTAAATATAGGTTTAAGTGGGACCAATTCTCTTGTGCCTTAGGGAGCCGGAGAAAGTGGGTGCTTGCCTATTTAAGATAGAAAACTGAAACGGAGTTATCAATGGTAGTTGTCCTGGAAAAGAACACAAATCCTGCCGTCCATACGCAACAGTTACCGATAATTTCCAAATCTAATTCAGGATCCAATTCTGTGTAAAGTTTCTGACTCAAGTCTGAGTCCAAATCTAAATCAATCTGAACCCAATACAAATATGAATCCAAGTCAACATGAATCTAAACACGAATACTTGAACATGAATACCAGAACAATGTCAAACATGCAACATAACTTGACTTGATCGAACCATGGCTATATCTTGAATTTGACTACATGACTTCCGTTTACATCCTGAATCAGTTTACATAAACAATTTATACCATGGTCTCGGCAAGTCTGATAACCCTAAATCAATACAATATACATTACGGGGTTTTAACGGGGTAGATTGGTACGGAATGTGTTAAAAGTGGCACGGTGATAGTCACTAAAAGACATCTACATGAACATATTGTGCCTTTGTCCCGTGGGTTTTGACGGAGCCTTATACTTACATGTTACCTTAGTCCATGGAGCAACTTGGACTCCTCTCGTATACACTGATACATTCTGTACCAAGCTACAAATAACTACGTTAGCATAACAAACACATACTTTACCTATTCTATTCTCTTTACCTATTATTACATTCTTTCTTTTGGGACTTACTGAGCGCTAGTTCGCTGACGACATTCATGTCTCTTCTTTTTTTGGAATGTTGTCAGGAGGACCCGACTCTCAGGAGATCGAGCCCGGCCAGGACGACTTGGAGCAGTTTACAGAGGAGGCAGACTTTTAAGCCTTACTTGTACTATTTTCTTTTCAGTTCATATGTTATTGTTTAGGCATCGCTTTCTATCATTGTACTTTACTTTTCAGTTGTATGTAAAGAATGTATATTAATAAAAAGTTGTTGTTTATATTACATCTCTTGTTATTCTTGTGATTTACATTTATATTGTTTATTTACGCTTAACATGTTTACTTCTGAGTATATACGTCGCGTATCTCGTCACGTCTCCTTCCCCATACTCTGGGAAGCGGCACGTGACAGGTTTTTTTGGTGGCCCATGCAGGTCAGTTTTGCATGGAAACCTAAGCAATATATCATAAGAATTATAAGAATCAGCAACTATACATTCTTTATATTTCAATTTCTTGAATCTTTCCTAACCCTTCCTGTTCTTTCAGGGTTATGGATTCCCCGAACAACACGAATACCAACGTGAATGGAAATACTCCATATCCTCTACCACCACCACCTACTGTAGCAGCTCTTATCAGCGAGCAGACGGTATTGCTTGAGGCGATCAAGAGGCTCTTGGAGGGTCAGCAGCAACAGACTGTTATCCTCTTGCACTGCTCAGAGAGTGAGGCACCCGGAGTCAAACAATTCCAGGCATTGCACCCTAAGCACTTTTCTGGGAAAGAGAGCCCACGAGAGGCAAAGGAACGGTCTAAGTCTATTGATGATGACCTGGCGGCAGCACAAGTGCCAGAGATTGCTTGGGTGAGAGTTGTGAAGCTGTAACTCACAGATAACGCCAGAGTATGGTGGATGCTGAAGAAAGCTGTCTTGCTCAGCCGATTGAATGGAAGACTTTTCGCGACATGTTCAAATACTTTCCCGAGACTGCCCGTTTCAACATGGAACAGCAGTTCATCCACTTGTAGCAAGATTCAATATGGAACAAATCTGTGGATGAATACGATACTGAGTTTACCATGCTTAGCAAGTATGATATGTCTCAATATTCAATTTCTTAATATCACATACTACATTGCAAACACAAGGTCGTAACAGATTTGCTGCACACCTCATCCCGACTGCTGAGATCCAGGCAAGAAGATTTCGGCAAGGGTTGAACCCAGAAATCCAAGCTGCATTAGCTACAGGTGATTTCTCAACCCAGGATCTTGCGTTGAAAGCTGCCCGACGATATGACGCAGTAGTGAAGAAGAAGGGCAGACCTAAGTCTGCTGGTGTGAAGCGCCTTGCTACTCAGATAGCGGGAGGAGCCTCTTCCAGACCACCATTTATACCCAGGAGACCGGGAGTAACATTTAACCGGCCCAGTCCAAACTTTTGCTTCTATTGCAAAAGGAATGGCACCTGGCGAAAGACTACAGGCGTGATAACCGCCTATGGTTAATTTATGGCGCATCCACTCACGCCATTGGAGATTGTCCCCATCGTCTCATCCCAGCTCCTATACCCCGACCAGCACCCACCTTTCCGCAGCGGCTAGCTATTCAGGCTCCTGCACCTCGCATAGCCTTACCTGCTTCACCTCCACATGGACCTCTTGCACAACCTACTTGTCAGTTCTTCCAGGCAATGAGGAACATGCCGCAAAGGCAGAGAAACATACCCCAAGGACAGAGGAATGTGCCTCCAGCTAAGAGGAATGTACCCCGGCATCAGGCTTTCACTTTAGCGGCCGTAGAAGCCGAAGTTATAGGTCAGGATAACACAGGTAATCTTTCTTCTTTCAAAACCCTTGCATCTTTTCGTTCTTTCAAACATATTTTTTTCATGCACTTTCAGTAGTTCTTTCACCACCAACAAATTTTCTTGAATCTGTTACAACTTCCTTCTATAAATTTCGAGGACGAAATTTTTATAAGGAGGGTAAAATATAACGACCCTGAATTTTCTGTACAAATTTTTTTCTTATTAAAGTACAGAAAGGAGTTTGTAAGCCTGAGCGCAATTTAAAAGTTATTCTTGTTTAAGAACAGCAAGAAGTAACTTGTAACTCATTGGTAAAGCCTTGCACTGTTATGATGTAGCCCATGTGTTCGAATCTCATCAGCCACATATATTTTTTACTGATTTTTTCTTTTAAACTTTTTGGAAGCCCAAAAGTTTACACGTGCAATACACATAAAAATGAAAAGTCAGATAAAACAAACATGTGAAAAATATTGTGTACACAGCATAGGACACTTGGCAGAGATCCACCGGCCCCTAGCACAAATTGGACCGGCGAGATCATCGTTTCGGCCCGCACCGCTGGGCCCCTCGTAGGGGATGAGCTCCGTGTTTTGCCCACCAAACCCCTTGGCCAACCCCACTATTCCTGTTCTGTTTATTTTTCCTGCAATTATCCAGAGAATTAAAATTTAGATTTAAATCAAATTTTTAATGCTTTTTAATTCTTTTTTCAATTCCAAAACCCTAATTTTAGACTATAAATACAATCTCATATCCTAGCCCTCTTCATTCTGAAATCTATTGCCAAAATTCTCAAAAATTTTCTAAGTCTAGAAAGATTACAAGTGGAGTTAGCCCTAGATCAAATTCCGGCGAGAATTCGAGACGTTTCCGACGACCCCGTGACTCACGAAGGCTACTACTCTCATCCTCTATCTCCCCTCTCTCCTTTAAACCTGTAAGTCTCATATCTCTTCTTCTCTTTTTCAAAACATGTCGTTAAGTGGAGTTATACAGACATTTATTTCTAAAATCTTTGAAAACCATAATTTTTCTTAAGAATCATTTGTACTCATTTATATACCTTACTTGTAATCATTTAATTAATATTTAGAAACCAATTTCATTCTAAAACTCCATGTTAAATAATTTTAATTAAGCTTTTATGTTTAAATACCATGAAGTTTACATACGACATCTTTTAATTATTTTGCTTAATATTACCTTTAGAAAACCTCACGAGGTAATGAACTACCTCTCACATACACATATCTTAAAATAACACGATTCTCTTGAACAATATTTTTGTGGCAAAATACGACTTTTCATCAAAATACTTCAAACTATTAAAAACCCAGATTTTTTTAAATTATGTCACTTAATTCTTTGCGATTGTGCCTCTACAACCCATTTTGGAAAATCCGCTAATGGATGGTGCGGATTATCGCACATCCATGGGCTAGTAGGGCGAGATGCAGACCTCCTCATGGAGCATATGATCTCGATAGAATTTTAATACAATTTTAAAGAAAAACAAGGAATTTTTTTAATAATTATATAAATATTATCAAATTATATATTTTTAATAAATAATAAAATTCCATGTTTTCTAGAAAATAAACGAATGACAAGTTTCACTAAAATACCATCAAGAATCAATGCAAGTTAAACTTTACACTAAAATATTTTGAACTATTCAAGCTATGCATATATTTACTAATATACCTCATTCTCTAAAATTCACATTCATGACAATTCTAAATAAATAATTACTCGGGGTTTATTTTGAAAGTATATTAAAATTATTTTTCATAAAACCCCTCGAGTTATATAAAATTATATTAAGGGCCCTAGTAAATATAGATTTAAGCGGGACCAATTCTCTTGAGCCTTAGGGAGCCGGAGAAACTGGATGCTTGCCTATTTAAGATAGAAAACTAAAATGGAGTTATCAATAGTAATTGTCCAGGAAATAGACACAAATCCTGTCGTACATGTGCAGCAGTTACCGATAATTCCAAACTTAATTCAGGATCCAATTCTGTGTAAAGTGTCTGACTCAAGTCTGAGTCCAAATCTAAATCAATCTGAACCCAATCCAAATATGAATCCAAGTCAACATGAATACTTGAACATGAATACCTGAACAATGTCAAGCATGTAACATAACTTGGTTTGACCGAACCATGGCTATATCTTGAACTTGACTACACGACTTTCGTTTACATCCTGAATCAGTTTACATGAACAACTTATACCATGGTCTCGGCAAGTCTGATAACTCTAAATCAATACAATATACATTACGAGGTTTTAACGGGGTAGATTGGTACGGAATGTGTTAAAAGTGGCACGATGATAGTCACTGAAAGACACCTACATGAACATCCTGTACCGTTGTCCCGTGGGTTTTGACGGGGCCTTATACTTACATGTTACCTTAGTCCACGGAGCAAGTTTGACTCCTTTCGTATACACTGATAAATTCTGTACCAAGCTACAAACAACTACGTTAGCATAACAAACACATATTTTACCTATTCTATTCTCTTTACCTATCTATTACATTCTATCTTTTAGGATTTACTGAGCGCTAGTTCGCTGACGACATTTCTGTCTCTTCTTTTGGGACTTACTGTGCGCTATATATCTTTTTTTGGAATGTTGTTAGCATAACAAATACTTGTATTTATGATTTAATGATATCCGGTAATCGAGGTGGAGATGTAGCCGATTACGGATACATATTGGACTGGTTTGATATCCGGTAATCGTGATGGGGATGTAGCCAATTACAGATATATAGAGAATGAAATGAGGGCTGGTCCGAGAGACAACGCCTTATGAGATTGAGATATTTGAGTGTCGATGATCGACACATGAGATTTGATGATGATTTTATTGATGATGTTTTCTATTGTGCTCGATTCGTTATGATGCCATGATAACCATATATATTAGTATACTACACCTGCTAGGTTAGTGGTATACTAGTTGTACATGATGGGTTGTTATTATTGTTGTTCATTGCTTGAATTCTAGTTTCATTGCATACTTACTTACCTTCCGCAATATACATGTTTACCCATGCCTTAATTATTTCACTGATTATGCTTGCGATTTCTATCTTGCTGTGCAAATTGTACTCACAAATTGGCAACTCACCCCTGTTGTGGTATTGCTTCTTTCAGGATTGGTCGCTCGGATCGGTAGCGACAATGAGAGAGGTTATCATGGGCGTAGTTGCATATTTAATTTGAGCAAGGTAAGTTAGACTTCGTTTTGGTATTTGCCTTGTATCTATTTTTGTATCTGGAAAGACTCCATCAACCAAGTCGGGTGTATTTACCCGAGACCTTAGACGTTGTATTGTTGTTGTCGTAGAATTCGTGTGGACTCGGCTTGACTTTATTTATGTATAGTGTTTATTGTTTTCCGCTTATTGTTCTCCGCCTTTAGGCGTCGTATGTTTTGCGTGGATTGTGTCTCCGCCGTGTGGGCGTTGAGTTAACTCCCGTATGGGCATGCATTTATTTACTGCTGTTGTACATGAAATTTATTTAAAATATACAAAGGAGGTGTTGTCTATTGTTTTTTTCCAAATATTAACTCTTTACAAAACAAGTTTTACTCTTTTCTATAAAAAAATTTCTTAAAACTTCATCTCTATTCTTCTTTCAATTTATAGGTTTTGATTCTGGTTTAGGCTTACTTAGAATAGGTTATTGCTCAATTAGTTTCACGTAATCTAATTGTCGGTCACGTGCCGTTTTCGGATCGTGACACTGATCCTGCAAACCGACGACAAATTACTTCCACCATTCAATGAAGAATTGCAACAGAATTTTCTGCACTCTCGATCTCATCCAAATACAATTTCTCTCTAAACAAAACACACACACACCCGCCTCTCGGCTTCCAAAGCCGCAGAGTTTTAATAATTGGCCGCAGCTTGGCTCCGTGGATTTAATTATTTTGGCTTAAGGATTAATTTATGCATCTCTTGGCCGCAGACCTCCTCTGGATTAATCTCTGAAGCCCGCAGGCAATTAATATATATATATATGGAAAGATATTTAAAAGTTATAAATTTTAGAGGTAAGTATAGATAGAATTAAATCTAAATCCTGCTTTAACTATGATACCTATATTCACTCTGGGACGCTATCTTTGCTTTTAATCCCGGACTCCGAATTTATGATCAATTTCAACACTAACAGGTTAAGACGTCGGTCTCTCGTTGTCTTACACAACAACAACTGAGCCTTTTATCCCAAGCATATGTGGTAGGCTACATGAACCAACATGAGAATCACGTTGGGTCCAGCACATGAATCCTCCGCCTCCACTCACTCCTATCGAACAATATATTTTCATTGAGCCCTTTGGCAACCATATCGTTTCGTATCACCTCCCTCCATATTTTCTTCGGTCTCCCTTTTTCCTTTTTGCCATTGCCCATATATCTATTCGTCGTGTAAGTCTACGCTAGTGCCCCGGCCGTCTACAGACGCCAAATGCGGAATAAAAACTTTTTAACTGGCGCTATCGTATACTTTAACCCGGATCTGCCATTATTGCTAAACTAACAAACTGTAAAGAGTGTAGAAAGGTTATACCAAATGATCCGAGTCCTTCGTTCTTTAACCATCATCCCACGCTCCGTTGCGGCTGCTCCGATCTCATCGATCTCCAATATGTTCGTCTAGGTGGCACCACATCACTGATTCTTTAAACGGGCTCCCGCCTCTGACTCGAGGCAACTCGGTCGTCAAGTTTGCCAAAAGAGACGACCAAGAATGATGTAGAGAATGAGTAAATGACTTTGTCTCACTTCGTCCAAGTCCGTGGACGATCGGTTAATGAAGTTGCCGTGGGAATCGGGCGATGGAATGAAATGAGCTGTGAAATTCCATACACCCCAAAATCTATCATATCTTTTGTAACCAAATGAAAACTTCAAGCCAATGAGAGAGAGAGGAGGGGCCGGCCATTTATAGGTGGAGGGAGGTGAGTGTAGGAGAG
Source organism: Agapanthus africanus (assembly GCA_030015575.1). NCBI lineage: Eukaryota > Viridiplantae > Streptophyta > Magnoliopsida > Asparagales > Amaryllidaceae > Agapanthus > Agapanthus africanus. The sequence continues at coordinate 900,977,573 of CM057339.1, read as the reverse complement.
GGGAGAGTAACCTTAAGAATAAATATCCTAAGGATAAACAAGAATCATTAATGTCAAAGCATGAGTCATAAACACCTAGTCATCATGTAATCAATGTAAGCAAAGGTTCATGAACCTAGTCACCTCTTCTAGTTGCTTCTAGAAACTTCCAGAACACTGACTCACCTCATCTCAAGAAAAGATAAATCCGTCTTTAACCGAATGTTAAAAGACGGCTGATAGAAAACTGGAAACTGGCAACTTCCAAAAGTGATCCTGAAACAACTTTCAGGATAACCCCGTAACTGTATAAATATACCTGCATTTGTATTACGACCGAATACAAATGCAACTGAGACAAAGATATTATATCCACTCAATATAATACTCGGATCCGGCTTAAACCAAAGCCGACCAGTATCATCTGCCCGAAAAATAACACGTGCGTAAACGCACGTGCATTTTCCGAACCCTGCCATAAAACCATACGGCCTCTACAACGTTTCGCCCGAACTTGGGAAACTGTCTGTGGGGGACTCTAATGACTCGTCAGTACCCTGGCAGTGGGTTTAACCACAAACCGTCAGCGGCACTAGCATTGCGTAACGGCTGCCCATGGACTGACCTCAAGGGAGGCCGATGAGCGAACTCATCCGGAAACCCTACTGAGCCTAACAGTGACAATGTATATACAGTCCGGTCCGTTCGTCTATGAGTATCGCATATCTGCCTAGGGGGCTAGTAACGTCAGACCCCCAATAGCAGTATAAGTCGTGTCGGAGTGTAGTCCAATAACACCCTGAGATACTACTGGAGTACCTACCAGTAAATCTCTTGCCACGGCCGTGGGCTATGTGTAATGGCTCTCCTAGACACAGCACGATCTCGCCCCCAATACCGGGAGAGACGAATCCCCTGCCGATCCGCTCACGTGCCTCCATATGGCTCGGGACTGTACCCAAAAACTACCTGTTTGCACGACTCCTTTGAGCCGTGGTAGGGTAGAAATCAAAGCACAGTGGGAACTCACACGAGACAAATGACGACCTCAGGTCGATGAACTAACCTGTACACATGTCACCAGGAAACTGCTATCTGACGATAGGTATAGTACTAACTAGCAGATTCCCGGCGAGTCCTGTCCGGTGTACTCATAACCCAATGAGCACCTGTATACATCTTAGGTGATCCAACTGACACCAGTGGCTTGTGAGACCGGCCACCGCCCCTCGTCGGGGTCTCGACTGTACACACTAGTCTACTCCGGAGTATCGATGCCCTGTCTCGAAACTCCCACGACTAGGGACCACAATTAAGGATATGCATATAAACAACCCAACTCTCACGTATATGATTGCCATCATACTGTTGGTGGTAAAGCAAGATCCTAAGGGCTCTATCAAAGTGTAACATGTAATCAGTCACCTGAACATGTACACGACTGATAAAGGCAAACCAGATAGCATACTATCATCTCGAGTAAGACTGTCCTACCGGTATAGGTCCTCCGCAATCATTGCAATCACGTACCTGCGATCCAATAATTGACTATGAGGGCACTATCTCCAACAATCTCCCACTTGCACTCAAGGCTAATTATTGCAATGTCGACTACTCACAGCCCGTGTGAAACCGAACATCCAACTCCTCTACTAATCAGTTCACAAAGCCCGTTTGTAATACTATTGTGTTCGAGAAATAGCCTCAGTGAGTGGATCCGCCTAGATGTTTCTTTCTATATCTCTCTAAATCTCAAATTTGCGGAGAAAGCCATCTCCCGAATCGAGTAATACCTGTCTTAGAATATGTCTGGATATCTGATGGGACCTAGTTCATAAATGAACTCCAAATCCAAACTTCTTAGACTGTATCGATCACTGAACCTAATCAGTATTCGGCACCATGCCACCCACAGTATCCTCTTGGACCACCTGTCCATAATACTGTCCCTCATCAGAGGGAAAACTATAACTCTGACAATCACTCTGTCATCCATGTCACCTTTGAAGCCTGGAATGATAATCGTCTCCCGAAGGAGGCTGCCGTCATCAAATCCGTAGAACATGTACTTATGTTCTAAAACTGCTTCCTTATGTTTTTCCAGGATTGGATTAATATAAACTCATCGCATCTAGTGCAAAAACAACATCTGATGTGGTACCTGACATCTCATGATTGACTCAGTTGCCTAAGCAAGTGATCTGTCAATCATGCACATCCCTCTCCCCTTTAGTCTATACGACACCTTTAGAGAGGGTGACTCCATCACCTGCAGGTACACCACCATGCTAGGAGTCAACTATTCTAAAAACCATTAGAATATCTGTCAAAGTACCCACTTTGGGAAACTACCCAAATCCAGATCTAAAACCATAGATCTAGAAACCAGAATGTCTGATATAATATCCATATCCTGTCTGGAGAAACAACTGTGTGACGACCACAGTACAACCGATCGTAGTATAGGAATTTTACTTCCTACTCTGTGTATGTCATCCAGATACCATGACATCACACCCTACTACCTTCTTAACAGATCCATCCCCTATTCTGATTGAAGTCAAACCCATGACTATCACATCAAAAATAGATGATCTTTCTCCGCTATAACTGCTCAGGTCTATAAATAGACATAAGCTACTTGCCCACTAAACTTCCGCTGCTCCCACTGACTACGACAACCCTCCTACCGGGTCTCATATCCTGGAACAACAGTAGTGTCAAGTCTGGGTAGATAATAACCTCCCTGTCACCGTCCTTGAGGCTACCGGAGTACCTCTCGGGTGTCTGAGGTCACCCACCATATCTGCGGAGTGGCTAATGGAATGTCAAACCTAATTGAATATATATAGGTCCTATTAAATTTTCCGTAATCGTTCGCGGTTCTGGAATCACTTCCAGTTCTACCATACTCCCACTACTGTTTTCTGAAAAAGATCCATTTTACTAAAACTGTGGCGAGTCAAGAACAATATCACTATTGATCTTCCAAATGGTAGAATATCAACCCTCGTCATAGCCAGGGTCAATCCACAAACAGCCATTACAGAAACGTGCCCTGAGTTATCCAAAGTCTGGTTTTAAGCATAAGCTGGACAACTCCCCGTACCTTAATATCTTTTAAGGTATGAACCATTCTATATCCAATATAGAAACTTTGGCACTTATTTAATTGGAACCAGGTTCAATCATGCAGCTGTCTCCAGTGCATATCAACTTAATGGAAAGAGGCTAATCAGCATTACTCAACTTAGGAATCCATCCAATTATGAGTAACCTGAAAGAGAAACACGTTTCTCAAAACCATCACTAGCATCTGAATACCAATCACAAGAATCTACATCTTCGATCTCTTTGAAGAATCCCGACACTTGTGACACCTGGTTCTCTACTTTATTCTTATACCCATAACTTCTCAAAACTTAGACCATGTATTTCTACGAAACACTTGTCTAAATACTAGAGGAGTTATAAGTAAACAGAACATAGTACGAGGACCTACCCCTTTGTTCTGATGGACACTTGGACAACATACAATACTCTTTATAAGTCAGCTGAGTTGAACAACTCAAAACCTGTGCGTCGTAGGTTGGGAACTGTACCCTGGTGATTTCCTCAAATATCAACAATTACAACGAATTCCGATATAATGAGGATAATTACCTAATTCCCAATAACTTACTCCCACTCATCATCTGTAAAACCATACAGATATGAGAATGAAACCTGGTAAATACATACCCTTGGAGTAAGTATCCAATCGGGAAAACAGTTTTCCTTTAACAATGCACTGAAACATGAAAATGCTTCCTAGGGGTATTTTGGTATTCATAGTAATGCCTTTTCCATAACCCAATTCATGACTTTAACCGTATATTTCTTTGCCATCTCTCCAAATCCCTTTATTTGTCTTTAGTCGTTACCTTCTGTACACCATCGTTAGGCTAAATGGTTTTCTTCCTTCCCTACCGTTCGGCACCAGCCTATGGTTTGGAAGAAGACTATCCAGTAAGCATAATAGGTGTACCCTCCTAAACCAAGGAGTACTCGTATCTTGAGAGAAGGTGATGATAAAAGACAACTGAATAATACCTTATTCTTTTAAAGGTGAAATAGGAGTGGCGATGAAGTACGCGGTTTTGGTCGTGAATGATATCAGTCGCAATTTACTTTGCCCTCTTTCTAATCCCTTTATTTTGTCTTTACATATTACCTTCTGCACACCCTACTTAGGCTAATTGGTTTTCTTCATTCCCTACCTTTCGGCACCAGCCTATGGTTTGGAACAAGACTATCCAATAAGCGTAATAGGTGTACTCTCCTAATACCAAGGAGCTCTCGCAACCTGAGAGAAGGTGATAATAAAAGACAACTGAATAAGCCAATTCTATTTCTCCTGAACCTGGATCCATCCTCGAAGAAGTCCCTTCGAGTTCGTATATAACCATACGATGGATCTATCCAATAGAAGTGGATAACCGTAGTAATACGGGTGTTCTGAGAAATGCAAAGGGTAAAAGAAGGAGTGGCAATGACTTATGCAACATAGACAATCCAAAAGCCAGTATTTTAAGAAGGTTCGGTCAGCCTGGTCACTGAGTCATAGTCTAGGGTCGGTCAAAGGTCGCTGCCAAAGAGAGAGAGAAAAGAAACACTCTGCGTGCACTCTAACCTAGATCAGAATGGTTATCACTTTATCTAATCCGGAAACCTCCCACTGTCCTGTCAAATTCTCCTCCAAACCTAAAGAAGAATCAATCGGGATCACCCGAAGAGTAAACCAACTCATCAGTGGGAATCGGGATCCAACTCTCATCGCATGATAACGTGACGGAATCCACTCGCGTTATCACACTCCAGAAGGTATGCGCATGCCTGGCAAGTTTCAGTTTCTTTAGAAACTCCCGATAAGATTTGTGCCCCATGCTCTTATGATCGTGACTAAGGGCCAACCCATCATAAGTCACATGTCAAGTTCTTCCCATCATTATCTTGTTAATTTGAACCCACCCGTACTCACCCTTGACTAAGGGCCAACAAGGCTGTACGACTGTCCCAAACCAACGCATCTATCTATACAACATATGAACACCCCAGCAGCTACCAATCACTATGTCCTAGCTAAGGGCCAGACCAACATAGCTTGAATACTACTGACCATTCACATGAAATGACGGAGGGCTACGACTGGTTTTTGGCGAAAAACCTTTAACGTAATGAACTTGATCTCGTTGAAGGAACCTGATAGCTTTTTAAAAATATAGTGGCGAAAACCTTTTGCTAAAGAGGTCACTCCCGGTGAAGGGATCTCGGCTCTTTCCTCGTGGAATGAGGTGCAGGATATTCCACTGAATACCGCGGTGCAAAGCAACATGTAATCGACTATAGTGAAGTTATTACCCTGACGCAAACTTCTGCCCAAGGGGTCAGTCCCGGTGAAGGGATATCGGCCCTTGCCCCGTCGAATGAGGTGCAGGATATTCCACTGAATACCGCTATGCAAAACAAAAGAAAACGTCTTTGCAATAACACTTTTTAAATTTGTTCCAACAACTGTAAACAGGTTTGTTTTACTTTGCATTGATCAGAATCAACGCAGTCCCATCAATCAATCACACCAGAAAAGAACGAAAATAAAATGTACGTATATGCCATCCGCATTCGTCACTGGGTCCCGTCATCACCCGTTAGGTTACTTAACTAATGACAGAGCGGGGACTGGACTAGCGCGGGTGTAAAACATATACAACATCTAATAGTTTATAAGCCAATATACAATAATCGCTCCAGGCGTGATGATATGCAACATTACAGAAAAGTAATAAGCATCACAGAACAATACAGATAATCTGGGATCCCCGAGTTTCACAGAGCCGCTGCTGAAACCCGACGTTCCCCTGTCGTGTGGATAGCCTGTGCAATGAAACCTAGACCCCTACGGGTGCGGCAAGTTACCCGCCAAAACCTGAAGCGAGGCAGCCCCCTACAGCAAAGTGAATGGACCACCCTGCACTTCACGGAATCCGGTAATCTTGGGCACCCCTCCATGGGTCAACCTGTACCCCCTACGAGTGCGGCGAATAGTCTGCCAATTCTAGAGTGAGACCCCTCTGCCTCTCAAAGCCATGAGATGCGGACCCGTTGCCCTCCAGAACCCGGCTATCCGTGCACTCCGTCTCGGGGCAAAACCTAGTACAGTAATGAAAAATGGTACAACAGGTACATCGACCGCAACCTGGTCGTGCCCCAAAAGAATATTATACAACAGGCAGTGACGGCAGTCCACAAGTTGGACGCTCGCCCCGCAATATCAAATGTACAAATAAACTCAAACTGCACTACCATTGCACACTGCTATCCACCACGACAAATCCGCAACATCACAGCACAACACAGAACATCAACGCAAATGTCACGTTCGCAAACCCGTCTAAAAGAACTATAGCAATCGGACGCGGTTTACCGATCAAATGACATTCCCGGTCGGATATATAATGTAAGCACTGTAAACTAACGTGTTTAAATTTCGATCGACTAAATATCACAAGGTGGGCCCCACGCAAATCTGCTGAACAGTAATAAAAACTGGGCCCAAAAGATATATACCAAAAATCCCAATTTCCAACATAGAATGCACTGTAGAAAATTGGCTAAGTGACGTCACTTTCCTGCGGCGGATCCGGGGCCAAAACCATGCTTGGGCCGCGGATCCGCGGCGGAACAGTCGAATCACTTGGTCGAATTTCTCCAGTATTCCTAAAAAACCCTGCTTGATTTTCTGGTATGGTCAAAATGACATTTGGACCAGTTTGAAAATTAACAGAAACTGTCAAATTGAAAAATTGCGATTTTTGATTTCCGGTTCGATTGATATTTTAAACGCGTTAGCACAAGTTAGTATAGCAAAATGGTGAGGCTCTGATACCACTGTAAGTCTACGCTAGTGCCCCGGCCGTCTACAGACGCCAAATGCGGAACAAAAACTTTTTAACTGGCGCTATCGTATACTTTAACCCGGATCTGCCATTATTGCTAAACTAACAAACTGTAAAGAGTGTAGAAAGATTATACCGAACGATCCGAGTCCTTCGTTCTTTAACCATCATCCCACGCTCCGTTGCGGCTGCTCCGATCTCATCGATCTCCAATATGTTCGTCTAGGTGGCACCACATCACTGATTCTTTAAACGGGCTCCCGCCTCTGACTCGAGGCAACTCGGTCGTCAAGTTTGCCAAAAGAGATGACCAAGAATGATGTAGAGAATGAGTAAATGATTTTGTCTCACTTCGTCCAAGTCCGTGGACGATCGGTTAATGAAGTTGCCGTGGGAATCGGGCGATGGAATGAAATGAGCTGTGAAATTCCATACACCCCAAAATCTATCATATCTTTTGTAACCAAATGAAAACTTCAAGCCAATGAGAGAGAGAGGAGGGGCCGGCCATTTATAGGTGGAGGGAGGTGAGTGTAGGAGAGGGGAGAGTAACCTTAAGAATAAATATCCTAAGGATAAACAAGAATCATTAATGTCAAAGCATGAGTCATAAACACCTAGTCATCATGTAATCAATGTAAGCAAAGGTTCATGAACCTAGTCACCTCTTCTAGTTGCTTCTAGAAACTTCCAGAACACTGACTCACCTCATCTCAAGAAAAGATAAATCCGTCTTTAACCGAATGTTAAAAGACGGCTGATAGAAAACTGGAAACTGGCAACTTCCAAAAGTGATCCTGAAACAACTTTCAGGATAACCCCGTAACTGTATAAATATACCTGCATTTGTATTACGACCGAATACAAATGCAACTGAGACAAAGATATTATATCCACTCAATATAATACTCGGATCCGGCTTAAACCAAAGCCGACCAGTATCATCTGCCCGAAAAATAACACGTGCGTAAACGCACGTGCATTTTCCAAACCCTGCCATAAAACCATACGGCCTCTACAACGTTTCGCCCGAACTTGGGAAACTGTCTGTGGGGAACTCTAATGACTCGTCAGTACCCTGGCAGTGGGTTTAACCACAAACCGTCAGCGGCACTAGCATTGCGTAACGGCTGCCCATGGACTGACCTCAAGGGAGGCCGATGAGCGAACTCATCCGGAAACCCTACTGAGCCTAACAGTGACAATGTATATACAGTCCGGTCCGTTCGTCTATGAGTATCGCATATCTGCCTAGGGGGCTAGTAACGTCAGACCCCCAATAGCAGTATAAGTCGTGTCGGAGTGTAGCCCAATAACACCCTGAGATACTACTGGAGTACCTACCAGTAAATCTCCTGCCACGGCCGTGGGCTATGTGTAATGGCTCTCCTAGACACAGCACGATCTCGCCCCAATACCGGGAGAGACGAATCCCCTGCCGATCTGCTCACGTGCCTCCATATGGCTCGGGACTGTACCCAAAAACTACCTGTTTGCACGACTCCTTTGAGCCGTGGTAGGGTAGAAATCAAAGCACAGTGGGAACTCACACGAGACAAATGACGACCTCAGGTCGATGAACTAACCTGTACACATGTCATCAGGGAACTGCTATCTGACGATAGGTATAGTACTAACTAGCAGATTCCCGGCGAGTCCTGTCCGGTGTACTCATAACCCAATGAGCACCTGTATACATCTTAGGTGATCCAACTGACACCAGTGGCTTGTGAGACCGGCCACCGCCCCTCGTCGGGGTCTCGACTGTACACACTAGTCTACTCCGGAGTATCGATGCCCTGTCTCGAAACTCCCACGACTAGGGACCACAATTAAGGATATGCATATAAACCACCCAACTCTCACGTATATGATCGCCATCATACTGTTGGTGGTAAAGCAAGATCCTAAGGGCTCTATCAAAGTGTAACATGTAATCAGTCACCTGAACATGTACACGACTGATAAAGGCAAACCAGATAGCATACTATTATCTCGAGTAAGACTGTCCTACCGGTATAGGTCCTCCGCAATCATTGCAATTACGTACCTGCGATCCAATAATTGACTATGAGGGCACTATCTCCAACACGTCGAACCGGTGCTTCCATAGGTCTGCGTCGCACATGACCAAACAATCGTAGCCGGTTTTTCCGCATCTTCTCCTCCACAGGTGCTACACTAACTTTTACACGAATATCCTCATTTCGCACCTTATCTTTTCTAGTGTTACCGTACATCCAACGAAGCATGCGTATCTCCGCTACGTGTATCTTCTGTGTATGATGCTTCTTAGGAGCCCAGCATTCTGTACCATATAATAAGGCAGGCCGAATAACACTCCGATAAAACTTCCCTTTCAACTTTAACGGAAAGTTACGATCACACAAAATCGCTGTTGCACTCCTCCATTTCAACCAACCAGCTTGGATTCTTTGATTAACATCACTATCGATCTTCCCATTCTTTTGGATGATAGAACCTAGATATCTAAACTGATTGCTCGGTGATATCTCTTGCCCTTCCAATGTTATACCAATATGGTTTTGACTTCTCCGGTTACTAAATTTGTAATGCATATATGCTGTCTTGGACCTGCTCAATCTGAATCCCCGAGATTCCAATGTTTGCCTCCATAATTCCAATTTGGCATTAACCCCTGCTTTTGTCTCATTTACTAGAACAATATCATTAGCGAATTGCATACACCAAGGTATCTCATCTTGGATAGTTCTAGTAAGCTCATTCATCACGATGGTATACAGGAATGGACTTAATGCAGATCCTTGATGTAAACCAATTACAATTGGAAAATCATTCGTTAAGTCGCCGCAAATTCTGATATTTGCCACTACTCCATCGTGCATATCCTTGATTATTTTAATATATTCATCATTGTCCCCCTTCTTCATTATTGTCTCTCGTTGCCTTCTCCATAAAAATTAAGAAAATATCTCATGAGTGAAGTTGTAAATATAATAGAATATTTTCTCTTTTCATCGTTCTTTCTCTTTCTCTCTTGCCCTCCTTATATATTCCATAATTAAATTACAGAATTAACAAATGTTTTTATTTTTTTAATATCTTATCTCGTCCTGACTATATTAAACTGCCAACACAAATACTATCTCGAGTGGGGGAAGAACAAAGAATCATCAAAGTACATTTTGCATGCTTAAATTAAACAAGGATTTGACCTCGGCACGAATCTTTTTGCAAACTCCCAAAACTAATATTAAACAAAACAAATTTAAACAAATACTTCATTTTTTTTAATCCTCCTTGCTTTGGATTTTGTAGCAATATTTGAATCTTGTTCTCAAAGATTGATAATAGCAATTTTCAACAAACAGTAGCCTAACATTATGCCCTTTAATTGCTCTTAGGGAACTGTAAATTATTGATTAAATATTGCTCAAGACCAGCAGATTTTGTGGCTTTAGTCCAAAAAGACTTCATTTGATTATAAATTAGATGCATTAATTTTGGACTGTAATAAACTACTCCCTCCGTTCCACTTTAATAGTTGTTTTGGCATTTCTCACGCTTATTAACGTGTTAAATTATGACCGGTTCAATTTACTGCAATACCCCTAATTAAAGTAATCTCAATCATAAAAACAAAATACAATAAGTGACATGCATGAAATTTTAATGAAGGGCAAATTCAGTAATCAATTGATAAAGTAACCTCAGTTACATAAAAGGACACAAATCATGGAACAAAAAAATCTCTAAAACGACTATTAAAATGGAACGGAGGGAATATATAGATCAAGAAAGTTTGACCAATGACATGGTATTTATGCTTGGATTTGTTTTAAAATCAATTGATGTAACAACTTACAAATTTTGGCAAGTAAATAATTGTTATCAAATATTGGTTTTTTTTATTAGTTAGCCAAATTTTGAGCCACCATTTTGTAAAATACCCATTATTGTAACATGTGCTCTTTTGGATGTTATCGTTTTATTGATGGATATGACAAATTTTAATATGATATCATTTTTTATTTCAAGGAAATTTTATAGAACGCCGTCAACTTTTCTGGGTTTAGAAGGTAACGCTATTAAACTTTAAAAATACCATAAACTCTCTAAAAAGGACACTTTCTTTAAAAAATTATGGTTTTTATGTAAAATTTCCATTTTTATGGCTATTAGGTATGCTTCCAAGACATTACTAGGTAATTCAATCCATTCAAGCCTTGCACAAGAACTAACAATTTTATAATTTCCCCTTATTCTAGACTTGTTTATGAACAATTTTCTTAGGTGAATTTGTGCCACAAGGTCCAATTACATTATTATCAAAAAAAATTTTAATTATATATAGCATGCAATATGCGTGTCAAACAATAAAAAATACATTCATGTGAAATATATAAATATAGCATGTAATTAACAAATACTATATTTCTTTTTATATGAATAACATGGTAATATCCTACCGTATTGTCCGATGCTAATATTAGGTTTAGCGTATAATTCCAATCATGTCATTTTACATCATTTATCTAAAAAGAACATTACTAACAAAATCCAATAACATGCTTTCATATCGAAAATTATAATCATGCAAATCAGCAAATCAGCAGATGGGTGAACTCTTTTCCGATATGGATTCCCAGCATGACCTACGTAGGCATCTGGAGCACATCAAACCAAATATATATAACCGAGGCACGCTACCAGTTTTGCCCCCCCCCCCCCCCCTCCAAAGATGATGTATGTATATATGCACATTGAGTATTTATGGGACAAAGCAATGCAAAGCAAAATGCATTAAGCCATTGTTATTAATTAAGAAGGCAGCATAGAAACAGCATAGAAAAGGCATCTTAGAAAGCACAACTACCACTTATATCAAACCAACAAATCATTGGGTATTACTAAGAAAAGAAAAAGAAATAGTTTTTGTGCACTCTCTTCAGCGATTCAAAACTGTTCCCGGTTGGAACAACAGCATTGACTTCCACGATTATAGCTGGTCGGGTAAGTCCAGAGGAGGAGTTGCCCCCAGTTTTTCTTATTCGGCACCAGTGGCGACGTCGAGCGTGCCTTACTGAAGAGACCGCCTTAATTTCGGAAGCGGTTGCAGCATGTCCCTGGTTTTGTTGAGGAGCTCCAGTAGTTGCCAGCTTGTTAAAGACCGACGTCCTTAGCAATATTTGATTGGAGACGGTCAGTGTTTCAAAAACCGATCGTCTGACTGGTGAAGCACTTTTGACGGTTTCATTTGCAGCAGGAATTGGGAGGGCTATCCTTTTTGGGGTAGCCCCTTCGGGAATCACGGGCTTCTTTTCGGACCCGCTTGAGCTTTGGCTCAGCCTATTAAAGACTGAGACCCTCTTTTTGGACGGCTCATTGAGAGGAGTCGTTGTGGTCATCAGTCGGTGGAAGACCGACTTCTTGGGAACATCGGGTTGTGGCGTTAAGGCACCGACGCTCATTGGTGGGAGCGGGTCCCGAAGAACAATCCAGTAGTGGCTTTTGTTACTTTCCCCATCGGTATTGAAAAATGGAGGCCGCGATGGGCCCATAAGTCACTTCTCCAGTTGGGGCGGAGCGGGAGTTGCTGTTGCAAGTTGTGCAGTTGAAAGCCATTGATTTTTTCTTCTTCTAGACAGGAACAAGACACCAAATGTTAGTACCTCGAATCCAAGAGCAACCATAGTGAACCGCGATTTTGTTCACGAAATGCGACACACGAAGTGTGGAGTGGAAAGTGGAAAAGATCCCACCGGGCGTGCCAGAATCTGTTCACCGCCGAAAGACCGGACCGAGACGTTGGGACGTCTGGCCTAAATTTGGGGGCATATGCTATTTGGATTTATACGTCCATCTCTGCGAAAATGCGAAGTTGATTTATGGCACCGTATATCGGAGGTTTGGACGGACGCGACCGTTGTAACAGACATTATCAGATTCTCCCTCATTTGCGAGGGTTTTTTTTATTGTGGGGATGCTCTTCCCTGCAGACGCAAACCCCTACAGTTAATTACATTACCGTATCACGATAACCACTTCCTCCTACTCCGGAGGTTCACTTTGTGTCGTGTGTATGTTTGTTTTTATTTTGGGTTGCTCGTGGATTGTATACGGAGATTAATTTATGTCGTCGCCCGTAGGGCGTAGATTATTCCAAATCCGTATATTTTTAGATTTGGGTTTAGGTTGATTTAAGGACCGTTAATCTGGTTTGAGATTAAGATCGACTAAAACATATGAGCATTTGGGCTCGATTATTTTAGTTTAAGGACATCACGGTCCATTATCGCCATATTTGAGGCGAAGTTTTAGTTTAGGGGCGTTTCGGTCCATTATCACTATTTTGGAGGTGAATATTAGTTTAAGAACGTTTTGGTCCATTATCGCCATTTCGGAGGCGAATATTAGTTTAAGGAAGTTTCGATCCAACATTCAACTTATGCGCACGTGTATTTGTTACGTGATTAAGTGAACGATGTTGATATGGAATGTACCCAATTTGGGGCACGATCCGATTTGAGGTGTGCACGTCAATTTGGAAGTGCATCAATATGGGATGAAAGGAGTTGTTGGTCGTCGGGACCCGCCACCTCTCTGAAGACGTTGAAGAATTACAATGACATATATCGGATGTGTGAAGGGATGTACCCTTGAACCAAATCCCGTGTATGAGGGAGAAGGGTTATGGTGGCCTTAAGAATTTTTGTTAAGGATATGTTGGTCCAGTTTGAAACTAAGATCCACTTAACAACATTTCAGGATCTTCCTTATTTAAGACCCAACAACAGAGCATTTGGACTCAGTTGCAGGACTTTAGCAACTTAGCCAATTTGGGCTTTAGTCTGCTTAGTCCCCCCTCTTTTTTTTTTGAAAAAAGTGCTAAGCACTTGTTTGGGCTCTGCTTAATCAGTCCTTTTTTATACAAAAAGTGCTGAGCACTTATATGAGTTCTGACGCCCACATATGATCCTATGGAGCTTTCAGTCATGGGGATTGCCCAACAAGTGTTAAACACTTTACTCCTTTTGTCTTTATATGGAGTGTTAAGCACTCTTTATAGCGTCCACGTGGGGAACACGTGAGGCGTTGGGCGCTGCCCAATGAGTATTGAACACTCATCTGTTTTGGGATGTTTTATGGAGTGCTAAACATTCTTTTCTTCTCTTTTGCGGCGCTCACGTGGAGAGCACGTGCGGCGCTGGACGCTAGGCGCTACCTAGCGAGTGCTAAGCACTCCTCCCTTTTATGGCGACCACGTGAGGAACACGTGCGGTGCTGGGCGCTGCCAAGTGAGCGCCAAGCACTCCTCTCTGTGGTGCCCACGTGAGGAACACGTGCGGTGCTGGGCACTGCAGATAGCATTTTTGTCTATTAATGATCGATAGGATCTTTGTTTTGCAGATCTAGGATCAAGCTTTCATTTTTAAGAACCTGTAATGACCCCAAAATCTTTATACATTTGTATTATCCCTCTTCAATAATATACCGTATTTATTTGTACTTGGTATTTTCCTTTTTCTATTAAATTTATTATTATTTTATTCCTCAATCTATTATGTATTTTTTTTCTAGGTACAATTTCTTTTTCTTATATTTAAGTTTTTAACTTCTCATTCTTATTTTTTTCCTTTCATAAATATTTAACCCAAATCCATTATTCTTATTCTCCATAGCCCATCTAAAAAGCCCATTTTCTTTTTAAGCAACATCATATATTTAATTCTAATTAAATATATGCATGAACAACTTTATAGCTCATTGGTTAAGTCTTTGCATTGTTATTCCATAAGTCACATGTTCAAATCCCCATTCTTGCAATTATTTTTTATCATTTTTTTTATTCTTCTCATAACCTACAAATGAGACCTTCCATTTCCAAAATGAATGGTGACCTTTCATTTCTCTTTTAATTCTTATGTTAAATGCATATATTATTATACATAATTCACCATTACACCATCTTAATTGTCCTCCTCCATCTTTTCCTTCCTCATATTTTTCTATCTCTCATTTCTCCCTCTTCACCTAAAGTCCAAGAAGAAGAGCATGAAGAAGTCTTCAAGAAGGTCTCGCTACTAACGCGAGGCTATCGGCGGATAGACAAGCCCGGTGACAATACCGGCTTGTGCATGTAAGTCCCTTCTCTCTCCTTTCCCCCACCTCTTTTTTCCTCTTGTCATGCATCGTGAACCCCCTATTCTTTTCATATCATGATCCATAAGAGAAGATACACATAAACATATACATATACATATACATAAGTTTAGATATATATGATTCTATATGGTTTAATAATATCTTATTATCTCTTGTTCAAATTAAAGTATTTTTAATTCTTTCTTCATGATTATGAATGTTTATTACAAGTTGTGAGAACATAGATTTCAATCCATAATATATCTACGATATCTCATGGAATCGGTTTGGTTATTAAAAGAAAGGATAAAGCTTGCATAAAAATACTAGTTAATCTTTTTGCCGATTTTAGTATACACATCAATACCTTTAGGTTAAAATAATTTTTAGACATTAATTTTTACTTCTGAAAATTTCATGGAATTTACATATGATAGATTATATTATTTTATACATGCTGTAAAAAATTTTAGATCGATCCGCATAACGGTTTGTGAATTACATCGTATTTATTCACTGATCGTAAAACAGAAAACTGCAGCTATCGGTCAATTTCTAGGACACATAACTTGGTATACCAGTATCCAAATTGAGCAAACTCAGATATTTTGATATCTACATCGAATGATCTAGATTTTATTAGTTTTATAGTTTTACTGAAAACCTACCTAAGATAAAGAAAACTGCATTACAATATTAAGTGACGGATCTGGACAGAATCTGTCCTGATTCGCACATTGTTTTTAAATTGGACACAACTCGAACACCCGATGTCCGCTTGTGACAAAATTTAGATGTGTAGATGCAACATTTATAGAACTATAATTTTCTGTATATTATATTACTTAGGAATGCATGAAACAACCTGATATAGGCTTTGCAATAGAATATATAGTTGCTGTCCAGAAATCTGAATTTCTGTTTTAAATGCTGATATTAAAATGATCATAACTAGAGCTTCAGAAATCCAAATCATATAAATCTTGGTGTTTTCGATAAGTACATCGAAATACCTACAATTTTCTAATAATTTTCGTAACCTGAAACCTGATACAAATTAACTCAAACTGCGTTTTAAAAATATGTGACGGTGCCGAATAGATTCTAATCTGTTTTGCGCGACGATACGAAAACATATATATCTCTCAAACCGGTAGTCGTATTTAGGTGAAACTGTAACTCACGCATGCAAAACACTTAGAGCCATATTTTTGTTTATGTTCTCGTGTTCTTTCAACTTGATTAATTAGTCGTACATAATATTTCTTTACAGCATTGTTTATGGTAGTTACTCGAATAATATACTTGACTCATTTCATGTTATTCGAACATGTATACATATTTAGCTTGATCATTAAATTGTTGTATGTACATAAAGACGATAATTAAATACTTGAGTTGTATTTTGAAAAATATACAATAGTATTTTTACAATAAACCCCCTCAAGTTTTATAAATTACAATAAGGCCCCTAACAATTATTGAACATCAAATTACCTTCTTGTAGTCTGACTCGGGTTAGAGTATGACTATTTCTGACTTGAATGTGATTCAAGTCAATCTATATTCTTTTATATTCCAACTCATGATGAATACATGAATTCCAGATTCCAGTTAACAATCTATATAACTTGACCGAACCGAACCATGGATATTCCTTTTACATGATTCCCAGTATTCCATTTACATGACTCTACGGTTACAACCGTTTCCTGATATCATGGTTTCGGTCAGTCAGTTAATCAATCTTACAATTAATACAATTTTACAAGATAACAATACAAACAAGACATCGCGGGGTTTAAGGGGTAGATTGGTACGGAAGGTGTTAAAGGTGGCACGAGGTGGTCAGATTAATACACCTAACCTGAATCCTATTGCTGTTGTACCGTGGCATAACGGTTCCTTGTACTACACGTGCCCTAGTCTCTGGCAAGTGAGACTCCCCTCGTATACACTGGCATTCTTCTGTACCAAGCTACAAACAACAGCGTTAACATAATATTACAACAATAGGTTACATTTTAAAAATGTATCTTCTTATTCTGTCTTCTCTACTTCCCTCTTACCCTTGGGACTTACCGAGCGATCTGTTCGCTGACGACATTCTATTCTCTCTTCTTTGAATGTCGTCAGGTGACTTGGACCCGGCAGAAGTTGAGCCAACCCAGGAAGACTTGGAGCAATTTGCCGAAGACCCAACAGTATAATTTCATTGTACACTTTTCTTTTAAGTATTTTCCTTTTCCTGTTATGCCACTATTTAGGCATCTTTATTTCAGTTGTATTTCCTTTTTCATGCATTGTACAAAGAATGTTAATAAATAAAAGTTGCTGTTCTTTTTATACTCTTGTCTCTTGTGTATTTATTTTATATTGCTTAACTACGCTTAGCGTATGTACTTCTGAGTACATACGTAGCGGACCTCGTCGCGTCCACTTCGCCGTACACTGGGAAGCGGGGCGTGACAGGTTTTGTTGGTGGCCCATGCAGGTCAGAGCTGTATGAAACCCTATCATGCAGTTCTGTTCTGCGTGAACAACCTAAGCAATATAAAACACAAGAAACAGCAACTGATAACATTCTTTACATTACATATTCCTTGAATCCATCTTGAACTCCACCTTCGGTTTCCTTGAAGTCCATCTCTCCACTTTTGAATCCTTAATTCTTATTCATGCTTTCTATTTGTATCTTGTAGACTTATTAGCTCAATTGGTTAGAGTATCAATCGACGGAGCTCGAAAATGACATCATCCTAATCCTATTTCCTTTCTCTGTTGCATCATCCTTCTTGAGTAATTTCGAGGACGAAATTATTTTTAAGGAGGGTATAATGTAATGACCCCAAAATCTTTATACATTTGTATTATCCCTCTTCAATAATATACCGTATTTATTTGTACTTGGTATTTTCCTTTTTCTATTAAATTTATTATTATTTTATTCCTCAATCTATTATGTATTTTTTTTCTAGGTACAATTTCTTTTTCTTATATTTAAGTTTTTAACTTCTCATTCTTATTTTTTTCCTTTCATAAATATTTAACCCAAATCCATTATTCTTATTCTCCATAGCCCATCTAAAAAGCCCATTTTCTTTTTAAGCAACATCATATATTTAATTCTAATTAAATATATACATGAACAACTTTATAGCTCATTGGTTAAGTCTTTGCATTGTTATTCCATAAGTCACATGTTCAAATCCCCATTCTTGCAATTATTTTTTATCATTTTTTTTATTCTTCTCATAACCTACAAATGAGACCTTCCATTTCCAAAATGAATGGTGACCTTTCATTTCTCTTTTAATTCTTATGTTAAATGCATATATTATTATACATAATTCACCATTACACCATCTTAATTGTCCTCCTCCATCTTTTCCTTCCTCATATTTTTCTATCTCTCATTTCTCCCTCTTCACCTAAAGTCCAAGAAGAAGAGCATGAAGAAGTCTTCAAGAAGGTCTCGCTACTAACGCGAGGCTATCGGCGGATAGACAAGCCCGGTGACAATACCGGCTTGTGCATGTAAGTCCCTTCTCTCTCCTTTCCCCCACCTCTTTTTTCCTCTTGTCATGCATCGTGAACCCCCTATTCTTTTCATATCATGATCCATAAGAGAAGATACACATAAACATATACATATACATATACATAAGTTTAGATATATATGATTCTATATGGTTTAATAATATCTTATTATCTCTTGTTCAAATTAAAGTATTTTTAATTCTTTCTTCATGATTATGAATGTTTATTACAAGTTGTGAGAACATAGATTTCAATCCATAATATATCTACGATATCTCATGGAATCGGTTTGGTTATTAAAAGAAAGGATAAAGCTTGCATAAAAATACTAGTTAATCTTTTTGCCGATTTTAGTATACACATCAATACCTTTAGGTTTAAAATAATTTTTAGACATTAATTTTTACTTCTGAAAATTTCATGGAATTTACATATGATAGATTATATTATTTTATACATGCTGTAAAAATTTTAGATCGATCCGCATAACGGTTTGTGAATTACATCGTATTTATTCACTGATCGTAAAACAGAAAACTGCAGCTATCGGTCAATTTCTAGGACACATAACTTGGTATACCAGTATCCAAATTGAGCAAACTCAGATATTTTTGATATCTACATCGAATGATCTAGATTTTATTAGTTTTATAGTTTTACTGAAAACCTACCTAAGATAAAGAAAACTGCATTACAATATTAAGTGACGGATCTGGACAGAATCTGTCCTGATTCGCACATTGTTTTTAAATTGGACACAACTCGAACACCCGATGTCCGCTTGTGACAAAATTTAGATGTGTAGATGCAACATTTATAGAACTATAATTTTCTGTATATTATATTACTTAGGAATGCATGAAACAACCTGATATAGGCTTTGCAATAGAATATATAGTTGCTGTCCAGAAATCTGAATTTCTGTTTTAAATGCTGATATTAAAATGATCATAACTAGAGCTTCAGAAATCCAAATCATATAAATCTTGGTGTTTTCGATAAGTACATCGAAATACCTACAATTTTCTAATAATTTTCGTAACCTGAAACCTGATACAAATTAACTCAAACTGCGTTTTAAAAATATGTGACGGTGCCGAATAGATTCTGATCTGTTTTGCGCGACGATACGAAAACATATATATCTCTCAAACCGGTAGTCGTATTTAGGTGAAACTGTAACTCACGCATGCAAAACACTTAGAGCCATATTTTTGTTTATGTTCTCGTGTTCTTTCAACTTGATTAATTAGTCGTACATAATATTTCTTTACAGCATTGTTTATGGTAGTTACTCGAATAATATACTTGACTCATTTCATGTTATTCGAACATGTATACATATTTAGCTTGATCATTAAATTGTTGTATGTACATAAAGACGATAATTAAATACTTGAGTTGTATTTTGAAAAATATACAATAGTATTTTTACAATAAACCCCCTCAAGTTTTATAAATTACAATAAGGCCCCTAACAATTATTGAACATCAAATTACCTTCTTGTAGTCTGACTCGGGTTAGAGTATGACTATTTCTGACTTGAATGTGATTCAAGTCAATCTATATTCTTTTATATTCCAACTCATGATGAATACATGAATTCCAGATTCCAGTTAACAATCTATATAACTTGACCGAACCGAACCATGGATATTCCTTTTACATGATTCCCAGTATTCCATTTACATGACTCTACGGTTACAACCGTTTCCTGATATCATGGTTTCGGTCAGTCAGTTAATCAATCTTACAATTAATACAATTTTACAAGATAACAATACAAACAAGACATCGCGGGGTTTAAGAGGTAGATTGGTACGGAAGGTGTTAAAGGTGGCACGAGGTGGTCAGATTAATACACCTAACCTGAATCCTATTGCTGTTGTACCGTGGCATAACGGTTCCTTGTACTACACGTGCCCTAGTCTCTGGCAAGTGAGACTCCCCTCGTATACACTGGCATTCTTCTGTACCAAGCTACAAACAACAGCGTTAACATAATATTACAACAATAGGTTACATTTTAAAAATGTATCTTCTTATTCTGTCTTCTCTACTTCCCTCTTACCCTTGGGACTTACCGAGCGATCTGTTCGCTGACGACATTCTATTCTCTCTTCTTTGAATGTCGTCAGGTGACTTGGACCCGGCAGAAGTTGAGCCAACCCAGGAAGACTTGGAGCAATTTGCCGAAGACCCAACAGTATAATTTCATTGTACACTTTTCTTTTAAGTATTTTCCTTTTCCTGTTATGCCACTATTTAGGCATCTTTATTTCAGTTGTATTTCCTTTTTCATGCATTGTACAAAGAATGTTAATAAATAAAAGTTGCTGTTCTTTTTATACTCTTGTCTCTTGTGTATTTATTTTATATTGCTTAACTACGCTTAGCGTATGTACTTCTGAGTACATACGTAGCGGACCTCGTCGCGTCCACTTCGCCGTACACTGGGAAGCGGGGCGTGACAGAACCAAGTTCTTTTACGAGAACTGGGTTTTTCTTATATGATTTGTTTTAAAGAATTCAATTCGTAGCTCCTTTCTGAATCTTTGATTCTCAAGAACAAGTTTCTCCCGATGAGAATTAAATTCTCAATTTATGGGAGACTTGTTTTGTGGATCTCAGATCTAGAGAAAGAACTAAATTCTTCGAGAAGAGTTAGACCCTTAGATATGTAAATGAGATATTTTTATCTCTGTGTTTTTTTTCTTTACCTAGAGTTTTTAAGGAGGGAGATCTTCTTCCTTGAGAATTTAATTCTCTATTCCTTTTTGAAGTTTTCTGTTTTTGTTTTTAGAAGCCTATGGGGGGGTTCCTCTCGCTCAGACTTGAAGTCTTCGGTCCTTTATATAGTGGAGGGAATTTTGTTAATTAACTTTGAAGGAATCTCTCATTAAGAGATCCCGATTGATTTGGGGAATTTTACCCACCATTCGATCTTTAATCCATGGGTTTCTGTTTTACAGAACATATTTTCTTGTTTCTAACAAGATTGGGGAAATATTTTCCATATACAGAGTTTTATTCTGTGAAATAGTCATTTTTAATCACCATTGGATTTTTAATCCAAGAGTTCTCAGCTTTACAGAGGGAAATCTTTCTTATTTAGAAAAATTGAAAGAATATATCCCAAAAATAGAATTTTATTCTATGATCCAATTTGGGGAATATTTTCCCCCGATAGAATTTAATTATGCATTTTTGATGATTTATCATCTCCGTTGGATTTTTGATTCAACGGCTCTGTTTAACAGAGAGTAGAATTTAATTTTACCTGTATGCCGGCGCTCACGTGTTGTTCACGTGAGGCGCCACTTGAGAGTTTTAACTCTAACAAATTCTTTTTGTGCTTTGCATACTGGCGCCCGCATAAGAAGCACGTGCGGCGCTATATGAAAGTTTCAACTCTTATTTAATCTAACAGATTCTTTTGTGCTATGCACACTGGTCCCCATGTGAGGAGCACATGAGGCGCTGCCTCATTAATTTTGAGCAGAGCTTTAATCTTTTATTGGGGGAAACAGCTACTACCCTCATCCTCTACCTCTCTTCTCTCTTTTAAATTTATAAGTCCCATATCTTTTCTTCTCTTTCTACTATAAAACTTCTCTTTTTCAAAACATGTCGGTAAATGGAGTTATACTGACATTTGTTTCTAAAACCTTTGAAACCCCCAATTCTTCTTAAGAATCACTTGTACTCGTGTATATACCTTACTTGTAATCATTTAACTAATATTTAGAAACCAATTTCACTCTAAAACTCCATATTAAATAACTTTAATTAAGCTTTTACTTAAATACTATGAAGTTTATATACGACACCTTTTAATTGTTTTGCTTAATATTACCTTTTGAAAACCTCACGAGGTAATGTCCTACCTCTCACATACACACATCTTGACATAGCAAGATTCTCTTGAATAATATTTTTGTGGCAAAATATGATTTTTCTTCAAAATACTTTCAACTATTAAAAACCCGGATTTCTTTAAATTGTGTTACTTAATTCTTTGCGATCGTGCTTCTACAACCCATTTCGGGAAACCCGCTATTGTATGGTGTGGATTATCGCACATCCACGGGCTAGCAGGGCGAGATGCAGACCTCCTCACGGAGCATACGATCTTGATGGAATTTTAATACAATTTTTAAGAAAAACGAGGATTTCTATTTAATAATAAAAATTTATTTTTAATAATTATATAAATATTATCAAATTATATATTTTTAATATATAATAAAATTCCATGTTTTCTAGAAAATAAACGAATGACGGGTTTTACTAAAATACCATCAAAAATCAATATAAGTCAAACTTTACATTAAAATACCTTGAACTATTCAACCTATGTTTATGTTCCCTTATATACCTCATTCTCTAAAATTCACATTCATGACAATTCTAAATAAATAATTAATCAAGGTTTATTTTGAAAGTATATTAAAATTATTTTTCATAAAACCTCTCGAGTTATATAAAATTACATTAAGGAACCTAGTAAATATAGGTTTAAGCGGGACCAATTCTCTTGAGCCTTAGAGAGCCGGAGAAAGTGGGTGCTTGCCTATTTAAAATAGAAAACTAAAATGGAGTTATCAATGGTAATTGTCCTGGAAAAAAACACAAATCCTGTCGTCCATGTGCAGCAGTTACCGATAATTCCCAATCCTAATTCAGGTTCCAATTCTGTGTAAAGTGTCTGACTCAAGTCTGAGTCCAAATCTAAATCAATCTGAATCCAATACAAATATGAATCCAAGTCAATATGAATCTAAACATAAATACTTGAACATGAATACCAGAACAATGTCAAACATGCAACATAATTTGACTTGATCGAACCATGGTTATATCTTGAACTTGACTACACGACTTCCGTTTACATCCTGGATCAGTTTACATGAACAACTTATACCAGGGTCTTGGCAAGTCTGATAACCCTAAATCAATACAATATACATTACAGGGTTTTAACAGGGTAGATTGGTACGGAATGTGTTAAAAGTGGCACGATGATGGTCACTAAAAGACACCTACATGAACATCCTGTGTCGTTGTCCCATAGGTTTTGACGGGACCTTATACTTACATGTTACCTTAGTTTACGGAGCAAATTGGACTCCTCTTGTATACACTGATATATTCTGTACCAAGTTACAAACAACTACGTTAGTATAACAAACACATACTTTACCTATTCTATTCTCTTTACCTATCTATTATATTCTATCTTTTGGGACTTACCGAGCGCTAGTTCGCTAACGATATTCATGTCTCTTCGTTCTTTAGAATGTTGTCAGGAGGACCCAACTCTCAGAAGATCGAGCCCAGCTAGAATGACTTGGAGAAGTTTACAGAGGAGACAGATTTTTAGGCCTTACTTGTACTATTTTCTTTTCAGTTCATATGACATTATTTAGGCATCGCTTTCTATCATTGTACTTTACTTTTTAGTTGTATGTAAAGAATGGATATTAATAAAAAGTTGCTGTTTATATTGTATCTCTTGTCATTCTTGTGCTTTACATTTATATTGCTTATTTACGCTTAACGTGTTTACTTCTGAGTAAATACGTCGGGTCTCTCATCACGTCTCCTTCCCCGTACTCTGGGAAGCGGGGTATGATAGGTTTTATTGGTGGCCCATGCAGATCAGTTCTGCATGGAAACCTAAGCAATATATCACAAAAATTATAAGAATCAACAACTATACATTATTTATATTTCAATTCCTTGAATCTATCCTAACCCTTCTTTTTCTTTCACGGTTATGGATTTCCTAAACAACACGAACACCAACGTGAATGGAAACACTCCACCTCCTCTACCACCACCACCTACCGTAGTAGCTCCTATCAACGAGCAGACGGTAGCTTGAGGCGATCAAGAACCTCTTGGAGTATCAGCAGCAGCAGACTGCTATCCTCTTGCACCGTCCAGAGAGTGAGGCACCCAGAGTCAAACAATTTCGGGCATTGCACCCTAAGCACTTTTCTGGGAAAGAAAGCCCACTAGAGGCAGAGAAATGAGCTCAGTCTATTGAAGATGAGCTGGCAGCAGCACAAGTGCCAGAAATTGCTTGGGTGAGAGTTGTGAAGCTGCAACTCACAAATAGCGCCAGAGTATGGTGGAAGGCTGAAGAAAGCCGTCTTGCCCAGCCGATTGAATGGAAGACTTTTTGCGACATGTTCAAATACTTTCCCGAGACTGCCCGTTTCGACATGGAACACTAGTTCATCCACTTGCAGCAAGATTCGATGTGGAACAAATCTATGGATGAATACGATACTGAGTTTACCATGCTTAGCAGGTAAGATATGTCTCAATATTCAATTTCTTGATATCACATACTACACTGCTAACACAAGGTCGTAACAGGTTTGCTGCACACCTCATCCCGACCGCTGAGATCCGTACAAGAAGATTTCAACAAGGGTTGGACCAGGAGATCCAAGCTGCATTAGCTACAGGAGATTTCCCAACCCATGATCCTGCGGTGAAGGCTGCTCGACGATATGAGACAGTAGTGAAGAAGAAGGGCAGACCTCAGTCTGCCGGTGTGAAGTGCCCTTCTACTCAGATAGTGTGAGGAGCCTCTTCCAGACCACCGTTTATACCCAGGAGACCGGGAGTAACATTTAACCGGCCAGTCCAGACTTTTGCTTATATTGCAAAAGGAATGGACACCTGGCGAAAGACTGCAGGCGTGATAACCGCCTATACTTAGTTCTTGGCGCATCCACTCACGCCATTGGAGATTGTCCCCTTCGTCTCATCCCAGCTCCTATATCCCGACCAGCACCCACCTTTCCGCAGCGGCTAGCAATTCAGGCTCCTGCACCTCGCTTAGCCCTACCTGCTCCACCTCCACGCGGACCTCCTGCACAGCCTACTCGTCAGTTCCACCAGGCAATGAGGAACATGCCGCAAAGGCAGAGAAATATGCCCTAAGGACAGAGGAATGTGCGTCCAGTTAGGAGGAATGTACCCCGGCATCAGGCTTTCAGTTTAGCGGCCGTAGAAGCCGAAGCTATAGGCCAGGGTAACACTGGTAATCTTTTTTCTTTCAAAACCCTTGCATCTTTTCGTTCTTTTAAACATATTTTTTCATGTACTTTCAGTAGTTCTTTCACCACCAACAAATTTTCTTGAATCTGTTACATCTTCCTTCTAAAAATTTCGAGGACGAAATTTTTAAAAGTATGGTAGAATGTAACGACCCTGATTTTTCTGTACAAATTTTTTTCTTCTTAAAATACAAAAATGAGTTTTGTAAGCCTGAACACAATTTAAAAGTTATTCTTATTTAAGAACAGCAAGAAATAACTTGTAGCTCATTGGTAAAGCCTTGCACTGCTGTGACGTAGCCCATGTATTCGAATCCCATTAGTCACATATATTTTTTACCGATTTTTTCATTTAAACTTTTTGGAAGCCCAAAAGTATACAC
The DNA here is from genome assembly GCA_030015575.1 of Agapanthus africanus. NCBI lineage: Eukaryota > Viridiplantae > Streptophyta > Magnoliopsida > Asparagales > Amaryllidaceae > Agapanthus > Agapanthus africanus. Next base: position 900,951,532 of record CM057339.1, on the reverse strand, counting down.
GTGCAATACACGTAAAAATAAAAAATCAGATAAAACAAACATGTGAAAAATATTGTGTACACAGCATAGGACACTTGGCAGAGATCCACCGGCCCCTAGCACAAATTGGACCGGCAAGATCATTGTTTCGGCCGACATCGCCGGGCCCCCCGTAGGGGATGAGCTCCGTGTTTTTCCTACCAAACCCCTTGGCCTACCCCACTATCCTTGTTCTGTTTATTTTTCCTGCAATTATCTAGAGAATTAAAATTTAGATTTAAATCCAATTTTTAATACTTTTTAATTCTTTCTTCAATTCCAAAACCCTAATTTTACACTATAAATACAATCCCATGCCCTAGCCCTCTTCATTCTGAAATCGATTGCCAAAATTCTTAAAAAATTTCTAAGTCTAAGAAGAGTACAAGTGAAGTTAGCCTTAGGTCAATTTCCGGCGAGAATTCGAGACGTTTCCGGTGACCCCGCGACTCACGAAGGCTACTACCCTCATTCTCTATTTCCCATCTCTCCTTTAAACTTGTAAGTCTCATATCTCATCTTCTCTGTCTACTATAAAACTTCTCTTTTTCAAAACATGTCGATAAGTGGAGTTGTACCGACATTTGTTTCTAAAATCTTTGAAAACCATAATTTTTCTTAAGAATCACTTGTACTCATTTATATACCTTACTTGTAATCATTTAACTAATGTTTAGAAACGAATTTCACTCCAAAACTCCATGTTAAATAACTTTAATTAAGCCTTTACGTTTAAATACCATGAAGTTTACATACGATATCTTTTAATCGTTTTGCTTAATATTACCTTTAGAAAACCTCATGAGGTAATGACCTACTTCTCATATATACACATCTTGATATAGCACGATTCTCTTGAACAATATTTTTGTGGCAAAATACGACTTTTCATCAAAATACTTTAAACTATTAAAATCCCAGATTTTTTAAAATTGTGTTACTTAATTCTTTGCGATTGTGCCTCTACAACCCATTTCAGGGAACCCACTAATGGATGGTGCAGATTATCGCTCTTCTACGGGCTAGTAAGACGAGATGCAGACCTCCTCACGGAGCATACGATCTCGATGGAATTTTAATACAATTTTTAAGAAAAACGATGATTTCTATTTAATAATAAAAATTTATTTTTAATAATTATATAAATAATATCAAATTATATATTTTTAATATATAATAAAATTTCATGTTTTCTAGAAAATAAACGAATGACAATTTTCACTAAAATACCATCAAGATTCAATACAAGTCAAAATTTACACTAAAATATCTTGAACTATTCAAGCTGTGTATATATTCACTAATATACCCCATTCTCTAAAATTCACATTCATGACAATTCTAAATAAATAATTACTCGAGATTTATTTTGAAAGTATATTAAAATTATTTTTCATAAAACCCCTCGAATTATATAAAATTACATTAAGGACCCTAATAAATATAGGTTTAAGCGAAACCAATTCTCTTGAGCCTTAGGGAGCCGGAAAAAGTGGGTGCTTGCCTATTTAAGATAGAAAACTAAAACGGAGTTATCAATGGTAATTGTCCTGGAAAAAAACACAAATCCTTCCGTCCATGTGCAGCAGTTACCGATAATTCCCAAATCTAATTCAGGATCCAATTCTGTGTAAAGTGTCTGACTCAAGTCTGAGTCCAAATCTAAATCAATCTGAACCCAATACAAATATGAATCCAAGTCAACATGAATACTTGGACATGAATACCAGAACAATGTCAAACATGCAATATAACTTGACTTGACCGAATCATGGCTATATCTTGAACTTGATTACATGACTTCCGTTTACATCCTGAATCGGTTTACATGAACAACTTATACCATGGTCTCGGAAAGTCTGATAACACTAATTCAATACAATATACATTACGGGGTTTAACGGGGTAGATTGGTACGGAATGTGTTAAAAGTGGCACGATGATAGTCACTAAAAGACACCTACATGAACATCATGTGCCGTTGTCCCGTGGGTTTTGACGGGGACTTATACTTACATGTTACCTTAGTCTACGGAGCAAGTTGGACTCTTCTCGTATACACTGATATATTCTATACCAAGCTACAAACAACTACGTTAGCATAACAAACACATACTTGACATATTCTATTCTCTTTACCTATCTATTACATTCTATCTTTTGGGACTTACCGAGCGCTATTTCGCTGACGACATTCATATCTCTTCTTTCTTTGGAATGTTATCAGAAGGACCCGACTCTCAGAAGATCGAGCCCAGCCAGGACGACTTGGAGCAGTTTACAGAGGAGGCGGACTTTTAGGCCTTACTTGTAATATTTTCTTTTCAGTTCATATGCCATTATTTAGGCATTGTTTTCTATCATTGTTCTTTACTTTTCAGTTGTATATAAAGAATGTATGTTAATAAAAAGTTGATGTTTATATTACATCTCCTGTCATTCTTGTGCTTTACATTTATATTGCTTATTTACGCTTAACGTGTTTACTTCTAAGTAAATACGTCGTGTACCTCGTCACGTCTCCTTCCCCGTACTCTGGGAAGCGGGGCGTGACACACACACATCATTAGTAACTGCCATGACATGTATAGACACAAACTCACATGCAAACATGTACCCATTACTAGTAATTGTCTTGCCATGTGTAGAACTTATCATGCTTTACATATTATAGTATGATCAATATTATGTTGTGTACGTGACCAGATGTCCGTACTGATTGTTGTGCGAGTACGTGACTAGATGTCCGTACCATTCGCTGTGCGTGTACGTGACTAGATATCCATACCGATCATTGAGCGGGTGCGTCGACGAGATGTCCGCACCAATCGCCGTGTGTGTACGTGACTAGATGTCCATACTAATTGTTATGTTGGTACGCAGACTAGCGGTCCGTACTATTTGAACTGTGTATTTGCGTACGCAGACTAGATGTCCGTTCTGACCATTATTGGACGCATTATATTATTTATCGCAACCCTTGGAATTATTGGAAAAGAATTTATGATTTGATTCAATGAGATATTTGGTTGTCATCGTATGTGGTGAGATTCTGTACTGGAGGAAGTGGTGATGGTTAACAGAATACAGCCTTTTTATTTTTGACTCGCTGAGTCTCATTATTTATCCCGATTGGAAGATTATGAAAATACAAAAAAATTACCCATTTCTGAAAACAACGATTCGTTCATGTTCTAAAAATGCAAAAGATGTTCTGCTTGAATTTCAAAAGGATATCTATTTTTAAAATATCGCGGCCTCATTATTTTCAAATAACGTTTCGTTCCATTTTTAACTATAATTAAATTATTTGGAAGTATTAATCCATTTACAATGCTCGTTCACGCTATGTTTGTTTTACTTATTATTCATTTACGTTATGTTTGTTTTACTTATTATTCGTTTACGTTACGTTTGCTTTACTTGTTATCCATTCACGGTATGATTGTGTTATTAGTTTATGTTACATTTATATTATTCGTTCAAGTTATGATTATGTTATTTGTTTGTGATACGTTTATCTTATCTGTTCGTGTTATGATTACGTTATTTGTTTGTGCTACGTTTATATTATCTGTTCGCGCTATGATTATGTCATGGCTTGCGTTACATTTTTGTTATCCGTTCATGCAATAATTATATTATTTGTTTGTGTTACGTTGATATTATAACCGAGGCAGGGGAGGACTGGTTACAAATACATGTATTTGTGATTTAATGATATCCGGTAATCGAGGTGGAGTTGTAGCCGATTACGGATACATATTGGACTGGTTTGATATCCGGTAATCGAGATGGGGATGTAGCCAATTACTGATATATAGAGAATGAAATGAAGGTTGGTCCGAGAGACAACGCCTTATGAGATTGATATATGTGAGTGTCGATGATCGACACATAAGATTTGATGATGATTTTATTAATGATGTTTTCTATTGTGCTCGATTTGTTATGACGCCATGATAAGCATATATATTAGTATACTACACCTGCTAGGTTAGTGGTATACTAGTTGTACATGATATGTTGTTATTATTGTTGTTCATCGCTTGAATTCTAGTTTCATTGCATACTTACTTACCTTCCGCAATATACATGTTTACCCATGCCTTAATTATTTCACTGATTATGCTTGCGAAATCTATCTTGTTGTGCAAATTCTACTCACAAATTGGCAACTCACTCCCGTTGTGGCATTGCTTCTTTTAGGTTTGGTCACTTGGATCGGTAGCGACAATGAGTGTCACGCCCCGATTCCCAGTGTACGGGCAGAGGACGCGACGAGGCCGCTACGTATTTACTCTGAAGTAAATACGCTAAGCGTAACTAAGCAATATAAGAATAAATGCACAAGAGACAAGATATAATAAAACAGAAACTTTATTTATTCACGTTCCTTTATACAATACATGGAAAAGTAAATACATGGGATAAAACGATGCCTAAACAGTGGCATAACCGAAAAGTAAAAGTACTGGAATGAAAGTGTACAATGTAGCTAGAGCTCTGGATCGTAAGCAAGCTGGTCCAAGTGTACAAGAAAGAGAATGTCGTCAGTGAACAAATCGCTCGGTAAGTCCCAAAGATAAGAGAGAAATAGAATAGACGGAAAGAGAAGGTAGTTGTTAAAGTTGTATTATATGGTTAACGCTGTTATTTGTAGTTTGGTACAGAAGGATACCAGTGTATACGAGAGGAGTCTCTAACCAGAGACTAGAGGCAAGTGTAGTACAAGGAACCGTTTATGCCACGGTACAACAGCAAATGGATTCAGGTTAGGTGTATTAATGGTTGCTGTCTCGTGTCATTTCTAACACCTTCCGTACCGATCTACCCCTTAAACCCCGCGAAGTATTGATTGTATTGTTTGTATTGTAACTTGTATTGTCTTGTAATATAGTTTGGATAATTGGATAACTTGTCGAAACCATGATATCAGTAAATGGATGTAACTGGAGAATCATGGATGTAAGTGGAGAATCATGTAAATGGAAATATATCCATGGTTCGGTTCGGTCAATTTAAATTGAATAGATTGAATATATGGATTCATGTTGAATTGTAATGTTGTAAATTGTACTTGAATCATATTCAAGTCAGATTATTAAAGAGACTCGGTCTGAGTCAGACAATTAGAAAAGTAAATTGAAGTCTTGATTGTTTTGATGTTATCGGTAACCGCTGCACATGGGCGGCAGGATTTGTGTCTTTTTCAAAGACGATTACCGTGTTGATAACACCGTTGTTAAGTTGTCTACCTTAAATAGGAAAGCACCCACTTCTCCGGCTCCCTGAGGCTCAAGAGATTGGTCCCGCTTAAACCTATGTTTACTAGGGTCCTTAGGGTAATTTATATAACTTGAGGGGGTTTTATGTAAAAATACTTTTGTATAACCTTTCAAAATACACCCCAAGTATTTAATTATCGTCTTTAGAGTTATAATAAATGAAGATTTTATATTTGTGATATTTCTAGTTAGAAATAACCTAATTTCATAATATAGGGTATTTATTTGTAATATTGAACTTGTATGGAATTCATGGTATTTTAATATAAAGTGCTTCTTGTGATTTTAGAAAGAGTTGGAATATTTATAATATCATAAAATAGATATTTTGATGTTACATATATATATATATATTTATATAAAAATAATTTTTAATATATATATTATATTTCTAGAAATCTCATTTTCTTTAGATGTTCGTATTTTAAATCTCTCGAGACCGAATGCTTCTTGCGGAGGTCTGCATCTCACACTACTAAGCCCGAGGATGTGCGATAATCCGCACCATCCCGAACGGGTTCCCCAAATGGGTTGTAGCGGCGCTTTGCAAAGATTTGTAAAATGCTTAATCTTTTAGAAAATGGTTTTATTAATTCATAGTATTTATTTGAAATATTTCGTTTTCCCGTATTCTATGTTCCCGAAAGATATTGTGCTATGTTGCATATGAGTGTGGGAGGAGGTAGGTCATTACCTCGTGATCTACTTAAAGGTATAGTAAGATTGTGATGGTTTAAATGTCGAAATGAAACTACATGGTATTTTAATGAAAAAGAACGGTAAAAGTTATAAAATGAAATATATTGTCATGAAACTTGTTCAACATGTTTGTTAATATTTAATAGTCAACATGTAATGGTTTAACATAATTTTATTAAAGAAAAGTGAGAGTTTTAGGAAGAACCGAATCGGAAATCGGATTTGCTCCGATTCCGTCGTATTTTAGAAATACGTATTTTAGAAAAGAGTAGAGAAAGGGGGAAGTGGGACTTACGAGTTTTAAACTTAGAGGAGAGGAAGAGAGAATGGTAGATTTCGCCGGTGCGTCGTTTCTTAGCCGGGAACTCCTAGGGTTGTCGCCGGAAAAATCGTCGGAGCTTCGCCTTTCGTTACTTCAAAATTACACTAAGCTTCTAGGAAATTTCTTGAGTGTTTTGCTCAAAAATTTGGAGTGAGGGGTGTGTGTTTAGGGGTTGTATTTATAGGGTAAGGCTAGGGTTAGAGTAGATGAAAGCTTGAAATGAAAAAATATGATAAAATATATTAAAATGTATTAAAAGTGGAGTAATTGGTATTTTAAATGGTCTATGTTACTGGTATAGGGATTTAAACTATGCAGGTGTGCAGGGGATCCCAAAATTCACAACTTCCATGTTGATGACTCGGCGGTCCGGCCGAGTTCGGCCGGCTACGGCGGCCCGAGTCGGCCCGCCGGCCGATTTGGCCGAGTCAGGCGGTCGGAAAGTCCCCCGTCGGTTGATTATCTCACTAGTGCAGTTAGTTTACAGGGTGTAGTGGGGTTTTTGTGAGATATGCACGTGTAAACCTTTGGTATTCTAAAAATTCAAAATAAAACAATATTAAAAATAATGTGGAGTATGGGATTTGAACTCTGGTGGCTTGGTTCAGCAGTGCAAGCTATTACCAATGAGCTACAAGCTCTTACTTGCTATTAAAAAGTAAAACAAACTTATAAGTTGTGCTCAGGCAAAAATACCCATTTCTGTATTTTTGAAAAAAAAATTTGTACAGAAAGTTGTACAGAAAGTTAGGGTTGTTACATTCTACCCTTCTTATAAAAATTTCATTCTCGAAATTTGTAAAAGGAAAGTGTAACAAATTCAAGAAAAGTTTAGTGACTGAAGTACTGACAATGTATGAAAAATAACAAAGTGATACAAGAGTTAAAAAATGTGAAAGAGTCTTACTAGTGTTATCTTGGTCAACTGTTTCGGCTTCTGCGGCTGCTAAGGTGGAGGCTTGGCATCTCGGCACATTTTTCTGTGTATGCCGGTATATCAATGCCTGACTGGGTAGAGGTGGTCCATATGGAGATGGTGCTGGGAGTGCAAGACGAGGTGCAGGAGCCTGGATAGTCGGCCACTGCGGGTAGTTGGTGGGTGGGTGAGCTGAGTTGCGTCTATAGGGACATATTCCAATTCTATGATCGGATGCGGCACAAACTAAGCACATGCCTTTTGCGCGCCTACAGTCCTTCCACAAGTGTCCATCCCTACGGCAGTAGTAACAAAAACTTGGACTTTGCCGGTTAATTGTTTATTTCTGTCTCTTAGGTTCAGAAGGTTGTATAGGATGGGCTCCTCTTGCCATCTGGGTAGCAGAGCGCTTCCGGCCGGTTGCTTCGGCTTCTGGTAGGTTCAATAATATAGCTGTCTGCTGCTGCAGTCCAACCAGGAGGCTTCAAATTTCCTCAAGCAGAACCGTTTGCTCGTTGGGTGGAGCAGAAACGACATGTATGATTGGTAGTGGAGGTAGAGTGTTGTTAAAGTTGGTGCTGGTGTTGTTTGGAGAATCCATAACCTTGAAGAAAAATTTGGGTTAGAACAGATTCAAAATATATGAAATGATAAGATTCAAGGAGCATGAATTGTAAAGAATGTTTTAGTTGCTGGTTCTTGTGTTATATTGCTTAGGTTGTTCACGCAGAACAGAACTGCATGATAGAGTTTCATACAGCTCTGACCTGCATGGGCCACCAATAAAACTTGTCATGCCCCGGTTCCCAGTGTACGGGCAGAGGACACGACGAGGCCGCTACGTATTTACTCTGAAGTAAATACGCTAAGCATAACTAAGTAATATAAGAATAAATGCACAAGAGACAAGATATAATAAAACAGCAACTTTATTTATTCACATTTCTTTTTACAATACATGGAAAAGTAAATATATGGGATAAAGTGATGCCTAAACAGTGGTATAATCGAAAAGGAAAAGTACTGAAATAAAAGTGTACAATATAGCTAGAGCTCTGGATCGTAAGCAAGCTGGTCCAAGTTCTCGCTGGTAGACTCGATCTCTGGAAGTTCCGAATCACCTGACGACATTCAAAGAAGGAAGACAGAGAGTGTCGTCAGCGAACAAATCGCTCGGTAAGTCCCAAAGATAAGAGAGAAATAGAATAGACGGAAAAAGAAGGTAGTTGTTAAAGTTGTATTATATGGTTAACGCTGTTGTTTGTAGTTTGGTACAGAAGAATACCAGTGTATACGAGAGGAGTCTCTATATACCAGAGACTAGAGGCAAGTGTACTACAAGGAACCGTTTATACCACGGTACAACAGCAAATGGATTCAGGTTAGGTGTATTAATGGTTGCTGTCTCGTGCCACTTTTAACACCTTCCGTACCAATCTACCCCTTAAACCCCGCGAAATATTGATTGTATTGTTTGTATTGTAACTTGTATTGTCTTGTAATATAGTTTGAATAATTGGATAACTTGCCGAAACCATGATATCAGTAAATGGATGTAACTGGAGAATCATGGATGTAAGTGGAGAATCATGTAAATGGATGTATATCCCTGGTTCGGTTCAGTCAATATAAATTGAATAGATTGAATATATGGATTCATGGATTCATTTTGAATTGTAATGTTGTAAATTGTACTTGAATCATATTCAAGTCAGATTATTAAAGAGACTCAGTCTGAGTCAGACAATTAGAAAAGTAAATTGAAGTCCTGATTGTTTTGATATTATCGGTAACCGCTGCACATGGACGGCAGGATTTGTGTCTTTTTCAAAGACGATTACCGTGTTGATAACACCGTTGTTAAGTTGTCTAACTTAAATAGGCAAGCACCTACTTCTCCGGCTCCGTGAGACTCAAGAGATTGGTCCCGCTTAAACCTATATTTACTAGGGTCCTTAGGGTAATTTATATAACTTGAGGGGGTTTTATGTAAAAATACTTTTGTATAACCTTTCAAAATACACCCAAGTATGTAATTATCGTCTTTAGAGTTATCATGAATGTAGATTTTATATTTGTGATATTTCTAGTGAGAAATAACCTAATTTCATAATATAGGGTATTTATTTGTAATATTGAACTTGTATGGAATTCATGGTATTTTAATGTAAAGTGCTTCTTATGATTTTAGAAAAAGTTGGAATATTTATAATATCATAAAATAGATATTTTGATGTTACATTTATATATATATATATATTTATATAAAAATAATTTTTAATACATATATTATATTTTTAGAAATCTCATTTTCTTTAGATGTTCGTATTTTAAATCTCTCGAGACCGAATACTCCTTGCGAAGGTCTGCATCTCGCACTACTAAGCCCGAGGATGTGCGATAATCCGCACCATCCCGAACGGGTTCCCCAAATGGGTTGTAGCGGCGTTTTGCAAAGATTTGTAAAATGCTTAATCTTTTAGAATACGGTTTTATTAATTCATGGTATTTATTTGAAATATTTCGTTTTCCCGTATGCTATGTTTCCGAAAGGTATTGTGTTATGTTGCATATGAGTGTGTGAGGAGCTAGATCATTATCTCGTGATCTACTTAAAGATATGGCAAAATTGTGATGGTTTAAATGTCGAAATGAAATTACATGGTATTTTAATGGAAAAGAGCGGTAAAAGTTACAAAATGAAATATATTGTCATAGAACTTGTTCAACATATTTGTTAATATTTAATAGTCAACATGTAATGGTTTAACATGATTGTATTAAAGAAAAGTGAGAGTTTTAGGAAGAACCGAATCGGAAATCGGATTTGCTCCGATTCTGTCGGGTTTTAGAAATACGTATTTTATAAAAGAGTAGAGAAAGGGGGAAGTGGGACTTACAGGTTTCAAACTTAGAGGAGAGGAAGAAGGAATGGTAGACTTCGCCGGTGCGTCGTTTCTTAGCCGGGAACTTTTAGGGTTGTCGCCGGAAAAATCGCCGGAGTTTCGCCTTTCGCTACTTCAAAAGTAAACTAAGGTTCTAAGAAATTTCTTGAGAGTTTTGTTTAGAATTTTGGAGTGAGGGGGGGGGTGTTTAGGGGTTGTATTTATAGGGTAAGGTTAGGGTTAGGATAGGTGAAAGGTTGAAATGAAAAAATATGATAAAATGTATTAAAATGTATTAAAAGTGGAGTAATTGGTGTTTTAAAGGGTCTCTGTTACTGGTCTAGGGATTTAAACTATGCAGGTGCGCAGGGGATCCCAAAAGTCACAACTTCCATGTTGATGACGGGCAGTCCGGCTGAGTTCGGCCGGCTGCGGCGGCCCGAGTTGGCCGGTCCGCCGGCCGATTCGGCCGAGTCAAGCGGTCGGAAGTCCCCCGTCGGTTGGTTATCTCACTGGTGCAGTTAGTTTACAGGGTGTAGTGGGGTTTTTGTGAGATTTGCACGTGGAAACCCTTGGTATTCTAAAAATTCAAAATAAAACAATGTTAAAAATAATGTGGGGTATATGATTTGAACTCTGGTGGCTTGGTTCAACAGTGCAAGGTATTACCAATAAGCTACAAGCTCTTACTTGCTGTTAAAAAGCAAAACAAACTTATAAGTTGTGCTCAGGAAAAAATACACCTTTCCGTATTTTTGAAAAAAAAAATTGTACATAAAATTAGGGTTGTTACAGTGAGAGAGGTTATCATGGGCCTAGTTGCATATTTAATTTGAGCAAGGTAAGTTAGAATTCGTTTTGGTATTTGCTTTGTATCTATTTTTGTATCTAGAAATACTCCATCAACCAAGTCGGTGTATTTCCTCGAGACCTTAGACGTTATATTGTTGCTGTGGTAGAATTCGTGTGGACTTGGCTTGACTTTATTTATGTATAGTGTTTATTGTTTTCCGCTTGTAGTTCTTCGCCTTTAGGTGCCGTATATTTTGCGTGGATTGTGTCTCCATTGTGTGGGCATTGAGTTAACTTCCGTGTGGGCATGCGTTTATTTACTGCTGTTGTACATGAAATTTAATTGAAATTTATTTAAAATATATAAAAGGGGTGTTGTCTATTGTTTTTTTTCTTCCAAATATTAACTCTTTACAAAACAAGCTTTACTCCTTTCTATAAAAAAAATTCTTAAAACTTCACCTCTATTCTTCTTTCAATTTATAGCTTTACTCCTTTCTATAAAAATTTTTCTTAAAACTTCACCTCTATTCTTCTTTCCATTTATAGGTTTTGATTCTGGTTTAGGCTTGCTTAGATTATGTTATTGCTCAATTAGTTTCGTGTAATCTAAGTGTCGGTCACGTCCCGTTTTCGGGTCGTGAAACTGATCCTGCAAACCGACGACGAATTACTTCCACTATTCAATGAAGAATTGCAAGAGAATTTTCTGCACTCTCGATCTCATCCAAATACAATTTCTCTCAAAACAAATCTCTCTCTCTCTCCCCCTTTCTCGGCTTCCAAAGCCGCAGAGTTTTAATAATTGGCAGCAGCTTGGCTCTATGGATTTAATTATTTTGGCTTAAGGATTAATTTATGCATCTCTTGGCCGCAGACCTCCTCAGGATTAATCTCTGAAGCCTTGGAGATTAATTAATGCCGCAGGCAATTAATATATATATGGGAAGATATTTAAATGATATAAATTTTAGAGGTAAGTATAGATAGAATTAAATCTAAATTCTACTCTAACTATAACTATATATGAAACCTATATTCACTCTTGGACGCTATCTTTGCTCTTAATCTCGGACTCCGAATTTACAATCAATTTCAACACTAACAGGTTAAGACGTCGGTCTCTTGTTGCCTTCTCTATAAAAATTAAGAAAATAACTCATGGGTCGAGTTGTAAATATGATAGAATATTTTCCTCTTTTCATCTTTCTTTCTTTTTCTCTCTTGCCCTCCTTATATATTCCATAATTAAATTACAGAATTAACAAATGTTTTTATTTTTTTTAATATCTTATCTAGCCCTAACTATATTAAACTGCCAACACAAATACTATCTCGAGTGGGGGAAGAACAAAGAATCATCAAAGTACATTTTGCTTAAATTAAACAAGGATTTGACCTCGGCACGAATCTTTTTGCAAACTCCCAAAACTAATATTAAACAAAACAAATTTAAACAAATGCTTCATTTTTTTAATCCTCCTTGCTTTGGATTTTGTAGCAATATTTGAATCTAGTTCTCAAAGATTGATAATAGCAACTTTCAACAAACAGTAGCCTAACATTATGCCCTTTAATTGCTCTTAGGGAACTGTAAATTATTGATTAAATATTGCTTAAGACCAGCAGATTTTGTGGCTTTAGTCCAAAAAGACTTCATTTGATTATAAATTAGATGCATTAATTTTGGACTGTAATAACCTATTCCCTCCGGCCCACTTTAATAGTCGTTTTGGTATTTCTCACGTTTATTAACGTGTTAAATTATGACCGGTTCAATTTACTGCAATACCCCTAATTAAAGTAATCCCAATCATAAAAACCAAATACAATAAGTGACAAGCATGAGATTTTAATGAAGGGCAAATTCAGTAATCAATTGATAAAGTAATCTCAATTACATAAAAGGACTCAAATCGTGGGGGAAAAAAACTCTAAAACGACTATTAAAATGGGACGGAAGGAATATATAGATCAAGGAAGTTTGACCAATGACATTGTATTTATACTTGGATTTGTTTTAAAATCAATTGATGTAACAACTTACAAATTTTGGGAAGTAAATAATTGTTATCAAATATTGGATTTTTTTATTAGTTAGCCAAATTTTGGGCCACCATTTTGTAAAATACCCATTATTGTAATATGTGCTCTTTTGGATGTTATCGTTTTATTGATGGATATAACAAATTTTAATATGATATCATTTTTCATTTCAAGGAAATTTTATAAAACGCCATCAGCTTTTCTAGGTTTAGGAGGTAACGCTATTAAACTTTAAAAATGCCATAAACCCTTTCAAAGGGAACTTTCTTAAAGAAATTATGGTTTTTACATAAAAATTCCATATTCGTTTTTATGGCTATTAGGTATGCTTCCAAGACATTACTGGTAATTAAACCCATTCAAGCCTTGCACAAGAACTAACAATTTTATAATTTCCCCTTATTCTAGACTTGTTTATGAACAATTTTCTTAGGTGAATTTGTGCCACAAGGTCCAATTACGATATTATCAAAAAAAAATTAATTATATATAGCATGCAATATGCGTGTCAAACAATAAAAAATACATTCATGTGAAATGTATAATGTAATTAACAAATACTATATTTCTTTTTATATGAATAACATGGTAATATCCTACCGTATTGTCCGATGCTAATATTAGGTTTAGTGTATAATTCCAATCATGTCATTTTACATCATTTATCAAAAAAGAACATTAATAACAAAATCCAATAACACACGCGCTTTCATATCGAAAATTATAATCGTGCAAATTAGCAGATGGATGAACTCTTTTCGGATATTTGATTCCAAGCATTACCTTGCACAGGTCTCATATCTTGTAAAAGACAACGAACCTATACGTAGGCATCTCAAGCACATCAAACCAAATATATAACCAAGGCACGCTACCAGTTTTGTTCCCCCCCCCCCCTCCCAAAGATGATGTGTGTATATATGCACATTGAGTATTTATTGGACAAAGCAATGCAAAGCAAAATGCATTAAGCCATTGTTATTAATTAAGAAGGCAGCATAGAAAAGGCATCTTAGAAAGCACAACTACCACTTATATCAAACCAACAAATCATTGGGTGTTATTAAGAAAAGAAGAAGAAATAGTTTGAAGAAGGAATTAAAAACCAGAAAAAGGAAAAGAAAAGGATGCATAGTAAAAGAAAAGAAGAAGAAAGAAACAAGAGGAAAAGAGAAAGGTGTCAACTTGGCACAGAGCAGAACATAGCGGGGCACAGAGCAGAACATAGCGGGGCACAGCAGAGCACACAACAAACAAATTAAAGGGTCTTCAGGGGGCATTTTTGACATTTTGTGTTTGTGTTTGTGTTGCAGCTGACCTTTGTAAAGCAGCAACAAAGCACAGGCAAAGCAAAGAAAAGCAAACACTACTCTTCTTCTTCTCTCTCTCTCTCTCTCTCTCTCCATATCACCTCGTAGAGAGAATCACTCTCTTCTCTCTTTCTCTCTCTAAAAAAAATAAATAAAGAAGAAAACCCTTTGACTTGAGAAAAGCAAAGCAAAAGAGAAGATGCGACAACCCACACGAGAGAGAGAGAGGGAGGCAAAAGCCGCAAATTGCGATGTTTTGTTTTGACAACATTTTTTGCTTTTTAGCGGCCTGTCGTTTATAAGTGTTTTTTTGTGGGAGTTTCTACGAGGAGACTACCGTTTTCTTTGTGGCTGCATGCACATTGTACTCACATACTAACTAGAGTAGTCTAGAGAGAGAGTTGAAAAAATGCTGATTGCCTCCGAATCTAATCATCTAGTCTACTTTCATTTTTCAACACCTCACTCATTATATTCCATGAAAAACATCAATGCCACCGGGTATATATAGTCTTAAGCCTAAAGAGTAGGTATGTAATTTTATTATACACAACAAACCGAACGATTGGTGTGGGGTCCACACACTTTAGCACACAACAAACCGACCAACACATTCAAACGCTTGGTGTGGGGCCCACACACTTTAGCACGTGGCTCGTTGATTTTGTGAGTGTTGAGAGAGAGAGAGAGAGAGCGCGCGCTGAAAAAATGTGATTGCCTTCAAATCTAATCTTAATAAGTTGATCTACTTTCATTTTTCAAGATTTAATAGTATGATGCTATAAAGATGGGAAGCACCAACGACACAATATCAATGGGCTGCATGCCCATCTCTACCAATTTTTATTCTCAACAGATCTATTTATGTCATATAAAATGATGAAAGAGCGAGAGTAGAATCCAAAAAGAAATCACAAACAGAAACTAACATGGAGATATAACGCTATCTATTTCTATGATTAATGTCATCCGATGTCTAAATTTGAAGATTATTTTTTTAAATTTCCTTTTCACCTCTGTGTTATTATCCTTATTAGTTGCGTCTATTGCGAGGTAATACAAACTTGAAACTGCACTCTATGTAAGGATGGAAAGCGACTAAAGAGAGCCCCTTATCTTGTACTTGTAGGAGCCCATGCTGATAAGAACAAATATCCATTTAGTACCATCTTGTTTGGGAATTTTGTTTTAATATAAAAAGGATGTGGGACAATCTAACTTGATGATACTAACCTTTATCTGGTTTTTCGGGTACGATTTGCCGTATAGAAATTATTCGGTTTATACCGATCGAGTGCAATACATCCGAACTAAAAAGATAAAACAAAATATGTGTTTTCGGTAATCTTTCAGATAGCTTTATGAGGTTCACCATCCAATCTTTTTTCTAGATGGATGAATTTTTCATGATTCTAAAAAGGAAAGAGACGACATATCTACATTTATAATTAGATTGTATAAATTTGAAAGTTTAAAATACTTCACGTGGGTGGTTCTATTTTTTATAGGTAACACATGGTTTTATATGCTCTAAATATCTAGATCTAATAAAATAAAGGGAAACTTATGTAAATTTAACTCCTCTGGTTAAAATGCGTGAGTATTGGATTTCATCTGGTTGGATGTGAACTGTCTTGATTTTTCTACAATTTCTTTGTTCTTATTTTATTTTTTATTTTTTTTTTTGAGAGAGGAGCAGGTTCCAACCCTTCCCATATAAAATGTTATTAATCAAAATCAAAAGTTTGTAAGCTTTATATTTTTCTACAATTTGTATGGCATGGAATGGATGTTCGATGTTTAATGTTTATGCACACAACTTCCACGGTAACATTGAGATTGAAACTACATAAAAAAGTATCTATTCAACAGTATTTTTTTTCCGGATGAGACCCTTTCAGAATTCGAACTGACGAACACTTTAAGTAACCCGCCGGTTCAGCAACGTAACTATGAGATGTGATTCATGTGAACTTCTCTAAACATAGGATGCCTTCATTAATAAGTGAAAAGATTACAGGGAATAAATATAAGAGGAATAATTAAGCTGCATGCGCGTGCAAGGCTGACTTGAAAAAGAAAAAGGAACAATTGTTATAATAAAAAAGGTTTTTATAAAGAAAAATGCATTGAGACATGTTAGGCTCAAGAGACTTCCTTTACTTCCCTTTTCCCTTCCCCAAGAGAGGCAACAACCCAAGTGAAAAAATGCCCTTTGGGTTAAAGCCTACAATAGGCCCATTTCAACTCCCTTCACACGTGTGTGTTGCCGCTCACACATGTCAGGCAAGCTCTTTTCTTTGCTCTACACCACTGAGAGTGTGGTTCTGATAGAATCCTCAGTTGATGATGAAAAGGGCAGAACCGAATTATATATCATATATGGTGTAATATATGGGCCGTTGAGATTTGAAAAGAATAAACAATTGCCTCAGAAATAAGGGTTATTATTTTTATATTTAATCTCAGTCGTCAATATATTAGATCATGGACAGTGGATAATCAGCTTCTAAAGTAAAGCGGCCTGTTCTTTTGGAATTGATTATTGACGTGACTTTGACATCTTTTAAGAAAAATCAATAAAAACATATTTAAAAATTCAAATCAAGATTCAAAACCAAAACTAACCACATTCACTTAAAACTATTTAGGCTATATTGTAGTTTTTAAAGCAAAATTATAAAAAAAAAACATAAATAAAGTCATCGCACATGCAAATTACTAGGGTTTTATCGGGATGCGACCTCCCTCACAAATTAAACAAGCGGCCTTTCCTTTTGGAAAGAAAAGTCCGGAGAGGAGAGGAAAGTACTACCGCACTAGGCAACGGATTTTGGGTCTTATTGTTTCATTTGGGGTCTAATTTAACTCTCGGGGTCTTTAAATTTTAGATTTCATATTCAATTTCATTGACGTTGTATTTTTTTAGCACTGGCTCATAAGCCCTAATCTAAGCACACAACACATCCACGTACACCACATACAAACACACAACATATACGCGTACCCATAAGCCCCACAAATTTGTCCCGAAAATGTTAATTTGTGGTCACTGCCCTTCTTGGGGTTCCCGGGTTCAAACTCCGCACTCTTCCCAAGAAAGGAAGTGTCCAAACCAACTGAGCTAGTGCTCATTAGTATTGCCATTGTATTGAGTCCAATACACGAAGAAGCCATTCATTTTTAGTCGCTTTGATAGACGTGTTAAAAGATCTTCAAGTATCATGAATAACATTGTAACGAACGAACGTAAAATTCCTATACCTTTGTATTGTTTTTTTTATTTTAAAATATTGTATTTTGTTTTATCCATTCTTCTATTTTTCTTGAGCCTAAAAGCTCTTTTCTATTATTTAATTACTTAGCAATTCATTCCCCTATTTATATTTCCATTGATTACCAAATAAACATTCTTTGTAAACCCGTTTTTATTTTATTGTATACCCAAATCATTTTTTTCGACGATCGGCATCCATCATATTCATCGTTATCATCTAATATGTGGATACACCAAATTTCATGTGATTCTACAACCTTTTCACCGTTGATTTAATGGGTTCAAAATTAACGGTTTGCCGACAATAGAACGTTTTACATTGCCAAATCAACGGTGAAAAGGTTGTAGAATCATATGAAATTAGGTGTACCCACATCTTAGATGATAACAATGAAAATGATGGGTGCCGATCATCGAAAAAAATGTGAGAGGGGGTATTTTTCCGACGCCATAGGCGGAAATTCCCTCCTATGACATCTTCCCTCCATTATTCTCTCTCTCTCTCTCTCGATATATATATATATATATATATATATATATATATATATATATATATAATGCAATATACCCTTTTTTCCGGTACCTTTTTCCGGTACCACGAGAAACAAGATATGCTCTTCCGTTATACATAAATACCCCATTTTTGAGCTATCCCATTCCCATGAGATATATATATATATATATATATATATATATAATGGAGAAAAGAGGCCATAGGAGGGGATTTCCTCCTATGGCATGGAAAAAATACAGCCTCCGCCATTTTTTCCGACGATCGGCCCCCATCATCTTCATCGTTATCATCTAAGATGTGGATAAACCAAATTTCATGTGATTCTACAACTCTTTCACCGTTGATTTAGCAATGTAAAAAGTTCTATTGTCGGTAAACCGTTAATTTTGAACCCACTAAATCAACGGTGAAAAAGTTGTGGAATCACATGAAATTTGGTGTACGCACATCTTAGATGATAACGATGATGATGATGGGTGCCGATCGCCGGAAAAAATGACGGTGGTTGTATTTTTTCCACGCCATAGGAGGAAATCCCCTCCTATGGCCTCTTTCCTCCATTAATCTCATATATATATATATAGTGTGTATTTGTATGTCCAATAAATAATGTACATGTCATGTTCACGATATTCTCAAGATTTGTAATTCACGAAATTCATGATAAACACATATTAACAGTAATGCGTTAAGCAGTTATTATTTATTTTACATTAATATTTTATCTGTGAAAAGTCTTCAAACAGGGTTACCTTTTCAATCTTGGACTGCTAATGTCGAAAAGTACTGTGGGCACCTCATTGAAAATTTTGGAGATAGCATGAGAGAGAGAGAGAGAGAGAGAGAGAGGCGTTTACAGTCATCTGGTACATGACTCAAGTCTAGAGAGCTAATTCTTCCCTTCCCAAGGTTACCGGACGTTAGAATGTTAAAAGGAAAATAAAGCATGCTAAACTAATAAACTACTATCACTAGTACATTCTTTAAACATGGAGCCCTGATTAGGACAATGAAACCTCTAACGACATGTGTAAAAGATTAATAGTTCTGATTGTATGTCCAGGACATGAGAACATGGCTCCTTGAATAATAAAATGACTAATAAAAGAATATAGGTTAGGCCTTCGATTTTAATGTATCTGCACTTTCCAACAGGGATACGAATTTTCAATAGTAAAAAAAATCAAACAAATGAATAGCAATAACAGGATATATTAATGCACTTCATGCATGTTCTATCTAAAGAACAATAACAGTGAAGATTTATTAAGTGATAAAAACAATCTTCTTAGATTCAATACACTGAATGCATTCTTCGGAAAAATTGAGTATCAATTGGACAATATATCTAGTCGAGGCATGATTATCATAGAAAAATTGTGTATAAGGATTACGGTAAATTAGTATTGTATAATGATGCAGCTGTTGAGAAAAAAAGATAAATGAGACGAATCTTTAAAACTGGTATAGTAACGATAATTAAATATGGTAAATGCTCAATGTAGTACCTATTTAATAGAATAACCTAACTTCGAAAATTGCCATATATATACAGTATATAGATATCAATCAACTAAACAGTATCTTAAACAAGTTTTTTTCCAGATGAAACATCCTATTACAATCAATGGTTCTACGATCCACTCACCTTTCCCAATCTACGTTGTAGGCCTATTAAAATTTAAACTTTACCGGTAAAGATGGATGGGAAAAAAAAGAAAAGGATGCTCTGATAGATTAAGCAGTAAACTCTATATAAGGAATGATGACAATATGTGGACTATGAAGATTATGATTGCAGCTGTTGTGATATTTACATACCAGTACCGTTAAGTAAACATTAGGAGATTAATGACGATATGCAGTAAATGAATCATAGTTTCTGTCATAAACACCAAGTTTAAATCTACAGCTTTACATCTTAGAACTCTGCAAACTCATCTTTTGACGCGTTCTGAATCGCGTCAAGATGTTACCTTCCGTTGATCTGCTGTTGGCGATGATGGATGGCCGAGATTTGAGTTGGAGGATAGCTCCTGAAGTGTGTGGATCTCAATGGGTCTGAGGTTGTTAGGGCCGAGCTACCTGCAAGGAAGTCCCGGGATGGTTGTACCACCGAGGACCCTCCAACGATCAAGTTAGACAAGAAATCCGAGCAGGGTAACGGCCTAGTGAGTGAAAAATGACTTACTTGAACCGTCTGAAGGAGGGGTTTACATAGCGGTGGCAGCAGACAGGCGGGTGTGAGAATCACGCCGGCCGTTACGTCCCCGACGTCACGCCCATGTGATGGGCGGGATCTCCCATTAATGGCGAGACATGGTCGTTAATGGGGATCGTGATGGCGTGGAACGCAGGATCGTGGGTAGCGGATATCTCGCGCATGGCGAGATTCGCGGAGGCGAGGCGGAAGCACCTGCGAATGATGCCGTTGGTCGGTCGAAAGGACCGAGGAAGATGAGCTCGGCGGGGGCTCGGGACCGAGCGGAAGGCCGAGCTATCTTGGTTCTTTGGTAGCCCAGAGGCGAGCTGAGAGGGCCGAGGAGGCCAAATGTGCAGGAGACTCAGAGGCGAGCCAACGGTTGTTTGCAAGGCGAGCATAGGAGTGGTGTGGGCGGCCCAGAAGGTCGGCCACGTCCATGGGTCGCAGACCTGGGTGTTCCTCCGACGTGCCGTCCTTAGTCCTTCCTTGCGGGCTTGGGGACACGTCATCAGCCACGTGTCGCGATCTGGGAGATCACCGATATCGAGCATCATCATTAGCCCCCCACTCTCATCCCGACCTGTTCACGGGTCGGGTCAAGGGTGGTCTGTCGGGTCATCCGAGGTGAGCTCCTCGACATAGATATCGTGAGCGTGTGTTCCCGAGCAATCAACTGTATTTTCTTAGTGATGTCAGCAAATCAAAGGCCAGATTTCGCATTGAAAAGGATACGCCGGATCGTGCGTACGATCACCGAAGCGACAGCCCACGTGTCGGGCGCTGGTTAGCAGACGTGACGGGCCGCAGACTTCTGACGTCTGATGGGATACGGCCATTGTGCGTGCGACAGGTGGAGCGATCGTGGCCGTCAAATGTACTGAGCCGTTTCATCGGGAGATGACTGTCGTCGCAGGATGTGTACGCCGGCAGTTATAAACAGAGGTGGGGTCCTTATCATGACCCATACCTCTACAAATTTTCTCGTCCTGGGTCTCGTTAGCTCGGCACTCTCCTTTTTAGGTCGGATCTCTGTGTTTTCTCTCCCGAGGACTTCTCTCCATCAGGTTAGGTGTCTTCTTCTGAGGAGTCCGTAGAAATAGTTCGGGTAGAGTCTATGGAGCACCCCGTAGATTCTTCCTTTTCTTTCTTCTGCTTCTTCTCCTTTTGAGTCGAACTTGCCTCTCCCTTTAGCAGGACAAATGGATCGATTCAGGACTCTTGGTGCCCTCGGTGCTCTGTCCCGGAGGGGGGCCGGCGGTGCGGCCGCGCCTCTGGCTGAACCGAGCCCCGCACAAAATGTGCCGCTGGCAGCGGGGCCATCTGCCTCGTCACGAGCTCCTGACGATTGCCCTGGTGGCGGCCAAAGGCGTCCACGGGTTCCTGAACCCCGGACGAGAGATGCAGGAGAGGACGAAGACGGGGTTCCTCTTAAGAGGAAGAGGACGGTCTCTCGCGCGCCACCGACGGAGATTCCTGAGGGGATCCCTATGCAGGAAGGGAACGTCCGTTTCGTAGTCCCGTCCGGGCTTTCCGTTGCTGACAGCCTGCTTGCTGGTATGGAAGAGTTGGCCGGGGGCAAGATTCCGCGGGGGACCCTGAGGGCCCAAATAGCGGCTATAGCTCAAGAGGCGGTGCAGGTATGTACTCTCTCATGTGTTATTTCGAGCGCCCTTTCTTTAGTTCGAGTGTCTCTAAGTCCCTTTGTTGTTTTTCGTCAGGTCCTTCAGCACTGCGCCCTCGTTACTCGCATGGAGGCCGAGGGGGCTATCCATGCCACGAGGCCGGCGGGAGAGTCTTCTTCGGAGGCCGAGGATCTGCGACTTGAGTTGTGTCTGGAGAGGGAAAAGATGGCAGTCCTTGAAGCCCGATCGGCCGCCGCGGAGCTCACCATCTCAAAGTGCCGGGAGTCCTATCACCGCCTAAATGAGTCCCACCGAGTCATCAAGGCGAAGTTGATGGAACTAGCCGATCGCTTTGCAGCCATGAAGAGGGCGAGGGATGCCGGCAAGCGGGATGCCGAGACGGCGCTTCAGGCGGCGGAGGTTGCCGAGATTCGGGCTAGAAAGGCGGTGACTGATTACAAGGGGTCGTACCAGTTTTACGTCGACCTCGGCGAGACCTCCGCCATTGCATGGAACAAAGCTCTTGATGCCGTCAAGGATTAGTTTCCAGAGTTTGCCGACGGTCGGCTCCGTGCTCGGGTCCCACTTTCGGTGGTCATGCCTCCGGGCGATGATGATGAGGGAGGTGAGGTCTAGGCGGGACTTGCGGCTTGAACTTTTTAGCTTTTCCTCCTCTCTCTTTTGTAAGTGACGCGTGCTAAATCGCGTCAAGATATTACCTTCCGTTGATCTGCTGTTGGCGATGATGGACGGCCGAGATTTGAGTTAGAGGATAGCTCCTGAAGTGTGTGGATCTCAATGGGTCTGAGGTTGTTGTGGCCGAGCTACCTGCAAAGAAGTCCCGGGGTGGTTGTATCACCGAGGACCCTCCGACGATCAAGTTAGACAGGAAATCCAAGCAGAGTAACGGCCTAGTGAGTGGAAAATGACTTACTTGAACCGTCTAAAGGAGGGGTTTATATAGCGGTGGCAGCACGCAGGCAGGTGCGAGAATCACGCCGGCCGTTATGCCCCCGACGTCACGCCCGCGTGATGGGCTGGATCTCCCATTAATGGCGAGACAGGCTCGTTAATAGGGATCGTGATGGCGTGGAACGCGGGATCGTGGGCAGTGGAGATCTTGCTCATGGCGAGATTCATGGAGGCGAGGCGAAAGTACCTGCGAATGATGCCGTCGGTCGGTCGAAGGGACCGAGGAAGATGAGCTCGGCGGGGGCTCGGGACCGAGTGGGAGGCCGAGCTATCTTGGTTCTGTGGTAGCCCGGAGGCGAGCTGAGAGGGCCGAGGAGGCTAAGTGTGCAGGAGGCTCGGAGGCGAGCCAACGGTTGTTTGCAAGTCGGGCATAGGAGTGGTGTGGACGGCCCAGAAGGTCGGCCACGTCCATGGGTCGCAGACCCGGGTGTTCCTCCGACATGTTGTCCTTGGTCCTTCCTTGCGGGCTTCGGGACACGTCATCAGCCACGTATCACGATCTGGGAAATCACCAATATCGAGCATCATCAGTAAGCCTCTGGGTAATTTGATAAGGCTGGGGAGCCCACAATATCCTTGTAAGGACTTTTGGCTTTGTGAATAAAAACTTTTTGCAGTGGTATTTGCGCGCGTATTATCCTTTTGTTTTGGGGAACATTCATATTTGCACGGTTCAGCCTTCACGTCGGGTCGGTTCTTCGTCTGGCGATCACACGTCGAGTTGAATTCGACTATTTGCCAAGTGTGCAAAGACCGGTGAAGGGTCGGTATCTCCATGGCCCCGAAGTCGAGATTGGGATTGCTTAGACGTGGATGGCCTCATGGCGAGGGCCTAGACTGTGGCGTCGGCGGTTTGTAACACCATCTACGGATGAACGAGCATGGTAGATGCTCGGTTGCCTCTTGGCGAGGGCTTAGGTATCGGGCTTCGTGGGGGTAGTAAATGACATCCATCATAACCGAGCATGGTAGCTGCTCGGTTGCCTCTTGGTGAGGGCTTCGATCCCTAGCGCTGGAAAGGCCGTAAGAGGAGGCTAAGGATGGACTAAGCAATGAAGCTGCTCAGTGGCCTCTGGGCGACGGCTTCGATCCCTGGCGTTGTAGGGTAGGGAGTTACCAGCCAGGGATAGCCGAGTAGGGTAGCCGCTCGGCTGCCTCTTGATGAGGGCTTTGATCCCTGACGTTGTGGGGTAGGGAGCTACCAGTCGGGGATAGCCGAGCAGGGTAGCCGCTCGGCTGCCTCTTGGCGAGGGCTTTTGATCCTTAGCGTGGGAGGGGCCGTAAGAGGCCTGCTAAGGACGGTCCGAGTAGGGTTGCTGCCTGGTGCCTCTTGGCGAGGGCTTTGAACCCTGGCGTCGTGGGGTAGGGAACTACCAGCCAGGGATAGCCGAGCAGGGTAGCCGCTCGGCTGCCCCTTGGTGAGGGTTTCGATCCCTGGCGCCGTAGGGTAGGGAGCTACCAGCCAGGGATAACCGAGCAAGGGCGGGCCCGGTTGCCTCTTGATGAGGGCTTTTGATCCTTAGAGCGGGAGGGGCCGTAAGAGGCCTACTAAGAACAGGCCGAGCAGGGTTACTGCCCGGTGTCTCTTGGTGAGGGCTTTGATCCTTAAGGACGGGCCGAGCAGGGTTACTGCCCGGTGCCTCTTGGCGAGGACATTGATCTCTGGCGTTGTGGGGTAGGAAACTACCAACCAGGGATAACCGAGAAATGGCGGGTTCGGTTGCCTCTTGATGAAGGCTTTTGATCCTTAGCGCAGGTGGGGCCGTAAAAAGCCTATTAAGGACGGGCCGAGCAGGGTTACTGCCCGGTGGCTCTTGGCGAGGGCTTTGATCCTTAAGGACGGGTCGAGCAGTGTTACTGCTGGTGCCTCTTGGCGAGGGGTTTGATCTCTGGCGTTGTGGGGTAGGAAACTACCAGCCAGGGATAACCGAGCAAGGGCGGGCCCGGTTACCTCTTGATGAGAGCTTTTGATCCTTAGCGCGGGAGGGACCGTAAGAAGCCTACTAAGGACGGGCCGAGCAGGGTTACTGCCCGGTAGCTCTTGGCGAGGGCTTTGATCCTTAAGGGCGGGCCGAGCAGTATTACTGCCCGGTGCCTCTTGGCGAGGGTTTTGATCTCTGGCGTTGTGGGGGTAGGAAACTACCAGCCAGGGATAACCGAATAAGGGTGGGCCCAGTTGCCTCTTGATGAGGGCTTTTGATCCTTAGCGCGGGAGGGACCGTAAGAAGCTTACTAAGGACGGGCCGAGCAGGGTTACTGCCCGGTGCCTCCTGGCGAGGGTTTTGATTCTTAAGGACGGACCGAGCAGGTTTACTGCCCGGTGCCTCTTGGCAAGGGCTTTAATCCCTGGCGTCGTGAGTAGGGAACTACCAGCCAGGGATAGCCGAGCAGGGTAGCCGCCCGGCAGCCTCTTGGTGAGGGCTTTGATCCCTAGCATCGTGGGTAGGGAACTGGCAGCCAGGGATAGCCGAGCAGGGTTGCCGCTCGGCTGCCTCTTGGTGAGGGCTTTTATCCTTACTGCGGGAGGGGCCGTAAGGGGCCTGCTAAGGATGGTCCGAGCAGTGAAGCTGCTCGGTTGCCTCTTGGTGAGGGCCTCTGATCCCTGGCGTCGTGCGGTAGGGAACTACCAGCCAGGGATAGCCGAGAAGGGTAGCCGCTCGTCTGCCTCTTGGTGAGAATCATATTCAGGTCAGATTATTAATGAGACTCGGTCTGAGTCAGACAATTAGAAAAGTAAATTGAAGTCCTGATTGTTTTGATGTTATCGGTAACCGCTACACATGGGCAGCAGGATTTATATCTTTTTCAAAGACGATTACCGTATTGATAACACCGTTGTTAAGTTGTCTACCTTAAATAGGCAAGCACCCATTTCTCCGGCTCCCTGAGGCTCAAGAGACTGGTCCCGCTTAAACCTATGTTTACTAGGGTCCTTAGGGTAATTTATAGAACTTGAGGGGGTTTTATGTAAAAATACTTTTGTATAGTTTTCAAAATACACCCCAAGTATTAGTTATCGTCTTTAGAGTTATCATAGGTGTGGATTTTATAATTGTGATATTTCTAGTGAAAATATCCTGAATTCATAATAAAAGGTATTTATTTGTAATATTGACTTTGTATGGAATTCATGGTATATTAATGTAAAGTGATTCTTGTGATTTTTGAAAAGAGTTGTAATATTTATATTATTTCAAAATAGATATTTTAATGTTACATATATACATAATTATATAAAAATAATTGTAATATATATTTTATATTTCTAAAAATCTCATTTTCTTAAGATGTCGTATTTTAAATCTCTCGAGACCGAATGCTCCTTGCGGAGGTCTGCATCTCGCACTACTAAGCCCAGGGATGTGTGATAATTCGCACCATTCCAGTCGGGTTCTCCAAATGGGTTGTAGCGGCGCTTTGCAAAGATTTTTGTAAAATACCAATCATTAAGAAAAATGGTTTTATTAGTAATGGTATTTGTTTGAAAAGTTGTCGTTTTCCCGTATTCTATGTTTCCGAGGGTATTGTGCTATGTTGCATATGAGTGTGTGAGGAGGTAGGTCATTACCTCGTAATCTACTTAAAGGTATGGCAAGTTTAATGGTTTAAATGCCTAAATGAAACTACATGGTATTTTAGTGAAAAAATACGGTAAAATGGAAATAGCAATTTCTTTTGATATAGAACTTGTTCAATATGATTAGTTAGTGTTTAATAGTCAACATGAAGTGGTTTAACAATATTGTATTAAGAAAATTTTGTATATTGAGAAAGAACCGAATCGGAAATCGGATTTACTCCGTTTCCATCGGGTTTTGGAATTTCGTTTTTTTAGAAAAGATTAGAGAAGAGAAATTGGGACTTACGGGTTTCAAACTTAAAGGAGAGGAAGGGAAGACGAGAGGAGTCGACGGTGCGTCGTTTCGTCGCCGGGATGTCCTAGGGTTGTCGCCGGAAAATTTACCGGGGCTTCGCCTCTTTACTTCTTCCAAAATACACTAGGGTTTCTAGGAATTTCTTGAGAGTTGGCTCAGAATTTTGGGTGAGGGGGTAGTGTTTAGGGGTGGTATTTATACGGTTAGGCTAGAGTTAGAGTGGATGAAGAGTTTAATTGAAAAAAATGCAATAAAATATATTAAAATGTATTAAAAGTGGAGTAAATGGGGTTTTATTGTGTCTCTGGAACCGATCTGGGTAATTGAAGTGTGCAGGAGGGTATGGGAGGCCAAGAGGCACCATTTGGTGTTGGGGACTCGGCGGTCCGACCGGGTCTGGCCGGCGGCGCCGGCCCGAGTCGACAGGTCCGCCGGCAGACTCAGCCGAGTCCGGCCGAGTCAGGCCACCGTTGGGTCCCCCGACAGTCTATCTACTCACTGGCGTATTTAACTTTTCATGGGTAGTGGGTTTTTTGTGAGATATGCACGTGTAAACTCTTGGTATTCTAAAAATTCAAAACAAAATAATATTAAAAATAATGTGGGGTATGGGATTTGAACTCTGGTGGCTTGGTTTAGCAGTGCAAAGTATTACCAATGAGCTACAAGCTCCTTCTTGTAATTAAAGAGCTAATTAAATATTTAAAGTAGTCACAGCAAAAGTAAATACCCCAAGTATACATTAATTTTTAAGCAAATTTTTGTACACTAAAAATGGAGTTGTTACAAAATCTCACCTCCAAAATGGTGATCAACGGACTGTAACGTCCTTAAACTAAAATCTTACCTCCAAAATGGTGATCGACGGACCGAGATGTCCGTAAACTAAAATCTCACCTCCAAAATAGTGATCAACGGACCGAGACGTCCTTAAACTAAAATCTCACCTCCAAAATAGTGATGGACCGAGCCGTCCTTAAACTAAAATCTCACCTCCAAAATGGTGATCAACGGACCGAGACGTCCTTAAACTAAAATCTCACCTCCAAAATGGTGATCAACGGACCGAGATGTTTTCAAACTAGAACATCGTCTCCAAAATGGCGATAACGAACCAAAACGTTCTTAAACGAAGACAACATAGCCCAAATGCTCTTTTGTTGGATCTGAAATAAAAATGATCATAACACCCTGTTAAGTAAATCTTAGTCTCAAATTGGACTAACGTATCCTTAACAAAATACCAACCGAGCCCCCAAATACTCACATACGTTTAAGTCGATCTTAATCCCAAAATAGATTAACGATCCTTAAATAAAAACCCCAAATCTAAGAAATACGGATTTGGACTAATCCATGCCCTACGGGAGACAACATAAATTTGTCTCCGTGTACAATCCACGGGCAACCAAAATAAATAAAAACACACACGACACGAAGTGAACTTTCGGAGCAGGAGAAAGTGGATATCGCGATGTAATAACGTAATTAACTGCATGGACTTGCGCCTACAGGGAAGAGCGTCCCCACAATCAAAAACCCCTCACAAACGAGGGGGATCTGACGAAGTCTGCTACAACGGCCGCATCCGTCCAAAGCTCTGATATACGGTGCTATAAATCAACTTGGTATCTTCGGAGAGGTGGACGGATAAATCCAAATAACACCTTGTTTACCGCCGAAAGACGCTACCGGGACGATAGGACGTCTGGCCTGAATTTTGGGGGCAGATACTAGTTGGATTTATCCGTCCACCTCTCCGAAGATGCCAAGCTGATTTATGGCACCGTGTATCGGAGGTCTGGACGGATGCGGCCGTTGTAGCAAATTTCGTCAGATTCCCCCTCGTTATGAGGGCTTTTTGATTATGGAGACGCTCTTCCCTGCAGACGCAAGCTCCTATAGTTAATTACGTTACCGCCTCACGGTAACCACTTTCTCCTGCTCCAGAAGGTCACTTCGTGCTATGTGTGTTTGTTTTATTTTTTGGTTTCCCGTGGATTGTATACGGAGACCAATTTATGTTGTCGCCCGTAGGGCGTGGATTAGTACAAATCCGTATTTTCTTAGATTTGGGTTTGGTTTGATTTAAGGATCGTTAAGTTTGTTTGAGATTAAGATCGACATAAATATTTGTTAAGGATACGTTAATCTGATATTGGACTAAGATCTACTTAACGGGGGTTCGGGATCATTTTTGATCCAACGAAAGAGCATTTGGGCTCTATCATTTTAATTTAGGGATGTTACGGTCCACAGTTAGTTTAAGGACATTACGGTCCATAAATAGTTTAAGGACATTACGGTCCAAGGAATTGTTGATTGTCGGGACCCGCCACCTCTCTGAAGACGTTGAAGAATTACAACGACATATATCAAAGGTGTGGGGAGATGTACCCATTGAACCAATGTCAGTTGGGAGATCAGTAGTTGGGTTTTGGACTAAGACTAATTTAGAAAAATTGTGAGCACATGGGCTCGGTTGATCTGAATTAGGGACTTTTGGTCAACTTGGACTGAGCCCACTCAGTTTTTGAATGAAGTGTTAAACACTTGTTTGGGCTCGGTCTCTTTTTTGTGCAACAATGCTGAGCATTGATATGGGCTCTGATGCTCACCCTATTTTTTTGGTTTTTTATGGAATGTTAAACACTCTTTATGGCTGTTCCCCTCCGAACGACGCGGCGACGACGTGAAGACGTCTTGCCTAAGATTTGGGGCAGATGCTATTTGGTTTTATCCGTCCACCTCTCCGAAGATACCAAGTTGATTTATGGCACCGTGTATCGGAGGTTTAGACGGATGCGACCGATGTAGCAAATTTCGTCAGATTCCCCCTCGCTTGAGGGGTTTTTGATTGTGGGGACGCTCTTCTCTGCAGGCGCAAGCCCCTGCAGTTAATTACGCTACCGCATCGCGGTAACAACTTTCTCCTTCTTCAGAATTTCACTTC
Organism: Agapanthus africanus; assembly: GCA_030015575.1. Lineage (NCBI taxonomy): Eukaryota > Viridiplantae > Streptophyta > Magnoliopsida > Asparagales > Amaryllidaceae > Agapanthus > Agapanthus africanus. The sequence goes on along the minus strand of CM057339.1, from coordinate 900,921,840 downwards.
GTGTCATGTGTGTTTGTTTTGTTTGTGGTTGCCCGTGGATTGTATACGGAGACTAAGTTATGCCGTCGCCCGTAGGACGTGGATTAGTCCAAATCCGTATTTACTTAGATTTAGGTTTGGTGTTTTAGTTTAAGAATACGTTAGCCGCATTGAGGCTAAGATCAACTTAAACGTTCGTTAAGGATACGTTAGTCTGATCTGAGACTAAGATCAACTTAACGGGATCGTTTAGATCCAACAAAAGAGCAATTGACTCTATTGTTTAGTTTTATGACGTTGCGATCAATTTCCAGTTTAGGGACATGGTGGTCCATCATTCCCATTTGGGGACGAGCATTAGTTTAAGGACGTTTCGGTCCACCATTCCCATTTCGGGACGAATATTAGTTTAAGGACGTTTCGGTCCACGAGTTTAAGGACCCCGCAGTCCGTATCGATGTGTGGTTGTCGGGACCCGTCACCTCTCTAACGTCGTTGAAGGATTACAACGATAGGTGTCAGAGGAGTTCAGAGATGTACCCTTGAACCGGATGTAAATTGATTTAAGAGAGCAATCTTGCTCAGTCAATTTAATTTGAGGACTTACGGCCATGATTGGGCTAAGTCCAGTTGAGAATATTCAACGTTTTTTTTATCTTTGGCCTATTAGGCCTGTGCTAGGGCTTTGCCCCTGTTTAATAATGCACTGCATTTCATTCTGGCCTGCTGGGCCTTTTTGATTTGGGCTCAGTCCCTTTGTAAATGATGCAGAGCATCTGTTTTGTTTGGGCTTTGCCCTGTTAATGCATTGCATTTTTTTTTTGTTTGGGTTCTGCCCTTTTATAAATGATGCAGAGCATCTATTTTGTTTGGGCTCTGCCCTTTTAATGCATTGCATTTTATTTTGGCCTGCTAGGCCTTTTTTAATTGGGCTTGGCCCTTCAGTAAACAATGCAATGCATTTGTCAGGCCCTCTGCGCCAATCATTGAGCGCAAGCGCATGTGGAGGTGACACATGTTACGCTCTGATGAGCGCAAGCGCAACAGCGCAGTGCACTGTGTCAGTGCGCTGCGCTGTTGCGCTGCTGACACGTGGTGTGCCCTGGTGAGTTGCGCCAATTTCAGAGAGCAATGCTCTATTTTAAAAGCGCATGGCGCAAATGATTCTGGAGCTGACACGTGGCGCTCTCTGATGGCTTGCGCCAACTTAAGAGTGCAACAGTGCCAATTTTGCAAGTGCAGGGCACTGTTCTATATTTTGATCAATTTTAGATCAATGAAAACAAGTTTTTCTTGTTTTCAAAGAACCAGTGGTTCATAAAAAAAGTGTAAGGCACTGTTATTATTTGTTTTTTTATTGAAGGTCATTTATCTTGTTCTTAGATCAATGATCTATTCAGAAGAAATTCTTCTATTTTATAAAGGTTTTTTTTTACCTTTTTCTTGAATTTTCTTAAGAGTTCTCTCTGGGTTTTTTTTGAAGTTCTTGATCTCTCACAATGTTGATGATGATTTGAGTTGGGGTCTAGGGGTCTTTATATAGTGCCCATAGATTTGTTAAGTTTGTTAAAGAGATCATTCTCTGAGTGATTTGGGGAATTTTCCCCACCGTTGGATATTTGATCCAAGGGCTTCTGTTTTACAGAAGACAATCTTCTTCTTTTAACAAGAACAGAAAGATCTTACTGAATTTTAATTCTGTTTGGCGCAGATGCATCAGCGCTTGACACGTGTCACGCAGCGCACAGCGCAGCGCAGCTGCGCTAGCGCACCTGCGCTGACACGTGTAGCGCAGCGCACAGCGCAGGGCAACTGCGTTTGCGCTGACACGTGTCGCGCAAGGCAGCGCTTGCGCAACTGCGCGTTGCTTGCTTTAATTTTCGTTTTAAATAGAGCCTTGCTCTGATAGGGCGCGCTGCCTTGGGCGCTCCGCTCCCTGCGCTTGCGTGCCTGATTTTGACACGTGGCGCTCTGCGCGCAGCGCAGGAGATCTGAGGCGTCGCTTCATTTATTAGAATTTAAATTTTCAAAGTAGAGCTTTGCTCTGATTGGGGGAATCAGAAGCGTTGCTTCATTTCCCGTCTTGGAATTTGAACAGAGCTTTGCTCTAATTGGGGTAAACAAATGCCCCCCCACCGTTGCGCTTGCATGGTCCCAAACGCGAGCGCAACGGTGGTAGAACTCCAACCGTTGCGGCAACTTTTGGAAGTTGAAAGGGCATTTGATGCCTATAAATAGGACCCTTGGTCCTCAATAGATGATCATCATCTTCAAGACTTTTCAGAACTTCAGAGCTTTGTTCTTGCTTTCAAGATCTTAAGAGTTAAACTTTAAAAAACTTTTTAGGTAAAATTAACTTAAATTAAATTAATTTTAAATAATAGAGCCTCGCTCTCATAGATCTTTGATCTAAAGAAAACCCATTTAGGGTTTTATTAATAGGGCTTTGCTCCCTTTAGATCATAACCTTTTCCTGGGGCTTCTTAGCCCATGAATCAGAGCTCTGCTCTCTTGATACAAGTAGAATCTTAATCTTCTGCGAAGAACTCTTAAGAGTTTGATCATGAATAATGAAGACCAAAAATGGAGCTTTATCTATGATGGATTCTATCATCTTTTCATAGCAAGGCTCTCAGCGTTCTTGGGGAATTTCTTTAAATTCCTCTCATTACTGAATTTGATAGTTGTTACTCCTGTTTGCAGAGCATTGCTCTCGAGGGGTTTAACTCCATGTGCCCGTTTTTTAATAAGAATTCGCTTAATCAGTCCGTCTGCTAATTCTGTTAATTTTCTCTTACAGGAGCAATGGACGCCCACATGTACGACCTCGATGAAATCATCTCTTACGGAGACATCCGCCGACTCGGCCATTCCTAAAACCGAGAATTTACCAACGCCGAGTGTGCCGAGTTCATGAGTCGCTTCGACGCGTATAATGGTCAACTGCTTCCCCGACGTTCCTCTCTCCTGAGGCTTATCGTGGGAGCCATTTGGGAAGCACTTCCCTTGTTCTGTTCCAGTGTGCCGCTTAGCGCGTTGGATGCTGCTGAGGATAAGGTGCACTCGGTGTATCTGATGCACTTAATCTCGAAGAGACGGCGAGACGATCTTATCGATCTCCTGCACCAGGCCTTCCAACAGTCTGCCATACTCGCCGCTTATCGGAGGGAGGAGGACATCAGGGGGGACCCCGACGCTTGTGCTCGCGAAAGAAAGCACACCAGGATAGTTCGCCGGGCTTGGAAAGTCTTAGATAGGGTTACTTTCGAGTTCCTCAACCCATGTCCTGGGTCCGAGGTTATACCATTGTAAACATTTCAACAATATTGTTATTTATTTCTTTATGATTATAAGAACCCTTTTGCAATATGAATGGAAGAATTTTATTTCGGCTTGTCTTATTCCTCATTCTGAGTCTTTTGCACATGTATGAATGAGTGTGTCTCGAATGCTTGCTCCAACGCAAATCAGATGTTCTTTTTGTCGCTTTCTTCTTTCTCTTATTATCAGCGTGATGTCTTGATAAACATGGTTGACAGATAATAGAGTAAACATCTTGGTTTCTTCCAGAGATAGCGATGGCTTAGGCCGCAGGTTCAGATCTGCCGCCTAAGACTTTTCAACTCTATGAGCCGTGAGGGTCTCATAGAGACTTTTCTCCCTACAGATCGAGAGGATCTTGTAGGTGGATTTTCTCCTTGGAAGTCGTGAGGATTCCCATGTGCGTTTTCTCTTATAACTCATAAGGATCCTATAAAAGAATTTTCCCTCCTACAAGTCGAGAGGACTGGCAAGCGGTTGTTTCCCTCCTCGTCGAAATTCGACTTTGGAGAGTGAGACCCGTGAATAGTATGCAAGAAACCGTTTTAGACCAACTTGCAGGGTCCCAGTGCTTAGGAAACAAGTTTTTTAATCCCTGCTGCCTAAGGCTTTATCTTGCAAGTTGAGACGAGTCGGGAATTTCTCACGGAGATACTGGTTTCTCTGCGGGCCGACGTGAATCAGGAGGCTCTCATCAAGGACGCTAGTTTCCCTGAGTTGAGGAGTTTGCCAAGGACACTTGTTTCCCTGGGGGTTGAAACGAATCGAGAATTTCTCGCGGAGACGCTGGTTTCTCTGCGGGTCGACGCGAATCAGGATTTTCTCGTCAAGGACACTGGTTTCCCTGAGTCGAAGGATTTTGCCGAAGACACTGGTTTCTTCAGGGTTGAAACGAATCGGGAATTTCTCGTGGAGACACTAGTTTCTCTGCGAGCCGACGCGAATCAGGAGGCTCTCATCAAGGACGCTACTTTCCCTGAGTTGAGGTATTTGCCAAGGACACTTGTTTCCCTGGGGTTGAGACGAATCGGGAATTTCCCGCGGAGACACTGGTTTCTCTGCGAGCCGACGCGAATCAGGAGGCTCTCATCAAGGACGCTAGTTTCCCTGAGTTGAGGTATTTGCCAAGGACACTTGTTTCCCTGGGGTTGAAACGAATCGAGAATTTCTCGCGGAGACACTGGTTTCTCTGCGAGTCGACGCGAATCAGGATTTTCTCGTCAAGGACACTTGTTTCCCTGAGTCGAAGGATTTTGCCGAAGACACTGGTTTTTTCGGGGTTGAGATGAATCGGGAATTTCCCGCGGAGACACTGGTTTCTCTGCGAGCCGACGTAAATCAGGAGGCTCTCATCAAGGACGCTAGTTTCCCTGAGTTGAGGTATTTGCCAAGGACACTTGTTTCCCTGGTATTGAAACGAATCGTCGAGATTTGGCTTCGTTTTCTGGCGGAGCCTGTTGGGAAAGTATGGTTCCCTCTTTGTTTGCGTCCTTGGATTGTATACAAGGATCAATGTGATCTCAACTGTAGGGCAAAAGTTTCATATATATTTCTTTATTAGTCTATTTCCGCGATGCTCTATCATTTCAGCTTTTATATCGCGAAGGTTGCGATTGCCCAATCATTTCGGCTATTTTTCGCGGTGCCCAATCATTTCGGCTGTTTATTTTATTTTTACTCGCAGCTTTTTATTGCGAGTTTCCCAATCATTTCGGCTATTTTGTGTGCATACGTTTTTACTTGCTGCTTTTTATTGCAAGTTGCACCATCATTTCGGCTATTTCGTATGCATGTGCGGCCTATTGGCTTTTCGCCGTAAGCCTGGAATTAGACACTGGTTTCGGCATCAGCATCGCTATAACTGGGATGTTGCCAGGAGCGAATCATCATTTGCCTCTGTCGATGTTGAACAAAGGTGGCTTAGCGAACAGGGTTAAGGTCCTGTTGACCAAGGCTTTTAACTTCATGAGCCGTAAGGGTCTCACAAAGGTATTTCTCCCTACAAGTCGTGAGAATCTTGTAGGTGTATTTTCTCCTTAGGAATCGTGAGGATTCCTAAGTGTATGTTCCTCTGTAAGTCGTAAGGATCCTACAGGAGGGTTTTCTCCTTGTAAATCGAGAGGACTTACAAGGGTCATGCGAACATATCCCCAGTCACAAATGGGACTTGGTTAGGGAAATGTTTATTCGTGCCCGTGGATTGTATACAAGGGCCAGTATTGGACCACTTGTAGGGAAATATCTAAGGTTGTGGGGGGTTTGCTTAAGCACAGGTTTAGGTCTCTGTAACTTAAGACTTTCAAATCTTATGAGCCGTGAGGGTCCCATAAGAGAGTTCTCCTTACGAGTCGTGAGGACTTCGCAAGTGTATTTTCTCCTTAGGAATCGTGAGGATCCCTAAGTGTATTGTTCCCTTGTGAGTCGTAAGGATCTCACGCGGGTGGTTTCTCCTTACAAGATCGAGAGGACCCTGCAAGTGTCTTTTAACGAGGTTGCGCCCTTTCGGGTTTTCACAAACACTCGCCGGTAGCCCTGCTGTTTTTACTCACGGAGCCTTTTCGGGTTTTCATCCGTGCCCTTTTTGCTTATGGACATACCATTTTTTTTTTATTCTTTTTATTTTTATATTTCTTTACGAGGTCGCGCCCTTTCGGGTTTTCACGAACACTCGCCGGTAGTCCTGCTGTTTTTACTCATGGAGCCCTTTCGGGTTTTCATCCGTGCCCTTTTTGCTTATGGACATACCGTTTTTATTTTTATTTTATTTTTATATTTATATTTTTTTTCTTTTCTTTTTTTTTTATCTTGTCAACCTAAGGATGCTGCGGTAGTAGTTTAAAGACGTTTCGGTCATCATTAGTTTAAGGACGTTTCGGTCCGCCGTTAGTTTAAGGACGTTTCGGTCCGTCGAGGAGAAAGCCGATTACTACTTATAGAGCTTGAGCTTAAGAAGATAGCGAGCGGACATAGTCGTCGTCATCTATCATTGACCTAGGCTGTGGCTCATTAAGCGTGGTATTTCTTTAGGAAGTGGTCATTTATTGGCCTGGAAGGCCTTTCACCGTGCATATCCATGAGTAGATAGGCTCCACCCTGGTAGACCTTTTCTATGATGTACGGGCCTTCATAGTTCGGCTCGAATTTTTCCCGCTTGGCGCGATTGGGGATCATAGGCCTTTTGACCACTAGCACGAGTTCGCTTTGGCGGAATGTCCTCGGCCGAGTCAATCTTTCATATGAGTGCGTCATCTTTGCTTTATAAGCTTCCAGATTTTGTTGCGCTATGACTCGTGTTTCATCAAGGGCATCAAGCTCCTCAAGCCGAAGGTGAGCATTTTCTTCGTTCGTCAGCTCGTAGTGGACTGCCACTCGTAGAGAGGGTAACTCTATCTCGAGGGAAAGTACTGCTTCCGTACCGAATACCAACGCGTATGGCGTTGTGTTCGTGGCCGTCTTGAACGTAATTCGATACGCCCAAAGAGCCTCTTGCAGTCTCTCGTGCCAGTCCTTCTTATTTCGGGACACCGTCTTCTTTATGATCTTCGTCAAGGTCTTGTTGAAGGCCTCAGCTAGACCGTTAGCTCGCAGATTATAAACTGAGGAATATCTCCAGTCTATGTTATGCTGTTGTACGAAGCGACTGATCTTGTGGCTTCTGTAGGCTGGCCCGTTATCGGAGATGATCCGTCTCGGAGTTCCAAACCGATATATGACGTGCGTCTTGAAGAAATGGAGGATATTCTCCGTCTTCACTTCCCTCAACGGTACTGCTTCTGCCCATTTGGAGAAGTAATCAGTCGTCGCCAGGATGAAACGATGTCCTCTAGACGATGCTGGTTCGATAGGGCCGACTATATCAGTTCCCCACATTTTGAATGGCCAGCTAGCCACCGTTGGATGGAGTGGGTTTGGATGCTGGTGGATGAAGTCCCCATGGATCTGGCATGAGTGGCACTGCTTCGCATATTCGAGGCAGTCCTGAATCATCGTGGGCCAATAATAACCTATCCTTTTATTCTTTAACTTCATCTTCGGGCCTGCTTGGTGAGAACCGCAAAGTCCGTCATGAACTTCTTGGACGACTCTCTTTGCCTCTTCGGGTCCCAGGCATCTCAACCACAGCGAATCAAATGACCTCTTGTACAGAGTATCATTGACGAAGGCGGAAGACAGAGCTCGTCTCATAAGCTGATGTCTTGAGGACGCATCTTCGGGCGTTTGACGGTATTTGAAGTAGTCTATGAAGGCTTCTCTCCAATCCTCGGCCTTTTCCCGATCTTTTATTTGCAGGGTCGTATGCTCAATCACTCCCCTTGCTTCGGATGATTCCAGAGATGTTTTTGCTGGGGCAGGCACCCTACGGCTTTGTACCACGATTCTGACGTCATCGAGATTCTCGTCAGCCAGTTCTTTAGCGAGCTTAGCTAATGCGTCCGCTTTGCTGTTTTCCGCACGTGGTATGTTTTCCAAAGTGTAGGAAGGAATTTGGGTCAACAATCGTTGTACCTTTTCGCCGTACTTCACCAACTCTGGTTTGCACGTTTGGTAGTCACCATTTACTTGACTGATGATCAATTGGGAGTCTCCGTATATGAGGAGGTTTTCAATTCCCATGTCGATGGCGATTTCAAGGCCCGCTATCAAAGCTTCGTATTCGGCTTCATTGTTCGTCCTCGGCTCTGTCAAGGAGAAAGCAAAGCGCATTATCCCTCCTTGTGGGGTCACGAAGATGAGGCCTACCCCCGACTTGATTATAGGGGTGTTTTGTCTGCGCTTATTCATGGAAGATACTCCATCGAAATAAAGCTCCCATCGGGTATCACCTCCGTCAATCGCGTCAAACGTATGTTCGTCTGGCAGATCGCAATTCAGAGGAGAATCAGCAGGTATCGGATGCTCAGCGAGGAAGTCGGCAATAGCCTGGCCTTTCACTGCTTTGAGAGGTTGATAGGTTATCGAGAACTCCATCAAGAGTAGGGCCCATTTAGCGAGTCACCCTGTCAATATGGCCTTCGACATTAAATATTTAAGGGGGTCCACCTTCGAGATGAGACGGACTTCATGTGCCAATGCATAGTGCCTGAGCTTTGTTATCGCAAAGATCAACGCCATGCAGTATTTTTCAATGGGAGAGTAGTTGCTTTCTGCCCCCAGTAGAACTCGACTCAAGTACTAGAGAGCTCTCTCCTTCCTTTGATCGTTCTCTTGTGCCCATAATGCACCTAAGGCACTGTCACGCCCCACTTCCCAGTGTACGGCGAAGTGGACGTGACAAGGCCCGCTACGTATGTACTCAGAAGTACATACGCTAAGCGTAACTAAGCAATATAAAATGAATCACAAGAGACGAATAATAGAAATAACAGCAACTTTTATTAATAACATTCTTTATACAATGCATGAAATGAAAATACATCTGAAATGAAAAAGCAATGCCTAAACAGTGGCATAACAATAAAAGAAAATACTGGAAAGAACAAGATACAATGTCTAGAGCTCTGGGTCTTCCTGGAACTGCTCCAAATCTTCACTTGTGGGCTCGGTCTCAACTTGGTCCAACGCACCTGACGACATTCAAAGAAGAGAGAAATAGAATGTCGTCAGCGAACAGGTCGCTCGGTAAGTCCCAAAGGAGAATGAAGAATGAGAGTGACAGAGTATAGTATTTTCTAAAGTATTGTATTGTAGAATATTATGAAATATTGTTTAACGTAATTGTTTGTAGCTTGGTACAGGAGGATGCCAGTGTATACGAGGGGAGTCTCTATATGCCAGAGACTAAGGGCACGTATAGTACAAGGAACCGTTTATGCCACGGTACAACAGCAACTGAATATAGGTTAGGTGTCTTAATCTGACCACCTCATTCCACTTTTAACATCTTCCGTACCAATCTACCCCTTTAAACCCCGCGATGTCATATTTGTATTGTTATCTTGTAAACTTGTAATGATTGCTTGATTGACTTTGATTGACTTGATTGACTGATTGACTGATTGACTGATTGACTGACCGAAACCATGATATCAGGAAACGGTTATAACCGTAGAGTCATGTAAATGGAATACTGGAAATCATGTAAAAGGAATATCCATGGTTCGGTTCATTCAAACAGATTGTTAACTGGATCTGGAATTCATGTATTCATGTTGAGTTAGAATATAAAAGAATATAGATTGACTTGAAACATATTCAAGTTTTGTAGCTTGGTACAGAAGGCTGCCAGTGTATACGAGGGGAGTCTCTATATGCCAGAGACTAAGGGCACGTATAGTACAAGAAACCGTTTATGCCACGGTACAACAGCAACTGAATATAGGTTAGGTGTCTTAATCTGACCGTCTCGTGCCACCTTTAACACCTTCCGTACCAATCTACCCCTTAAACCCCGTAGTGTTTTGATTGTATTGTTTGTCTTGTAAATTGTATTGATTGTATAATTGATTGACTGACTGACCGAAACCATGATATCAGGAAACGGTTGTAACCGTAGAGTCATGTAAATGGAATACTGAGAATCATGTAAAAGGAATATATCCATAGTTCGGTTCAGCCAAATTGTATAAATTGATAATTGTATTCATGGATTCATGTGTTCATTTTGAATTAGAATATTGAAGATTTATATGGTACTTGAATCATATTCAAGTCGGATTATGATCAAACTCAAACCCGAGTCAGACCGTAGAAATGTAAATCGAAGTCCTATAATTGTTAGGGTCCTTAGGGTAATTTATAAACTTGAGGGGGTTTTATGTAAAAATATTTTTGTATAGTTTTCAAAATATAACTCAAGTATTTAATTATCGTTTTTAAGTACATACAACAATTTAATGATCAAGCTAAATATGTATGCATGTTCGAATAGCATGAAATGAGTCAAGTATATTATTCGAGTAACTACCATAAACAATGCTGTAAAGAAATACTATGTACGACTAATTAATTAAGTTGAACGAATGCGAAATATAAACAGAAATATGTCTCTAAATGTTTTGCATGCGTAAGTTCCAGTTTCACCTAAATACGACTACCGGTTTGAGAGATATATATGTTTTCGTATCGTCGCGCAAAACAGATCAGAATCTATTCGGCACCGTCACATATTTTTAAAACGCAGTTTGAGTTAATTTCTATCGGGTTTCACATTACGAAAAGTATAATAAAATTGTAGGTATTTCGATGAACTTATTGAAAACACCAAGATTCATATGATTTGGATTTCTGAAGCTCTAGTTACGATCATTTTAATATCAGCATTTAAAACAGAAATTCAGATTTCTGGACAGCAACTATATATTGTATTGCAAAGCCTATATCAGGTTGTTTCATGCATCTATAAGTAATATAATATACATAAAATTATGGTTCTATCAATTGTGCATCTACACATCTAAATTTTGTCACAAACGGACATCGGGTGTTCGAGTTATGTCCAATTTAAAAACAGTGTGCGAATCGGAACAGATTCTGTCCAGATCCGTCACTTAATATTGTAACCCAGTTTTCTATATTTTACGTCGGTTTTCAGTAAAAATATAAAACTAATAAAATCTAGTTCATTCGATGTAGATATCAAAAACACATGAGTTTGCTCAATTTGGATACCGGTATACCAAGTTATATGTCGTAGAAATTGACCAATAACTGCAGTTTTCTGTTTTACGATCAGTGAATAAATACGATGTAATTCACAAACCGTTATGCGGATCAATCTAAAAATTTTTTACAGCATGTATAAAATAATATAATCTATCATATGTAAATTCCATGAAATTTTCAGAAGTAAAAATCAATGTCTAAAAATTATTTTAAACCTAAAGGTATTGATGTGTATACTAAAATCGGCAAAAAGATTAACTAGTATTTTTATGCAAGCTTTATCATTTCTTTTAATAACCAAACCGATTCCATGAGATATCGTAGATATATTATGGATTGAAATCTATGTTCTCACAACTTGTAATAAACATTCATAATCATGAAGAAAGAATTAAAAATACTTTAATTTGAACAAGAGATAATAAGATATTATTAAACCATATAGAATCATATATATCTAAACTTATGTTTATGTATATGTATATGTTTATGTGTGTCTTCTCTTATGGATTATGATATGAAAAGAATAGGGGGTTCACGATGCATGACAAGAGGAAAAAATAGAGGTGAGGGGAAAGGAGAGAGAAGGGACTTACATGCACAAGCCGGTATTGTCACCGGGCTTGTTTATCCGCCGATAGCCTCGCGTTACTAGCGAGACCTTCTTGAAGACTTCTTCATGTTCTTCTTTTTGTCATCTTGGTGAAGAGGAAGAAGTGAGAGATAGAAAAATATGAGGAAGGAAAAGATGGAGGAGGACAAATAAAGATGTTGTAATGGTGAATAATAATATATGCATTTAACATGAGAATTAAAAGAGAAATGAAAAGTCACCATTCATTTTGGAAATGAAAGGTCTCATTTGTAGGTTATGAGAAGAATAAAAAATGATAAAAAATAATTGCAAGAATGGGGATTTGAACATGTGACTTATGCAATAACAATGTAAAGACTTAACCAATGAGCTACAAGATCCTTCTTGTAATTATTGTAGAAAAATAGTTACTTAAAATGATATCAGCAGCATTAAATATCAAAGCACACTTTAAATTTAAAAACAATTTAATGTACACTAAAAATGAAATTATTTAAAAACAAAATAATTAATTATATATATCTTGTGCTCGGATTAAAATACTTCTTTATGGTTTTAAAAAAAAATTTAAAAATTTGTACAGAAAAGTGTATATGAAAATTAGGGTTGTTACAGGCACCTTCGAGGGAGGTTGTATAAAGAATGAGAGGCTTTTCCTTAACCGGAGCAGCCAACACTGGCGGGTTCTGCAGGTACTGTTTAATTTCGTCCAGCGTGTCCTGGCATTTTTGATCCCAGACGAATGGAGTTCCCTTCTTCATCAGGTGGCTGTAAGGACGGCACTTGCCTGAAAGATTGGCTATAAATCGCCGAATATATGCGAGCTTTCCTTGGAGAGACCGCAGTTGTTTGAGAGTTCTAGGCGAAGGCATTTCCATGATCGCCTTGATCTTCGACGGATCTATCTCGATGCCTCGGTGTCGGATGATGAATCCTAGGAATTTGCCCGAGGAAACTCCGAATGCACACTTGAGAGGGTTCATCTTCAAGTTGTATTTTCGAAAGCGTCGAAATACGGTCTTCAGATGCTCGAGATGTTCCTCGTATGATTTGCTTTTAACCACGAGGTCGTCGATATAACATTCGACGATTTCATGTATAAGGTCATCGAAGATCTTCGTCATGGCCCTCTGATAAGTGGCACCGACGTTCTTTAGACCGAAGGGCGTCACCTTGTAGCAGAATATACCCAAAGGGGTCCTGAAGGCGGTGTGCTTCTGGTCTTCGGGATGCATCTTTATCTGATTATACCCTGATGAGCCGTCCATGAAGGAGAAAACCTCATGAGTGGATGTATTTTCTATCATCAGTTCGGTGACTGGCACTGGGAAATCGTCCTTCGGGCAAGCTTTATTGAGATCCCGGAAGTCCACGCATATGCGCACTGTCCCATTTTTCTTCATCACTGGGATGATATTGGCGATCCATTCAGGATATTGAACTTCCTGGATGAAACCGGAGTCAATTAGCTTCTTAACCTCGGCATTGATACTCATCTCAAGCTCGAGCCGCATTCTCTTCGGCGACTGTTTGACTGGCTTGATGTCCGGGGATATCGCCAATTTGTGCACAGCAATTTCTGGATCTAGTCCCGACATTTCGGAATAGTTCCATGCGAAACAATCTCTATGCTGTACAAGGACGTCTTTTAACGCAGCCACCCTTTCTTCAGATAGCAGCTCGCTGACAAATGTCGGTTGCGGGTCGTTCGCCGTCCCCAACTCAATTTTCTTGAGGTTATCTGCAGTGGTGTGTATTCCATCCTCCAGTTCTTTCGGCGCTGGTGGAAATTCTGAGATCACCTCATCATTGCTGTTCTCGAAGCACCAGGGAAGGTTATCCACGTTCTCGGGCTCTTCTTTTAATATTGTTATCATGTGACAAGTGCGAATCCTCTTCCAATCCCAGTGTGGAGTTGGTTCTGTTCTCGTGGCTTTGGGTTCGTGCTTCTGTGGCGGTGTTACCCTCCAGTTGTCAGACAGAGCGAACATACCAAACTGATACTGATCTTCAACCCAATTCTTGAAGGTGAAGCAGTCTTCGAGAGGATGCCCTATTACTCAATGGTAAGAGCAATAGTTTGGGTGAGAGACTTCACCTGCTTGTTCGGGATGTTTAGACTCCGGCAATGTAAGCATCTGATGTTTTAGAGCGAGGTCAAGTATTCTCTTTGTCTTATCTCGAGGGAAAGAATATGCTCGACTCATTTTCTTTACAAGGGATAGATCGGAACCGCTCGCTTCCCGTTTGCGTGGCTTCTTAATCCCGCTTTGTTGCTGTTGAGCACCTTTTTCGCCTTTCGACTTATCTCTGCCTCTGCGTCGAGCCTTTTTTATAACAGGTTGACAGGGAGCGGTATTTTCATCTTTCACAGCCTGTTGGAGGAGGCGTTGTGTTTTGGCTTTCTCGTAGATTGCCATTTCGCGGTTGTTGTCGTCTCGGACTTTTTGACCAGCTTCCCTTATAAGCTTGTCCATTTGTTCTTCGAACGACGGACTGGGCACCTTTGCATCGGGAACTTTTACTAGTTCAGGATTAGCGTCCTCCCATTGAGCATCCGCTTCTTCATCGAAGTCATGTACAACGTTGCAATCATAGAGTAGCTCTCGTTTCTTAGACCGAATGTATCCGAGCCCGATTGTTTCCATCCTCCCATTAGGCAATTTGTGCTGAGTTCCGGGGACGTTCCAGACCCTGTCGTAGAATTTGGCTTTTCGAGCGGTCTGTTTAAAGGGTATCCCCTGGCGCTTCAACAGCCTCTTCAAGCCTTCTGTATAATATCTGGGGAGTCGGATGGGCTGAAGCCTGTCAAGCGTCGGATCCACGCCGTGCCAGATTTCTTTCTCCACTTTGGTTTCCACCAAGCGGTAGAATAGAATTGCCTTTTCGCCTTCTCGCCTGGGAGGGATATAGAACGTCTGCAGCTCCTCTACACTGTAGATATCAAGTGCATCCAGTTCTTTATGGTGTTTAAGCGGCACCATGGCGACTTGCAGACTTTGCTCTTCGTCAGCGGACGTTTGTATTGAAGGTCGAGTAGAGAATACCGCATGGACCTCATCTTCCGAATCGCTGCCAAATATCAATATGGGAGCGGACTGTCCCGGCTTGTTGTGTTGGGGTGGACCCGAATAAATCATCTCTTCCTCTTCTTCAGTATCACTCCCGAAGACAGGAATGGTGGCATTGGCTTTATTCTCCGGCTTGTGACACCTCTCCGTGTCTTCGAAATCCGGTAAGAAGTATTTGGCATCTTCATATTTGCAGACCTCATTCACAGAGAATGGGTTCAGTTCTCCCGCCACGGTATACTCGAGACCATCCTTAAAATACTTCATACACTGATGTTGCGTAGAAGGGATGATGTTGTACTCGTGTAACCATGGTCGGCCGAGCAGAGCATTGTAGCATGCCTTGGCGTCTATGACGTGGAATTTAATGTCCATGACGAGTAGCCCAAAGCATAGCGTCAGTATCACAGACCCAAGAGTTCTTGATGATTGGGAGTCGATCCCGGAGATGGTGATCTTGTCCCGAGCAAGGTGATGGACGCTCATGCAGATTTCCTTTAACACCCGCACATTGAGGAGATTAACGGAGGATCCATTGTCGACCAGGATTTTGCCTATCTTTATATCATGGCAGTATCCTGAGACATAGAGGGGGCGATTGTGTTCGCACGTCCTAAGGAGAAGGTCTTCGTCGCCAAAAGTGATATCGGCCGTGTGCACTTCCTCCAATTCATCCTTCATCTTTTCTTCAGCCAGGAAAGCTTGGAATTGCTCCGGCTCCTGTAGTGCCTTGATTAACGAATCTCCTGCCTCTTTTGATAGTAAAAGGGCATCAAGAATGCTGAGCTGCGAGGGTAGCTTCCTCAGATGCGCTAGAACATTGTAATCCACCTTATTTTTCTTTGGCGGGTCCTTGGCGGCTAGCTCTTCCATGACTTGGTCATCTAGGGTAATATCCTCAGAGACCTTTTCTTTCCCTTTATGTTTCTTGTTTGAGGGTCCGAGATTCTTTTCGAGCAGCGTCCGATTACGCAGTCGGATATTTTTACAGACCTTCTGCTCTTCTTCTTTTCCCGTTGTGGATTCTTTAAAGAGGGGGCTAAGAGCCAGCTCCTCGTCAGAATCACTCCCGAATGTGAGCACTTGTGATTCCCCGGCATTAACCATGCGACAATCGCCGGTGGTTCTGTTAAGCCCCTCGGTCGTACCTTTCTGCTCCCGGCGAGCTTTGCGCTTTTCCCGCTTAAAATGCTGTCGGTGAGCAACATATCCTTGCCACCATCTATTGAAAGCTTTGCACTCTTCAGTGGGGTGCGAAATCTTCCGATGATACAAGCAGTAGGAGGGGTGCATTTCCGCTTCACCAGTAATGCTTCCTTCAGAGGATAGTAGCTTCATATCCATTGACATGGCTTTAGCAAATCTTTTCCTCGTCTTAAATTTGCTTTTATCCGCAGTGGGTGTATTTTGCTTTAGCGGGAGTGTCTCAGCTCTTTCGTCAAGGCGCTGGCACTTGGCCCTTTCAAATATGACCGCCCCGCGTTCCCGATCAGCTTTACTTTTTAAGAGAGCTTCATTGAGGAATGCGTCAATTACTTCATCCGATGGCCCCAGCCTTTTTGGTTCAGGATCTGCCCCCAGCTTTTCAGTGCAAGGAGTCTCCTCATCGTCCGTGAACGAATGGGAAATCACATGAGAGCTCGCTATGTATTCTTCAGGTTCATCCGACGAACTTTCTCCCTCATCTTCCTCTTGAAAGACGTGGTTGAGGAACTCTTGGAGTGTAATGGGAGTCTGTGCTTTCTGGTTGTATTCCTCCAGTGCGTCAATTTGTTTTTGTAAGTCCGTACGCTTGTCGCCAGGCTTCACGGGTTTCTTTGATTTCTTTTTCTTCTTCTTTGAAGATTTTGACGGATGGTTATGAGTGCTTGGGCCACCACCATCGATCTTTTGAGTTGGACGCGGCTTCAACATTCCTTCAATGATCAGAGGTTCCAACGGGTTTTTCCACCTAATCGCCGGGCATGTTTGAAGATCGTTTAGCATTTTCTTTGTCTTGGCTGACAGCACAACCTCTCATGGAGCTTCTTCAACGAGGGAGCATGTTGCCCCCTGTGTGTTCATCTTTTTAGAGGTGTGGGGCTGTGGCGGATTCACCTTCCATCTGTCGGACAATACGAACTTATTCTATTGGTACTGGTCTTCAATCCAATTTTTGAAGACGTAGCAATCTTCGATCGGATGACCCAGCACTCGGTGATAGGGACAGTAGTTGGGCTCATTGACATCATTTGGTTGCGACGGACGTTTTGGATCCGGCAGATTTATGAGTCGGTTGCGCAACACCAGCTCGAATAATCTTCTCGTTTTATCTCGGGGAAACGAGTAAGGACGTCCTAGCCTCTCCTCAAGGGGTACGTGCGGACGCATATTATTTTGACGGACAACCGGCTTTAAGTTGCTCGGCTGTTGTTGAGTATTAGCGACAACGATCGCTTTCCCTTTCCCCTTCTCATTTCGGGAGTCCGGCTTCGGAAGAGGAGGTCTATGGCCCATCTGATCCATTTGCGCTAGCTTGTCGATCAGGGCCTGGAAGGTAGTCGGCTTAAAGAACATCATAAATTGAGCGATGGTTGCCTGCGGATCGAGGGTTCCCACAAACATACCCACTGCAGGAGCTTCTTCAATACGTTGCTCGCATTTTGACCATAAGTTTCACCACCGTATAGCATATTGGACCCATGTCTCGCCTGGCTTCACCCTGGCATTAATCAATGCCGTCATCGGGGTGCGTTCGCTGGCGCTGGCAAAACGCTGGGTAAACAGCAGCTCCATCTCCGCGAAGGTCACTCGAACGCTGTATCTGACAATCTGCCGACGAACTGGCGAAGCAACAGTTTGTCATCACCACCGGTGTTGCCGCAGAGCGCCCTGAACTGGGCAACATGGTGGTGGGGATTGCCCGCCCCCTTATAGACATGGAACTTAGGAATTGTGTAACCCGGCGGGTACTTGATCGATTCGTACCAGCTCGGATATGGTCGTCCCGTTTTTACGACCTGACCGGCTGCTTCAGTCGCATGATGAACCCGTATTTGTTGGGCTATATACTCGTCCAAGTCAGCTTTGGAGATTGTCTCCTCCTTGGCTGTTGACAGAGCCGGTGGAGGATTTGACGTTTCTCCCCTATCGTCTTCAAGGACGATCGGGGGATCTTCGGCTGGAGGATCTTGTTGGATCATCATCCCCACCATGTCTTGGAACAGGAGGGCCATTCGCTTTATGTTGGCTGCTTATTCAGCAGCCTCTTTATCTTTCTTCTCCAATATGCGGCGAAGGAATTCAGCGTCAGTTTCTTGTTCCTGGCATTCATCCGAGGACGCTTCAGGGCTTTCTTTTGGCCCAGTGAGTGCAGCCATCGCGGTCATCATTTCTTGGAGCTTCTGCTGCTGCTCCTGCACTTTGGTCACTGATCGCGTAAGCGGTCTATGACCTGTGGATGCACGGCTGTCCTCCTTTCCCGACGCCATGTATATTGTATGAACTATAGTGCCCCCGGACTTAGGGCGTTTAGGTTCACCGCCTTTGGCATTTTCCGCCGGCGCGGGAATTTTCTCCGGCCTTCTTCTTTTGTGGGCCGTTGAAGTTGAAGGGGCCGTTGTAGTGGGCATCCTGGCGGTTGTTGTCCTTTACTGTTTAATAGGACGGTCCTTTTCTTCTTGCACCTTCGCCTTTTTCTGTTGACGAGAATGATCTGGGTCAATTACGAAGTCTTGAACCCTTCGCCAAACTTTATAAATTTTGGAGGATAGCCGCTGAGGGGGCTGCTCCAGCTTAATTTCCGTAACTTTCTCCACAGGTGGAGAAGATCTTTTCAGTGTGGCGGTCGGAGAGTTCTTGCGCACTCTCCTTAGTGGTTCAAAGCTGTTCCCAGTTGGAACAGCAGCATTAACTTCCACCACTGGAACAGATGGAGTTAGCCCTGAAGGGGAGTTGCCCCCGGCCTTCCTTACTAGTCGCCAATGGCGACGTCGAGCATGACGAGCCGTTGGGACTGGCTCGGCAATAGAGACAGCTTCTTTTTGCCCCCTGTCTGAATGAGGTGCTGCCGGTGTCAGCCTCTTAAAGACTGATGTTGTCTTTTGAGTGTCGATATTCAATCTGTCAAAGACAGATCCTCGAGCAGGGGCAGGAGCCGGAATAGACAGCCTTGAAAAGACTGACTCTTTGACAGGAGAAGCCGCCTTGACGACTTCTGGAGCAGCGGTTGTTGCCTTCCTCGGGACAGCCACTTTAGAGTTCATGGGCTTCCTGGCGGGCCCATCAGAGTTCTGATCCAGCCTGGCAAAGACGGAGGCTGTTGATTTGATATTGGACGACCTGTTGGCAGGGGCCGTTATAGCAGTGAGCCGATCGAAAACCGACTTCTTGTTCGCTTCTGGTGCGGGCATTGGCATGGTGAAGCTTGCCGGCGAGATCATGGTCCCGAAAAACAGGCCAGTGGTGGTCTGGGTCACCTGTTCTACCGGCATGGCGAGGATGGAGGCCGCTTGAGGCCCATATGCCACACCTCCAGGTGAGGTGGAGCGTCGGTTGCATTGGCACTTCGAGCAATTCGAGCAGTTAGAGGCCATTGATGCTTGATTTCTGCGCCAGGCAAAAGACCAAATCTTAGTAACTTGAAACCCAAAGGCAACCATTAACAAACCGTGATTCGTTCGCGAAGATGACACACGAATTGTGGAGTGGAAAGAGGAAAAGGTCTCACCGGGCGTGCCAGAATCTGTTCCCCTCCGAACGACGCGGTGACGACGTGAAGACGTCTTGCCTAAGATTCGGGGCAGATGCTATTTGGTTTTATCCGTCCACCTCTCCGAAGATGCCAAGTTGATTTATGGCACCGTGTATCGGAGGTTTAGACGGATGCGACCGATGTAGCAGACTTCGTCAGATTCCCCCTCGCTTGAGGGGTTTTTGATTATGGGGACGCTCTTCCCTGCAGGCGCAAGCCCCTGCAGTTAATTACGCTACCGCATCGCGGTAACAACTTTCTCCTTCTCCAGAATTTCACTTCGTGTCGTGTGTGTTTGTTTTGTTTGTGGTTGCCCGTGGATTGTATACGGAGACTAAGTTATGTCGTCGCCCGTAGGACGTGGATTAGTCCAAATCCATATTTACTTAGTTTGGGTTTGGTGTTTTAGTTTAAGGATACGTTAGCCTCATTGAGGCTAAGATCAACTTAAACGTTCGTTAAGGATACGTTAGTCTGATCTGAGACTAAAATCAACTTAACGGGATTGTTTAGATCTAACAAAAGAGCAATTGGCTCTATTGTTTAGTTTTATGACGTTGCGATCAATTTCCAGTTTAGGGACATGGTGGTCCATCATTCCCATTTGGAGACGAGCATTAGTTTAAGGATATTTCGGTCCAACTTTCCCATTTCGGGACGAATATTAGTTTAAGGACGTTTCAGTCCACCATTCCCATTTCGGGACGAATATTAGTTTAAGGACGTTTCGGTCCACGAGTTTAAGGACCCCGCAGTCCGTATTGATGTGTGGTTGTCGGGACCCGTCACCTTTCTGACGTCATTGACGGATTACAACGATAGGTGTCAAAGGAGTTCAGAGATGTACCCTTGAACCGGATGTAAATTAATTTAAGAGAGCAATCTTGCTCAGTCAATTTAATTTGAGGACTTACGGCCATGTTTGGGCTAAGTCCAGTTGAGAATATTCAACGTTTTTTTTATCTTTGGCCTATTAGGCCTGTGCTAGGGTTTTGCCCCTGTTTAATAATGCGCTGCATTTCATTCTGGCCTACTGGGCCTTTTTGATTTGGGCTCAGTCCCTTTGTAAATGATGCAGAGCATCTGTTTTGTTTGGGCTCTGCCCTGTTAATGCATTACATTTTTATTTTGTTTGGGTTCTGCCCTTTTATAAATGATGCAGAGCATCTATTTTGTTTGGGCTCTGCCCTTTTAATGCATTGTATTTTATTTTGGCCTGCTAGACCTTTTTTAATTGGGCTTGGCCCTTCAGTAAACAATGCAATGCATTTGTCAGGTGCTCTGCGCCAATCATTGAGCGCAAATGCATGTGGAGGTGACACGTGTCACGCTCTGATGAGCGCAAGCGCAACAGCGCAGTGCCATGTGTCAGCGCGCTGCGCTGTTGCGCTGCTGACACATGGCGCGCCCTGGTGAGTTGCGCCAATTTCAGAGAGCAATGCTCTATTTTAAAAGTGCATGGCGGAAATGATTCTGGAGCTGACACGTGGCGCTCTCTGGTAGCTTGCGCTAATCTAAGAGCGCAACAGTGCCAATTTTGCAAGTGCAGGGCACTGTTTTATATTTTGATCAATTTTAGATCAATGAAAACAAGTTTTTCTTGTTTTCAAAGAACCAGTGGTTCATAAAAAAAGTGCAAGGCACTGTTATTATTTGTTTTTTTTATTGAAGATCATTGATCTTGTTCTTAGATCAATGATCTATTCAGAAGAAATTCTTCTATTTTATGAAGGTTTTTTTTTACCTTTTTCTTGAATTTTCTTAAGAGTTTTATCTGTTTTTTTTTTGAAGTTCTTGATCTCTCACAATGTTGATAATGATTTGAGTTGGGGTCTAGGGGTCTTTATATAGTGCTCATAGATTTGTTAAGTTTGTTAAAGAGATCATTCTCTGAGTGATTTGGGGAATTTTCCCCACTGTTGGATCTTTGATCCAAGGGCTTCTGTTTTACAGAAGACAACTTTCTTATTTTAATAAGAACAGAAAGATCTTACTGAATTTTAATTCTGTTTGGCGCAGATGCACCAGCGCTTGACACGTGTCACGCAGCGCACAGCGCAGCGCAACTGCGCTGACACGTGTCGCGCAGCGCACAGCGCAGCTGTGGTGACACGTGTCGCGCAGCGCACAGCGCAGCGCAACTGCGTTTGCGCTGACACGTGTCGCGCAACGCAGCGCTTGCGCAACTGTGCGTTGCTTGCTTTAATTTTCGTTTTAAATAGAGCCTTGCTCTGATAGGGCACACTGCCTTGGGCGCTGCGCTCCCTGCGCTGGCGTGCCTGATTTTGACACGTGGCGCTCTGCGCGCAGCGCAGGGGATCTGAAGTGTCGCTTCATTTATTAGAATTTAAATTTTCAAAGTAGAGCTTTGCTCTGATTGGGGGAATCAGAAGCGTTGCTTCATTTCCCGCCTTGGAATTTGAACAGAGTTTTGCTCTAATTGGGGTAAACAATGGCGCCGGGCTCTATTTACAGAGCGCTTTATGTTAAACAGCGCCCACGTGAGGGGAACGTGGGGCGCTTGGCGCTGGACACCAACCACTGAGTGCTAGGCACTCTTTATTGAGTAGCGCCCACATAAGGCGCTTGGAGTTGGACGCCTGGCGTTGGGCTCCAACCACTGAGTGCTAAGCACTCTTTATTTGGGTAGTGCCCACTTGAGGGGCACGAAGGGTGCTTGGCACCGGGCGCCAACCACAGAGTGCTAGGCACTCTTTACTGAGCAGCGTCCACGTGAGGGGCACGTAAGGCACTTGGCGCTGTCGCTTTCTTTGTGTATTTTTCTGTAGAGTTCGATTCTTTGTTCTCCCCTGGATCTTTAATCCCTAAGAACAAATTCATCCCCATGAGAATTAAATTCTCGTTTGTGGGAGACTTGTGTTCCCGCCAAATTTTTTTGCGTAAAATAGCCCAAGGTATCAAATGGCAGCGATACGCTTAAGAAAATGCAAAACAGTATTTTCTAGGCTGTATTTTGACAAACTTCCGTATGAGAAACAGCTAAATTCTGATGGTATCGAAAGTGTCTCGAAAAATCCTTCGATTTGATATATTATGGGCCTCATAATTCATCCGGGATCAAAAGTTATGAGCAAATGAGCTACGCGCGTGTAATCTAAAGTAATGCTCTACTACATGGGGGATGCATTTTTAGTCCCACATCGGGAAAAAGATAGATCCCTTCACTACCACTCCCATATAAATAAGAGGGGATAGCTCTTAGAAAAGGTTGAGAATTCAATTCTCAAAAGAGATTAGTTCTCCATAGGAGCTTAATGCTTCAAGTTAGGGTCATAGCTGCCTCCCCATAATACGCATATGCGCAAGCGCCATGTACGCCCGCCACATAAGTGCCATGTGCAACGCACGTGAGCCAAACACATGCAACACACGTGGGAGAATTCAATTCTCAAACGAGATTAGTTCTCTATAGGAGCTTAGTGCTCCAAGTTAGGGTCATTGCTGCCACCCCCATAATGCGCATATGCGCAAGCGCCATGTGCGCCACGTGCAACGCACGTGCGCCCGCCACATGCGCGCCACGTGCAACGCACGTGAGCCAAACACGTGCAACGTGCATGGGAAAATTCAATTCTCAAAGGAGCTTAGCTCTCTAAGTTAGGGCCTTAGCTGCCCCTCCATAATGTGCATATGCGCAACGCACGTGCACCCATCACGTGCAACGCACGTACGAGGATTCGATCCTCAAAGGAGCTTAGTTCTCCTTGTCAGGGCCTTAGCTGCTCCCCCATGATGTGCAAGCGCCACGTGCGACGCACGTGCGCCCGCCGCGTCGGAAGCACGTGCGCGAACGCAAGGAGGCCTTTTTCAGCAATTAGGAGTTTAAGCTTCAATATATTCTTCCTCCTGATAAGTGGGACATAGTTCAAAGGGTAAATCCCTCCACACCTTCGATATATGGCGCTGTAATCCCTCAGCGTCGTCGGAGAGGTGGTGGGTCCCAACGACCAATGATCTTTTTTTCCAAATAAAAGAAAGGAACCCCCAACAAATTTTGAGAAATTTCAAAGAGAAGAGCAAGCTCGGAAGAAGAATTTCTTCAAGATAAATAAAACAGAGAGATAAAATCATCTCATAAAAAGAAGAAGAACCCAGTTCTTTTTCTAAGATTATAGATCTATAAGACAGAGGTCTTTCACAAAAGAGATCATAGCATCTCATCATAAAAAGGGAGGGAGAAGAACTTAGTTCTCGTTAGATCACAGATTTATAAGAAAAAGACAAAGTCTTTCACAAAAACAGAAGAGATTGTAAAATCTCCTATTAAATTAATAACGTAGTTCTTAGATCTATTGAGACAAAGTCTCCTATAAACAAGAATTTAATTCTCGGAACGCAGAACTGATCAAAGTTGCCTAAAAAGAGCCTTAGCGCTCCAATTAAAAAGAAGCGCCGCAGCGCTCCTAGCGCTCCAATTTAAAAAAGCACATCAGCGCTCCAAGACTGATGCACAGCGCCGCAATGCTCCTAGCGCTCCAATTTAAAGAAACGCCCAGCACTTCAAGGTTGGCGCTCAGCACCAAGCGCACCACGTGCTCCTCACGTGTGCGCTATTTCATAAAAGAGCGCTCTGCACTCATTGTCTGGCGCTCAGCACCAAGCGCGCCACGTGCTCCTCACATGTGCGCTATTTTAAAAAGAGCACTCTGCACTTATTGACTGGCGCTCAGCGCCAAGCGCGCCACGTGCTCATCATGTGTACGCTATTTAATAAAGAGCGCTCTGCACTCATTGTCTGGCGCTCAGCGCCAAGCGCGCCACGTGCTCCTCACGTGTGCACTATTTCAAAAAGAGCGCTCTGCACTCATTGATTGGCGCTCAGCGCCACGTGCTCCTTACATGTGCGCTATTTCATAAGAAGCGCCTTAGCGCTCCAAGTCTGGCGCTCAGCGCCAAACGCGCCATGGGCTCCTCACGTGTGCGCTATCCCACAGGAAGTGCCTTAGCGCTCTAAATCCGGCGCTCAGCGCCAAGCGCACCACGTGTTCCTCACGTGTGCGCTGAAGGAACATAAATTGTTCTTCAAATAAAGCCTTAGAGCCATAATGAGTGTTCAACATTCAATAAAAGACAAAAAAGTTGTCAGAACCCAAAACCAATGCTCAGTATTATTAAATGAAAAAAGATTGAGCCTAATTAAATGTCCAACATTTTAACTGAGTGGGCCGAGCCCAAGTTGGCCACAGATCCCTATTTAGATTAATTGAGCTCATATGCTCATAAATGTTTTTAACTGATGTTAGTCCCAAACTTGACTACAAATCTCCTAACCAACATTGGTTCAAGGGTACATCTCTTCATACCTCTGATATATATCGTTGTAATTCTTCAACGTCTTCAGAAGATAGAGGGTCCCAATAACCAATAAGTTTTGATGCATCTCCAAATGGTTGAACCAAAACCACACAGACTATGACGTCTTTAAACTGGACTATGATGTCCTTAAAATTTATGGACTATGGGGTCCTTAAACTCATGGACTATGATGTCCTTAAATTTTATGGACTGTGAGGTCCTTAAACTCATAGACTATGATATTTTTAAACTTTACAGACTATAACGTCTTTAAACTGTCACAGACTATGATGTCCTTAAACCCAATGGACCGCAACGTCCCCAAACTAAAACAATAGAGCCCAAATGCTCTTTTGTTGGATCTAAATGATCCTGTTGAGTAGATTTTAGTCTAAAATTAGATTAACGTATCCTCAACAAACGTTTGAATTGATCTTAGTATAAAACAAGACTAACGATCCTTAAACCCAACCCAAACCTAAATTTAAGAAAATACGGATTTGGACTAATCCACGCCCTACGGGCGACAACATAAATTAGTCTCCGTATACAATCCACCGGCAACCAAAAACAAAACAAACACACACGATACGAAGTGACCATTTGAAGATGGAAAAATTTGTTGCCGCGATGCGATAGCGTAATTAACTGCAGGGGCTTGCGCCTGCAGGGAAGAGCGTCCCCACAATCAAAAACCCCTCACAATGAGGGGGAATCTGATGTAGTCTTCTACATCGGTCGCATCCGTCTAAACCTTCAATACATGGTGCCATAAATCAACTTGGTATCTTCGGAGAGGTGGACGGATAAAACCAAATAGCATCTGCCCCCAAATTCAGGAAAGACGTTTGTCTTCCCAACTTTCGGCGGAGAACAACTTGTCTCATGGATCTTAGATCCAGGGAAAGAACTATGTTCTTTTATGAGGGTTAAACCCTTGGGTATGCAGATGATATACTACGATCTCTATTTACCTTGAAAAAAGTTCTCCTTCCTTCTTCTCTCTTAAAACTCTTTTTTGCTTGCTCTTCTTTTTGAACTTGAAGTTTATTGGGGGGTTCCTCTCTTTAAGACTTGAAGTCTTGGGGCCTTTATATAGTGGAGGCAAGTTTGTTGATTTAGTTAAAGAAATCTCTCATTGAGAGATTCATAATTGATTTGGGTATTTTATCCACCGTTGGATCTTTAATCTAAGAACTTCTGTTTTACAGAAAATATTTTTCTTGTTTTTAACAAGATTGGGAAAATATTTTCCATACAGAGCTTATTCTGTAATTTGGTGATTTTTAATCACCAATGGATTTTTAATTCAACGGTGCTCTGTTTTATAGAGCGTAATCTTTCTTGTTTAGAAAGATTGGAAAAATATTTTCCATACAGAGTTTACTCTGTAATTTGGTGATTTTCACCATTGGATTTTTAATCCAACGGTGCTCTGTTTTACAGAGAGTAATCTTTCTTGTTCAGAAAGATTTGAGGAACATTTCCTCAATAGAATTTAATTCTATTTTAATGATTTATAATCTCCGTTGGATCTTTGATCCAACGGCATAGAACTTTTATTTCTGGCGCCGGCGCTCTTGTGCGGGGCACGTGAGGCGTTGCCTCAGAGTTTTTAACTCTTGGCGCTGGCGCCCTCGTGCAAGGCACGTGAGGCGTTGCCTCTTTTCAAATTTTGAACAGAGCCTTACTCTTCTATTATTGGGGGGAAACAAATACCCCCCCACCGTTGCGCTCACGTGGCTCACACGTGAGTGCGGCGGTGGCTGTTTTCCACCGTTGGATCTTCTATGAGGTTGGATCGTCTTCCCATGCCTATAAGTAGGGCTTTTGGCCATTGAGATGACTGCTTGTTCATCTTCTTTTGTTCTTCCTTCCTTTGAGAATTTAATTATCCTTTCAGAGCTTAGATATCTGCCCAAAGAAATCTCTTCTTAGAGTTAAAACTCTGCTCCAAAACATGGTAAGGATTATAATCGAACCCCTTAACAGAGCTTTGCTCTTCTGAGATCGCAGATCTTTAAGATGTATTTTAGGATTATTTAACCCGTTAATTAGAACACTGTTCATCCTTCATGAAGAACTCTTAAGAGTTTGTTTTACAGATCATAAAGAACTTGGGGTTTTACTCTGTAAAAGGCTTTGCTAGATTATACCATTGTTTTTACAGAGCATAGCTCTTTAGAAATTTTTGGGGAATTTTTATTCCCATCTTAATTACATTTGACAGATATGATTTCTGTCTGCAGCGCACTGCTCTCGAGGGAGTTCAACTCTTTGGCCCAATGAGGCTTCTCATTAAATGAGGAGCCTCTTAGGATTCCATCCTTAATGAGTAACTGCCCCATCAATGATGGACCGTCACTACTGTCTTTATTTTAGACTCTAAGAATCTTGATATTTAATTGCTAGTCTTTTGCTGAATTTTCTTTCCAGATATTATGGCTACTTATCTATATGATCTTGACGAAATTATCTCTTATGAAGACATCCGCATCCAAGGCCGCTGTTAAAACCAAGAGTTTACGAATGCCCAATGCACTGAGATTATGTGTCACTTCGATGAATATAACAGTCGACTACTCCCCCGTCGTTCCTCTCTTTTGAAGATCATCGTGGAGGCGATTTGGGAAGCACTTCCAGGCTTTAACAAAGCCATGCCGCTCGAAGCACTCGATGATGCCAAGGACAAGGTGCACTCAGTATACCTGATGGGCCTGAGGCGGCGAGATAATCTTGTCGATATCTTGCATCAAGTTTTCTAACAGACAACGATAATCTCCGCCTAGCAGAGGACGGACGATATCAGCGAGAATCCTGACGCTTACATTCGTGAGAAAATGCATCAGAGAATGGTCAGAGAATCCAGAAGCATTTTAATCGGTCTCGCTTCTGAATTCCTCAATCCATGTCCGGGATTTAATGTTTTACCATTGTAAACATTTTTATGATATTTTGTTTTATTGCTACCGCTGATGTATAAGTTTCCTCAAGTATGAATGGCAAAATTTCCCTTTCTTTTATACCACTGCTCATAAGTGCCTCATGTGAAGTAGTAGTTACTTGTATATAAAATACTGGGGTCCCCGTGTTATACGTGTGAGGCACGTAAGGCGCCGTCTTAGAGTTTTTAACTCTCGGCACTGGCGCCCTCGTGCAAGGCACGCGAGGCGCTGCCTCGCTACTGAAGGATTTTTTTTGCCTTCTTTCTCTGTTTCCCATGAGCCAACTATCTTTTTCCCCGTGCCCCTTTTTCTGGCCTTGGAAATAGTTCCACTGTGCACCAAATTTTCCGTGCGTTGATTTGAATGTTTCTCTTTATGACCCGAAGCTATGTCTTCCTTCTTCTCTTCAAAGAGAAACCCATTTTTTATTAACAGAACTCAAACAAATCAAGAGCTATGGCCTGCAGTCATCCTCACGCTTATCGGTAACCATGGGAGGTGCTCATCGAGGAAATGATTCCTCGCTTTGTTGCGCGGCTAGTAGATCCCCTTCTCACCGACGCTTAATGTGACGCGGTGATGTATGAGCTCCTGACTCGTAGGGGCTCTCCTCTTCCTATGGGCTCCATTTGGCTCTGGATGATCTTTCTATCCATACTTGCTGACATCCCCCCTCATCCGACAAAGATGACTCCGGCGATTCTCGATGCAGTGGAGGACAAGATCGAGTGTTTCCACGAGGTCCACTTGATTACTCAGCCTCTGAAGGATCGTTCGGTTCATTTACTAAGTCAGATACGAGCTCGGAGGGTCATCATGTCTGCCTTCACCGATGAGCATGGCGCTAATAGATGGGGAGCAACTCCTCGCGAAGACCGACGCTTCGATATGGTAGAGAGGGCAGAGAGAGAACTGGAGAAGTTTATTTATTGTTTTGTTAACCCTTGTATCTCTGATCCCATATTTGGTGATCTCTTCCCGGTAGAGTAGTATGTTTGTTTCAATGTATTTCCCTTATTATTGCCTATTGAATGTTTTCCGCTGAATGTTTGCTCTTCATCATATATTCGTACGTGTATCTCGCCTCTGTACATGAGCTTTATACTTTACCCTTAGAAATTTTTGCTAAATGCGCGCGCCGTTGTAGTTTCGTGCGTAGATCAGCACGTTTTGGACACCATCTTCATTTAAGCAGGCGCACAGTCATGAATACATGCTTAGTGGGGCGTGAACCAAGGACTCTTCTTATTGCCTTGCACAGTACAAGTTTGGTGCTCGTGGGTTGCACTTTTATGTTTTGATTGAACGTGAAGTAATTTATATACTTATCTCGGAGTTTATTTAGTTTACCTCCCTTCGGCTTAGAGGCCTCTGCTCCCTTTAGGGCTGGACAAGGCACCCTCGAATAATCTCCCAGGTCATGTTACCATCAGGAGAGCACTCCTCCCTAGAAATCATGAGGATTTCCAACAGTCTATTGCCTCCTTAAGTCGCTAGGATCTCACTCGGATTTTTTTTATACCGGCGTGTCCCTTTAGCAAATGCGTCTTGTAGATAGTCTACCTTAATCTCCTTGCAGGGCAACGATGGCTTAAAAGACAGGTTCAGATCTGCCGCCTAAGACGTTTCAACTTTATGAGCTATGAGGGTCTCATAAATACTTTTCTCCCTACGAGTCGAGAGAATCCCGTATGTGTCTTTTCTCCTTAGGAGTCGTGGGGACTCATAAGTACGTTTTCTCTTGAGAGTCGTAAGGATCTCACAAAAGAATTTTTCCCACTTACAAGTCGAGAGGACTCGTAAGTGGTTGTTTCCCTTCTTGTCGATATTCGACTTTGGAAAGTGTGGCCCGTGAATAGTATGCAATAATCCATCTTGGACCGACTTGCAGGACCCCAATGCTTAGGAAACAGTTCCTTATACCCATTGCCTAAGGCTTTTCCCTACGGGTCGAGACAAATCGAGAAGTTCCCGCAAGGACACTAATTTCCTCACGAGTCGAGACGAATCGAGAAGTTCTCGTAAAGGTTTCCTAACGTCACAGTTAACTCCTGCTAATAGAAGTCCGTTAGGGTCTGTAGTACTAGGGTTTTTTACCCGTCGCACCATCGCGTTGGCCGATATTTCCCTACGAGTCTAGGGGCATGGTTGTACACACGGTCTACATAGCTTCCGGAAAAGAGAAAAGCCGTACTTCTGTAGATCATCGGCCGCAAACTCGGTCGTTAATAAAGATTTAGGAGCAACAACAAAAGCTCCAGGAGATGCTGACGAAGATGGCAGCACTCACCGGACAGAAAGAAAGTCCGGAGTCAGCATCAGAACAGCGCCAGGAACAGAAGACCGATACAGGATGTCCTTAAACTTTCATGTTTCCGTGGCACAAAAAATATAGAATTTATTAGGACATGCAGCGTTGTACCTTATTCTAAATATACAAAGAAAATAAAGAAAATGAGTGATTTAAACTTAGCAGCTGAATGGCCGGGAAAATGATTTATCCTACCATATGGATTGTGTAGATTAAGATGCGTGATGTAAAAATATTAGTTTGAAAAGATAATTTTTTTTATCATGCCTCCTTTGGATCCCGCAGAGCATCCTCTTCATTGAATATACTGCATTGCCTGAGTTTTCTCAGAGCTAGGGGCTTGGAAAGAGCTTAGAGCTTTGGACTTTGAGATGAGAAGTCAAGATGAGAAGAAATGAAGGGTTTTGGGTTCTATTTATAGCATTTGGGGTCAAATCTGGTGAAATCTGGCAGTTTTGGGCAGTTACGGGCTCAAAGTTCACCATGCGTCGGGTCCCAAACGACATGATGAGAAGAAATGAAAATTCATTGAAAAGTTATTAAAATTGTTGCATTTCAGCTTTGAAGAAGGCCATTCGTTGGGTCCCCAAACTCACGATGAACTGCCACTGAAAATTTGTTGAAAATTGTTGCAGTTTAGTTTTGAAGAAGGCCATGCGTTGGATCCCCTAATGTATGGTGAACTGCAACTTTTTTTTATTGTTTTTTTTAATGTTTTGATGTTTAGTAGTTCATCGTGAGTTGGATGACCTAAGGCATGGTGCACTACAGCCCTGTCATGGGAGGATAACTGGCAGGAGCTGCTTCTGTTTATGGTTTAGGCGGCGACTTAATTTGGATTCTCTGAGGAGAATTTTTGGTTGATTTTCTCGCGTTTGGCGCATCCTATCAGAGAAACGGTGCTGCAAATTTCGGTGCTGCATAATGTGTTTCTGCGGTCGTTGACGCAGTAAAGCTCTGCTGATCTTAGGGTTGCTGCGCTTGGTGCATCCATTAATTTCATTCAGTGTTTGCAACATTTTCACGATAGGAAATTGTTTGAGGATCTGTTGCCAGCGATGATGACGTCGTTAAAGGAGCCCTTGAATTCAGGACAGGAGGTGAGTGCACAGGAGGCGCTTCAGTTGTTCATCGAGCTTGTGGGAACCAATATGAACTTCTTTAAAAGGCAGGTGCCAGTTATGATTGCAGCGATGCTGGAAATTGCAAAGGATGATGCCTTGGAAAAGGGAACAAAGCAGTTGGCTGTGGAGTTTGCGATTACACTTGCAGAGGCGAGGGATGCAGCGCAACTAACATGGATGGTTCACGGTATATTAGGAGGTTGTTTGCAGTGCTAATAAAGATGTTATTGGACATTGAGGATGTGCCTGAGTGGCACTCTGCTAACGTTAACGTCAATGTCAATGATGAGCATGCCGGGGAAACCAGTAGGTAATTATAGTGTTGCGCAAGAGTGTTTGGATAGGTTCTCGTTTGCTCTTGGAGGGCATGCTATGGTTCTTGCTGCGATAAAGTTGCTACCGGCTTATCTTGCTGCCCCTGAGTGGCAAAAGCGTCATGCAGCTTTGATTACACTTGCACAGACCGCAGAAGGTTCATCTAAGATAACTACACTTTAGAGTTGATTTTTTCACCGTAAGTTATATTTTCCCCGTAGGTGATGCTTAACGACTTGGAATTACTGTTGAGCATGGTCTTGAATTCATTCCAACATCCTCACCCGAAGGTGAGGTGGGGCGGCGATTAATGCCATTGGGCAGTTTTCTTTGTATTTGTATCCGGATTTGCAAGTGCAGTTTTGATGGATCAATATGGTTTAATGCCAGATTTGATGACCTGACAGCCTATTATTTATTTATTTATTGAGACATTTGATGGATCAATGGAGAAACGTCATAGATTAAAAAAACCGTTCTTATGTTAGGAGTGACCATTTAAGTTACTTTGGATTAACCAGTCATCTTTGATAGCAAGATCAAGGAGAGTGATGTTCATTGTGAAAATTGAAGTTGCAAAGTACTTTTAGAGGATCATGTGATGGTAGAATGCATAAAAAATTGAAAAATTCTGTAGGTCTGGTGTCAAACTTGAATTGCTTTTATTGGTCGTAATGTACCCAATTCAGGAACATGTCCAAATTATGAGTGCTAGCACAAAATGAAATGTTGAGAAGTTGGGTTAGAAACCCTACAGAATAAAATAACGGAGAACCAATTGGGATAGTTAGATAATACTCAGACGGGATCAATTATAACACACGAATTATGCCTAAATAAACATGGATAGAGCGGAGAAATTTTTTTTATGTCGGTTAATATATTTAATTGAAGAGATGGACGGTAACTGAGTTGAATAGAAGAAAAGAATTCATGTAGCCGACTCTAAAAGTTTGGGATGAAGGACGGTTTCTTTTTAGTTGGAACTTCTATTGGACCCTAGCCGGCCCATAAAGCTTGATATATTCAAGCCCATGGATCAAAAAGCGGGGTACTACCCTTGCTTTTCTGTGTTACAAACAACAATAAAGGCAACAAAGAAAAACATGCCCATCTACAAATATCTAGCGAGCTCCACCATTTGTATGCCTTCGCTCTCCTTCAACAAATCTGAGCTCGGAGAGGAAAAAAACTCACAAACAGATCCAACATAAGCCTTTGATAAGGAGGAGCCAAAGTTGCAAACCTTTCCATTGTAGATCTAGAATCAAACCACCACTGTTTGTAACAAGGGGAAATGAATCGTTGATGCTGCTCATGTTGTTTGAAATTTAAGTCTAAAATCGAACTTTTTGGGGTGACATGTCGGTCCCATGCTCATGTACTAACATGTGCTTATCTTCCTTGCCTTACTTTTCCTTGCAATCAATACTTTAATTTATGCGTGTTTCCATTCTAGTTGATATTTATTTTTTCTCGTATTGATTTTTTGTAATTAATATCAAATATTTATGCAGGAGCACTTCCACAGGTACAATTATGACGATGTACTGTTTTCCGTGAATACTATTTTGAGGGATGCATCTGATGAGTTGCTTCATGCCAAATCAATGGAGTGCATTAATCTTCTTGGCAAGGAGAACATTATGCCTCCGCTGCATGCTCCAATCTGCGCAGCTCAAACCAGGCATACAGGTAACAGGTCCAGCTTTCCTTGGCATTTTGTTTTGTTTTTTCTTCCTGGAGTTAAATTTCTGTATGAACTTTATATAAGATTCTTTTGTGGGCCGACCCTGTGTGACGACGTCAATAGTAGATATCGATCATCGTGAGCTGTGGAGGTCATGTTTGGTGTTGTTCTGCAATTTTTGTTTTTGTTTTTATTGGAACTAGCCGTCTCGTAATCCTAATCCATACCCACACACACCAGCATACAACCCCCCAAGGGGACCCACAAATTCGTTTTGGCGATGATTAGCTAATCCATCGCCTTCTTCATTGACGATTGGCGATAAAGCATCGGCGATTGGCGATAAGCGTCGGAGTTCACAGAAGGCAGTCAAAGTTCTGGTTGTATCTCAGGTTAGCTCTACATCTCGATACCCTAAATTGCTGTTTGTTTCGGTGATATGCCCTAGGACTAGGCTGATTTTTGATCTTCTTATCAAGAACGTAGAATCGTTCATCTTTAGCGTTATCGTCTGGGTGATTCGCTTGGGTCTAGATCTTTAAAAACCTACAATTTCTTTAAAAGCAACCCTAGAACTAGGTATTTCAAGAACCTATTGCCATAATTTTCTTCTGTTTGAGTTTGAAAGATGAAAATATGCACCTTTAGAGATTTCTAATCTAAGAAATATGTTGCCAGTAAATTGTTGCAGCATTATATGGGGAACCCCAAAGATTCTTCACTGATGACAGGGATGGTGACAAAAAGCCCAAAGATGAACAACACGTCTCCAAAGTTCCTCCTCTTCAGACAAGGCAGAAGGAATCTCCTCTTCAGATAAGGCAGAAGTCAAATTGCCTAAAGATTCAGAGAGGAACACCAAAGATTCTTCATCTCTTGATAAGGATCACGGCGAAAGTCCAAAGATGGATAGGACAGGTCCAAAGAATCATCGGTGTTGGGGTAAGTCAATAAGTCAAAGTCAATGCCTGAAAAGTGGGCCCGGACCCAAGGCCGAATCCAAGTCAAATGGGTCCAAGCCTGAATCCAAGTACAAGCAAGTGGGTCCATTTCCAAGTCAAGCCCGAACATGAAGAGGTCGGCCTCCCCTATGCCAAGAAGAAAATTATGTAATAAATAAGTTTGATGTAAATTTCATGCATGAATGATAAATGGGCAAAAAACCAAATTTTTTATAAAGCTCGTGGCTCATGTGCGGAAAGAAATAAGCATATATATGAGGCATGAGATGGGTAAAATGTCATTTTGTAAAACATAAGAGCCTATATGTAAACTTGTAAGTTTATATAAGGCAATATTATGATGAAATGAAAAAAGATTTTGATTCCCCTAAAAAATATTAGGGTTATGTGTCTTCTTCTCCTTTCTCAAAGTTTCAAACATTCTTTTTTTTTTTTAATTAAATCAACAGTTTAACTCTTCCTTTTTCAAAAAGAAATATTTTTCACCATAAAACCCTCGAAGGAGAGCTCGGATCTCCCATCAAATCTCTAAAAGGAGGATTTTTAATCTCACCGTCCTTTTTCTCCAAGATCCAACAAAAAGAGATGATGAAGAAGGAACCAACACTAGTAGAAACTGTACACATTAGAGACCGTTTATTAGGAACCGTGTAAATATATACAGTCCCTAATAAATTATTAGCGACCATATATATTATACGGTCTCTAATAAACGGTCGCCAATATTTTGGAGACCATTCACATAATATTAGCGACCGTTCTAAACGGTTGCTAATAGGTCGATCAGATAAGAACCGCGATGCCCCCTCTTCCTCATCATTTCCCAATTTTCTTCCCGAAAGGTGATATTCCTCATCCCCTTTTTCTCAAAAATTTTGAAAAAATTAGCAATTCTCACCCAAATTTTTTTTTGTGGTTGTTGTTGTAGTTGGTGGTGTAGAAGCGTACAATCACTTTTTTCTTTTTCAAATCTGGACCAAGATTAGTGTTTTCTTCTTTTAACCTTAATTTTTTCAATTAGATTATTAAATTATGAAATTAGGTAATTATAATCTGTGATTTTTGTTGGTTTTATATATTAAATATGAATAATGAGGAATTGAATCGGTTGTAGAATGATGGGTTTGAAATTAGAATGTCGGTTGTAGATGAAAAATTGAAATATAAATTTGGTAATTTAGGTTTAGAGTTGAAGATATAAGGATTATAAGTAATCGATGAATTTACTTGTTAGATTAATTTAGGATAAGATAGATTATAAAATTATGTTAGATGAATTTAGGGTAAAATGTATTATAGTTAATTGAAGGGGTACGCGTGCGCACGTATGTTTGTGAGTATGTGTAAATGTGTGTTCACGCGAACTTATGTGAGCGAGAGTATGTGTGTGTGACCGAGTGTATGTTTGAATGTTTGAGTGTGCGCGCGTATGTGTGAGTGTGTGAGATTGTATGTGTGTGTGCGTACACATCCGCATATGAAATATTTCAAAAACTTATTCAACCTAAATTCTAACTTGTATCCTTTAAATTTATTAATGATTCGATATCCTTTATTTTATAAATTTAATAATTTAATATCTTATTGTTTATGATTTATTGCTTAAATTTTTTAATTGTAGTATAATTTATAAACCAAATCAAAATAAAAATCAAATCCTTTAATACCAATTAAACTATAATAGATGCATAAATCAAAACTAAAATCAAACTGATTAAGAAAAATTAACACTAATTAACCTATAACATTAATTACATTAAGACTAGATAACAGTGAACCGAGACCCTAATTAAAAAACGATTAAATAGAAAGTTAAGGAATACCCTAAAATTTTGATTAGAAACGTAACTAGGGTTTCATATTTTCATTTAATTAGTAAGTTTAAGAAAAGAGATTGAGATACTTCCTTCTCGACACAGCCTGATCCTGAGAGTAGAGGTATATATTACGAGTTTTAAATAATCATCGACCGCATTATTTTATTCAAATAACTATTGTATTGATTATAATAAATTAAAATGTGTAGGTACATCTGATCAGGAGGATACAGGTCCATTAGTGCAGTATGATCCGTATGCACATCTAGACGAGAAGTGCACGAACTTGAGTAGAGAACCTGGGGCGTTCTCGGATCCCGTCACCGATGGGTGGATTCATGTATTAGCTCTTCCTCGCGATTTACAAAATGAAAAACCGCATCGAGATATGGACAATACGAAGGCAATGGCGCGGTAGGCTGCTGCTCGATCTCAAATCGATATGATGATAGAGGCAGCAGACACAAGTATTGATGGGGTACAGGCTACAGAGGATAATCTAGCCCAGTTTGAACACCACGGAAGAGCTGTTGCAAACGAAATTACAAAATACGATATGCGTGGAAAAAGGGAAATTCTGCAATGAGTAGGTGGGAAGCTCGTAGGTCCGGGTATGTGGGCTATACATTTCCACGGTTATATCGGTATTCTCGTCCGCAACACTGACTTCTGGAACGTGGGCTTCACATTTGCAGATAACTTCTGAGAAGTATATGTATGGACTTGGCGCTCACTCTTGGTAATGCATAACTCGACTATATTTTAACATTACATGCATACATGTTATATGTTATAAATTTATTAAATAATATAGTTATTAATCTGTATTACAGAAACATATCGTCTTATAAGATGATATAGACGGATATTAGACACATGTCCGGTATGAGATGTCACAAATATTCAAGAGATAGCGTCAAAGATTAAACAAAAAAATTCAAACAGTCGGAGAAATTTATGGATGATTGAGAACGTATTGCCGCTCTTCCCTCCATCATCACTACAGATCAGTTTGCGTTTCCTCTATTGTATTAGGATACACCGAAAGCAAAGGTAATTGAAAACATACTTAAATAATTTGAATACCGAAATTAAATTAAATTACATTTAGAGATATTATTTTCTGAATAAGCAGGAAGTATCAGAAAGGAATAAGCCAAGGGAAAGCCACATATGACTATTATGGTGGATCAGTACCTGCTGATCAGTATAGGACTACTTTGGTTAGCTTATTTTTAATTATATAAATGTTCGATTTTTCAATTTTATCGTTATATATTTTCACGTATAAATAAATCAAATATCTGTTACAGGAGAAGGCTGGGGAAAATCCGAGCCTTCCTGAGACTTGGGAGGTATTGCACATGAGAGAGGGCATGTCAGAAGTAAGGATGGATATATCCACTCACCATTGTAGGGTGTTTTTCGTCACCCCATTGAGATACGAATACGCATGCGCTTGTCAGGTGTACTACAGATTCCCCTGCCTAAGGCAGGTCGGGATTTATTGATTGTGGGGATCCGAATCTCCGGCAGCAGCGGACTAAGCTGCCGTTAATTACCCCTCACTTTTGGAGCGAGAGAACCTCCGATTAACGGGTAAAACTGGTTATGCGAACTCAATGTGTATGAGATGTCACAAATATTCAAGAGATGGCGTCAAAGATTAAACAAAAAAATTCAAACAGTCGGAGAAATTTACGGATGATTGAGAACGTATTGCCGCTCTTCCCTCCATCATCACTACAGATCAGTTTGCATTTCCTCTATTGTATTAGGATACACCGAAAGCAAAGGTAATTGAAAACATACTTAAATAATTTGAATACCGAAATTAAATTAAATTACATTTAGAGATATTATTTTCTGAATAAGCAGGAAGTATCAGAAAAGAATAAGCCAAGGGAAAGCCACATATGACTATTATGGTGGATCAGTACCTGCTGATCAGTATAGGACTATTTTGGTTAGCTTATTTTTAATTATATAAATGTTCGATTTTTCAATTTTATCGTTATATATTTTCACGTATAAATAAATCAAATATCTGTTACAGGAGAAGGCTGGGGAAAATCCGAGCCTTCCTGAGACTTGGGAGGTATTGCACATGAAAGAGGGCATGTCAGAAATAAGGATGAATATATCCACTCACCATTGTAGGGTGTTTTTCGTCACCCCATTGAGATACGAATACGCATGCGCTTGTCAGGTGTACTACAGATTCCCCTGCCTAAGGCAGGTCGGGATTTATTGATTGTGGGGATCCGAATCTCCGGCAGCAGCGGACTAAGCTGCCGTTAATTACCCCTCACTTTTGGAGCGAGAGAACCTCCGATTAACGGGTAAAACTGGTTATGCGAACTCAATGTGCGGTGTGCGTATGTTGTGTTTTGAAAGAAATTTTGGGTATATCGGGGGCCCCGTAGAGTTTTACGGGGGTCCCGCTACCGGGATAGCGGGCTGAGGGTCAAGGAGGCTAGCAGCCCCCTGTCCCGTTAGAAATTTTTTTCTAACGGGGGAAGTATATTTAGTGTGGAGTGCATATAAAATGAGGAGGGAGCGTATTAAACATGCGTGCATGGCACGTGGGCGCCGAGCGTCCGCAGGTCACGTGCCTGGCGCGTGGGCGCTGGCAGGTCATGTGCGCAGCACGTGATCGCTGGGCATTGAGCGCCCGTGGGTCACGTGCGCTGCATACGACTGCTGGACGCTGAGCGCCCGCGGGTCGCATGAGGCGCACGTGGGCGCTTTAGCGCCCGCGGGTCACGTGCCACGCACGCGACCGCTGGGCTCCCGCGGGTCACGTGCGCGGCACGCGACCGCTGGACGCCCATGAATTACGTGCACGGCACGCGACCGCCGGGAACACCAGCGGAAGAGGGGCTTAGCCCCTGTTAGGAATTAAACTCCCAAAGGACTTTGGAGTTGAACCCCTAACATGGATTATGTGTAGAATTGAAGTCAAACTCCTAAAAAAGGGTTTGATTTATGGAGTTAAACTCCCACAGATCTTGAATGAATTTAAACTCCTAGAGATCTTTGGATTTTCTTTTGAGCCTTGGACCCTCCCGGAATGAGATTTTTGGAGATGAGTCTCCTTCTTCCTCCTCTTCGTTGGCTGGATTTTGAAGGAAAAGAGGGGTGTGAGATTCAAAATCTCCCCTTTAGAGATCTGATAGGAGATCTGAGCTCCCCTTTATGGGTTTTATGGTGAAAAAACTATTTCTTTTTGAAAAATGAAGAGTTAAACTCTTGATTTAATCCAAAAAGTGGAAGAAGGTTTAGAACCTTGAGGAAGGGGTAGGAGGCACAAACCTTAGAATTTGAGAGAATGAATTGTTTTTTTATTTCATTATAATATTGTCTTTTATAGGCTTACAAATTTACATATAGTCACTTGGGCTTTACAAAATGGCATTTTGCCCATCACATGCCTCATGTGCTCGTTTTTTTTTCCACATGAGCCGTGGGCTTTACAACAATTCGACTTTATGCCCATTTTTCTTACATTCATGCATAAAAAATTACATCAAAATTATTTATTACATGATTTCATTTTGGCATGGGGAGGTCGGCTGTAACATCCTAGTTCATTTATACCAGTTCTATTTTGGGTATTTCTTTATTCATGGCTATTTCTTGATTTATTGTGTTTTGGGTGCGAATAGTATAATTGGCATCTGTATTTGCATTCGACCCGACCCGCTTGCTGGAAACCCGTCTTGATTCTCAATTATGATTTCTCCTGGCTAGTTATGAGGATCCGTACACTTTCATATTGTATATTCTGCATACCTGCATTATATCGAGCATCTGCATTTTTTTAATAAAACAAGTAAAGTCAAATAAAATATTTTAAAAATATCTAGCATGGCCTGCATGATACCCCTGACCCTGTGGTAGCATCCGAACATCTTGTTCTCATTCCGTTTTGAGAAACGGATTCGTTTGGATAGCTACGTGCACGCTACATGTATCCGTTCTTGGGGATATGCATTTTCGCTATCCGGATATCGCATTTTGGTTTTGGTTGACACGTATATTATCCATATTTTCAACCATAATTTTTGACCCGACCCGGACGTCTTTTGGACTATTTTTGTATTAGCCAAAATCTCAAATTTTATTAATATTATATTATAGTATATTTTAACTGTTAAATATTTATATTATAGGTTTATAAAATTTATATAAAAGTATATATGTTTCCAAATATATTTTAATACCTAATCTCACATCTCTCTCTCTCTTCTCAATATATAAGTATATACATATATATTTTTTAGAAAAAATTTTTTACCCTTACTAAAAACCCACGTCTCTCCTCTTCCTCATTTTTTTTCTTTTCTTGCCTTCGCTGCCTCCTCGCGAACCTACACCCCCTGCCACGCCTCGCCGCCTCATGCCGTCACCACCACGACGTCCCGACCTCACCTTGCCACCACCCTCGTCCACACCTCAACCATCACCTTCCTCTCTTTCCCCGACACCTCTCCCCTGCTCGAACCTACGCCGCGCCCCATCGCCTCTGTCGCCATCGCCCACACCGCCGACCATCTCGTCAGTCTCCCATCATCCCCGACCTCGCTTTTTCCTCCTCTGTAACACCCGAGCCCAATGCTACTATTTTCAGTTACTGTTTGAGCATAATGTGGTACTCATTTCATTTAGCTTGCTTGTTTGTTGCTTACTGTAAAATTTACCCGGCAAAGTCATTTCTACATATAACAAATTTTGGCATCTAAAATAAAATTGAAAATATTCATCTTGGCCTACTTGACATTCCTAGCCTCGTGGTAGCGTCCGTGCATTGTGTTCTCGTCCCGTTCCGTGAAACGGACGAGTTTGGACGGCTACGTGCACGTACGTGTGTCCGTTTTGGGGGTATGCTTTTTGATCATAAAACACTTAATTTTAAAATTTGGATCCCGCTTAAAATCCTATTATTTCAATTTCAAATTTTTGGACCCGACCCGGGCGCGATTTGGAAATGTTTTATTTGGCGCCAAAATCCCAAATTTTAATATTATTAAAACCATCGCATATATTTTTCTAACTAACATGATATCTTACTGTTCATTACCTATCTTTTAAATCTTTAAATTAACCTATATATATATATCCTACTGTTCCTTAAAATGTTTTGAATCTTTAATTAATATTTATCCCTAACTAACGATTCCTCTTTAGCCAATCGCGTTCCTTTTAATTCCGTGGGCCCCCACCTGCAGCTCTCTCCCTCTCCCTATCTCTCTCTCTCCACTCTCTCTCTCTCTCTCTCACACATATTCTCTCGTACTTCTCTTTATCATTCTTTCTCTTCTTGCTTCAAGTCTTGTTTCTCTTTTTTTTTTAACTGTTCTTTTGTTGCCGGAATTCCGTCGTTCCGGTGACGCTTCTCGACGTTCCAGCGAGGTACCCCGACCCGTGTGGTTCCTTTGTTCGTCGTTTGGGTTCATTCCGTGAACCGTGCGCCCGTCGCGAGTTTTCCCCGCCGACGGTTAACGTTCCGTTTTCCCGATTCACGACCCATCGAGGCAAGTTAATCTTGCTACATGCTATATAATTCATTTTATACCTATTTAAATAAATACCATACCTATAGTTTAATTTTATAACGTTTCGATGTTCCGTTTGCATCCGTTTATATCATATTAAATTTAGATCATGAAAACTTATCTTGTGATATACTAGATTACATTATACTGCAACCATATCATTTAAAATATATATCGTCGTAATATTTATTATTATTATCTTTAATTAGTTTATAATCTTCATTTTATAATGTTATACATTTGAAAATCTTATAGTTTACACATGAAACGTCGTTGAAAAATCGGATATGACAAATCTGAAATTTACTGTACACCTTATCTTATAAAATTCATTATAAATCATAAAAAAATCATTAGTATACGTTCTTTAGTTCGTTACGAAGCTAACTCAGAATACTATAACTCCATGAAATATTTATTTGCAAAATAAATTGTTTAAATAACGTAAAATGCAAATGAAAATGTCTCCAAACTGCTGTCCAGGGAAATTCCAGCAGCAAACTTTCAATTTCGAATATTTATAAATTTTTGTAGGGACAACCTGAGATGCTTATACTTATAAAACTGAAAACCTTATTGAATTATCTTTGTTTTGGTATAAGACACGTCCCTTTTGGAGAACGTTTGTTATTTTTAAGCTATTTT
This sequence comes from Agapanthus africanus, assembly GCA_030015575.1. Classification (NCBI taxonomy): domain Eukaryota; kingdom Viridiplantae; phylum Streptophyta; class Magnoliopsida; order Asparagales; family Amaryllidaceae; genus Agapanthus; species Agapanthus africanus. The sequence continues at coordinate 900,879,857 of CM057339.1, read as the reverse complement.
ACAAATTAGGGTGACGCTGAATTTCTGAACGGAACTTTCTTGTGCATGGTTAATCAATACCACTTTTATAGTTATTAATCGTTTTGAATATGCTATCCATATTAATATTATTATATCAATATTTATATCATATATTGCTTAGTTGTACATCCCACATTACCATTTTATAGTTTTATAACTTTTCGGATACCCGTTTGCATCCATCGCATTTAAGATACATATAATTGCATCCATAGATCACATTACTACATAATAGTGTGATATCAACACTCCATGTTTAATAAATTGCATCCTAATTAATATTGAAACTATAAATGTAACCCTAATCGATAACTGTGCATCCATATCCTTGAAATTATATCTATTTGCATATCATATTATATGTTCCAGTTTATTGTTCTGATAGTACTCATGCTTGTTTATTTATACACATGCTTATGTTAGTTGATTATGAGCACCCACATGACATCTTGTGCTTCCTGACATGACCTGTTACACTTCCTACTTGACATGACATGGTATCGTACACTCTTGACATGACATGACACCTTTATACATTACCTGGCTTGACCTGATGTACCATGGCTTTACCTGTTACCTGATCTTGTGTCTAATGCCAACAAACATAACATGTAGTCCTCATGGACCGTTCCTGTTGTCTATCCAGGCAAACCTGTTTACCTGATCCCGTGTTGGCATTAGTTTCTTGATTACTGGATACCTGAGTTGACATACACATATAACTTGGGGGTATGGGGAAATCAAAGGTGAAATCTGACTTGTAACTCGACAGTTCACTACCTGTATTGAGTGTACACATTCCTGTTTTGTGCCTAGCGGCATGTCTCGGTTTCAACCGAGAATATTGTGGCCGTGGTCCGGGGTATGTATGGGATACTATCGAGTGTACACATTCCTGTTTTGTGCCTAGCGACATGTCTCGGCTGCAGCCGAGAATATTGTGGCCGTGGTCCCGGGTATGTACGGGATACTATTGAGTTATATCGATGATTCATCAATTGATTTCAAAGACTTTAGAATAGAAAACCTGATAGAACAGTTTAGTTTACCCACTGTACGCTACCCTGTACTGGTATGATTCATATTATTGTTATTCTTGCTGTATTCATGTTTATATTACATTGCCTGCTACACTGTTCATATTATATTACTTGATGACATGACGCGCTGACGTCTGGGTTTTGCATGGCCCAGATTCCGTACCGCTGTTGCAGTCCGAGTAGGAGTACTTCAGCCAGCAGGTTGAGCTGTGAGTTCAGTAGTAGTTAGTTTTATTTCCTGCATTTATTTTCTGATGTGAGCCCGCATCATGAGACACACTGTAGGGTGTTTTCGTCACCCCATTGAGATGGGAATACGCGCGCGCTTGTCAGGCGCATTACAGATTCCCCCTGCCTAGGATAGGCCGGGGTTTATTGATTGTGGGGATCCGAATCTCCGGCAACCGCGAACTAAGCTGCCGTTAATTACCCCTCGCATTTGGAGCGAAGGAACCTCCGATTAACGGGTTAAACTGGTCATGCGAACTCAATGTGCAGTATCGTGTTTTGAAAGGGTTTTGGAAATATCGGGGGCCCCGCAGAGTTTTTACGGGGGTCCCGCTACCCGGATAGCGGGCTGGGGGTCAAGGGGGCTAGCAGCCCCCTTACGGGGTGCGGGGCAGCGCCCTGTTAGAAATTTTTTCTAACGGAAGACAGTGTCGTGGAGTCAGTGTATGTTTTCCTCCCCCCCCTCCCGTTTTTTTTTTTTTTTTAAAGTGGAGCTTAATTTCAAAAGGGATTTTATTGTGGAGTTAAACTCCAAAGAATATATATATGTATATATTTTAAAAAGGTTTAAACTCCAGAAGGGATTTTGTTGGGGAGTGCACGTAAAACGAGGGGAAAAGGAAACAAAATGGCGCCTAAAGGACGCTCGCACGGCAGGTGGGCGCCTTAATGCCCGGGGTCACGTGCACGCACGTGACCGATGGGCGCCTTGGCGCCCCGGGGTCACGTGGGCACACGTGACCGATGGGCGTCTTGGCGCCCCAAGGGTCACGTGCGCACACGTGACCGATGGGCGCTTTGGCGCCCCCAGGGTCACGTGCGCACACGTGACCGATGGGCGCTTTGGCGCCCCGGGGTCACGTGCGCATACGTGACCGATGGGCGCCTTAGCGCCCTGGGGTCACGTGGGCACACGTGACCGCGGGAAAGACCCGCGGAAAGGGGAGCCTAGCCCCTAGGCTGGGGAGTTGAACTCCCAAGGGAACTTTTGGAGTTGAACTCCCAACAGAAACAAAATTATGGAGTTAAACTCCAACAGAAATTAATTTATGGAGTTAAACTCCAGCAACTTTAGAAAGGAGTTAAACTCCTGGGGACTTATTGCTCTTCTTTTGAGCCTTGGGTCTGTCCAAAGTTAGATTTTTGGAGATGGGTCTCCTTCTTCTTGCTCTTGACCGGCGGGATCTTAGAGAAAAGGGGATGAGCCTTAAAAGTCTCCCTTTTTCGAGACCTGACTGGAGATCCGAGTTCCCCTTCGTAGGTTTTGTGGTGGAAATCTACTTATTTTTAGAAAAGGAAGAGTTAAAATCTTGATTTAATTCAAAAGGAAAAAGAAGGTTTTAGAACCTTGAAGAAGGAGGAAGAGATCTCAGATCTAGAAAATTCTTGGAGAGAGAAAAAGTTGTTGGGATATTTCATTATTCTTGCCTTTATAGGCCATACATTTTACACATAGCCCCTTGGGCTTCACAAAATGGCATTTTGCCTATCCCATGGTTCATGTGCCATTTCTTTTTGCACATAAACCATGAGCTTACAAAAATTTGGCTTTATACCCATTTTGTTTACATTCATGCATAAAAAATTACATAAAAATTATTTATTACATGATTTCATTTTTGGCATGGAGAGGGTCGGCCGCTTCATGTTTCGGACTCGACCTGGGCATGGGCCCACTTGACCTGGGCTTGGGCCCACCTGGCTTGGGGTTGACCTTGACTTTGACTCGGTCAACCGGGGTGTAAATTTTTACCCCAACAAAGTGCCCCCCATCAATAAATGCACACCGCACATTTGAGTTGTGTGCATGAAATTGATGGATCTTGAAGCTGAACTTCGAGGTGGAACATCATTCCAGAGGCGAAGCATCATCCCGGGGAGCATGATTCCCGGGGATCGGAGCATCATTTCGATGAGCGGAGCATGATTCCAGGGTTCGGAGCATCATTCCGAAAGGCAGAGCATAATTCCATAGATCGGAGCATCTTTCCGAAGAGCGGAGCATAATTCCAGAGATCGGAGCATCATTCCGATGGGCGAAGCATTATTCCAGAGTTCGGAGCATCCTTCCGAAGAGCGGAGCGTAATTCCAGGGATCGGAGCATCGTTCCGATGGGCGGAGCATGATTCCAGGGTTCGGAGCATCATTCCGAAAGGCAGAGCATAATTCCAGGGATCGGAGCATCGTTCCGATGGGCGGAGCATGATTCCAAGGATCGGAGTATCATTCCAATTTGCGGAGCATCTTTCCGAAGAGCGGAGCATAATTCCAGGGATCGGAGCATCGTTCCGATGGGCGGAGCATTATTCCAGGGGTTCGGAGCATCATTCCGAAGGGCGGAGTATAATTCCAGAGATCGGAGCATCGTTCCGATGGGCGGAGCATTATTCCAGGATTCGGAGCATCATTCCGAAGAGCGGAGCATCATTCCAGGATTCGGAGCATCATTCCGAAGGGCGGAGCATGATTCCAGGGTATCGGAGCATCATTCCGATGGGATCGGAGCATCATTCCGATGAGCGGAGCATGATTCCAGGGGATCGGAGCATCATTCCGAAGAGCGGCAGATATTTTGACCGAAGCATAATTTCGATGCAGAGGTTGATTCCCAGGCGAAGCGTAATTTCGACAAGGAAGGCAGATATTCCGAGGCGAAGCATTGATTTCGACACGGGATACATTCTGAGATGGAGCATGATTCCGGCGCAGAGCTTATTGGCTGACTTGATTCCGAGATGAAGCATAATTTCGACAGGGAAGGCAGGTACACCGAGGCGAAGCATCATTTCGACACGGGGCGCATTATGAGACGAAGCATAATTCCGATGCAGAGCTTGCTGGTTGACTTGATTCCGAGGCGGAGCATAATTCCGACGAGGAGGTCGTTGGTTGATTCCGAGCCGAAGCATAATTCTGACAGGGAAGGCAGACACACCGAGACGAAGAATCATTTCGACACGGGGTAAATTCTGGGACGGAGCATGATTCCGCCGTAGAGGTTGTTGGTTTGATTTGATTTGGGTTGACATCAGCATCGCTACACTGGAATATGGTACCAGGAGCGAATCATCATTTGTCCTGAGAGGATTTAGGGATTGGTTTTTTTTTTTGTTTGGCATCTGCATTGCTGCACTGGAATAATGCCAGGAGCAACTCATCATTTGCCCCGAGAGGATTTGGGAATTGGTTTTTTAGTTTGGCATCTGCATTGCTGCACTGGAATAATGCCAGGAGCAACTCATCATTTGCCCCGAGAGGATTTGGGAATTGTTGGCTTAGGAGACAGGTTTAGATCCCTGTCACCTAAGGCTTTTCCATTTTGTGAGCCGTAAGGGTCTCACAAAGCATTTTCTCCCTACGGGTCGTAAGGATCCCGTAGGTGTATTTTTTCCTTAGGAGTCGTGAGGACCCCCAAGTGTGTTGCTCCTTTGTGAGTCGTAAGGATCTCACGCGGGAATTTTCTCCTCACAAAGTCGAGAGGACTTTGCGAGTGCATTTCATTTTTTTTTTTACGAGTTTGCGCCCTTTCGGGTTTTCACAAACTCGCCGGCAGTCCTGCTGTTTTTACTCACGGAGCCCTTTCGGGTTTTCATCCGTGCCCGTTTTGCTTGTGGACATACCGTTCTTCTTTTTTTTTCTTTTCCTTTTTTTTTTGGAGAGATCGGGATTGTTTTACGCCCGTGGATTGTATACGGTTTTGCAGGATGTATGATCCAGACCGTAGGGCCAGAAACATTTCAGGACTTTGTTGGCGTCTGCATCGCTGCACTGGAATATGGTACCAGGAGCGACTCATCATTCGCCGTTGGTATGAGATTTGGAATTTGGTTGGCGTCTGCATCGCTACACTGGAATATGGTACCAAGAGCGACTCATCATTCGCCGTTGGGGATTGGGATTTGGAATTTGGTTGGCGTCTGCATCGCTGCACTGGAATATGGTACCAGGAGCGACTCATCATTCGCCACTTGGGGATTGGGGAGCGATGGCTTAGGAGACAGGTTTGGATCCCTATCACCTAAGACTTTTCAATTTTATGGGCCGTGAGAGTCCCATAAAAGCATTTTCTCCCTACGAGTCGTAAGGATCCCGCAGGTGTATTTTCTCCTTAAGAGTCGTGAGGACTCCTAAGTGTGTTTTTCCTTGGTGAGTCGTAAGGATCTCACGAAGGTTTGTTCTCCTCATGCATCTTGAGGACACATGAGTGGGTCTTTCCAATGAAGCATAATTCCAAAGGCGGAGACCAGCCGCGTAACTGGTGGTTGCGGTGGGGCATGGGTATACTGAGAATTATTTAAGCCCGTGGATTGTATACGGTAGTCAATTTGGGGACTGGCCGTAGGGCTGAAAGAATTTTGGGAAATTGGATTTTTGTTTGGCGTCTGCATTGCTGCACTGGAATAATGCCAGGAGCAACTCATCATCCGCCCTTGTGTTTTTTTTTTTTTGTTTTTTTTTATTTTACCGCGATTGCTCTATCATTTCAGCTTTTCTTATCGCGAAGGTCGCGATTGCCCTATCATTTCGGCTATTTATTTGCGGTTGCCCCATCATTTCGGCTTTATTTTCAATTTTCTTTTATTTACACATTTTTTTAATTTACATTTTTTTTACATTCCCAGTTTAACGACTTAGAGGTCGATTGTTCCCAGTTTAATGACGTGGTGGTCGACTGTTTTCAGAGAAAGGCAGATGCCTGAGAGAATCGGTTTCACGAAGAACTTCGGTCTCCGTTTGTATGAAATTGGCGGTCGCATCTTGACTGTTTACTAACACGCCTTTGGACAGTTCTATCTCTCCTGCCTTGTATTGCTTTTCGACCCAATCTTTGAAGACGAAGCAGTCCTCAATGGCATGACCTATCACTCTGTGATAGGGGCAGTATTTGGGGTCGTCGGTCCTATTCGCTTCCTGCGGTCTTTTTGACTCTGGCAGTTGTAGACCGTTCTTCAGGGCGTCTTTGAATATTTTACGGATTTTGTCCCTTCTGAAGGAATAGACCTTATCCAGCTTCTCTTTCAGTGGAGATTCTCCCCCCTCTCCGAACATTGGCTTCCGAGGATGGTTGGCGCTAGGCCCGCTCATCCCTTGCTTATTTCGGTTAGCCGAAGCATTGAAAGATTCAGAATCGTCGGGATCTCCGCCTTTGCGATTATCGTCCTTTCGGTTTCTCCAGGACCTATTGTTATTTTGGGAATCCGAGGAGGACTCCTGCTTTGAGCGCTCCAGCATTTGAACTTTTTTGGTCAGTTCTTGGAATGTTTTGAGACCCGCGGTGCATAGAAACGGGGCCATCCAATTGTTGAGATTTCCGACAAGGAGACTGACAGATTGTTCCTGCTCTATCGGTGGTTCACATTTGACGGAGAGATTGCGCCATCGGGTTATAAAATCCGTGTTGCTTTCGTTGTTCTTGGGCTTGGTCTTTACGAGCTCGGCAATGGTGATCTTATCGCTGACGCTCATGAACCTTTGTCGAAACAAAGATTCCATTTGGACGAAAGTAGTAACGGAGCCATCTGGTATGCTCGCGTACTAGTCGAAAGCAACATCGGTCAAGCTATTAACGAACTGGCGGAGGAGAAGCGCATCGTTGCCCCCAGTATTCCCGCATGAGGCTTTGAAGTGGGCGATGTGTTGATTCGCATTTCCCGTCCCATCGAATCTTCCGAATTTGGGGATGACATAGCCGCTAGGAAATTCTACCAGATCATACTGAGCGGGATATGGTCTCCCGCTATTGCTAACATCTTTTTGCGCTTCAGCTTCGGCTACCAGTGTTTTGACTTTGCTGGCAACCAAATCCATGATTTGACCTTGAGTTAGCGGGCTACTGTCACCGGTAGCCAAGACATTTCCCGAGATAGGATGCGACTGATTTTCATGTAGTTCGCCCACTTTTGGATTTGAGGGAACGTGCGTCGGCTGTTTCGAGACACCGTTTCCTGGTTCACGAGTAGAGCCCTCCGCTTGATTGGGCGGCTGAGAGGCAAGTCGGGCCGTGAGCTGCATCACGACATTCGTCAAGTCATCGATTTTGGAGTAGAGTTTGGCCATCTCCTTGTCTTTGTTTCTGAGCTGCTTTCGGAGCTCTTGAAGCAGCTCTTGCTCCGCGGTCCTGGGGCGGAAAGTCGGCTCTTCTTCGCTTTCCGAGCCCGACTCCTCATGGACCGAAGGGTCTTTCTGCCTATCATCCTCATCGAGAGGGTTTTCATCACCCAGCAGAGGCGGCTGTTCTTGGGAAGCGGCCACCACATTCAAGCCAGATCGGGTTTGAGATGTGGTAGCCCCATCCTTACTTTTGCTGCGCGTGCCTACCGTGTAGACAGTGTGGACCACATACCCAGCCATTTCCTCATCTTCGGCGGGGTAACCCTGTTCTTCGAACCTCATGAGGTTCAGCCTGGCAGGAGCCCTAGCCCTTTTGTTGGCTCTATATCTGAGCCTTTTCTCCCTCAGCTTCTCGATTTTGAAGGCTTGGCGGGCATCCGCTATCCGGGAAGCCATTGTGAGTTGATCAGAGGGGGGCTTAGAGAAGACACCCGATCGAGCAGTGGTCGAGGGCACCGCTGGAGCTTGCTCGGGACGCATTATAGCTTTGTTGGTGTTGGTGGCCTTGCCCCCAGCTGGGGCCATGGAGAGTCGTTCGGAAACGGACTTGCGCTTGGGCTGAGGTGCCCTCGCGACCACCACATTTGGTCTCCTGCCTTTCGAGACCGGTTTGTCTGCCACCGGGGCTTGAGGAGCTGGGATGGCGCCAATTGGTATGAACATAATAGAGCCGAATGGTAGCAGCGGCTCCTTCCATTGTCGCCCGAGACTGGCCGGAAGGACCGTCCTGGAGTCTATCTTCATCGTGTAGGAGACAGGAGCTGAGTTCATCATCGAAGACATCGTCAGAAGGTGATTGCTTGAAAATCTGCATGAAAAAGTATTATTTTAGTATAAATATAGACATGTAAATTGATTGAGTTCGTATGAACGTTTAACCCGAAATATGGGAGGAGAGATTAGTCCCACCGGGCGTGCCAGAATCTGTAGGGTGTTTTCGTCACCCCATTGAGATGGGAATACGCGCGCGCTTGTCAGGCGCATTACAGATTCCCCCTGCCTAGGGTAGGCCGGGGTTTATTGATTGTGGGGATCCGAATCTCCGGCAACCGCGAACTAAGCTGCCGTTAATTACCCATCGCATTTGGAGCGAAGGAACCTCCGATTAACGGGTTAAACTGGTCATGCGAACTCAATGTGCAGTATCGTGTTTTGAAAGGGTTTTGGAAATATCGGGGGCCCCGCAGAGTTTTTACGGGGGTCCCGCTACCCGGATAGCGGGCTGGGGGTCAAGGGGGCTAGCAGCCCCTTGCGGGGTGCGGGGCAGCGCCCCGTTAAAAATTTTTTCTAACGGAAGACAGTGTCGTGGAGTCAGTGTATGTTTTCCTCCCCCCCCCTTTTTTTTTAAAGTGGAGCTTAATTTCAAAAGGGATTTTATTGTGGAGTTAAACTCCAAAGAATATATATATGTATATATTTTAAAAAGGTTTAAACTCCAGAAGGGATTTTGTTGGGGAGTGCACGTAAAACGAGGGGAAAAGGAAACAAAATGGCGCCTAAAGGACGCTCGCACGGCAGGTGGGCGCCTTAATGCCCGGGGTCACGTGCGCGCACGTGACCGATGGGCGCCTTGGCACCCCGGGGTCACGTGGGCACACGTGACCGATGGGCGCCTTAGCGCCCCGGGGTCACGTGCGCACACGTGACCGATGGACGCCTTAGCGCCCTGAGGTCACGTGGGCACACGTGACCGCGGGAAAGACCCGCGGAAAGGGGAGCCTAGCCCCTAGGCTGGGGAGTTGAACTCCCAAGGGAACTTTTAGAGTTGAACTCCCAACAGAAACAAAATTATGGAGTTAAACTCCAACAGAAATTAATTTATGGAGTTAAACTCCAGCAACTTTAGAAAGGAGTTAAACTCCTGGGGACTTATTGCTCTTCTTTTGAGCCTTGGGTCTGTCCAAAGTTAGATTTTTGGAGATGGGTCTCCTTCTTCTTGCTCTTGACCGGCGGGATCTTGGAGAAAAGGGGATGAGCCTTAAAAGTCTCCCTTTTTCGAGACCTGACTGGAGATCCGAGTTCCCCTTCGTAGGTTTTGTGGTGGAAATCTACTTATTTTTAGAAAAGGAAGAGTTAAACTCTTGATTTAATTCAAAAGGAAAAAGAAGGTTTTAGAACCTTGAAGAAGGAGGAAGAGATCTCAGATCTAGAAAATTCTTGGAGAGAGAAAAAGTTGTTGGGATATTTCATTATTCTTGCCTTTATAGGCCATACATTTTACACATAGCCCCTTGGGCTTCACAAAATGGCATTTTGCCTATCCCATGGTTCATGTGCCATTTCTTTTTGCACATAAACCATGAGCTTACAAAAATTTGGCTTTATACCCATTTTGTTTACATTCATGCATAAAAAATTACATAAAAATTATTTATTACATGATTTCATTTTTGGCATGGAGAGGGTCGGCCGCTTCATGTTTCGGACTCGACCTGGGCATGGGCCCACTTGACCTGGGCTTGGGCCCACCTGGCTTGGGGTTGACCTTGACTTTGACTCGGTCAACCGGGGTGTAAATTTTTACCCCAACACACACTTTTCAGTTATTTGTATTGGATCATTTGCTTCCGCATTTATTTATTATTGACTCCTGTTATTCTGGATTATGGACATGTTTTAGATAGTTTTATCTTGTTCTTGATATCTTTACAGCCGTAATGTGACTGTGGATGGATACTTCCTACCCACAGGTAGCATGGTTGGCTATGTCACGTGCCCAATCTAGCGTACTCTGGGAAGCGGGGCGTGACATGGTTCTTATGGTATCAGAGCCATAGGGTAGTCGGGTTGATTCTTTTGTAGTTGGGTATTGTACCCAATACACGAATCAGAATACCCGTGTTTAGGAAACATGTCCTGCCACCTTGACCGTTTTACCATTCTTGAATCACATTCTTCCTGATTATATCTTTTACGATGTGCAAACTTCCTTTGCATATCGATTCGAAAACCTGATTCCTTGTTATCTCTAGGACTTAGGCGACTTGGATGGAGTTATGTAATTGTGGCTATGATACCGCGGCATAGTTACAATGCGGTACTCTATTTAAGTATCTTGGAGTTCTAGCCTTGATCTATATTCAAAATCTATCATCATGCTAATGTTGGGTATTTTGAGTTGCGGAATATGGCCGGTAAGAAATTGAAGACATACCAGAGGCGTGTGGACGAAGCCGCCATGCTTGGAGTGATAAGAGGAATGCTGGAGAATCAAAGAAATAGATCGAGCCGATCCAGCAGCAAGCGGACTCGTTTCGGGAAGGTTTGCAGATCGTTCAGCAGTCTGTGAACAATGTTGGAGCTAGACCAGTTGACCGAGTAGGGACCGTAGCAGATTTCAGGCGGTTGGGTCCGTCTACATTTACTGGTTTAAAGGAGCCGTTGCCAGTGGAGTAGTGGCTAGTTGACACAGAGAACTTGCTTTTTGCGGCACAGATTCCAGATGACAAAAAAGTTGTTGTGGTACGAATTCAGCTAGTGGATTACGCCCGAGAATGGTGGCTTGTAGAAGAGAACCGTTTGCCCAAGACGATCAAGTGGGCGGATTTTTCGAAGAGTTTCCTGGAGAAGTTCTTCCCGCGGACTGCACGGGAGGAAATGGAAGAGAAGTTCATCGGACTAAAGCAGAAGGGAGCACCCGTAGTGTGCATGTAGCAGAATGGACGAGACTCAGTAGTTTCGCTGGATCTTTAGTTGCCAACGATGCAGACAAGGCACGGAGGTTCATGCGCAGACTGGACGTGGACATCCAGAGGGAGATTGTCTCCCTGGGTTTGACCACTTTCTCACAAATACTTGCAGCAGCCAAGAGCAGCAGAGTTTATCTGGGATGAAAGGGAGTTTGCAGCAGACAGCAGTTGCGTTAAGGAAGCAGTTCTGTCGGGCCAGTCGAGTTTAGGGCTAGGCCGACAAATAATATTCTTGCATCAATAGAAGTGATGAAAGTGAAGAGCCGGCTGTTGTTCGTGATTTTATGGACGTGTTTGATGATATATCGGGTTTACCGCCTAAGCGAGACGTGGAGTTCGCAATTGATCTTATTCCTGGTGCAACGCCAGTATCTAAAGCGTATTATCCAATGGCGCCAGTAGAGTTGGAAGAAGTAAAGAAACAGGTTGCTGAATTGCTTGAAAAGGGTTGGATTCGAAGCAGTAACTCACCTTGGGGAGCTCCAGTTCTTCTAGTAAAGAAGAAGGATGGCACAAGAAGGATGTGCATCGACTATCGAGAATTAAACCGGGTGGCTATCAAGAACAAGTACCCGATCCCTCGCATTGGAGAACTTTTTGAGCAGCTTAGTGGCGCGAGGGTATTCTCGAAGTTGGATTTACGATCCGGATATCATCAGGTCCGAGTGAAAACAGAAGATATTTGCAAGACGGCGTTCCGAACTCGGTATGGACATTACGAGTACTTAGTGATGCCCTTCGGAGTAACGAATGCGCCGGCAGTATTCATGGACTTGATGAACCGAATCTTTTCACCGTTCTTGGATCAGTTCATTGTGGTATTCATTGACGATATTCTGGTTTACTCGAAGAGTTTTGAAGAGCATGCTGAGCATTTGAAGATCGCACTGCAGACGTTGAGACAGGAGAAATTGTATGCGAAGATGAGTAAGTGTGAGTTTTGGCTGGAGGAAGTAAGGTTTTTGGGGCATGTTGTGTCTGGCGATGGCATTGCCGTCGATCCAGAAAAGATTGCAGCAGTTTGAGATTGGCCTATTCCAAAGAATGTTGCTGAGATAAGAAGTTTCCTTGGATTAGCCGGATACTACAGGAGATTTGTGGAGAACTTTGCTCGTCTGGCAGAGCCGTTGACCAAGCTTACGCGCAAGGAGGTACCTTTTGTATGGGCGGATAAGTGTGCGTTAGCTTTCGAGACGTTGAAGCAGAAGTTGATAACCGCCCCTATTCTGACCGTGCCAGACAATTCCGAAGGATTGGTGATTCACAGCGACGCATCTGGGAAAGGATTGGGATGTGTTTTGATGCAGCATGGGAAGGTTGTAGCATACGCATCGAGACAGTTGAAGACCCATGAGAAGAATTATCCAACTCATGACTTGGAGTTTGCGGCTGTGATTTTCGCTTTGAAGATTTGGAGACACTACCTTTTGGGCGAAAGAGTCGAAGTTTTTATAGATCATAAGAGCTTGAAGTATGTGTTCACACAGAAGGAGCTTAACATGAGGCAGCGTAGATGGTTGGAGCTGATGGCTGACTACGATCTTGATCTTAAGTACCATCCGGGGAAGATTAATGTTGTGCCGGATGGGCTTAGTCGGTTACCAGTAATTCAGGTGTTAACTACGCAGAAGGAGATCGTCGCAGATTTTTGAAGATTTGACTTGGAGGTTGTGCTACCGTGTTCTACGGGACAGTTGTTGCAGCTGTAAGTACATTCGTCTTTGATCGAGAATATTAAAGCAGCTCAATCGCAGGATCCTAGACTGCAAAAGTTTCGAGAGCAGGTTGAAGCCGAGCTATGAACAGATTTATTGATCCACGAAGATGGTTCGTTGAGGTATGGTAGCCGTTTGTGTGTGCCAAAGGGTGATGTTCGTGAAGAGCTTATGAAGGAGGCACACAGCTCAGCTTATTCTGTACATCCAGGAGGCACAAAGATGTACCGAGATATTCGACAGCATTTCTGGTGGGAGGGCATGAAGCGGGAGATTGCTCGCTTTGTGGCAAAGTGCTTGGTGTGTCAGCAAGTTAAGGCTGAACATCAAAGGGTTGCTGGTTTATTGTAACCACTTCCGATTCCTCAGTGGAAGTGGGAACATATAACCATGGATTTCGTGACGGCTTTACCGCGGAGTCCAAAAGGCAACAATGCAGTATGGGTAATTGTTGACCGACTGACCAAGGCAGCTCACTTTATTCCTTTTCGGGTTGGTCAATCAACAGAGACTTTGGCAGAGTGGTACATGCAGGAGATTGTAAGATTGCATGGAGTACCGGTGAGCATCGTGTCCGATCGGGACACTCGGTTCTTATTACACTTCTGGAGGAGTTTACAGGAAAGTTTGGGGACTCGATTGAAGTTTAGCACAGCTTATCATCCTCAAACTGATGGTCAGTCGGAGAGAACGATCCAAACTCTTGAGGATATGTTGAGAGCATGCATGTTGGACTTCAAGGGGTCTTGGGAGGATCATCTACTTTTGGTGGAGTTGTCTTACAACAACAGTTTTCAGGAAACTATTCAGATGGCTCCATTTGAAGCTTTGTATGGTCGTAAATGCCGTTCACCTGTTTGTTGGGACGATGTCGATGAACGAAGATTATTGGGACCAGATTTGGTTGTACAGACAGTTGAGAAGGTTAACCCTATCAGAAATCATATGAAGGCAGCACGGGACCGACAGAAGAGTTGGGCAGATACGTCAAGAAGACTTTAGAGTTCACTGTGGGTGATTTGGTATTCTTGAAAATATCACCGACTAGAGGGGTGATTCGTTTTGGAAGTCGAGGAAAGCTTAGTCTTCGATTCGTTGGACCTTTGAGATCGTGGAGCGTGTTGGTGAGGTAGCGTATCGTTTGGCGTTACCGCAGTCCTTGGCAAATGTGCACGATGTGTTTCACGTATCTCAACTCCGTAAGTATGTTCGAGATGAAACACACATTTTGGATCATTCGGAGCTAACAGTACGAGAAGACTTGACTTTTGAGGAGCGACCGATTGAAATCGTGGATCGAAGGGAAAAGGTTCTTAAGAACAAGGTTATCTCCCTTGTGCTTGTTTCTTGGGGTAATCGCTCGCATGGAGAGTCCACTTGGGAACGAGAAGATGAAATCCGGCAGAAGTTTCCTCACCTTTTCTTGTAGTTATCTATCTTTGTATTCTTGGAATTTCGAGGACGAAATTCTTTTTGTAGTTGGGTATAATGTAACACCCGAGCCTAATGCTACTATTTTCAGTTACTGTTTGAGCATAATGTGGTACTCATTTCATTTAGCTTGCTTGTTTGTTGCTTACTGTAAAATTTACCCGGCAAAGTCATTTCTACATATAACAAATTTTGGCATCTAAAATAAAATTGAAAATATTCATCTTGGCCTACTTGACATTCCTAGCCTCGTGGTAGCGTCCGTGCATTGTGTTCTCGTCCCGTTCCGTGAAACGGGCGAGTTTGGACGGCTACGTGCACGTACGTGTGTCCGTTTTGGGGTATACTTTTTGATCATAAAACACTTAATTTTAAAATTTGGATCCCGCTTAAAATCCTATTATTTCAATTTCAAATTTTTGGATCCGACCCGGGCGCGATTTGGAAATGTTTTATTTGGCGCCAAAATCCCAAATTTTAATATTATTAAAACCATCGCATATATTTTTCTAACTAACATGATATCTTACTGTTCATTACCTATCTTTTAAATTTTTAAATTAACCTATATATATATCCTACTGTTCCTTAAAATGTTTTGAATCTTTAATTAATATTTATCCCTAACTAACGATTCCTCTTTAGCCAATCGCGTTCCTTTTAATTCCGTGGGCCCCCACCTGCAGCTCTCTCCCTCTCCCTATCTCTCTCTCTCCACTTTCTCTCTCTCTCTCTCTCTCACACATATTCTCTCGTACTTCTCTTTATCATTCTTTCTCTTCTTGCTTCATGTCTCGTTTCTCTTTTTTTTTAACTGTTCTTTTGTTGCCGGAATTCCGTCGTTCCGGTGACGCTTCTCGACGTTCCAGCGAGGTACCCCGACCCGTGTGGTTCCTTTGTTCGTCGTTTGGGTTCATTCCGTGAACCGTGCGCCCGTCGCGAGTTTTCCCCGCCGACGGTTAACGTTCCGTTTTCCCGATTCACGACCCATCGAGGCAAGTTAATCTTGCTACATGCTATATAATTCATTTTATACCTATTTAAATAAATACCATACCTATAGTTTAATTTTATAACGTTTCGATGTTCCGTTTGCATCCGTTTATATCATATTAAATCTAGATCATGAAAACTTATCTTGTGATATACTAGATTACATTATACTGCAACCATATCATTTAAAATATATATCGTCGTAATATTTATTATTATTATCTTTAATTAGTTTATAATCTTCATTTTATAATGTTATACATTTGAAAATCTTATAGTTTACACATGAAACGTCGTTGAAAAATCGGATATGACAAATCTGAAATTTACTGTACACCTTATCTTATAAAATTCATTATAAATCATAGAAAAATCATTAGTATACGTTCTTTAGTTCGTTACGAAGCTAACTCAGAATACTATAACTCCATGAAATATTTATTTGCAAAATAAATTGTTTAAATAACGTAAAATGCAAATGAAAATGTCTCCAAACTGCTGTCCAGGGAAATTCCAGCAGCAAACTTTCAATTTCGAATATTTATAAATTTTTGTAGGGACAACCTGAGATGCTTATACTTATAAAACTGAAAACCTTATTGAATTATCTTTGTTTTGGTATAAGACACGTCCCTTTTGGAGAACGTTTGTTATTTTTAAGCTATTTTACAAATTAGGGTGACGCTGAATTTCTGAACGGAACTTTCTTGTGCATGGTTAATCAATACCACTTTTATAGTTATTAATCATTTTGAATATGCTATCCATATTAATATTATTATATCAATATTTATATCATATATTGCTTAGTTGTACATCCCACATTACCATTTTATAGTTTTATAACTTTTCGGATACCCGTTTGCATCCATCGCATTTAAGATACATATAATTGCATCCATAGATCACATTACTACATAATAGTGTGATATCAACACTCCATGTTTAATAAATTGCATCCTAATTAATATTGGAACTATAAATGTAACCCTAATCGATAACTGTGCATCCATATCCTTGAAATTATATCTATTTGCATATCATATTATATGTTCCAGTTTATTGTTCTGATAGTACTCATGCTTGTTTATTTATACACATGCTTATGTTAGTTGATTATGAGCACCCACATGACATCTTGTGCTTCCTGACATGACCTGTTACACTTCCTACTTGACATGACATGGTACCGTACACTCTTGACATGACATGACACCTTTATACATTATCTGGCTTGACCTGATGTACCATGGCTTTACCTGTTACCTGATCTTGTGTCTAATGCCAACAAACATAACATGTAGTCCTCATGGACCGTTCCTGTTGTCTATCCAGGCAAACCTGTTTACCTGATCCTGTGTTGGCATTAGTTTCTTGATTACTGGATACCTGACTTGACATACACATATAACTTGGGGGTATGGGGAAATCAAAGGTGAAATCTGACTTGTAACTCGACAGTTCACTACCTGTATTGAGTGTACACATTCCTGTTTTGTGCCTAGCGGCATGTCTCGGTTTCAACCGAGAATATTGTGGCCGTGGTCCCGGGTATGTACGGGATACTATCGAGTGTACACATTCCTGTTTTGTGCCTAGCGACATGTCTCGGCTGCAGCCGAGAATATTGTGGCCGTGGTCCCGGGTATGTACGGGATACTATTGAGTTACATCGATGATTCATCAATTGATTTCAAAGACTTTAGAATAGAAAACCTGATAGAACAGTTTAGTTTACCCACTGTACGCTACCCTGTACTGGTATGATTCATATTATTGTTATTCTTGCTGTATTCATGTTTATATTACATTGCCTGCTACACTGTTCATATTATATTACTTGATGACATGACGCGCTGACGTCTGGGTTTTGCATGGCCCAGATTCCGTACCGCTGTTGCAGTCCGAGCAGGAGTACTTCAGCCAGCAGGCTGAGCTGTGAGTTCAGTAGTAGTTAGTTTTATTTCCTGCATTTATTTCCTGATATGAGCCCGCATTATGGGACACACTTTTCAGTTATTTGTATTGGATCATTTGCTTCCGCATTTATTTATTATTGACTCCTGTTATTATGGATTATGGACATGTTTTAGATAGTTTTATCTTGTTCTTGATATCTTTACAGCCGTAATGTGACTGTGGATGGATACTTCCTACCCACAGGTAGCATGGTTGGCTATGTCACGTGCCCAATCTAGCGTACTCTGGGAAGCGGGGCGTGACATCCTCTCTCTTCTTTCCCGATCTGCAAACCATCGCCCTACCACTGCAAGCCTTGCCCGCAACCCTCGCCTGAACCCTCCTCGCCGGAGCTCCGACCACCTCGTCGTCGCCTCCACACCCTCGCTGCCACCTCTCCTACACTCTCAAACCAGAGCAAGAACCCTCCACCCCGACCAAAACCTGCACCCCGACTTCAAGAACCCGCAACACCCACTGCCCTTGCGCCTGCACCTCGCCATCAACGGCCCATCGTCGTCGACGACTCCCTCGCCTCACCTCTGACCCCAGAGCACCCAAGCCCAGAGAACAACCCTCTCTTCTTCTTTCTTCTTCCTTCTTCTTCTTCTACTTCTTCTTCTTCTCTTTTCTTGGTTCTTATTTCTGATCATCGCCCGTGCCGTGGCCGTCGCCGACGATCCGAGCGACCCAGTCGACGTTCCCAGCCAGCGTGGTCACATTCTTTCTTTGCCTGGTTCAGTTCTGTACGCCGTGTGTGTATTACGACGTTTACCCGACGTCGGACGCAGCGTACGCACCTCGTCGTGAGATCCGTTCAGGCAAGTTTATCTTGCTACATGCTATGATACATATGTTGCATCCATATGAATAAAAATATTACATGTTTATTTTATTGTGCATCCATATTACAATTTTACAGTTTTTCGATACCCGTATGCATCCATACCGTTATTTACATATCTAGTCGCATGCAAGTTTATCTTGCTACATGCCATGTTATATATTTTGCATCCATATGAATAAAAATATCACATGTTGATTGCATTGTACATCCATATTAATGTTTACTGTTTTCGGATACCCGTGTGCATCCATATCATTTATTATATGTATAGTTGCATCTACAGATCATATTATTTCATGTTACTGTTTTATTAGCACCCCATGCTTGATAATGTGCATCCTACATAGTCATGAAGTTGCAGATGAAATCCCTGATAGATATTTGTGCATCCGTGTTTTACTGTGCATCCGTGTTTTTATCGTGCACCCGTACTTGCTACAGTTTTATTATGAGCATCCGTTTGATACCTGTGCACTACCTGTCATGACCTGATATAACACTACTTGACATATTACCTGATCCTGTTTCTAATGCCGACAATCCTGACATGTTGTCCTGACGGACGTATCATGTTGTCTGCATAGACAAACATGTACCTGTTTGATCCTGTATTGGCATTAGCTCCAGATTTATCAATACCTGACTTGAACACATAACTTGAGGGTAAGGGGAAATCAATGATGAAACTTGACTTGTAACTCAACAGTTCGACGCTTATACTGATCAGTTTTGGGGGCTAGGCCAGTCCCGGGATGATGTTGCTGACATCATTCGTCTGTACATGTTTCCTGTTTGTGCTTAGCGGCACGTCTCGGATTCGGCCCCGAGAGTCTGGACCGTGGTCCCGGGTATGCACGGGATACTATTAAGTTACATCGACGATTCCTTAAATTGATTTCAAAGACTTGAGAGTAATTAACCCAGTAGCACAGTTTAGATGGATCACCGCACGTCACATACACTGATACCCTTCACTATTCCACATCCGTGTTTACTTATTACATTCATATTACTGTTCCTACTCATGCCCGCATATCTTGTTATCTCCTGATTATATTTTATTGTTTGATATCATGACGCACTGACGTTTGGGTTCTGCATGGCCCAGATCCTCTGTCTCTTTTACAGGCTGATCAGGAGTATTTCCGCCGTCAGGCCGAGCAGTAAGGATCCTGTTAGTATCTAGTTTAGTTTAGTTTTATTTCCGTACTTTCATTTCCTGATGTGAGCCCGTATTTGGGTCGTACTTTCCAGATATTATTTATTGGATTTATTACTTCCGCATATTATTTCTTGACTTGTTTATTCTGGTATATGGACATGTACTAGATAGTTTATTTTCTATTTTACTGTTCCTGATATCTTATAGACAGTCGTAATGTGACTGTGGAGGGATATTTCCTAGCCACAGGTAGAATGGTTGGCTCTGTCACGTGCCGATCTTAGCGCACTCTGGGAAGCGGGGCGTGACACCGGCCGCGGGGCTCGACTTGGGCATGGGCCCATTTGATCTGGGCTTGGGCTCGCTTACTTGGAATTGACTTTGACTTTGACTTGGTCAACCGGGGTGTAATTTTTGACCCCAACAAAGTGCCCCCATCAATAAATGCACACCGCGTATATGAGTTGTATGCATACAATTGATGGATCTTGGAGTTGGACTTCGAGGAGGAACATCATTCTATGGGCGGAGCATCATTCCAGGAGCATAATTCCGGGGATCGGAGTATAATTCCGAGGGTCGGAGAATCATTCCGAAGAGCAGAGCATGATTCCAGGGGTCGTAGCATAATTCCGAAGAGCGGCAGACATTCTGACTGAAGTATAATTTCGATGCAGAGGTTGATTCTCAGGCGAAGCATAATTTCGACATTTGCCGTTCCCTGTTGGGGAGCGATAGCTTAGGAGACAGGTTTAGGTCCCTATCACCTAAGACTTTTCAATTTTATGAACCGTAAGGGTCCCCTAAAAGCATTTTCTCCCTGCGAGTTGAGAGGATCCCGTAGGTGTATTTTCTCCTTAGGAGTCGTGAGGACCCTCAAGTGTGTTTTTCCTTTGTGAGTCGTAAGGATCCCACGAAAGTGTTTTCTTACGAGTCGAGAGGATCTCGTAAGTTTCGTTCTCTTCATGTATCGTGAGGACACATGAGCGGGTCTTCCCAAATGGAGCATAATTCCGATGGCGGAAACTGGCCGCGTGACTGGTGATTGCAGTGGGGTGTAGGTATGATGAGAATTATTTGAGCTCGTGGATTGTATACGGTAGTCGACTTGGGGACCAACCGTAAGGCTGGGAGAATCTTGGGAAATTGGATTTTGGTCGGCGTCTGCATCGCTGCACTGGAATATGGTATCAAGAGCGACTCATCATTCGCCGTTGGTTTTTTTTTACCGCGATTGCTCTATCATTTCAGCTTTTCTTATCGCGAAGGTCGCGATTGCCCTATCATTTTGGCTATTTATTCGCGATTGCCCCATCATTTCGGCCTCCCCTGGTCTTTTGCTCTCTCCTGGGCTAGCTGGCTTTCCAAGAACTCGAGCACGCAACCCAGGGCATTAGTCCATAAGGCTCATGGTAACTTTATTTTCATTTTTATTTTACTCGTTGATTTTTATTACGAGTTGCCCCAGCATTTCGGCTTTTCCTTTTTTTTCTTTTATTTACACGTTTTTTTTTATTTACACACATTTTTACATCCCCGGTTTAACGACTTAGAGATCGATTGTTCCCGGTTTAACGACGTGGTGGTCCTCTCTTTTTGGAGAAAGGAAGATGTCTAAGAGAATCAGATTCTCGAAGGACTTTGGTCTCTATTTGTATGAAATTGGTGGTCGCGGTTTGATTATTTGTTAACACGCCTTTAGACGGTTCTATCTCTCCTGACTTGTATTGCTTTTCAACCCAATCTTTGAAGACGAAGCAGTCCTCAATGACATGACTTATCACTCTGTGATAGGGGCAATATTTGGGGTCGTCGGTCATATTCGCTTCTTGCGGTCTCTTTGATTCTGGCAATTGTAGACCGTTTCTCAGGGCGTCCTTGAATATTTTATGGACTTTGTCCCTTCTGAAGGAATAGACCTTATCCAGCTTCTTTTTCAATGGAGATTCTCCACCCTCTCCGAACACTGGCTTCCGAGGCTAGTTGGCATTAAGCCCGCTCATCCCTCGCTTATTTCGGTTATCCGAAATGTTAAAAGATTCAGTATCGTCGGAATTTCCACCTTTGCAATTATCGTCCTTTCGGTTTCTCCAGGACCTATTGTTATTTTGGGAATCAGAAGAGGACTCCTGCTTTGAGCGCTTCAACATCTGAACTTTCTTGGTCAGCTCTTGAAATGTTTTGAGACCCGCGGTGCATAGAAACGGGGCCATCCAATTGTTGAGATTTCCGACGAGGAGACTGACAGATTGGTCCCGGTCTATCGGCGGTTCACATTTGACGGAGAGATTGCGCAATCGGGTTATAAAATCCGTGTTGTTTTCTTTGTTCTTTGGCTTGATCCTTACGAGGTCGAAAATGGTGATCTTATCGCTGACACTCATGAACCTTTGTTAAAACAGAGATTCCATTTGGACGAAATTAGTAACGGAGCCATCCGGTATGCTCGCATACCAATCGAAAGCGATATCGGTCAGGCTATTAACGAACCGGCGGAGGAGAAGCGCATCATTGCCCTAGTATTCCCGCATGAGGCTTTAAAATGGGCGATGTGCTGATTCGCATTTCCTGTCCTATCAAATCTTCCAAATTTGGGGATGACATAACCGCTAGGAAATTCTACCAGATTATATTGAGTAGGATATGGTCTCCCACTACTGCTGATATCTTTTTGCACTTCGGCTTCGACTACCAATGTTTTGACTTTGTTGGCAACTAAATCCATGATTTGATCTTGAGTTAGCGGGCTACTGTCATCGATAGCCAAGACATTTCCCGAGATAGGATGCGACTGACTTTCATGCGGTCCGCCCACCTTCGAATTTGAGGGAATAGGCGTTGGCTATCTCGGGACATCGTTTCCCGGTTCATGAGCAGAATCCTGCGCTTGATTGGACGGCTGAGAGGCAACTTGGGTCGTGAGCTGCATCACGACATTCGTCAAGTCGTCGATCTTTGAATAGAGTTTGGCCATCTCCTTGTCTTTACTTCTGAGCTGTTTTCGGAGCTCTTAGAGAAGTTGTCGCTTTGCGGTCTTGGGATGAAAGATTGGCTCATCATCGCTTTCCGAGCCCGACTCCTCATGAACTAAGGGATCTCTCTACTTATCAGCCTCACTGGAAGGGTTTTCATTACCTCCCAGAAGATGCTGGTCTTAGGAAGTGGCAGCCACATTCATACCAGATTGGATCTGAGATATGGTTGCCCCGTCCTTGCTCTTGTTGCGTGTGCCTGCCATGTAGACAGTGTGGACCACATATCTAGCCATCTCTTTATCTTTGGAAGGGTAACCCTGTTCTTCGAACCTCATGAAGTTCAGCCGGGCGGGAGCTCTAGCCCTTTTGTTGGCTCTGTATCTGAGCCTTTTCTGTCTTGGCTTCTCGATTTTGAGGCTTGGCGGGCATCCGTTATCCAGGAAGCCATTGTGAGTCGATTGGCGGGGAGCTTAGAGAAGGCACCCGATTGAGCAGTTGTCCGGGACGCCGCTGGCGCTTGCCCGAGATGCCCTGTTGCTTTGTTGGTGTTGATGGCCTTGCCCCCAGCTGGGGCCAAAGAAAGTCGTTCAAACACCGGCTTGGGTTTAGGTAGTGGTGCCCTCGAGATCACCACATTTGGCCTTCTGCCTTTCGAGGCTGGTCTGTTTGTTACTGGAGCTTAAGAAGCTGGGATATTGCTAATTGGCATGAATAGAATAGAGCCAAATGGTAGCGGCGGCTCCTCCCACTGTCGCCCGAGACTGGCCGGGAGGACCGTCCTAGCGTCCATCTTCATCGTGTAGGAGATGGGAGTTGCGCTGAGAGCTGAGATTGTCCTCGGAGACATTTTTTTGCGTCCGAAGATTGCAGTCGAAAGTCATTAACCTGCAAATAGAAGCATGATTTCAGAACATGCAATCGATATGTATATTGATTGAGTTCGCATGAACGTTTAACCCGAAATATGGGAGGAGAGATAGTGTCCCACCGGGCGTGCCAGAATCTGTAGGGTGTTTTTCGTCATCCCATTGAGATGGGAATACGCTCGCGCTTGTCAAGCGTACTATAGATTCCCCTTGCCTAGGGTAGGCTGGGGTTTATTGATTGTGGGGATCCGAATCTCCGGCAGCCGCGAACTAAGCTACCGTTAATTACCCCTCGCTTTTGGAACGAGAGAACCTCCGATTGACGGGTAAAATTGATCATGTGAACTCAATGTGCAGTATGCGTATGTTGTGTTTTGAAAGGAGTTTTGGGTATATCGGAGGCCCCGCAGAGTTTTATGGGGGTTCCGCTACCCGGATAGCAGGCTGGGATTCAAGGGGGCTAGCAGCCCCCTTACGGGGTGCGGGACAGCGCCCCGTTAGAAATTTTTTCTAACGGGGGAAGTATGTTTAGCGTGGAGTGCATATAAAATGAGGGGGGAAGAGCGTCTTAAAGACGCGTGCATAGCACGTGGGCACTAGACGCCCGCGGGTCACGTGTCCGGCGCGTGGGCGCTTGGCGCCCATGGGTCACGCGGATCTCTAAAGGGATTTGGAGTTGATCTCCTAACATGGATTATGTATAGAATTGGAGTCAAACTCCTAAAAAGGGATTTGATTTATGGAGTTAAACTCCTATAGATCTTGAATGGAGTTAAACTCCTAGAGATCTTTGGATTTTCTTTTGAGCCTTGGTCTCTCCCGGAATGAGATTTTTGGAAATGGGTCTCCTTCTTCCTCCTCTTCGTTGGCTGGATCATGAAGGAAAAGTGGGGGTGAAATTCAAAATCTCCTCTTTAGAGATCTGATGGGAGATCCGAGCTCCCCTTTGTGGGTTTTATGGTGAAAAAATTATTTCTTTTTGAAAAAGGAAGAGTTAAACTCTTGATTTAATCCAAAAAGTGGAAGAAGGTTTAGAACCTTGAGGAAGGGGAAGGAGGCACAAACCCTAGGATTTGAGGGAATGAATTGTTTTTTATTTCATTATCATGTTGCCTTTTATAGGCTTACAAATTTACATATAGCCCCTTGGGCTTTACAAAATGGCATTTTGCCCATCTCATGCCTCATGTGCTCGTTTCTTTTGTACATGAGCCATGGGCTTTATAACAATTCGGTTTTATGTCCATTTTTCTTACATTCATGCATATAAAATTATATCAAAATTATTTATTACATGATTTCATTTTGGCATGGGGAGGCCGGCCCGGGGCTCGACTTGGGCATGGGCCAATTTGATCTGGGCTTGGGTCCGCTTACTTGGGGTTGACTTTGACTTTGACTTGGTCAACCGGAGTGTAATTTTTGACCCCAACAAACATGTGGTAAGCTTGCATTTTTCAATTCTTTTAAATAAATTAATTACACTTGTTAATTTCGTAAAGAAAATTAATTATTGTTTTATTTATCGAAGGAGGATTTCGAGGAGGCAGAAAGGAGCTATCGGGAATCAAATCCTAAATATCCGGCTGACGATCCTCTTCCTACGGAGGCCGAGATATATATTATAGAGCAGTTGTCACGCCTCGCTTCCCAAAATACGTAAACACGGCACGTGACAGAGCCAACCATGCTATCTATGGATAGGAATAATCCCTCCATGATCACATTACGGCTGTCAAGATGATATCAAGAACGTTAAAATAAAAATCTAGCTAACATATATCCATCTCCCACAGTAAATAAAATCAAGAAATGCATATAATGGAAACGAATCAAGATCCAAATAAAAACAATCTCTGAATCACATCCCTTATGGGCCCACATCGATAAAAATAAAACCAAGGAAATAAAAAAAACTAAGCATCTCTAAACTAAACGTCTATCTCCTCATTGCTCGGCTTGCTTGCTAAAATACTCCTAATCTGCCTGCGATAAAATCAGAGAAACTGGGCCATGCAAAACCCAGACGTCAGTGCGTCATAATATGAAAATAATAGTAATAATCAGGATATGATGCTATTATTAAACATGAGTATAAATAATAAATGCAGGTATAAAACAGTGAGGTACATGTATGTGATGTATATCCTAAATTCTGTACTTCTAGGCTATCTATTCTAAAGTCTTTGAAATCAATTTAATGAAATCGTCGATATAACTCAATAGTATCCCGTGCATGCCCGGGACCATGGTCAAGATTCTCGGGCTGAATCCGAGACGTGCCGCTAAGCAGTAAACTGGTAACATGTATGGATGAATGATGTCAGCAACATCATTCCGGGGCTGGCCGAGCCCATATAAACTGATCAATATCTGGAGTATCGAATTGTTGAGTTACAAGTCAGGTTTCATTATTGATTTCCCTTACCCCCAAGGTTTTGTGTTCAAGTCAGGTATTGATGATATAAATTTAATGCTAATACAGGATCAAGCAGGTACAGGTATTATCTATGTAGATAACAAGTCACGTCCGTCAAAACAATAAGTCAAGATTGTCGACATTAGTAATAATATCCAAGTAACAAGTCTGGTAGTGTATCGTGAACATGGCATGCAATGTATTTTAACCATAATAGACACCAATTGTAAAACTGTAACCAATATCGAAACACGATAAACATAACTAATATCAGGATGTGTATGTATCTATCTGTAATAACCTCTATACGACCATTACCATGTATATTGCAATCTAGATAACATATTGAACTGGTATTGTAGAATGATAATATTGTAATGATCCGGCATGCAGCTAGATAAATTATTATCGGTACGGATATAGACGGATACTATAAAACGGTAAATCTCTACTACTTGCTGAATATTAAAACGTATGCACTATAATCAAGCATATAAATATCGATATAATTAAAATAGTATCTTGCAAGTTTAGAACTTGCATAATCGAATCTGACGTCGAGATACGTATATCACGTTCCGACGCCGAATAATGTCGCGATGCAAAATCTCGACCTGGATCTCAATATGGTGCTTCGGCCTGGACTACAGCCGAGGTATTGCAGCAGTAGGAAAATGGCGTCGATGCCGTCGGTGGAGACGAGATTGGATTGCAGTCGACGATGGGGTGTTGTGTTCCGGCGAGGTCGACGACGACGAAAGGGGGACGGGGACGAGGGAGGAGCGGCGTGGGTTTAGGGTTCGGCGTGAGTGAAAGGTGAAGAAGGCGAGGATAAAAACGAGGAAAGAGAGAGAAGGTTTTTTAAATTATTTATATTATATATAAAATATATATTATATAGGGAGAGAGAGAAAGAAGGAGACAGAGAGAGAGAGAGAAAGAGACAGAAAGAGATATTAATAATAATAATATTATATATATATATATGCAACTAGAGAGACATGGAGTGTTTTTATTAATAATTGTGTGTGTGTGTGTGTGTATACACAACTAGAGAGATAGGGAGTGTTTATATATATATATATGCAACTAGAGAGATAGGGAGTGTTTTTATTAATAATTATATATATATATATATATATATATATATATATAAGGGAGTGTTATATATATGCAACTAGAGAGATAGGGAGTGTTTTTATTAATAATTATATATATATTTTAGGATTTTACAGATAATATCAGATTGCTCTGAATATTACCCGCATACTTCTAAAAATCTAGTTTTTAAATATGAAGAATATACGTAAGAATTTAAATCATGATGCAATATTCTGTAATTAAAAATATATACCCCCAAATAAAAATCTACGTAAATATACGTAGCGATACAAATACTGGTCTATCTAACTCTTAGGATACGAACATGATATATGGACGCAACCACCTGATATGGGGTACTATGATATTTAAGGCTAGATAAGAAAATATATTATTTGATTTTATATTGTATTATAAAAAGATACGTGGATTCTAAAATATATTATATATGTATATATATTCTAGATTTGCATGGATACACTGTACTGGCAAATATTTGATGTAATCTCGAACCATGTTGGGTTTCAAATATGCGTGTCGGGTCGAATAATAATCATGGCTACTAATTTCATCATTCGGAACCCAATAGCAACAATAGAAAAGAATTTAACCGCAAGATTTGAAATACCCTTAATATATAGTATAAAAGTGCTAGGGTGTTACATTATACCCAATTACAAAAGAATTTCGTCCTCGAAATTCACGGAACAAGAAAAGACAAGAAGACACAGATTTAAGAAAAAAGGTGTGGAAACTTCTGTCGGATCTCGTCTTCACGTTACCCTGTAGATTCTCCGTCCGACCGATTCCCCCATGAAACGAGTACTAGCGAGATAACTTTATTCTTGAGGACCTTTTTCTCTTCGATCTACAATCGCCATTGGTCGCTCTTCATACGTTAAATCTTCTCTTACTGTCAATTCCGAGTGATTTAGAACATGCGTCTCATCTCGAACATACTTACGGAGTTGAGATACATGAAACACGTTATGAACACCAGCCAAGAATGGTGGTAAAGCCAATTGATAAACTACCTCTCCTACACGCTCGATAATATCGAAAAGCTCCACGAATCGAGGACTAAGCTTACCTTGACTACCAAATCGGATCACTCCTCTGGTCGGTGATATCTTCAAGAATACAAGATCACCAACTGCGAACTCCCGATGTCTTTTTTCAGTATCAGCCCAACCTTTCTGCCGATCTTGTACCGCCTTCATATGATTTCGGATCACGTTAATCTTCTTTACCGTTTGCACAATAAGATCCGGTCCAAATAATCTTCTTTCTCCAATATCGTCCCAACAGACAGGCGAGCGACACTTACGACCGTATATGCTTTGAATGGAGCCATCTGTATAGTCGCCTGAAAACTGTTATTATATGAAAACTCCACTGAGTGCAAATGATCCTCCCATGAACCCTTGAAGTCTAATATGCATGCTCTCAACATATCTTTAAGAATTTGGATCGTTCTTCAAACTGGCCATCTGATAGGCTGTGCTAAATTTCAAGCGAGTTCCTAAACTTTCCTGTTGACTCCTACAAAAGTGTAATAGAAATCGAGTATCACGATCCAAAACGAGGCTCACGGGTACTCCATGCAATCTCACAATCTCTTGCATGTACCGCTCTACAAAAACCTCCGTCGACTGACCAACTCGAACTGGTATGAAATGAGCTGCATCATGTTGAGTTCTTTCTGTGTGAACACATACTTTAGACTTTTGTGATCAGTAAATACTTCTACCCTTTCGCCCAATAAATAGTGTCTCCAAATCTTCAGAGCAAAAATCACTGCTGCTAACTCCAAATCATGAGTTGAGTAGTTCTTTTCATGATTTTTCAATTGTCTCGACGCATATGTTATGACTTTCGTATACTGCATTAGAACACATCCCAAGCCTTTCTCAGATGCGTCGCTGTGAATAACCAGCCCCCCGGAACCATCTGACACTATCATAATAGGAGTGGTGGTCAATCTTTACTTCAACGCTTCAAAAGCTGATGCACACTTCTCGGTCCATACGAACGGCACCTCTTTTGTGTTAGGTTGGTCAATGGTCCGACAGGATTCTCGTGCTTGTTTAGAAACTTGACTTGGAATTGCTGCCTCCTCCGTCGCCGGGGAGCTCTCAATCGACGAGGGGCTAGTGCCATGTCCGCTCCCCCTAATGCTATTCGGGCGAAGTTCTCCACAAACCTTCTATAGTATCCGGCAAACCCAAGGAAACTTCTGATCTCCCCTATATTCTTTGGAATTGGCCAATCATGAACAGCTGCAATTTTTCGGGGTCAACGGCAATTCTATCTCCGAATACAACATGACCCAAGAACTTCACTTCTTCAAGCCAATAACTTTTCTTAACTCAACGTCTGTAGTGCGATCCTCAAGTGTTCTTCATGCTCTTCTTTGCTCCTCGGATAGACCAGAATATCATCAATGAATACCACCACGAACTGATCTAGAAATGGTGAAAAGATCCGGTTCATCAAATCCATAAATATCGCCGGTGCGTTAGTAACTCCAAATGGCGCATCACTAAATACTCGTAATACCCATATCGAGTTCGGAACGTCGTCTTGCAAATTTCTTCTGATTTCACCCGAACTTGATGATACCCAGATCACAAGTCTAACTTCGAGAATACTCTCGCGCCACTGAGTTGATCGAATAATTCACCTATGCGAGAGATTGGGTACTTATTCTTAATAGTCACCCGATTTAATTCTCGATAGTCAATGCACATCCTTCGCGTGCCATCCTTTTTCTTGACTAGAAGAACTGGGGCTCCCCATAGTGAACCTACGGATCCAACCCTTCTCCAGTAATTCAGCAACTTGTTTCTTTACCTCTCCCAGTTCCACCGGTGACATCGGATAGAAGCCTTCAAATTGGCGCTGCTATATAAATAAGATTAATCGCGAACTCCACATCTTGTTTAGACGGTAAACTCAAAATTTTCTTGAACACATCTATGAAATCCCGAACTGCTATCAACGCTTCATCTGCAACTTGTTTATGAACTTCTCCCTTAAGTAAACGGTTCCTTTCATCATGAATATGCAAGTTTGTTCTAAGACTTGTGGATTATTAGCCAACCACATTTCCGCTGCGCTATTCTGATAAACTGAGTCGGGTTCTTCAGAACTTTTTCAATCAAACATCTTACATTTGATCGGCCTTGAAGCAGTCTGTATTACTGCAATCATCATATGTTCTCCTGTGTTTCTCCTTATTCTTCGAAACGCGGATGGACTGGTCACTACGGGACAAGAGAAAAGATATAACGCAGTTGTTGGATTTAAGTTCGCGATAATGCATAAATTCGTAAGCAATGAAACCGAGAGAAACAAAGTAGTACAATGAACATAAGTCAAGAAAATGAATCGAAATAGGATTCCAGGTTACCAAAATAGAGTACCGCATTGTAACCATACCACGGTACATAGTTACAATCACATAACTCCATTCAAGTCGCCTAAATTCTACTATCAGAATCGAACGAATAAGAAAGGAGAAACAATAAGGAATCAGGAGGATTCCAAGTTGAGATGCAAAGTCATTTCCATATCGTCAAGATACAAGAGTTAAGAGAAAGATAAGATTCAAGAATTTGAATGACAAGACAATAATATGGCAGGACATGTTCCTAATTCCGGGTTTTCTGGTTAGTGTATTGGGTTCAATACCCAACTACAAAAAGAACCAAACCCGACTAACCCTAAATCTTATGGCTCTGATACCAAACAAACCCTATCACGCCCCGCTTCCCAAAATACGTAAACACGGCACGTAACAGAACCAACCATGCTACCTATGGCTAGGAATAATCCCTCCGTAGTCACATTACGGCTGTCAAGGTGATATCAATGACATTAAAATAAAAATCTAGCTAACACATGTTCATCTGCCACAGTAAATAAAATTAAGAAATGCATATGGCGGAAACGAATCAAGATCCAAATAAAAACAATCTCTGAATCTCGTCCCTTATGGGCTCACATCGATAAAAATAAAACTACGAAAATAAAAGAAACTAAGCATCTCTAAACTAAACGTCTAGCTCCTTATTGCTCGGCTTGCTTTTTAAAATACTGCTGATCTGCCTGCGATAAAGTCAGAAGAACTGGGCCATGCAAAACCCAGATGTCATAATATGAAAATAATAGTAATAAGCAGGATAGGATGCTATTATTAAACATGAGTATAAATAATAAACACATGTATAAAATAATGAGGTACATGTATGTGATATATATCCTAAAGTCTGTGCTTCTAGGTTATCTATTCTATAAGTCTTTGAAATTAATTTAATAGAATCGTCGATATAACTCAATAGTATCCCGTGCGTGCCCGGGACCACGGTCAAGATTCTCAGGCTGAATCCGAGACGTGCCGCTAAGCAGTAAACATGTAACATGTACATATGAATGATGTCAGCAGCATCATTCCGGGGCTGGCCGAGCCCGTATAGACTGATCAGTTTCTGGAGTATCGAACTGTTGAGTTACAAGTCAGGTTTCATTATTGATTTCCCCTTACCCCCAAGGTTTTGTGTTCAAGTCAGGTATTGATGATATAAATCTAATGCCAACACAGGATCAAGCAGGTACAGGTCTTGTCTATGTAGACAACAAGTCATATCCGTCAGGACAACAAGTCAAGATTGTCGGCATTAGTAATAAGATCCAATTAACAAGTCTGGTGGTGCGTCGCGAACATGGTATGTAATGTATTTTAACCAGAATAGACACCAATTGTAAAACTGTAGCTAATATCGAAACATGGTAAGCATAACTAATGCCAGGATGTATATGTATCCATCTGTAATAACCGTTATACGTCCATTACCATGTATATTGCAATCTAGATAACATATTGAACTGGTATTGTAGTATGATAATATTGTGATGATCCGGCATGCAGCTAGATAAACCATTATCGGTACGGATACAGACGAATACTATAAATGGTAAATCACTATTACTTGCTGAATATTAAAACGTATGCACTACAATCAAGCATATAAATATCGATATAATCAAAATAGCATGTTGCAAGTTTAGAACCTGCCTGATCGAATCTTACGTCGAGATACGGATATCACGTTCCGACGCCGAATAACGTCGCGATGCAAAAATCTCGACTTGGATCTCAATATGGTGCTTCGGCCTGGCCTCCAGCCGAGGTATTGCAGCAGTAAGAAAATGGCGGCGATGCCGTCAGTGGAGACGAGATTGGATGGTTGCGGTCGACAATGGGATGTCGGGTTTCGGCGAGGTCGACGGCGACGAGAGGGGGACGGCGACGAGGGAGGAGCGACGTGGGTTTAGGGTTCGACATAAGTGAGAGGTGAAGAAGACGAGGATGAAAACGAGGGAAAAGAAAGAGAGAGAAGGTTTCTAGAATTATTTATATTAAAATATATATAGAGAGAGAGACAGACAGACAGAGACAGAGAGAAGGAGAAAAGGGGGGAGAGAAAGAGAAAGAGACAGAGAGAAAGGGAGATATTAATAATATTAATAATATTATTATATATATAGGGAATGAGAGAGATAGGGAGTGTTTTTATTAATAATTATATATATATATATATATATATATATATATATATATATATTTCGTAGGATTTTACAAATAATACCAGATTGCTTCGAATATTATCCGTATCCTTCTAAAAATCTAGTTTTTAAATATGAAGAATATACGTAAGAATTTAAACAATAATGCAATATCCTGTAATTAAAAACATATACCCCAAATAAAAATCTACGTAAATATACCTAGTGATCCAAATACTAGTCTGTCTAACCCTTAGGATACGAACATGATATATGAGCGCAACCATCTGATATGGGATACAATGACATGCAAGGCTAGATAAGAAAATATATTATTTGATTTTATATTGTATTATAAGAAGATATGTGAATTCTAAAATATATTATATATGTATATATATTCTAGATTTGCATGAATATATTGTACTAGCAAATATTTGATATAATCTTGAACCATGTTGGGTTTCAAACATACGGGTCGGGTCGGATAATAACTAAGGCTACTAATTTCATCATTCGGAACCCAATAGCAACAATAGTAAAAAAAATTACCGCAAAATTTGAAATACCCCAAATATATAGTATAAAAGTGCTAGGGTGTTACAGCAGTTTTTTCTTTAGTCGAGGGGACACGGTCGTATTCCCCTATACAGTGGTCTCGTTATTCTTTCGCGGTCCGGTTTCAGAAGAACTACTTTAAGTTCGTCGACTGCTCGCTCCAACCAACAATCGGCTAAGGCACAACAGATCAATGAGGTAGAGGAGCAGCTCAAGAGAAGGGATGAAGCAGATAAGAAGAGGGCGGAAGATGAAACGGTTTGGAGAGCTCAAATGGAGGCATGGTGGGAACAATTCTCACAACAATATGTTTCGCCTCCTCAATCGTGGTCAGCACAGGGTCGATTACCGCCGCAGCCGGCATATTACCCTCCTCCGACGCAGCGACCGTATTACCCTTTTCCATCACAGGGAATACCGTACTACCCTTATCCTCCGCCTACACAATCACAAGGAGGATACTACCCTCGGCCTCCACCACAAGATCCTTATTATCTTAACCCTCCGCTACAGGAACCGTATAATCCTGATCAGCCGACCCTATAGAGAGGGTTATTAGGTAACTTTTTTTCGCAGGACTTCGACGATGTGAATTGATACTATTCAAGATGAGCTTCTAGCAGCGATGGTAGCGATGGAAGTTAGTGAGGTACGTATAATTATTATTTACAGAAATTTGAGCATACAATTAAACTGTGTTTAGTTTTGATATTTAAAATTCATGTTTTGTATTCTTAGCGTTCTTATAAGTCAACGGCAAAAGGATTATGTTTTGATGATGGAAGTGGCGGGAGTTATTGAGGTACGCATATATATGTGTTAGTATAGCTAACATTGTTTCGAAAATTATGACTTGAGTTCATATATTTATATATTTATTTGTTTCGATTCACAGGGTTGAGTGAGCTGCGATTGTGAGTGATTTGGAGATTTTTTCGTATTGTTGGACATATATATAACATATGTATTGTGTTGTTCGTATTCAAAACAATTTAGTTTATGTATACTTGTTTATTAAGAATTTAGTTCATATGTGTTTGATTGAGTTGATGTATTGGTGGATATATCGTGGAAAATGTTTATATGTTGGTTTATATGTGAATGTGTTCGTATTTGTTGTTGATCTTGTTGGATATATTGTGGATTGTGCATATATATTGATTTGTACGCGAAACGCTATTGTGGCGTAATATATTGTGATTCTTTTGTATTATTGTATTGAATATAGCATTTTTCTGTAATTTTTTTCTGAAAAAATAGGTATTAGCGACGTATTAACTACAGGAACAGTGGCTAATACCTTATCAGCGACCGTTCGCTGATATTAGGAAATAGTTAAATTTGTTGGGATGTCCATGTGTCTTCTTCTTAGTGATCGGAGGAAACAATCCCTGATTCATATATTAGCGATCGTTCTTTATTAGAGACCGTTCATGAACGGTCGTTAATATATGTATCAGCGACCACCCAATCAGCGACCGTGTTTTAGCGACCGTTTAAAATATAAACGGCCACTAATATACATTAGCGACCGTTTATTATTGTTTAGAGACCGTACCATACAGTCTCTAATAGTGACTATATATGGTAATGACATCTCAATAGAACCCATTTTAGGGAAGTTTAAGGCTTGAAAGGGGGGGGGGGGAAGAGCTCTTTTCACCATCCAAGATCTAAACCCTTTGGAAGTTTAACTCCAAATCAATCTTTAAGAGGCCCAACCTCGAGTCCAAGATTCAAATTCTTAAAGGAGTTTAACCCCAAATCCAGAATTTTTAGGAGTTTAACTCCAAATAAAAATCCTTCTTTTTTTAAGAATTTAAGTCCAAAATCTCTTGGAAGTTTAACTCCCGGTCCAGGGGCTAAGTCTCTTTTTCTGCTGGCGCCCAGCGCTTACGAACCGAGCGCGTGACCCGCTGACGTCCAGCACCCACGTACCATCTCACGCGTCCTTAGGACACTCCTCACCCCTCTTTTTTACGCACGCTCTACACTCAAAACGCACCCCCCGTTAGAAAAAATTGAGTTCGCATGACCCCCGATGCATCTGAGATCCCCGTAAACTCTGCGAGACCCTCGATACGTCCAAGACCCCTTCAAAGCACAACACACGCACACCAGCGCATTAAGTTCGCATGACCAGTTTTACCCGTCAATCGGAGGTTCTCTCGCTCCAAAGACGAGGGGTAATTAACGGCAGCTTAGTCCGCGGCTACCGAAAATTCGGATCTTCACAATCAATAAACCCCAGCCTATCTTAAGCAGGGGGAATCTGTATACGCCTGACAAGCGCGCGTATTCCTATCTCAATAGGGTGACGAAAAACACTCTATAATCAGCATCTTCTTCAGTACAAGGTCACCCGAATGCGATGCCTATGGAAAGAACCGTCCAGGATCTTGTCAGTAGCATAGAACACAACTTGAAGGCCAAGGAAGCAAGAGGCAGCAGCAGAGGCCTCAAGGCAGCGGCTGGGGTAATTCGGGTGAGCCCTCTATTTGATCGCTGAAGAATAATTTCCATTCATTACAGTCGAAGAATATGTGTGATGTCATCTCGGTCATAGTATTTGTTGCATAGAACACATCCACCAAATTCTCCATGCATTCCTCCTTTCTTAGCCACTTCATCGTCAATAGCATGTTGTTGAGAAGTCGAGGTGTAAACCACTGTATCATTTTAGTGATAGCCACTTTCCTTGTTGGCAATGTGTCTGGCTACGGTTTGCACCTCTATTTATCAGGTACTGTGCGCATACCTCTCTGACCGAAAATTCACGGTTAGTGCCTCACCTAACTAGACGGCATGTTCCGCCGGATGGGTACGTTGTCTAAATTCTATTCGCCACAAAAGGTGGGAGATTTATCGGTTCTTCCTCATTCCAAAGACCGTTAGGCAATAAAATCCGTCGTGCCACCTCTTCATCTTGCTGCAGGATATCCATTACAATTGTTATCGGATAAGCACATGATGGTTTATCATATATTCACACATCAGTCCAAAGTCGAATGCGCTTCCCATTTACTAGAATTAAGACTTTGCATCTCTTTACAAATTTGTCTCCAAGTTGATGTCGATCATGTTAATCTCCATTGATCTCCTTGTGTCCTATATTTGGCACTAATTATGTCACACCAAATCAAGTTGGCTTTTGATAACAGTTTGACAGCCTGTTTTGATAGTAGAGCTCTGTTTGAATCCTCACTGTTATGCAATCCCAAGCCACCCCAGTCAATAGGTGTGCACGCGACTTTCCGACTCATGTAGCGTATCTTGTGTAATCCACCCAAAAGAAAACCTCTCACCAACTGGTCGATTTTGTTAAGAATGCTGAGGTAAAATCATTGCTCGGAAATAGTATGAAGGAAGCATATGCTTATGACAGACTTAATAAGCATTAGCCTTGCTGGAAATGAATGATTTTTCTGTTTCCATTGCGCTGATCTTTGTTGTAAAATTAGTTATACGCTTCCTTCCTTTTACCAAGGGAATGCCCAAATATTATAAAGCCTTGTCCTTAGCATTGCAACAAAGAACCTGCTTCAGCATGTAATATTCATTTAGTGTCAAGAAATCGATATTAGCGTATGCATTAGTTTTATACCAGTTCACCCTTCTGTCCCGAGGCCTTTGTATGTAGATTCAAGATTTTCTTCCATCGTTGCAATTCGTTAAGTTCAATCTTGCCGAAGAGGGCGACGTCATCTGCAAACATGAGATGGCTAATTCTGAATTTTCCTCGGTTTAGGGTGAAACCTTCCAATTGTCCATTGCTTATGGATTTGTGGATTAGTTCTGACAAAGGATTAGCAAAGGTAATGGACAATAATGGAGATAGAGGATCCCCTCGTCATAACCCATTCATAGGTTTAACAAACTCCGAAACATCGGTTAAACCTGATTCTTATCATTGTGGTCGTAATACGCAAATGGCATCACCTTTGAAGTCTCTAAGAATTATACTACATGCTGTGGTTTTTGTTGCATAGGACTGGGCACCATCCACATTCAGTTTATGTTTACCATCAGGGAGCTTTGTCCAGTGTAAGAATTTGATTAGCTTGATTTTGTGAGATTGATGGACAATAGAAAGATCACCGTCTCTTTAAGGATGTCAGATAATGTCATGATATGCTTTACATGAACTTCAGCTAAGCATCTCAAATCGGAAAGGAATTTAATCTGTATAGCCTCTGCAGAAATATGACAACCTTGAATTTTCATCTCACATCTTGCTTTCCATAAGTTCCATAAAAGTTAGTGGGTTATCCATTTAGCAATGTCTAGCAGAGATTGGAGAGAATACCAGTATTCTATGAAGTATGGACATGGACACGGACCCGGATTCGGACACGGATGCGGGATATGACAAGTTTGTAAAAAGGTGGACATGGGGCCACGGTTATATTATTCATCTATATATTTAATTATATATATATTAAACAAATTATAGTAAACTATAAGAAGAGATGTGTATTAATACAACCTTAAACACATAATAAAATAAAACAAATGTTATATGTTTATCCAAAATCGTATCATTTAAGAGATTAACTCTTTCTAGTAGTGCGTCATGAAAGAGATTTAAATCCTACACCATTTAGAAATGGCATTTACTCTTTTTAGTAATGCGTCATGAAAGCGATTTAACCCTCCGCACTATTTAGAAGTGTAGGGCACGTCCAATATGGACGGACACGGCCCAAGTATGTCCGCAAGCATGTACAGTGGAATGTCCAAGTGTACAATACATGTCGGAGTGTCGGACACGGACATGAGAAGCAAATAAAAGTGTCCGTGCTTCCTAACCAGTATTCATAGCACTCTGAAACTGTGTGCCATGCACAAACATTTGGGTCAAGTTGGATATCAAAGTTTTCTTCCATAGCATGTTAGCAAGTTCACTGTTAAGAAACAAGTGAAAGCAATCTTCTCCGTAAGGATTTACTGAACAAGCACATTTACTCAACAACAAACATATTTACGATGTCCTTTTTTAATTTGCCACACCGCGACTAGATTTCTTTTCTTGCTAAAACCGATTATGGTCTTGCAATTTCTCCTTTTCAATTAAGCTGTCAAGAGATTTCTCTACTGTTAAAAAGACAAATAATTTTCCTTTTTAAACATCAAAATTGCAGGGAGATTGTGAGAGGATACATGAGATTAGTGTGCCTGAGCCTTCTGGCGTATCAGCTGGAGATCGTACTAGCTCTATCAGATATGTTAGGGTGAGTTTCTTATTTATATGAACTCATTGACAAAATAAACGAACAATAGTGTCCTAGAAAACTGCTATTATTTTTGTAGTTTTTTTTAAATTTTTCACACCGCCAGGACTAGGTTATTCTTTTTTCTTTTTTTTTTGGATGAAAAAGCAGGGCTAAACAAGTCTGCCTGGTAGTAAAATTTATCAGAGATCATACAATTTATTACATCTAGACTACAATCCTTATGCTACTCCACAATCTCTA
The DNA here is from genome assembly GCA_030015575.1 of Agapanthus africanus. NCBI lineage: Eukaryota > Viridiplantae > Streptophyta > Magnoliopsida > Asparagales > Amaryllidaceae > Agapanthus > Agapanthus africanus. The sequence goes on along the minus strand of CM057339.1, from coordinate 900,841,699 downwards.
ACAATCAGAGAGAAGATAGAAAAAAGTTTTTTAAAAAATGAAGTAGAAAAGAGAATGAGGGGAAGAATTAAGAAAAGTTTGTACAGGCTTCCAAAAGCTAATACCAGCGTACTCTCATCTCTTTCAAAATTTATGCGGCTTCAGGAAATATAATGTGTTTTTGAGTTTTCCAGCAGCACATGAATCGATATGAATAACAAAACAAATTACATATTGTTCATTGTGCGGCTGGAATTAAGAATGACAAAACAAAATGTTTCAAAACGAAATGGATAGGAGAGCTCAAAAATATTGTAATATTAGGAAATGATTCTTAACTCCAGATATTTGTACAAACATTTTAGGAAATGTTTCAACATAACAAAATGTTGTTACGAAAGAAAATCTTTTATTGATAAACAATCATGCATATGCTATTTAATTTTTTTATAAATCAAAATTGTGATATAAAATCATATACGGTTTAAACTAATCACGATAACCCCCTAAACCCCTCCCCCAACTTTTATTTCGTTACACAAAAACCCTCTATGGTTATTTATTATAAAAGTCGACAAAATTGACCTTTTATTTCCCAAAAAAATGGATTCTCTAAATGCAAATCATACTGATTCTTACTTCATTATTTGATTTTTATGAACTCAATTTAATGTCATGTGTCATAGCAGGTGCAAAAAAAGTGCGTACTATACAAAATTATATTTTTATTCGTATGAAATTGATTAAAGTGTATATCATATTTAGATCGTTTTAAAGCGTGGATCACAAAACTGATTAATTTTAGCTATATTTTTCTTCTAATTGGTTAAAAAAATCATAATTGTTTCAGTATTTATTTCTGGATAGTATATCTATGCTGTTAATGCAAAAAGAAGTGGGGGTCTTAAACTGAAATCCTAATTTGATTAATAGCATTGGTGCTATTATGCCCATCCAATGGCGGCGTTGCCTTGTGAGTACAAGAGAGCCGCGGTCTCCCTCGAATTTTTTTTATGTAAATGGCAACTATTTGATTCACTTGGTCAAGGAAATTAAAGAAAATCAGTTAGGTTGCCACATCATCACCGAACTTAATTAATTTTAGCCCCAGCAGGTTTAAGAAATACTTTAGTAATAATAACTATCCCATGTTATGTTTTCTAAAATGACTACCCATAAATAATAACTGCTCACAATTTTATGATCCTATGCGCACTGCAAGTGCAAAACACTAGTTAACATTTAATTAGGAGATAGAATATAATATCCATAATCATAAAATAGTAATAACAGCAATGACAGGTTCAACATAAAACACCTAGAGTCCAGATGATTCTACCAATGTCATTTTCAATCCACATATAGCCACAGAAAAGACAACAATATTATACTTCATGATATCCCAATCACAACCAAAACTGATGAAAGTGGATTCTTATATAGGTGGCATCACCCAAAATCATCCAACTTATTTTTCCACATTAATCCTTGCTTAATCTACTCGAGAGACAACTAACTAAATCCCTCAAAATCCTCAAATATTAAGGTGGTATGTAAGTACGACCTTTTCCTATATGTCCGATAAAGAGACAGCGAAGATGTAAAACATATAGAAAAAGCATTTTTTTGTACGAAGTCGCATGTTAAGTAAATTTATAAAAAGAAAAAAAAAGTTGTTTTGGGTGATGAAGTATAGCATGCACAAAGTGGTTCCTTATAAACTTCTAATTAGAAGATAAAGTAAAATATGAAAATAATAAAATAATTATATCAGCAATGGCAAGCTAAACATAATACATAAATATTAAAGTCCAATAATTCCACCATAGTCATTTTCAGTCCACATAAGATTACATGTTAAACTATGTGGTTTTTCAAAACCTATCTTTCTCCAAACCCCAACTTAATCAATTATGGCTTGCAATATTAAAAAACAATTGCCTACCACATCAATTAAGTTAACCTTCTCCACTTCATCTATAAAATTGTTATGCTCAAACTTTCATACGATAAAAAGATATCCATGGCGATCATAAGCTCTCCTCTTTATTTTATCATTCCAGGAAAACCCAACAGAGCCCTAAATAGAGTTCCCATGATTCAGAATGGACTTTTACATATCAAAAGGGGTCCAACACTTCGGTATGCAAACAAGGTCAGTTTTGTTTTTCCCCTGCTACGAATTCGGATGTGTTGTGATTTATTCATGTTTTAAAAGATAAACATACTGTTTTATAGCATATATTTCCCTCAGTTAAAAAAAGGAATAAAATCTGAAAGATGCCATTAGCCATAGCTCAAAAGATTTAGGCCACGTCATGTCGATAATATTCTTGGATAGAAACTTGGTGCTAACTATGACAGGGTTGGCATCAAGTCAACAACGATGTGAAAATATGTTCAATTTTGCTCTTGACTCCATTCGAGCCTCATAGATTACATAATTTCACATAGCAAAATCTTCCTCCCTCTGGACTTTATCTCTTCCCAAAAATTTTGAAAGTTACGGAAAGTCCCTTCTTTGTCGGTAATTTTATTGACTAGAAATTAGCACCAAGTATGCCAGTCCTAAAATTTAGTCCTAAAATTTTGCTAAGTATTTTATGACTGCTCATTTTATGAGAAGAGGCTTATGAATCTATGATATAAACCCAACTTTCCTAAATTGTTCTGAATCTGTTCACAGGTGTTCGAATTTGAAGAGCAGGGAATAGTTTGTTACACAGATGAGATGGGGGAAGTTGTCTGTGAGGGGTATGATGAAGGTCCCAGATTCACCCAACCATCCCATAATTTTAATCATCAAAGGTAAGTAACAAAAAAACATAAGAACAAAAAGAAATCCATTAAATTGAAATATTTTCCATTGAATAAAGCTTCACCTGGTTGTTTTTTTCCCTTTTTGCATCGCCTCAGCGATCTCCAACCTCCTAATTTCACAAGACGAAGAAAGCTCGAAATCATCGAAGATGGCGATATTTTAGGTGCGCTACAAGAGCAAAGGAGAAAAATAAGTGAAGCGAGCAAACTAAAGAATCTGTAGCTAAATGTACTTTTTCTTCCACATTTATATAGAACTAGCTCTTTCACTTTGTAAATATTGAAAAAATCTTGAAGGCATCAAAGTATAGAATAAAAGCAGTATTTGCATTATCGTTTTTTGTTCACAGTTTCCTCATCCTTCTCCTGGCATCAAACAAAACTTGTATGCGAAATTCTGATCTTGATATCAATAAGTACTGGTTTATGTACACAAGCTAAAGAATGAACGAATATCTGAACAGCTGAAACTGCATTCACGTGTGCGATGCACTACCTAAACTTGGAATTCTATAAGTTTTCACCTAAAGCATACAAATAAATTAAGCATGAAAGAAGAATGAAACATACCACAAGGGATATTTATGCATATCTTAACCATGCTGATAAGGAATGCAGTCCATATAACTAAAGAACCGCAATTAGAAATTCCTTCACATCTCACAGTAACTTGTAAATGCAACTGCCGACATCCCTGGTTTTAGCGAGAAAAGTAAACAAAACCATATACAGAATAATGACGGTAGCTAGACTAATTGTATTTTGTTATGATAAATTCAGAACAAAAGGTAAGAAGGAATATCATGACTGGGCAAATGCTATAACTTTATAAATTCCTGAACATAATATAAAAATGACAATTAATCTAAGTGGCAGTTTCGTTACCTGTACATACTCTACCTGGTGTCCACACATTGTTCGACTGTTATGTGGACAAAACATAATTAAAACAAATATGTTATAGAATAAATATACACTTCATCAGTCACTTAATATGATTTAAATATCTTAACTAGATTGTTCTTCATCTTCATATTAATATAAAAAATGAAAACTGGCGAGCAATGAAGTCATTGCGATGAAACGTATACACAACTGACCTTATTTTCACTGAACAATAATACAGATATGAAGAGAAGAAGAGGTAAACAAATTAATAAGGTTTCCACAATCACATTAAGAAAAAAAACACAGATAAAGATGATAAATATAATAAGAAATTCTGGTTACAAAATAAGATGTGTTCTATAATATGAGTAGAATCAATTTTATTTTCAGTAAAATATAGACTACCGTAGTGACATGAAAATGATATACAAAATGAGGTATATATGAATAATATGGAAAATTGCTGTGCATCACAATATAACTTGCATTGTTCTTCATATACAACACATAATACACAAATGGAAAAAAGGTATAAACTATAAACTGAGATTGCAATGCACCACATTCAAAAATGAAGGGAACAAAGAAAAAGGAGTAAAATGAAAAACCCTATAAAAATGTGGGCGCTTTCCACTACTTACACCTTTGAATATACAGTGAGAGCGTCTTAAGATTCAATAGAGACATCATTTTGCTTATCTTCAATAGAATCTGGCTGCAAATTTGTTGGAAGTATTGTTGGAGGTGACCATTGATCTGGAACCACAAGAAAATATCCGGCCATTGCTTTTCTAAATCGTTTCTTGTATTGCTTGGGAGAAATCACAGTAGGAGCGACATTTTTTGGCCCGCCCAAAATGCCTGAGGCTTTCACCCACGTTTCGAGATGCTTATCCCAAGTATACTGCCTCATAAAATCGATAATTCCCAGAACGAGTCTGTGTTTTTCTTCGTCAACTCCCGCCAGTAAAGAATAATCCATGACATCAATAGACTGGAGTAGAATTAGAAACATGAACATATTAGGAATCTATTATTGCCTCCCTGTCACCGCACCAAAACTTTGAATTTATGGTGAGGTTAAGGGGTATATTTTTATATTGGAACACTCTTTCGTAGGTTAACCGCCCTTTTGTGGGCCGAAATATGGCTTTTGCACAATGGTATTGTCAACTAAGCAATTTAAATGATGAAAGTTCATGGTATTTATTTGAAAACCTCTAAGTTCAGGTTATCAACTTGTAATATATAAAGTATATGGCATTTATCTAAAAATACTGAAGATTCATGCCTCATGGTATTTAAGTGAAATTTATCCATATATATAATTGATGATAACGAAATCGCCGTATAACTTATTACTAACCGCAAGAAAGGAAGTATCATTCCATACAGCTCTCTCCAAAAGTCGCTTCGCCTTGTTTCCAACAAAAATTGGAGAAGTAGCCTCAAGCAAGTTCTGATCAAGAAGTACCTTGTTGTTACAATCGGTATTGTACCTTGATCTTAAAGACCCTTTCAAGTCATATAGCCTTGTCACATTCTGTTCAAACAAAAGATTCTCCATAACCAAAACATCCATCTTCAACTCTCTACCGCCCTTTAGATGCTTAGAAGTAACCTGCCACACGCCATCAGCAAAGAATAAATTCATATTCAAACTCACATATACATGCACGTAAATAACGTATGTTTCATAATTGAATCTGGCAGATAATCTTTGTATGCTTTGACAAATAGATTAAAACTCTCCTACATAACCTACGGCATACAATTAATGTCTTTATTGTCAAGCAAGTCGATAAAAGCCATCCTAGATGTTAATATTCCCAAATAGACGGGTAGATTATATAGTCGTCTATCAGCTCTCATCTTGTTGAGCTAATCTCTTACTATTCAGTCCACATATGACTAAAATATAAGTATTTGTTTTGTTAGAGAACATTTTAATAGAACGATAAAGCCCATCTCCGTTATTTTCACATAAATATTCTCAACACCCAAATGGCATATAGTCGTTCCAATTCCTTAAAAAAAACATTTAATTTGTTTCCTCCATATGTACCAAAAGCTTCATGCAACCTTCTGCCACAGTATTCAGCAGAAGTCAACACATAAAACAATAATAGTATGGGCTATCAAAGCTATACCACAAACCATATTTAGAATTTAAACAGCACAGTCACATAGAAATACATAGCAAAGTAGTAAAAAATCATAAGCAACAGAAAATTTCATACCTGATAGATGCCCAGAATCTTTGCCAAGCATGTTGGGCTTCCTGTGCCAATCGACTCGGAGAGATATTTAAAATACTCTGGGGCAAATTTGATAAACGATTCTAGTTCTGTTTTCGTAACTTGTTTTATTATAAACCTGTCATCCAAAGATTTTGCAAAGAATACATTGCTCTTGCCACCCTGTGCTCCCCATTTCTTACAACGGCTGAGTGATCTAATATAATCAAGCTCCGATGGACAACAAATTCTCCTCAAAGCATCAAAACGTTTTGCATAGTAACAAATCACAGTATATTTGACTTTCCCAATTGGCCCTTCATCAGAAAAGGAAACCCGAGCATGCATTGCCTTTGTGGATGATAGCGGGTCCAAAACCCTGCTTCCAGATAAAGATAAAATGCCATCTTCACTTGATCCAAAACTTTTAAATGGTTCATAGGTCATCTCATCAGTCGTTTGAGATAGAAGAGAATTGCCCAACTCAGTGAAGGGCAAAGAAAGAGAGGAATCAACATTATCTCTTATTCTTTCCCGCTCGTCTGACATTTGAATGTGATAATCAAGAGAGACAAGTGCATAAGAAATTATACTGGTCGGTTCATCATCATAAATAGGAATCACATAGTCATCTACTCCAATTGGAAGATGCAACCTAGCTCCGCTTTGACGTTCCAACTCCCAAAATAAGTTGACATATATGGGACTATAGTCACTGAGAGAACCAAATCTTGGAGCTATCCCCATATTCTTGTTCATATAACGATATATATGCAAAAAAGGCATTCCTATCCATAGTGAGAAATCCTCAGCACTATCACTAAACTTGGAGAGCAAAGCGGAGGCAAAGGACTGTGTCACTTCGGCACTGCTCCGTTCTTCTGAATCCTCTGAAACCGACATTGCGGTTGTAGCTTCAACTGAAGCTGAATCTGACATGCTTGCATCAGCAAGCACAGGGGCATTTTCTTCACCGGTCCATTTTGCATCAAATGTTTCTGATAAATTTGCCAAACTTGGAAATTGTCCATCAGAGAGTGTCCTACGAGCAACAAGATCGTATTCCAGGGGATCCAATTGGTCGCTTGCACTCGTGCAAGTACAAAGATGGGTATTGCTTTGTTTAACCGGAAAAGAGTCCATGTCTATATCTACCCTTTTTTGTTGGTCGGAGAGTATCTCATGATTAACTGCAGGAATATTCCCCTTGAGAGGCTCATCGTTTATAGATTCTGACAAATGTGCATCAGAACTAGTAACTGCCGACTCTGCTAGCTTCTCCCTCTCTCTTATTAAAAGACTATTACGCATTTCATGAGTAATAGTAATTGACCCAGCAGCAAATATCAAGCGTTGATCCCATAGATATGACTGAAAAAGTAATTGCCTCCTCAACTTATTAATCTCGAGTACATCAATGATTGGTTGTCCCTTCCTTGCTTCCTTCTCCTGTAATTTCTGTAGAGAATCCTGAAAACGCAACAAAAATATCGATCATCGGGGAATGCAAAAAGTTATATTCGTCTAGGCTACTACATAAAGGCAGAGGAAGAAAAGCGACGCCTTACCTCAAATTCTGCCTTCTCCTTTTGTAGCATTCTCTCAAGTTCAAGAATGTGATTTTTTAATTCTGGCACCTTCATATTGCCATTGGCAATGGCATAAGTGGGCCTTCCCTCTGCAATTTGCCGCAAAGCATTTAACACTTCGTTGAATAGAAGTTCAGTCCTGTTAGCCACCTGTTATATTAAAGGAATAATATCAGCAACCCCAGAAAAAGCCAAATCATCTATATATCAGCAGTCGCAATATTATAGTAAAACAGAAGGGAAGGTCTGGCCAAGTTCAGCAGACCTCATTTTCTTCTCTTTCGATCCATTCCTGACGCTCACAATTGAAAACAAGCTTGTGAGGTGGCAGGTAAACAGAGTTGACATTAATTGATGCGTACCGGAAGCAAGCGACTCTTTCTCCAAACCTAATATGTAAGGAACAAAAATATCATCATGTAAGAAAACTGCAATGGCAATCACACATTTTTTATTGGATGGATTGATTTTGTGATGAATCATAAAATATAAGGATCTTTATTTATTTATTATTAATTCTTGAGAATTTCAGTTTTAGCATGTTATGAGTCTTGGTCTCCATATTGATCCAGGTGTCGATATCGATATTATTTTCAAATTTCAATACAAAAATGGTGACTAGAAAAGATAAAAGGATAAGTGAAGAGATACCCATAAAACCGAAGGCAATCTCTATGAAGAGAATGTCCGCAGGTAGCCACCCTGCTTGCAGCAGCATGATTTGAAAAGCTAAGCTCCAAGAATTTACCAAAAGATAAACCCCAAGCAGCATCAGACATCACAACTCTTCGAGTTGCAGGAGGAAACCCATGAATCCGAGGGCAACGTAGACACCGGTGCCACATCCAAATCTTGCCATCCCTCTCGCCAGGCAAACATAGATGCACGTGCCTCCTAACGGAGATCGTTAGACTACCTTGGTGATGAGTATAACAATGGACATGAGCTTCAGGTGGAGTGTCACATGAACGGCACTTGTAATTCTGCCGATAGAGTAACAATCAAATTTTAAAAAATTTATTAATAGTTTAAGGTAGATTATAGTAAAAATAACATGAATTTTCACTTTTTAAAGATAATTATCGTGAAATTTTCAAATTACAAGGAAATATCAAGGGCCTCTTCAGCTTATAAATTATCGATCGTTAGCTATCTTTCCAACACCACTAACTTAGTAGTGGCACAATTGTCACATAAACTATCTGATCCCATTTTTACTCTTTAATTTGCATAGATAATCATTTGCTCCTGTCTTCTTTAATTATTCTCCTATGGTTATTGCCTCTTGTTAAGTGTTATTTTAGCTTGAAAATGTTAGCCCGCTGCCCACAAACTTCAACTTTTAGGTAAAGTGTTTCCTGACATCATATAAGAGCTCCAGGTTTCAAAAGGTCCTGGATTCAAACTTCATCATTCTCAATTTAAAAACATTTATGCTATTTATCTTTACATTGAATGATGTTCATAATATTTATCTCAACAACATGAAAGGTCATGGTATTTAGTATAGTTTACCCTTGTACTTGCAAAGAAAAATATGAGGAACAAAACCCTAACCTCATCAAATAAGTTGTCTCGTAAAAATCTCCCCAGTGGCTTATCAAAGCTGTTGTAATATTTTATGCGAAAGAGATGTGAACGCTCACAGACAGCCCCTTTCCACACCGAACGTGTGGAAAGCGAAACCAGAATGCTCTGATGATCAGGAGGGAATTCTTCCTTTGGCAATGCGTAATCAGTCTTTTGTTCATTTTGTCGTTGCATATCTCTGATCTGAATTTGGCTATCATTAGCCATAGCTCTTCTGTCTAAATCATTTTTCGTAATTGTTTCAACCTCACGTATTTCTCCGAAACAAACTTTATTCTTTCCTCGCATGGCATCAGAAGGCGAGTATAGCTGAGAATGGTTCGAAAATAAGCCAGACAAGGTAGATACATGATCCCTCATCAAAGTTGGAGATTTTTTCACGCCAACAGGAGAGGCAAAATTAGATTTCGTTGTTTCCTTATTTCCAAAATTTGTTGTTGATAGAGGGGGCACATCAATAGTGAGTTGTGGCTTGCGAGCTGAGGCTGTTGAGAAACCAGGAATCGTAGAAATTGATGGGTCGAAACTTGATGGTTTATCTGGCAACGCAACTGTTATTGGCGATTTCAAGGGAAGTTCTGGCAGCGAAGCGCCTTCATCTGCAAGAAATGATGTTTCGAGTGCTAGGTGATAAGCTGCAAAAATTCCATATTGAATAACATGCTTCAACTTCTTCAGGACGTCACCAGCGGCACCTTTGAGCAGAATCTAGAAGTAGAAGAGAATAAGTGACGAGAAATCCACTGCACTTAGTGTAACAAGGCACAGACGACAGACATAATTGCTACAACAAACTGTTCGGATAATTAGATATGGAGCAGGCTATTTTGTCCAAACAAGAAAGGAAAAAGGAAAGGTATGGAGCAGGCTATAGCTGGCCCTGAGTTTGAGGACTGGCTACACAATTCATTGCAAGTATGATATTTCCATGCAAGTATGATGTCATCCATGTAAGCAGAGAAACGGTTATAGAAAATAGATATTTAATTAAAAATCTGCACTAGCATGTCTATAAATAAATTCGATGTCTATAAAATAGAAGAAGTCAAACCATACAGAATCGCTCACATCTTAATAGTCCCTCCTGAATCAACAGGAGAAAACAGTCTATAACACTGACAACTCTGGAAATTCTACTTAATTAAAGTCCAAATTAATCAAGCCACATACACATGCACAAACATTGATTGTACCAGAATGGTGATTTTATACTTAAAAAGAATTCTTTGGCACCCATTTTGTTATCCTTCTCTTTTCTTATTTTTTTCCCTCTTCGTGGTTCCTGCTCAATAAGTGCACCCATCTAAAATGAGCAATGTACATGCAAATCATTGATTCATCTGTAGGGTAAAGTTGTCATCAAAATGTAAATTTAATTATGCAGGTATATGCCGTGCAACCATTAACATGATTTCGCATCCATTTGACCACAGGAAACAAAAACAAAATGTAGATAACAAGCCATGAAAGTTATCGAGGGTTGTAATAACTTACTGTGCAACCTAAGGGCTTTGGGCACCCTTCGAAATACATCAATGTCTTCACCATTTTCCTCCCACCCTGCTGAGCACTGCCATGCTCTTCAAGCAGCTTTTCCACTCGAAACAATTCACAATGGCCAAGCTTTTGAGACGATAAATGATCGATTGAGGGGACAATCTGAGCACCAGTGCAACGGGCTATACGCTCTAATAGCGATCTTTTGATATTTAAGACAAGCGATATGTTTTTAGCAAGGAGACATTCTTGGGCAAAACGAGAGACTGATTTTTCTACCAAAAGTACATGCGGATGGTGAGCATCAATCTTTGCAACTGCCATCTTCAAATGATCCATTTCCTATACAATTACATGAAATGACTATACACAAGTACGCACAGATGAAAGACAAGTACGCACAGATGAAAGCTGCTCATAGCTAACATACCTGTTGCAGCAAAGTATCAAAGCTTGATAGTGAGTTGCTCACTCGCTGGTATTCAAGAGCTCCTCCTAGCAATAAGAAACGAGGTTTTTCTACTTTGGATGTCATTCGACGGTGTGCAACATTCTTCTTACAAACAATTCCTTTTACTACCATGCTGGACATATAGGTCAAACAGAAAATTCTATAATCAATCCATTGCTAAGGTGCTCATGAACAAGATACCATTATTCTGAAACAGAAAGTAAGCTAATAATAAACTTTAATTGCACAGAACGCTATGCACACAACCCCACTGTGGTGAGTCTTCAAATGACTTAGAAGAGGAAAATTGACCCGATCATTGACTAACTCAGGGTTATCATGTGCTAACAAACAGTTGAGAGGCTATAAGTGCTAGTGGGGTGATAATGAGGGGGTGCTACTTGCAATTAACCATAATGAAAAAGAAGCAGATAACTTCAAAACAACAGATCCCATATAAAAAATTAAAATATGTTCTCAAAACCAAATGTTTTGAGGAGTGAAGAATATGCATTTAAAGCTGCTACATAGCTAATTTTTTTGATTATTTTATTTTTGAAAAATGGCCTTAACCTATAGCTAATTACTATTTTCCTTCTTTTTTTAGGAGAGCAATTTCTCGTATATGCTTATTGTTATCTCTTTAAGTTGTAATCTGTAACTTTTCTCATATCATAAATTCAATAAAACGGATTCAATCGTCAAAAAAGAAGATTTGATTGAGTATCGAGGAGCAAAAGAATTTAGTCCGAAATACCAAATTTTGTTAAGGTAAGGCCAATTGACTATCCATTTTTCTTTCTTTCTTTTTAATCCTTTTTTCTTTAATTTTTCAAAAGGGTACCTTTGGCTGCGATGTCCACAAGCTACACATTTGATCTTCACATACCCTCCCGGATCCATCCCTCCACCTTTGCTGGTGTCTGGCTTAAGGAGAGTTGCTGCTTCCCATGACAAACACGTAATTATCTCCAACCAACTTCCCTTGTCACCTTCTTCACCCACCGGCACATTCTCAACCTGTAGAAGCTGAGCTATTAGAGCTCTAAAATGCCCATCCACAACATTTTTCATCGCCTTTTTATGCTCTTCGTTCGTGCGATCTCTGCTCCGGTACTCACCGCTACACGAGCTATTTGATGAGCGGTTATATCCCCATTCTCCCATAGGATCCTCGTCATCATCTTCATCATATATACCGGCTTCCCTTTCATCTTCTTCATCTTCAGGATCAGGAGGAAACCAAAGTATTTCATTATTATCAAAATCGACAGGCTCTGTATCTGCAGCTTTCATGCTATATATCGAAGAAGTATGAGCATCCAAGCTATTTTCGGGTCCAGCTTCATCAGCCATCTTATAGGCATCTAGAGAATCATGGGATTCTGGATTATCGTGCAAATGCAAAGGCGAGTCAATTTCTTTAGGATCATCATTTACTTGAACAGAATAGTTATGAGATAAATGGTAATCCTGGACAGCATGATCTAATTCTTCTGGGCCATAAAGAATATCAGAATGCGAAATATGCTGTGTTTCTGAATCAGAACGCGAAATACCATACTCCTCGTCGTCGTCGTCGCTCCTACCAAAAGCAAACCAAAACTAAGGATTGGATAATAAGAATGATGTTGAAAAAATTAGTAAGAAAGCATGTGAAACTATAAAAGATTAGTGAATGAAATCAATTAAAGTATGTAATGTTTCTTGCCATGAACATAATATACCATTTTTAGTTCTCTTTACACCTGAGTACTGTTGTTTATGTCTTGTGCTTTTATTGCCTTCTCCAGACGAAGATAAAGAATAATTATAGCATTAGGAAGCAAGTCGGAGGACACAACTTAAAACATTAATTCCATCATGGTGGTTTGCTATGGTGTATACCCTTCCATCATAATAATTGTATCTGTGTTTATTCATCCTTTTGAACAGAACTAAATTCTTCATTATCTATGAGCTCCAAGTCCGACTCAAACAGTAGTTTCTTTGTCCCGGAGGAAGCCAACAATTATCAGCAACCGACATTGACTTACATACACTATTGTAATCTCTCTTTTTACGGTCTCTCAGCTCTTTCCTTGAATGTGGATCCAAGTTGTTTCTTGCCTTACTAGGTTGGACATGCTAGGGAATACCTAAATGATATTGAAGAAGACAATTATGGGTAGATGATTCTTAGAAATATATCAAAAACCTAAGTATATCGCAAATCAAAATGATGGCGACAACTAAAAGCATGCATATAATTAGTAAACGCTTTTGTTTTCTGTATATATAGCATGACAGGTGATAATGACGCCAGTGATTCATGAAACGAAAGAAAAGGCAAAGATAAATTTACCTGTTCACATGGAAATTAAATTGGTTTGGAGATGAATCTCCAACATCCAGCATGGAATCTGTTTTCCTCCGTAACATCTCATGATTATCAGAAACCGAACCAGTTTTCACAGAAGGGGTAAGACTGGTATTAGAACCATATGGAGCGTGTTGATGCGGTCCATTAGAGTACGACAAAGAACAAGGAGTCAAGCTACTACTATTAGCCGTTGTACAAGACTTTGTGCTTTCCAAACTCAATGCCGAAAGTGAAGGACTAAGTGCTTCACTAGAGGTCCGAATCCCATTTCTCACAGCCAGCATGTCTTGTTCCCATTGCTTGAAACAAAAATTGCAAACCCTGATCCTTTCCGCTTCCTCTCGAAAATTCTTAGGTTCATAAGGCAAAATGGGTACCGAATTCGTAGTGCATTTTCCGCAAAAAACACGCCCACAGAGACGACAATGGTGTCTACGGTTAAAGATCGTGAATTGGGAATCGCATTCATAGCAAACTCTACAGCTGTGATCCGGCATCCAAAAATCCCTCGAGACATTGGCAGGCTCAGTTCGCCGAGGGATCCATGACTTCACCATGCCTACAATCTCGGAAAACGCCTTGTCGGAGGTATCCATGAATGATGGACTAAATCTTCGACCTCGCTCATTATGAATTCTTCATCTTCTACTATGAAACCACATACCCAATCCCCTATTTTACCTCCCTCGATCCAAGACCTTACTTTTCTGCACTTTTTGCAAATTCCAAGAAATAAATGAGCCCAAAATTCTCCCCAAAATTGCTTCACTTCAAGCAACCAATCCAAGCATCTCACATCAATGTCTCCTCAAAAACCAACCAAAAATCATCGAAATTATCCACAAACCCCTTCAAAATGCTCATTCAAAGTAAAAAACCAAGCAATGCCCAATAATTCAATCGATCTGGATAAATGATCCCAGGCAAAAAAAAGTTAACCTTTGACCATGGCAATCAATTCCAACATCCAAAAAGTGAAGAAAAAGCGAGGCAGAGATAAAACCAGCACCTTTAATGACCCTCATTTTGATCCTGAAGCAAATGAGATGAGCATAAGATCGATTTCAGGTAGAAATTACGGTGATCGATTCGAAATCTTTTGGCTTCCCCTTGAAGTTTCTCTTTCTTCGTTCCTGGTTTCTCGCTCAAATTTTTTTTCTCTCTCTCTAACTTTTTTAGTTTTTTTTCCCTTGAGTGGAGGGGAAATGGCGCTCAAAAAAGCAGGAAAGCCGATCAAGACAATTGCAAGTTCAGTTATTCAAGGTCCCCTGATAACAAGATCCCACGCGTTTTTGGACACAATCACTGGTGCGTGGGACCCACCCTTAATTTTTCCAAACCAGTAACTACATTTTCTTATTGAAAAATGTTGCTCTATGTCTTCTTATAGCTTCATAATGTTAACAAAAGTTATAAAAGGATTAGCATATAACCAGGGACGCTAAATAGTTACCAACGACTGCTGCCAATTACCGATTACTGGTAAAATTTAGGATCGGAGTCTCACCTCTTGTTTATAAGACCCCTCATGTTTATCTTTTTTTGGTTGTGACCATCAAGCGAATTATCAACTGTAGGTCGCACCCACATAAACATTTTAATTTAACTAGACATTTTTGAATTATTCTCCTTTTCTTTAATGATTCCATAATCGTTTTCCCCAAAAACTTACCGGCCAGGCTTTGCTTTATCTTCATCTTTCACTTTGTTGACTTTTCAAACAACACTTTATAGTATCTTTTGTCAAACCTTAATTAACCATAATCTTTTTCAACTTAATCTACAGAACACCAAGTTGAAAGAAACTGACAAAAGGTTTGATTATAAATTATTTTGTAAACGAATAGAAGCTGTCGAAGATTAAAATATGTACACGTCCTATGATACAAACCGAAAATCTATATATATAAAAAAATAAATAAACATAAATTCTCTGTGGTTTTGCATGATACAAGCCAACAAATATAAAGAACCACACAAGGACCTTATAATATTCTATACATGTGATGCCAACTCTCAATATAAAGCTTTGCTATCTCCATCACTTGCTATCAACTCCCAAGTCATAATAATTCTACATAAGATACCGATCAATGAGCAATTTATTACAAACAATGTCATCGCATTATTTTAGCAAATCACTTGACATAGAGCAAATCACTTGACATAGCATCGTCTCGAAAACTTGTATGTGACTGTATACTTCGAATGGATACAGAGACACTGATATGACTTCAAAAGTCATCTTTCTTCATCCAATGACCCGCATGCATCCCTCCACACAAACAGAAGTAATTAGAAACACAAGAAAAATTTTATGAAACCAACAGGCGCAAAACATTAAAAAGCACAACAGGTAAAAATATACAGCATATAAAACAAAAGTGGCTGAATTACACTAAACTACCCTTGACTATGGTTGTTTTTCACTAAAATACCTTTAAAATATTTTAATACAGTAAGCTGCTTTTAAATGCTACAAACTTACAGTATTTTAAGTGGGAAAACCCCTTAAAATCGTAATTTAAAGCAGCTTACTGTAACAAAAGGTTTAAGGTAGTTTACTGAAAATAGTGATAGTTAAAGGTGGTGTAGTCGAATCTAGCCAAACCTTAAACACTACCCACAGTACTGGCGGTATTTAGTAAAGTGCTTCCTCTGTAAGTTGTAACTTCAGAAACACCTCCAAGATCAGGTTCTGGTGCTTTAACTTCCTTTGAAGTGGAAAGAAGATGTGAAGCTCCCTTCCACTGAGTTGAGGCAATCCTCGCATCTCGAAAAGCTGGTAAGCATTTCTCCTTCACGAATTTGATGCATGGCTCTTTCGATGCTTTGAGGCATGCGGCTATCTCTCTCTCTTCACACTTTTCCCTATCGGCATAATCAACCATTGATGCTCCAAAGAGGCTCCTCCACCATGGGGGCTTGCATTTGTTTGAGGCGTTGACAGAACAGCCAACACGTGCTCCAGCCTTTGATATAGATACCCATCACTATGCATTCAAATGATAAATAGTAAAATGACTCTTTGTTTTATTACATTGAGTTGAGAACAAGCGAAATAAAGTGGTAATTACCAATCTACAGAGATTCGGCATTTATCTAACAAATGGATACCCCAAAAAAAATTTGAACCATTGAATTATTATTAGCATGACAGATCAACATAGAGCATATTTACTCTAGGATTTAAGTTTCCCCTCAATTTCGTTTCAGAGATGGCATTCCATCAATAATATTCGATAATGAACCATTTATGTTGTACATAAAGCTGCCTGGGCAGATAGTGCTGATATGCATCCAACACCTTATACAAATGCTTTTCATTTATTAGAATGTATAAGGAGTCAAAACTGCTTTAAAACTACGTATTCATACAGGTAAGCAAAATTTCTTTTCTACTGATTTAATCCGAACCACAGAATTCTAGTCTGGCTCGATAGTATAGGGTATGAGATATGCATAACAAAATTATTCATTTATCCTTGCATCGGGTTGCCAATAACAAGGTTTGACACTCCAAGAACTCCATGAAAAAGAATGACGCGGTTAGTTAGGAAAGAAAAATGGTAATGGTAGGCACATTTCTGAACTCGAAAATTAAGACGGGTCAATATACAATGTAGGCATTTAAGAGTAGGTGATTGTGGAGCACTGTCAATCCCAGCTACAAAACTCAGTAGCAGAGAGCTGGTTTTTGCACTTCCTTTTCAATATATGCAGCTGCTTAACTTACTGCCTGGCAATACAACACCCAGCCAGCTCGGCCAGCTGCACGGGGGGAAACCCTTTTTGAACTTTCATGACTGAAAATACTGAAGTTGGTAATCACCAACACCAAATCCCGATGAAGATGTCTGTTTAAAGACTTCCAACATTCCAAACCAACGATGCAACAATTAATTTATTGATAAAAGAAGATAACATGATCCTGTCCAATAATCTTTTCCTATCGACCACCAAATGAAACACGTATAGATCCCAGTATGTACACCAAGTTTGGGTGGTGGATAAGGGACTTATAATATCTTCAGTAAAATACATGCAGAACAACAAATGATTAAAATAGAAAAATATAATGGATATCCTACTTTAACACAATGTAAAGTACGAATGATAAAATCGATATCCTACTCTATCAGAAAGCAAGCCATGCATGATATAATGGATAGCCCACTGATGCAAATTAATTAAACCCATAACACAGGCTTGTATGTGTAGACACTAGTTATAAACTCAAGAATCTAGTTGATGAGCAATACGGATTTTTGAGATCACTGATTGTGGAGAGCTGTCAATCCCAGATACAAAACTCGGTAGCTGAGAGCTGGTTTTCTGCACTTCCTTTTCTATGTATGCAGCTGCTTAACTAACTGCCTGGCAGTTCTACGGCCGGCCAGCTCGGCCAACTGCAGGGGTAAAAAAAAGTACCCTTTATGGAATTTCAGCACTCAAAACCCAAATTAAAACAGTTTGGTTAAAGAACTCCGGCATACAAAACCAATTAATTCCAACACCAAATTCAAATGTAGATGGTGTCACGAAACGATATTTCACCAACTAGATGATCTTTTTACTGGCCAGGCTGAATTAGTTCTCCAGGAACCAAATTGCTTCTCTTAATGCTTCTTCTAATTATTTCCCTTATCAAATTCATCCTTAGCTTCATCTACAAAAAGTAACGCATCGAAATGACAATTTAAATGTAAGATAATCTGCTCGCTCCTTCATACTTAATTGCTCATAACAAAATACAGCAAAGATTAGATTTTTTTTTCCTATTATAGTCACAATAATTTCTATATCTTGATTGTTTTCCTCAGCCAAAAAGTGGTTTTCGTATAATTTCAAGGCATTTTAAATCCATTGTTGGCCCCAGTCTTGTTTGAAAAACTACAAGATTACAGAAATTACAGAAGCAGCAAAGGTCTTAGGGTTTTCAAATTAGAAATGGATCGATTGATACCAGGCATTGATCTATGAGCTTGGCTTGAGTCGACTCAAACGCTGATCTCCAGCCGGCCTCGTCGATGAAGGCGAGGACGAAAGTTCCCGCCTTTGGATCGTCGGATGCAGAGGCAGGGATAGGGACGCGCAAAAGAGGGATCGGGGGATCGAAGGGGACGATGGTTGACGAGGCTGAGAAATCGTCGAGATCGCTGGCAGTGCTGTTTCCCCAGATCGCCATTGAGATTCGATTCCCTTTCTTCTTCTTTAGTTTAAACTAGGGTTTTTGGGCTGAGTTCTAGGGTTTGTGTTTCTGGACTCGTCAATTTAGTTGGCAGCTGTGGGTGAGTCGGGTTTGTACCCGAACAGAGCCATAACTCTAGTTTTCAAGGCCTTGAAATTTAAGTTTGATAATGGATTATTTAGTTTTAGACTGATCTAAACTCCAATATGAAACGTTTCAAATTTTATTTTTTTTTGCTAAATTGCACGTAAATACCCGGCCTTCACCAATTTTATGGATAAATGCTTGCATATAAACTCCTATCTTTGACCCAAACAATTTTTTTAAATGAAAAGTACAGCAATGGATAGATAACCGTCATGCTGCCTTCATATATCGTACGTAGTTAGTTAAGTGTAAACGAAGTAAAAAATTAGGTATTTATCTGCTGCCCGCAGAAGCTTGGGAATTTATCTGTCAAAACAGTGAAATTTTGGGTATTTACGTACAATTTAACATGTTTTCTCATAGCGTATAAAAGAAGATTGGGATGGATCTCAGATAACTCTGATTATCTCGGGTTTACGGTTATTAAATCGGATTATCTACTCATAAATGCAAGCCACATAGGTTAAGGACTTGGTTTTTTTATTTGTTTATTTAGATTTTGGTGTTAAGTATGTGTAACTCTGCAATGCTCGGTTTGTCCTGCTCGACTCCAAAGCCGCACATGCTGTGCTAAAAAACTATGCTCTATCCGTTTGGCACTTCCGCTCCTGGAGCTTGTGTGGGTTTGAACTCCAAGAGGGTAAGCGGACAAATTAACACTTTGGGGACAAAATTCATGGTCCCCTGGATGCGTGTGCAGTATGCTTGTATGTGTTGTATGCGTAGGTGTGGTGTGTGGATAGGTGAGACTTACAAACAATTTAAAAAAATCTATGTTATGTTCGTATTGTTCCACGTGCGTGCGTGTGTAACCCGTCTAGCAATGAAAGGGTTCCGCATGTATTAATTCCTATTCTCTCTAAAATCTATCCAGTTTTGCAAGCACATGCTTTCTAAAATAATTTGTTCAGCAAACTTTTATATAAATCAATATGCAGACATGTAAAGTAATAAATAATTTGTTCAGCAACCTTTTATATAAATCAATATGCCGGCTTGTAAAGCAATAAATAATTTGTTCAAACAAGCTTTTATATAAATCAATATGTTGGCATGTAAAGCAATACAGGTCTCATGTTTGTCATCCATAAAAAGCCGTTTATGGAGAATCAAGCCCGGTTTAATTACCGACCCTCCT
The DNA here is from genome assembly GCA_030015575.1 of Agapanthus africanus. Classification (NCBI taxonomy): domain Eukaryota; kingdom Viridiplantae; phylum Streptophyta; class Magnoliopsida; order Asparagales; family Amaryllidaceae; genus Agapanthus; species Agapanthus africanus. Next base: position 900,821,810 of record CM057339.1, on the reverse strand, counting down.
GCTACGAGTTCCATCGAAGGCAATGGATCTGGATTATTAGGAAATCAACCATATTACGGGTAACGAGAATGCTATGCACGAGTGGAAGAAGGTTAGGATTCAGTATTTGGAAGGAGAAAAAACGGTTTGTTATGGTTGAAATGACTTGTTCGCGTTCTCTTAGTGACAACGTATCTCTTTATCATTTATTATGACTTATAAGCCGTTGAGCAGAAAATGGGTCTGCTATCCTGCACCCCTTTCAAGTTCATTTTGCATCCATAAAAGTTGGAATACGTAATGCAATACGAGAAGACTATATGCTTGTTGAATCACCAATAGAACCTTACATGGATCTCAAGACGGTGACCAGAAGCGTTGGCTAAAAGCCCAAACAATGAATTTATCAGTACCTCACTTGAAGAGGTTTCTTGGAATATAAACTTTGCTCATACAATGGAACCGATTTTGTTTTGCGGAAACATGCGGGCATTCGCAACTCAGAGCTCTTGAGTCTTTTTCTAAACCAAAATCCATCCCGGCTAAAGGTTGGAAAGTCCATATTTGTTTCGCTTCATGTAATGATATAAATTTCCAGTTTCTCGATGATGGTACATAAAGACCTCCTCATGCCACAACCGTGAAGCTAAATGTTGATAGGAGCATTAAGTTAGGGATCAAAGACACGGGACGATTGCTTAAGAATTGCACGAGATCTTAAATGATGTGATTTATGTTTAATATTGGATGAATCTTTGTCTTATAATAAATTTAGATTATTTACATTGGATTGAAGTGAAGACGGAGGAAGATTTCCGTTATTTTGGTTGTGAATTCTGATTACCGTATATAGGATATTTTTAACGAAAGCAAGCATTCAGAAGACACCTGGCTCGTCAGTGCTGAGATGAGCGAGAACCATAGGAGGCTTTAATTTTCTTTTTTAGGACTGCCGTCCTTATGGTAAAGATATTTATAATATCGGCTAAAAAAATTAAAAAAATAAAGCAATAAACACGTCATTTTGTTCTCTTTCTCTCTCTAGCCTCTTTCGCCCTCCCTCCGCCTCTCTCTCTATCTTCAATTCGTCCCTTTTAATCCATCATCAAATCACTAAAACAATGTGGAGAAGAACCGCATCTTTTGTTCTCGACAAACGCTTAGAACAGCACCCCAATCATAATAATCCTTCACCCATCGATCACATTCACAACCCCTCGTCCATGAACCTCTCCCAAAACCCTAACCCTACCGCCACCATCTCCGCCTACTACCAGACGCGCTCCGAGCACCATGCCGTCGTCACCAGCGATTGGCTCGCCCAGTCCTCCGCCGCCGCGGCGGCCAACTCCCCTCCTCCACCGCCGGCGGACTCCTCCGGCGGCGGGAAGCCCTTCAGCGTCATCGACGAGTTCAATTTCTGGCGGAAGAAGCCTGATCTGGCCGAGGCAGTCGCTGCGATCATGGCGCTGGCTGCGGTGATCCGGTCGAGCGAGGCCACGACGATGATGGAGCTCGAGATCGAGCTCAAGAAGGCGTCTGATACTCTCAAGGTTGATTCCTTTGTATTGGATTACGTTTCTGTCTTAGTATAAGAAGGCAATATGAGCTCCTTGATCAAATTAGAGTTTAGGGTTTTTATTGAGCAGGTTACCTGATTACTTGCGATGGCCGCTTTTGATTGTTTTGGTTATCTAATGTTTTTTTATGCTCGCAATTTGGAATTTGCGGCTCTTCATTTAGGCTCAGGATGGGTTAGGAGCCTAGGGTAAGCAGGATAGACTAGAGTTTGCATATCATATAACCCCTCTTATGAAATTACTTTGTATGTTATTCAGCATTGGAGTCATCCTAATTTCAAAGAGGTTGTCCGAACTCAAAATTAAAGTCAAACAGGGTAAAGGTAGGATTTTGAAGGTAAATTTAGATAAGCCTACAAGACTATGATTATTCTAATTCAACTATGTGTTGCGGTGTTAGGCTAGGTATGCACCTTATTATTTGAGCTGGACATAGGTGTTATTGGTTGGATATTAGGTCCGTCTTATATAAACCTCTTACGTTAAAGCGTCGCCCCATAATATTCTTGCTTGTGGAACAAAAAAACTTGAAGACTAAATATTTGACAAAAAATTCACCAAGAATCTTAATTAAAGTCCACTATAGCAGTTGGAAACATGTTGTTTGCCACGTTTTGGTTGGTGATTTCTACAAAATGGCTTCATGACTATAATATTATAATTCACAGTGCAGCAACAAGGTGGGAGCAGAAGAAGAGATGTAGCAAAGTTGCATACGCCATATTTTATATAAACCATTCTTTTACATACAATTCATATAAGCGATAACCCATTTATTTTTTATTAATGTTTTTAACATTTTAATGTCAATCGAGCACCCGAGTCTGAACAAATTCGAACAACTAAAATTTCAGCAGTTTTATCCAGAGAATGCGACAAAAGGATACAAATTCCGAGTACTTTAAAAAAGAATGAAAAGAGAAAATCCCTGATAATGGCGTTGAAATGAGACATATATTTTGGGGATTTTGTGTCCTTTATTTCTTGAGAAAAATCAACAAAGAAAACTCTATGAATAACCTTCGAAAAGTTGTGACCCCACGTCGAAAAGGAATTGGTTGCATCCCTTAATTTAAATAATTTAAACGATAATAGTCAATGAGTTTTAAACCTTTAAAGGGCTCCGTAGGCCTACAAGTAGCAATTCATTTAAGCCTAGAAATTGAAGTAATGAAATTAACCCAACAACTTTTAACAACAGATGTATAATTTGATGAAATATTGGTAGGCTTTTATAGGCTATAAAAAAGAATTGATTTTGAACATTTTCCTTAATCCGATTAAATATAAATCCAATCGCCAAACTTCCAGCACGAAACAAAATAAATAACTTCAAAATATTTGTAAAAAAATATAGATCGAATTGATATAATCGAATATCATTAACTCATAGCTTACTTAGTTTGATATAAGTCGTGCACCCAATTAATCCATCGTAGCAAGTTAGAGAACAACAATATGATTTTACGACCGAGTTTGCAAACATTTAAATCTTAATGTGAATATTAATTTGATTTTTCTCTATCCGTCCCAAGTGTGCAATCGGCAAGCCAATGAATGCAAAGGCCAATTAGAGATTGGGGTATAGGCACTCAAAATAATAATCCACCGATTAAGTAGCTCTACTATTATAAAATTAACAGCCTAGAATAAAACGGTTCATGTGTCTTTTTTTTCATTTTTCTCAAAGAACAAATTCAAGAAAATAGGATTTTTTTTCCACCCTTCAAAGGATACACGTGCATCGCACGTGCAAAACCCTTGTTAAATTAAATGATATTATCAGCTAAGGATCGACAATTCACAAAAGATTTTGACAAAATGTTTTAATTTCACTATCGAGCCAACATCAAGGCTTTCTTAATCGATCTTCTTTATGACTACATTATTTGTTCTTTTCCCTTTACAACCGAGAATTCTGATTAGGAGGCAGTAGATACGAAAGAGGATATAGATGTTACTTTTTTATTCATTAAAAGGACAATGAAGCCATCCTACATAATGTTACAACATGGATATATTTTATAAATATTATAAATATAAAGGAGGATATATATAGATTTAAAGCTCTGTATTAAGGAGCCTTTTTTAATTAAGTTGGCATATCTCTAATACATCACCATTTCACAACCTTTATATTTACTTCATATATCATCAACACACACATATATCTGTATATGTACTGTATTGGTTTCTTTTGATGCTTGTTATGAAGTAGGCCAAATATGCCGGTCAAAGCTTACGTAATGTTTGATGCATGTCAATACTATTTACTTTAGATGTCCTCTATTGTAAATATCTCCAAGTCCATTCCCTACTCTCATAACGTAGAAGATTAAAAGATAAAATTTTCCTATTAAAAAACATTTCCCTACTTTTTCCAATTTTCTCATAATTAGGGTACGTAAATGTCACGACCCGAAAGAGCACGTGACTGGCCCTTGAACCATATGAAGTCTATAGGACTCCATCTGATCCAAGTAAGCCAAAAGCCCAGAAATCTAAAACCATTTTTGAGAATAAGTAAAGAAAACTGGTTTAAAGAAGTGAAGAAAAACATGTTTGAAATCAAGGTTTTTAAATAACTAAGCCGAATGTGCATTTGAAAACCCTACAGTCTTTTCTAAAATTTTCGGCAGAGTTTCTCTTGTAAAACTGGCCCCGAATGGGGTACAACATGAATAACAATATATAAAATGATAAAGGCATCCCCAAGCGGGAGCTAGCTCTTCGTCAATCGACGGTCACAACCACACGATGATATGATAATATACAACGCCAAGTGGCGAGGATCAAAATCAAGGAAAGCTCAAAAAGCAGCAAGAAAACCGCAATACTACTAAGCGCGACTCTAAGGTCGAATAATACCACACTGTCTCTAAGTCTGAAAGAATATACAAGTTTTTGGTTGATGGACAATTTCTAGATACAATGAAATACATGAATAAAATGGTGATTCTTGATGCGAAAGAATCCACCTACCAAAGCAAATCACCCGCAAGAAGGTAGTGTGCCAGAAATGCCGCAATGAAACCTGTACGGCAGAACCTGCAAGGACTGTGGCACAACGGGGGTGAGTTGCCAACTCGTGAATAGAAATATCTACAAGCAGAAACCGAATGCAAGACATAAACCTAAGCCAACGATCAGTAATACAATCCACAAGAGTGCATCTGAGTGTAATAAGGTGGCAAGGTAACATCTAATCATGTATGTAGTGCCAGGTACTCAGGTAATAACATGTCATCAGTGTAAGGTATGCCTGCATGAGGTAAGTATGATGAAATATCAATGATATCAATACACATATATTAGCGTCCCATACCACTAATATTGGTGTAAGGGTATATATAACAGCGCCCTCATACCCTGTTATATATACAAATGAAGTATGACAAGTGTAAATCCAGTCTGTATATGATCCATGTCTGTATATATGTGGAACCCGTCCACCTGTCACCCACTGACAGTAAGCATCATGTATGCAAGTATGAGGATATAAACAATATCATGGAAAACATCATGAAACCCGTGCCAAGCATCGACACGTAAATCCTCATCCATATGGGGCTCCGTCTGCGGTATCGGCCCTCGGCCCCGGCAGCACGAGTCAACCCATGTCCATCTCTGGGCTCCGTCTGCGGTAGCGGCCCGTCGGCCCCCGGCAGTACGCCCATCTCTCGGCTCCAGGCGGTATCCCCCGGATATCCGCCGAGCTCAAATACAATCACCGGTAGGTACTCGCCCGCCTCCAGGCTCAATCGGCATAACCCATCGATCATCTCGCCGAGGGGAACCATACCGGGCCCACCACGAACCCGCAAACGGATCATCACTCCTCGAATCGGGTTTCAAGCACACGTCTCAGCACCGAGAAAACGCGTGGTGGACGCACCCAAATATCATATCACGAGGTACCGGGTTTTCATAAAAGAACATCTTTTCTTAAATAATCCCACGGTCCTCAAAATCAGAAATCACATGAAAATCCACATCAAGAAGTAAATCCAATGCAATGTGCTATGCAATCAATCCATGATGTATGCGACATGTAAAGAGAGATATCATATCGGAAATCATGCAACATGGAATAGTAATGTACATATGTCGGGAGGAACCGCTCCTTTAGAATGAATCAGTTTAAAGAATATCTTGCGATCCTCAATCTCAATCAAGTCAGAATCATCTATGTTTGTGTACAGGTACATGTGTACAATATGCCAAGCAGTAATCATATCATGAATGCAACAGTACTACAGTGTAGTGGCATGGCAATTATCGATGATGAAGTGTGTGAGCCGGCAAATAGTGTACGTGAAACATACGCATCATCGATAATGGTGCTGGTGTCCTAACAGCATGATAATAATATAACAATGAACATATGCCAGCAATGAGAATAGCAGGAAAATGCAGATATCTAGTAGTCAACACCACAGTGAAGTATCTACTATGCAAACTACATCTAAGTATCCGGTCAATCAGGAGGGGTAGGTGTGGAAACCACTTAAATCTGAGTCGATACATGTATAAAAGTATATAGTCGGTGATCTCGCCTCAATGTCATATCATAAGATATCCTCGAGTTATGAGTGCGGATCTATCATCAATATCGGCTCGTACGGTAAATCATCGTACGGCATCCCCATAGCTGGGTAGGAGTCGGTATCTCACTGTCTCATCACATAACAGATATCACCATCGTCAGATCATATAGTCTGGAGTACTACTCTATGTCTAGTACAAAACGGTAACCTCAGTAAGTATGCATGCGGGGGTAAACACATATCCCAAGCCCGCAAGAATCACAAGTCATATCCCACATATGAATCGTATAAAATCACCGATCCCAGGGCACCCAGCCCACATCATCGACTCATCTCCAAAGTCATCACATATCATCAATCACAGTGCAAGTACAAGTGATAAGCAAGGGTGTGTGTGTAGGTGTAATTCTACCCTAGGGTTCGCGACTATGAACTACACTAGTCACTTCTAACCCTACATTATCCACAATACACCTAATATCACAATAAACTACATAGTAATCTATCTACGGACTGCGGGGGTGCTATACGCCATCCACCCGACTTCCCCCTGTAGATATAATCTACTCGCCTTGCATCACCAATTGCGGACGTCACCACGTATTTGCTTGTCGTCCCGAAGTCTTCATGGGTACCTACACATCAAAATATCGTATATGCGCATTAAAACCAAATCCAATCTAAAACGGCGCACGAAATCCAAAACGATACGATAAGGGGCCTATAGGTGAGAACCTATGGCACGCCTTCAAAACCATCAATAAATCCTCTACATCGTCGTATAAACGACAATTAGTCGAGGCAAAACACATTCCACCATTTCAGAATCAAAAATACGGAATACGGAAACACGAATCCAAAATAGCAACTTAGGATATATGTCCCAGATTTCACCCTAGATAGAATCTGTCAAAACTAGAAGTACCCTGGGTCAACACTAGAGGAACAGGGGCTGTGCACAGAAAACGAGGAGAATAGCTAAGTATGCTAAGTCAAAGTCCACCTCTCTCTCTCACCTACCCTCATCATTATATTTTCCTTTCTTTTCCTTTTCTTTTAAAATCCAAACCTTCTCACATCAATAGTAATCCCAAAAGAAAACCATGGCTAGAAAAATGCACAAGTGTAGAAAAAGTGATATGTGCAAGTTTTGCACAAAATTGCCAAAAAAAAACCCGATTAGCGATTTTAATCGCGATTAGCACTAAATTATTGTCAAACTAATCACAAAAACTTAAAAATGCCATAATCCACTAATTTACCCTATTTTAGAATTTTCCATAATTTTTCATAATTTTTTCTAACATTTTTCCTATTTATTTGCATTTAATATTAAAATAATCAATAAAATAATATTAAATTATAAAAATTCCCAAAATTAATATTTTATATTTTTGAAAATGTTACAATCTACCCCCCTTAAAGAAATTCGGTCCCCGAATTTTAAATTTAAACCCCCAGATACAAAAACATCTCAGTAATAAACCAAAGTCGTCGGGGCTCCGAAATCATCAACACATAGAACGTCACAGCGCAATGCATGCGCAAGGGTACTGAGCAGATAACTCGAAAACAAAACTCCGTCAAGCATCCCGCAATCATCGGAGTCAATGTAAAAAAAACACAATGTCAAATCCAATACAAAACCGATATGATATGGATCGGAACTACACATGTAGACATCCAATCTAAACATAACACCATCCTGTGCGTCTGGTGCGCACTGAAATCAAAAAAAAATCCATATATGTGCTAAACAGGTGCACAAAACATCCAAGTGCAACGGGTGTGCACGAAGCATCTGTCATGGGCATCGTATGTGCCTGACAGCAAAATAAATCAGGTGCATGTGACATGCACGAAGAATCCCGATTTAGCGCATCTGGCGTGCACCAAAATCGTATCTAAAAACATGCGCCCAACATGCGCGAAAATCCAAACCGGTGCATCCATCGTGCACGAATGAAAATCTAAACCCTGCGCACTCAACATGCACGGAAATCACGAAATCCAATAGCAAACACCGAACAGGCGTAAAGCACATCGCCAGCACGGAGTGCAAAAATCAACCATCAAAATCCGGGTCAAAATCAACGATATAATGCGGCTCAAACCAAAATCAGGGTACCGCAAGGAAAATCTCACAACCGTGTGTATCAGCGTGCACGAATCAAAGCCTAACACTAAAATGCATGAAAACTCTGCGCAAAATATATAAATATCCAGTGGGTGCATGAAACCAATATCATGAAACTCAGTCACCAAAACTAGATCGTGCAAATAGAACGCCCAAAATACCGAAATCCAAAATGACGGATACGTGATAATCGAATCACAAAATCACAAATCATAAATACCGTCTTCGGTAGTTTCTCCTTCAAGGTCGAGAAGGAGTCAGTGTAATCCACTGCTAGCAGCGCAGGATATCTACCTACCTCTTGCTCACGGTCTGGCGTCTTCTGACTCTCTAGGTCCTTATCTTCTCTGCGGATTACCTATCACGCGGTCAATCGGCTCATCGGCCCTGTCAGGTGTGCTAACGGGGACGATTCCGTTCTGGCACTTTTCTGGTCACCTCTCGGTCAAACCTCACGACCACTCGTAAGGCAGCATATCACTGACGTCGGTCTCTGGCTATCTGAATGCACGTCACACATCTGATCCTGGGTGCAAACATCATTGCAGCAATGTCCTGAAAGGAATCCTGCTCAAGGTCTCTTCCAATCATGCCTATGCCGATCTGTACAGAGGCTGGCTCTCTTGTACTATCTCTTCTCGCTGGAAAGACATCTGTGTCCTCAGCACAACATTTCTCGGAAATTGGTCACATCCCAACGTTTCTGTAAGCATATCAGGTCTCTAGTTTCGACGGGAAGCAATGACAGCTCGTCAGTATCTCACACGAACCTCTGGTTCCACTTGTCTCCATCGTCGTCCACTATGACGTCACGCCAAGCTACTATACACTGCACTGCTCTCGGCCACGGTCAATCTGAAGTCTCTCACACGGACTCGAAATCGCGTACTCTGTAGCTTCATCATTCTGTAGCAGATGTCAGGCCGAACTGGTCCTCGGAAACACGTCCCAACCATCGGAGGAATACTCATCACTCGTCCGTCCTTGATCCATTCGCAACGCATCTGGGTAAGTTCCTTTATCCGAACTTGGTCAACTACCTCGTCGACAATGCCGAACTCTGGCCTGCTGGGTGTGCGCAACACGACCACTCCTGGTCTAGGTCTTCTCGTATCGTACTCCAGAAAGGTCCTGCCGAGGTTCCTTTCTCAAATCTCAATCCTGCCGAAATGCCCGGAAGTCATCATCCAATGCTGAAGCTAAAGCTTATTCCGGAACGGCTGCATACCTATCGCGCTTCTTTCTGGAAGGTATATCCATATACCACGCCTCTGGGTGCGTATAACATCTCTGATGTCGGCGGAGTGGGACGTCATCTCGTCGAAATATCTTGCGAACTCTTTTCTTCACTCTGCATCAGTGTCGACTGATTCGGACTCGTCTCATCATGGCTGCACGAACTGCGCTCCGACGGCTATGCTCGCACCTGGAGTCTCCCAAGCAGTGTCCCATCACGATATCCGAAAGATGTCGAACCATCCGATCGACTCGTCAGATCCTCATAATCCCCCAAGAGCTCACATCTCGGGTACAGTTTAATAGTATCGAGTACATGCCACAGCGTCGGTGGTCCAGCCGTAGAAGGGCAAACCCAAGCCTCACTAATGGCGCCGCGGAACCGCCGTAAACCCTAAGGTTCCAAGGCTGTCACACGGTCATTAAGTCGAGTTAGGGTTTCATTCTTCTAGAGGGTCCATAGAATCACCTGCATGTCTTTCCGTATACTTTAAACTTGGAAAATAGGCTCCTGACATTCGATCGTCTCAATCGACTCTCAACGAATCTGCGTGAAGTCGTCTCTAGCTGGAATCAATCCACCTGATGACCTCGCATCGGGGTAAGCGAACTCACCACGCGTCCTATTCATCCATCCTCGGTGACTAGCAACTCGCTATCATCTCTCTAAGAACATGCTCATGCTGCAGTAGCTCCAATCATCTGGGCGATATCTCATCATTTGCAGCAACAACTGGCTCATATGCCTGTACGCCGAACAACGCCTCAATCCTCCAGGAAAGGCAATACATAAGCGGTCATCTCTGAATCAGCCTGCTCTAGATCTGAGTAAGACTCTCCACACTGGAAATCTTCAACTCAACTGGGCCCGCTCTGGCGCAAAATCGGACGAATCACCTTCGTCTCTCAAATCGGGTAGACTAGCTATCATCTGTCGCATAACTGCCTGAAAACTCCGGCAATCTCAGCTCGTAAGCTCCGAAAGCAACACCCTGTCAATCTCAGCGACAGCTGGTCCATCTGTCTGCACGGTAGGCGACATCACCATCTCTGAGGTATGCTGTACATCAACAGTCCTCTCTCAACTGGCAGCTCTAACAAAGGCCCGATCATCCGGTGCAAGACCAAGCACTCGCCTCCACTAGAGGTCACAATCACCAACACTAACTCGAGACGTTCCCATGTCACCAGAAAACACAAAGGTCGGCCCTCGTACCAAACGAGCTCACACCGGCCGTAACCCTAGCAGCAGCCCAAACTGCGCTCAAACACGGTGACAGGAATCTCAATCGAGTATCAAAGAGAGCACATCAGTGGCAAGAAGGGAAACAACAGATCCAAAGTGGATACATGATCATAGGAAGGAACAGTATCAATAAAGGTATGATCACGAAACTAATAGAATCGGGGATCTCAAATGGATGAATAATCCTGGATATAAAGAGAATCACTGATCTCGAAAGTATGTACATCCTAAGGTTCCTTAAGCGGAGTGGCGTGTCGTAAGTATGCCGCGGAACATACCAACGGTACGTCACTCTACTTTAGTCACCAAATCCATCAACCAAGGGTCATCCTAAAACGACGAAAGTTCGGGTTTACACCCCCTCGACCAAGTCTAAGTTCCGTAAGGTCAAGCCTAAGTTCCGTATATAAACAACTCCCTAGGCTCCACATAGTCAAACTTAGACTCGAACCAAAGTCAACCTAGCGCTCTGATACCAACTTTGTCACGACCCGAAAGAGCACGTGACTGGCCCTTGAACCATATGAAGTCTATAGGACTCCATCTGATCCAAGTAAGCCAAAAGCCCAGAAATCTAAAACCATTTTTGAGAATAAGTAAAGAAAACTGGTTTAAAGAAGTGAAGAAAAACATGTTTGAAATCAAGGTTTTTAAATAACTAAGCCGAATGTGCATTTGAAAACCCTACAGTCTTTTCTAAAATTTTCGGCAGAGTTTCTCTTGTAAAACTGGCCCCGAATGGGGTACAACATGAATAACAATATATAAAATGATAAAGGCATCCCCAAGCGGGAGCTAGCTCTTCGTCAATCGACGGTCACAACCACACGATGATATGATAATATACAACGCCAAGTGGCGAGGATCAAAATCAAGGAAAGCTCAAAAAGCAGCAAGAAAACCGCAATACTACTAAGCGCGACTCTAAGGTCGAATAATACCACACTGTCTCTAAGTCTGAAAGAATATACAAGTTTTTGGTTGATGGACAATTTCTAGATACAATGAAATACATGAATAAAATGGTGATTCTTGATGCGAAAGAATCCACCTACCAAAGCAAATCACCCGCAAGAAGGTAGTGTGCCAGAAATGCCGCAATGAAACCTGTACGGCAGAACCTGCAAGGACTGTGGCACAACGGGGGTGAGTTGCCAACTCGTGAATAGAAATATCTACAAGCAGAAACCGAATGCAAGACATAAACCTAAGCCAACGATCAGTAATACAATCCACAAGAGTGCATCTGAGTGTAATAAGGTGGCAAGGTAACATCTAATCATGTATGTAGTGCCAGGTACTCAGGTAATAACATGTCATCAGTGTAAGGTATGCCTGCATGAGGTAAGTATGATGAAATATCAATGATATCAATACACATATATTAGCGTCCCATACCACTAATATTGGTGTAAGGGTATATATAACAGCGCCCTCATACCCTGTTATATATACAAATGAAGTATGACAAGTGTAAATCCAGTCTGTATATGATCCATGTCTGTATATATGTGGAACCCGTCCACCTGTCACCCACTGACAGTAAGCATCATGTATGCAAGTATGAGGATATAAACAATATCATGGAAAACATCATGAAACCCGTGCCAAGCATCGACACGTAAATCCTCATCCATATGGGGCTCCGTCTGCGGTATCGGCCCTCGGCCCCGGCAGCACGAGTCAACCCATGTCCATCTCTGGGCTCCGTCTGCGGTAGCGGCCCGTCGGCCCCCGGCAGTACGCCCATCTCTCGGCTCCAGGCGGTATCCCCCGGATATCCGCCGAGCTCAAATACAATCACCGGTAGGTACTCGCCCGCCTCCAGGCTCAATCGGCATAACCCATCGATCATCTCGCCGAGGGGAACCATACCGGGCCCACCACGAACCCGCAAACGGATCATCACTCCTCGAATCGGGTTTCAAGCACACGTCTCAGCACCGAGAAAACGCGTGGTGGACGCACCCAAATATCATATCACGAGGTACCGGGTTTTCATAAAAGAACATCTTTTCTTAAATAATCCCACGGTCCTCAAAATCAGAAATCACATGAAAATCCACATCAAGAAGTAAATCCAATGCAATGTGCTATGCAATCAATCCATGATGTATGCGACATGTAAAGAGAGATATCATATCGGAAATCATGCAACATGGAATAGTAATGTACATATGTCGGGAGGAACCGCTCCTTTAGAATGAATCAGTTTAAAGAATATCTTGCGATCCTCAATCTCAATCAAGTCAGAATCATCTATGTTTGTGTACAGGTACATGTGTACAATATGCCAAGCAGTAATCATATCATGAATGCAACAGTACTACAGTGTAGTGGCATGGCAATTATCGATGATGAAGTGTGTGAGCCGGCAAATAGTGTACGTGAAACATACGCATCATCGATAATGGTGCTGGTGTCCTAACAGCATGATAATAATATAACAATGAACATATGCCAGCAATGAGAATAGCAGGAAAATGCAGATATCTAGTAGTCAACACCACAGTGAAGTATCTACTATGCAAACTACATCTAAGTATCCGGTCAATCAGGAGGGGTAGGTGTGGAAACCACTTAAATCTGAGTCGATACATGTATAAAAGTATATAGTCGGTGATCTCGCCTCAATGTCATATCATAAGATATCCTCGAGTTATGAGTGCGGATCTATCATCAATATCGGCTCGTACGGTAAATCATCGTACGGCATCCCCATAGCTGGGTAGGAGTCGGTATCTCACTGTCTCATCACATAACAGATATCACCATCGTCAGATCATATAGTCTGGAGTACTACTCTATGTCTAGTACAAAACGGTAACCTCAGTAAGTATGCATGCGGGGGTAAACACATATCCCAAGCCCGCAAGAATCACAAGTCATATCCCACATATGAATCGTATAAAATCACCGATCCCAGGGCACCCAGCCCACATCATCGACTCATCTCCAAAGTCATCACATATCATCAATCACAGTGCAAGTACAAGTGATAAGCAAGGGTGTGTGTGTAGGTGTAATTCTACCCTAGGGTTCGCGACTATGAACTACACTAGTCACTTCTAACCCTACATTATCCACAATACACCTAATATCACAATAAACTACATAGTAATCTATCTACGGACTGCGGGGGTGCTATACGCCATCCACCCGACTTCCCCCTGTAGATATAATCTACTCGCCTTGCATCACCAATTGCGGACGTCACCACGTATTTGCTTGTCGTCCCGAAGTCTTCATGGGTACCTACACATCAAAATATCGTATATGCGCATTAAAACCAAATCCAATCTAAAACGGCGCACGAAATCCAAAACGATACGATAAGGGGCCTATAGGTGAGAACCTATGGCACGCCTTCAAAACCATCAATAAATCCTCTACATCGTCGTATAAACGACAATTAGTCGAGGCAAAACACATTCCACCATTTCAGAATCAAAAATACGGAATACGGAAACACGAATCCAAAATAGCAACTTAGGATATATGTCCCAGATTTCACCCTAGATAGAATCTGTCAAAACTAGAAGTACCCTGGGTCAACACTAGAGGAACAGGGGCTGTGCACAGAAAACGAGGAGAATAGCTAAGTATGCTAAGTCAAAGTCCACCTCTCTCTCTCACCTACCCTCATCATTATATTTTCCTTTCTTTTCCTTTTCTTTTAAAATCCAAACCTTCTCACATCAATAGTAATCCCAAAAGAAAACCATGGCTAGAAAAATGCACAAGTGTAGAAAAAGTGATATGTGCAAGTTTTGCACAAAATTGCCAAAAAAAAACCCGATTAGCGATTTTAATCGCGATTAGCACTAAATTATTGTCAAACTAATCACAAAAACTTAAAAATGCCATAATCCACTAATTTACCCTATTTTAGAATTTTCCATAATTTTTCATAATTTTTTTAACATTTTTCCTATTTATTTGCATTTAATATTAAAATAATCAATAAAATAATATTAAATTATAAAAATTCCCAAAATTAATATTTTATATTTTTGAAAATGTTACAGTAAAAGAGTGGATTTTTGACCTAGATTGAGCTTGGCTCAAGTTGGGCAGGATAAGAAGTTGGTTACTAGTAACAGACGAACTCAATCCAATTTTGATTTTAGCTCGATTTGATTCGTATTGATATGCCATATATACTCCTGTAGATGTATTTATAACCCAACTTTCTCAGAATCCATTTCTACAACTTTGTAAAGATAAGGAAGTTACAAATTTAGATCAAGCCTTGTGTAGGTATTGCGGTTGACAACAGCATAAAACAAGGAGTTTGGATCTTCTTGGGGATTAGGTTTTTTTTTTTGGGGGGGGGGACCGGGCGTTTTTCGATCATCTCCTAAGCTTGACCAGCGCCAAAGCCCCATTGCAGCTCAATTGCCAATGGAAAAAGATAAGTTGAATCCAATTTCGAACATAGTTTCTCTCTGTTACATATTATTACTCATAGTTTAGACAGATTTAACGACAAATAAGGAGAAATTGATAGTTGTGTAGTAACAGAGAAGGCATAGCCACATAGGAGTATAGCAATATGATTGAGGGGAGAATTGAAGAACGTGTGTTCTGAGGAGATCCAACCAAGAAGACTTGAGTGTTGGAAAAGCAGGTGGTTGATACTTCAGTCATCATTGATGGAAATTATAAGAAGGGATTTGGAAATTGTTGCTGCATGTTGAATCTCCTTGATATAAGCGAAGGATCCATAAAACGACACCAGGCATATGAACTAGTTGGAATGTTGGATGATGGTTGACAAATGTACAGATTAGTCTTTTTCTGTTCATATGTGTCTTTGCCGCAATGAAGATTTTAGTTTCAACTCTCCGGAGACCAGTTAAAGAAGAGTCAAAAGACACCTTATAGGGTTGCAAACATGAATCCTCTTATTTAATTGTCTAATGTTGACGGTTCATATGCAAGACCATGCCTCTGGAACACTTCAGGGTATTGTTATACAGTAATAACATTCTAATGTTTCATCATTACATGTTTTGCTGCATTAATATGTATACTGACCATATACATATCTGTGTTTTAGTCATGGGACATAACCTCTATATCGCTATCCTCTGGCTGTGATTTGTTCATGCGACATGTGACCAGAACTTCTGCTTTAGAGTATGAGGACTTCAATGCTGCAAAACTACGTCTGATTGAGCGTGGTGAAAAATTCGGAGAAATTTCTTTGAGGGTAATTATTGCTATTATCTGCCTTTCCTCTTCTCATATCAAACACTAAAGTATAACTTCAATTACGTTCAATCCTTAGGCTCGCAGGACTATTGCTATGCTCAGTCAGGATTTTATATTTGATGGTTGCACAATCCTAGTCCATGGCTTCTCAAGGGTCGTGTTGGAAGTGCTGAAGATGGCTGCATCGAATAGGAAACTCTTCAAAGTGCTTTGCACAGGTTTTTTTCCATTGATAATGAATCGGTTGTGATAACTTAGCTTCATAATCTTAGGAGAATAAACTTTGGTTGTATGTGCAGAGGGAAGACCAGATAGGACAGGATTGCGATTTTCAAATGAACTTGCAAAGTTGGGTGTACCTGTTAAGCTTCTCATTGACTCTGCAGTTGGCTATACCATGGATGAGGTTGACATGGTATTTGTTGGGGCAGATGGTGTAGTTGAAAGTGGAGGCATCATCAACATGATGGGAACATATCAGATTGCACTAGTGGCCCAGAGCATGAATAAACCTGTTTATGTGGCTGCTGAAAGTTACAAGGTACCGATTTCTAATCGCATGACCTTGCCTTGTTTTGACACATACAGCTTAAGTATAAGCTTCAAAACTAGATATTATTTTGGAGAATAATTGAAATATAAATATTTTGTTCATTTCTGCCTGATTATTATAGATTTTTCTAATAGTTGCCTTGCTCTGTAAAGTTGTTTCTGCTGTGCCAGTGATCTGATATGAACTACTCTTGCAAAATAATATTAACATTTACAAAGCGTGTCATGGATCTGCATATTTTGAATCAACATAACAAAAATCGACCATTACTTTTTTAGTTGCAGCCAATGTTCTTCATGTCTCGAGTCCCTCTCTTTGTATTGTCACCCCTAATTGTAAGAGGATATACTTGGTCCATGAATTAGATTATATGGAGTTTGGTACTTTCCTGAATATGTTAATCGCCAGAAAAAAGTTTATGTTTTGAGTGTGAAAACAATGCTATGAAGTTTGATACTTGAGGAAACCCCCTGTTATAATGCAATAACTATTTCTATCATTAATATACCTTCTTTTCTAACCATCCAACTTTCTATATAGCTAAGTTAAGCCACAGTGGTATCTCTATTATATGGCCAAATGACTTTTTTTAAGGAAAAAATGGAAAGTCAAGGCCCCCAGTTAGCTTTAGTCTTTATTAATGGAATTTTGCCCGGCTGACCTGATGGCTTTTTCCAGTTCCAAATTATAATACCATTTCCAGATCACCCTTTATGGCAGAATCTTTCTCGTGCTAATTTAGATGGATCTTCCGTTTTTTTTGAGTCAAAGTTTGTTTTTAAATTCACCTTCTACTCTTTTCGTGTCATCATATGCCATTGTCGTGCTTTCATAAATCCACCACCAGATTATATTCCTAACACTTGGTTGATTATGTATTTAAAAACTAAAATTTTGTTCTGTTGGTTTGTCCAAAGATCTTGTAGTTGTTTAATATTTGGTCCCTAGTAACACTAGGTTTTCAGAAGGGTATGAAAATTACTGTCACAGTGTCTTTTCAAGAGACCAATCATGATATCTGATAATACCACTTAATAGAAGTGTTAATACCATAGATTTGGATATTTAAGCTTTTTTCAGCACCCTTGCAAACACCTGTGTAAATAATCGTCCATTTCGGAAAAATGGATATAAAAAAAACAGACATTGTCTGTATACTTTTCAAGCTCACTTTTTTATGTTTGTTGTATGTAACCATTAGAAAATTTTATTATCACGGGCAGAATAATTGGATATTTTGAATTAGTAATTATATTTTTCTTGCTTGTTATAGTTTGCGCGGATGTACCCGTTAGACCAGAAAGACCTAGCACCTGCTCTTCGCCCAATCAACTTTGGAGTCCCCATCCCATCAGGAGTCGAGGTAGAAACATCAGCAAGGGATTACACTCCGCCTCAATATCTCACGCTTCTCTTCACCGATCTTGGTGTTCTTACTCCTTCAGTTGTTAGCGACGAACTCATTCAATTGTATTTATAACGTCACATGTAAGATTGGAACTCAGATGCGGTACAAGAATCTGATCGATGAACCCGAGCTTCATGGGTTTTTACTTTGCTGATGGAAAAGAACTTTTATACTGTAATCTTGCCAAGCTAACTTTTACATGCGTGAGACCACACAGGTAGCGAATAGGATGAACTATGGCATCAGAAGTTCTTGCTGATAAATGATCATTTCCATAATTGCTTTTCTTTTGCCGTTTTATGAACAAGTCAGTCTAGACAAAAAGAAAAGTAAGTGAAATAGAGAAGTGGTTCCTTCTGTTATCAGATTACTTATTAGTGCGGCTACATAATTGATATTTCTATTTGAGTATGCTTATAGGTTACCTTCATATTTTGGGTAAACCACACCAAAATACCCATTATTATCAAGTATTTTCACTAAAATACTAAAATATCTTAATGTGTTTTTATTGAAGCAGAATAACTTTAACAATGGTTTTCAAGAAACATTTTTTACTATAACACCCTTAAAATATATTTTATTGTAATAGAAAAGGTTAAGTTATTTTAGGGCATGTTTGTTGGTACAGAAGTAATATGGAAGTAAGCATACTTCAAGTAATTCCGTTGTTTGTTTGCACGGATGCAGGGCTTGAAAGTTACTTTAGGATGGTGATGTGGATCCTACGTGACGTGTCACGTCCAAAATTTTCTTCCCCTCATTTTGATAGAAGGCAATCACGGAGCATAAGGAACAAGAAAAATAAATAATTATTTAATACTTCTCTTTATTACTTTTAATAGATAATAATTTATTGGCGTTAAAAAAACATTTTTTTTTGTTTGTTTTGTTTATGAAAGAAACATAGGAAATTGTTTCATTGTTTACTTACATCTTCAAAAAATATACAAATAAACACTAGAAGCGAGATTTCAGTTTATTTCTATGACATTTTTTTGAAGTTACTTCAAGAGTTTTTCCATCCACTGTGGATAAGAGCCATTTAGTGTAATTTATCCGTTTTGTTTAAAATTAGGAAACCGTGTGCCACAATAGGGTTTAGTCCGTAATATTCTATGAACTTATTTGAAATAGGAATCCAATGAATACATGAAAACTACAAGAAACAGGGGGAAACGGGAAAAATCCCAAGTCCCAACATCGAAACCCAAGAAAGGAAACAAACCCAATTCGATCGATTGTTCTTTGAATTCGATCGGCTCAATGAACAGAAGCAGCGTCGAATCGAAAAGGTTCGTCCTTTCTTATAAACTTGCGGTTGCAGTCTGCATCTCTCAATCTTTATTTGTTCGCCTGATTAATTCTATCATTTTGTGTGTTAATTCATGCTTTTTTACTATGTCTGTTGTTTGGATGCACAAATTTTTGTTTTATTGTTTTAATCCCAATTGGCTTGTTCTTTGTTGCCTTCACTCTTTATTTGCCTTTTAAAAAAAATCTAAGTCTTCTTCTTTTTGCGATTTTAGAATAATTTTAAGGGTTTTCGTGAAGAAATTTAGGGTTTTTATGGATCACATTGTAACTTTGTATAAGGGAAAATGTAGACTAATTAATTTGTTAATATACCGAGACAAGGCAAAACGAATGTGTGTAAATTTCCCTTTCCTGAGCTAATCTCATCTGGCTGTCTCGAGGTTGGTAATTTATTTTAGTATTTTTTGGGGTAAATTTATAATTTCGTGACTGTTTTTGCAACTGGTAAATTTTCTTGTTTGAACGTAGGTTCATAAATTGATCATGGACAAATTTCGTGATGCTTACAATTCAATCTGCCTGAGCATTTTGTATTTACAAGGGGAACAACTTGAAGATCAAGAAGAACTTGGCTCTTTGTTTGAGGAAGCCAAGATGTTCCGCACCCCGAGTTACTCGGTTTCCTCATTGCTCCTTGGCTGCCTACTTTTGTAAGCAACTCATTATAATTATATTTTAAATTGTTTGTTTTGTGTTTTCATATTATCCTGTGTTCATTCAGTGGGATATCAAAGTGGACAAATGTGGTCGTATATGCGGCTTGAATTTCTAAACTAAAACAAGAACCAGTGCAGTCTGAAAATGGGGATTTTAGATTGATTTTTCTTCAATAGGTTAGGATGCACACTCTCCAGAGCACAAAATCTCAATCATTCACCGACTCTTTTTATGTGCTTTGAAGCTCTTTTAATAATATTTTATTCAAGTCTGCAATCGGTTTTTACGTGTGAGTCTTCTTTATTCTGAGTTATAACATGCATAAGCTCTTTTGTTTCTGAAGTGCAATTATGAATTATTATTTTCCATTGGTTACTATATTTTTATATCTAGTTTATGTAATTATTCAGTTCTTTTTTTATTCATTATTGTTCTTGCTAGTGGATGATTATTAAAGTTTTTAATGACTATACTAATACTGAAGATGCCAGCAACTTCTTAGAGCTCAATTATAGCAGAGGTGGTATGTTAGGTAGCATCTGATGCTTCCTCGCATGCATATTATAACAAACAATAGAAGCTCATATAAGCATGCTAACTACTTTTATATTTAGTTTCTTCATAAAAGGACAAAATTTGGGAATTATCAAGTTTTTAGAATTAATTAGGGATTTAGCTAGGTTTCAGAATTATTTAGGGATTTAGCAATGTAGAGCGTTTTTCGTCACCCTATTGCGATAGGAATACGCGTCACTTGTCAGGCGTATTATAGATTCCTCTGTCTGGGGTAAACAGGGGTTTATTGATCGTGGGGATCCCAAATCTTCGGCAGCCGCGGACTAAGCTGCCGTTAATACCCCCGCTTTGGAGCGAGAGAACTTCCGATTAACGGGTCATACGGATCATGCGAACTTAATATGCAGAATGCGTATGTGTGTCTTGAGAGTGTTTTGGGCATATCGAGGGCCTCGCAGAGTTTACGGGGTCCCGCTATCCGGATAGCGGGCTGGAGGTTAAGAGGGCTAGCAGTCCCCTTGCGGGATGCGGGGCAGCGTCCCGTTAGAAATTTTTTCTAAGGGGAGAAGGCTTTTAAGTTTGGGGCGTGTCTATTTTATTCATTTTTTTATTTTGTAGAATATTTACAAGAAAAACATAAGTGAGGATGCGCGTGTGCCACGTGCGCACTTAGCAAAGTAAGCACGTGGTAAGGTGCACACGTCACGAGATGCACAACTGTCGAGGTGCGCACGTGACGAGGTGCGCATAAGTCGAGATACGTACCTGGTAGGGTGTGACTTGACGAGGTCTACACCTAGCAAGGTGCGAGAGTCCAGAACCGAAGGGTCCCAAATGGGCCAAAAGGTCTAGTAAGATGCGCACTCAGGGAAGTGTGCACATAGCGGGGTGCTTGAGGGGGCAAAGGGTCCCTGTAACGTTCTGAAAAATCGTTTAAGTGAAATTTCCGATAATCGGTAAAATAAATTGTGTTTTCCGTAAAAATCAAGATATAATTACTTTTTAATATAGACTTAAAGACACCTATTTTAACTATGTATTTGCCAGTATGCGGTATTTATTTAGTCACTTATAAATTGCCAGTTTAATTAAATACTTTCTTAATTAATTATTGTAAATATTATTTTAAGCTTTCTTTATGCATTTAAATTAGTGTAAATTACAAATTGGAATGGGTTAATTATATTTTAATGAACCATGACCACTTAACACTAAGTTTGTAACATGTTCCCTCTCTCTCATTTTGCCTTCACAATTCTAGAAAATTCTAGTGGGGAAAATTTAAACAAAATAAAAGAAAATTTAATAATTAAGGAAATAAATAAAAGAGGTAATAATTGGGAATGTTTCTACACACTTCCACAAACTTCTCTCTCTCTCTTTCCCACATGGCTGCTGGCCGAGCCAAGGCTGCCCCTTTCCCAAGTTTTTCCCCACTTCATTCCACTTCAAAAAATCCATAAAATCCATTCAAAAATCAATCCAAAACCTTACTAATTCTTCATTTAACCTTTATCCTATACTCTTTATCCCAAATCTAGTTTGGATCTTGGAAAAAAGTTAGCATTTTGGAGGCTAAGATTTGCATGCTAGATCTCAAATTTATAAGGTATAAATCTTAACCCTATAGTTAATTTGTTGTTTAAATACTTAAATCAAACTTATTTAGTTAGTAATATGGTTTTAATTTCAAGTTTGAAAATGCAAGAGATGGGTTTGGATCCAAGTTAGGGTTTTTACTACTTGATCATGTTTACAATGTGTAGTTTAACATCTTAAGATTTGCAAAACTTAACCTAGTTGCTAAATTGTTAATTGTTAATTTTAAATTGTCCTAATTACATAATTTTGCAAACTAATTTCAGGGTAAATGTTGATAAATGAGGTTAAAAAAATTAGTTAAGAGTTGTGAAGCCTAATTATGATATTAGATGAACATTGTGGCCACTAGAATTGTTTAAACATCTAGATTTGTACTAAAACGGTTATTTGATGCTTGCTAGGTTTTTGGAATAAATCGTTTTGAAGTAAGTTTAAGGTTTTGATGGTTTACTACCGATATCCTATAATATTTAGTGTGTTGTGAACGCGTGATTGGTGCGATTGGGTTTTGGTTTGGTACTTGCCACGTATAGCGACCCTAGTTGTGTTCTGTGGTGTTGTCGCATGCGCGTTTTGTGTACCAAGTGCGTGCGCGTTTAGTTAGTGCGCGTGGTTGACTTATATTGTTTGTGTCCGCGACTATTTATATATTTATCCTCTTATTTACTTGTGTGCGATTCTAGGATCGGGTGCAGAGGCGTCATACGTGGCGCGGAAAGACAAGGCTGAGATTTGATCAGATTAGCCGAGGCGTCCCGATGAGTAGATGTACACATCTACGGGGTATCGTCTGGATGGTGCAAGACGCCTGATAGTTAGAATTTCTATTAGTACTTGCATTTATATGCGTAGCTCCTAGTTATTCATCTCGTTGCATCGCATCATCTTTTATATATATATGTGATCATCTTATAGGACACTTGCACCATTACTATTGGTTTATGCTGCACGAGCACTATTCATGCGAACACACGCGCCTTTGGTAATTGCTATGTCACGAACACTATAGGACTTGTTTAAAATCGGTAACTGAGCATTTGCATCACATATGATCCGTAGATTTATACTTGTATATTCATTTCATTAAATGGATACGTAGGATTATTAGTCATTTATACATATCTCATTGCATTATGATTCATACATACCTTCTCGCCGTACTTCGCATGGTATATATTACCGTATCATAGATTTTCATCATCATCGATATGTTTTCATATTGTGATCCTTCTTGAGGATTTCTGTACTTGTGAGATTTCTGGATTTTGGGGAAAACCGTAAGAATTTTATAAACCTATTAGCATTTAAAATAGAAATTTGCGGTTTTCTCGTGATATGATGTGTGTAGTGTCCACCATGAGTTTTCTCGGTTCTTGAGCCGTATCATATACCCAATTCGAGGAGGGGGATGCACCGTCTGCGGGTACATGGTGGACCCGGTATGGTACCCCAAGGCAAGAGGATCGCAGATGATGGCGTTGAGCCCGGCAGGGGAGCACTACCTACCGGTTATTTGTGGTGCGGCGGATATCCAGAGGATACCGACCGTGGTCGTGATATTTGATGATATGGGCCGATCCAGACCGACGGAGCCCAAGATATTGAGATATTGAGATATTGATTCATTGAGACATCGAGACATCGAGACATTGAGATATTGAGACATTGAGATATACATATTTTGTGTCGATACTTGATACGGATTTCTGTTGATTTCATTGATGATACTTCAGCTATTGCACAAAGGTTTTTCTAAGATAAGAACAAAGATTTTCTCATATCAGACTTGTTCAGGTTTCGTTTTGATTATGCATTCATGTCGCATTTCATGTTAGTACATCGTATCATATCGATATGCGTAGGTTGAGACGCATTTGCGTACATGCTTACGATAGTCTTATTAGATGTTACTTACTACTCATGAGTTGGAAACTCACCCCGTTGTGCCACAGTATCTTGCAGGTCTGACCCGTCAGCACAGTAGCGGCGGGCGCACTTCCCCATTTTGTTCTTTTTGCTTGGACTTGCGGCATTGCTTGTAGGTGGGTTGTGAGGACATGTTATCCCATCATGTATTTTTATTTGTATCTAGTATACTCCATCCACCCTTATATATTTGACTAGATAGTGAGACTCGTGAGACTTGTATTTGTGGTGTTTGGTGTCGATGCCCACTTGAGCCGACGTAGTATCTTCTTACTTCTTGCTTTCATATGCTTATTGTGCACTTTTGATATACATTGGCATGCGGTTATGATTCCGCCATTGGCAAAGAGCTAGCTCCCGCTTGGGATGCCTTTATTCATCATTTATATGTATTTTCATGTGTTGTACCCGTTTGGGGGCCAGTATTTACAAAAGAGACTCTGCCGAAATTTTCGGGAAATTCTAATGTTGCTTTTAAATGTTTAATGCGACTTATTTGGTTAAAATATCTTTCTTTAAATAAGTTTTCCTTCACTCTATTTCTTTACATGGTTTTGATTTCTGGGCTTTGACTGACTTAGATTACGTACGCCTCGAGACGTTTCGTAATTTAAGTGTCAGTCACGTTCCGTACCTTCGGATCGTGACAAAGTTGGTATCAGAGCGATAGGTTTTACCTTTCTGAGTGTAGGATGACCCTTGGTAGATGGAGTAGGTGACTTAAGCACGTAGCATGCGTATGTTCCGCGGCATACTTACGGTACGGTATTCCGCCTAAGTAACCTTAGGATATATATTTGCTTGTATCTCTTTAATTCCGGAAACCCTTGGATTCGATCGCTATATTCCTATCAATCCTGTTTCTTGTTCCAGTCACTATGCCGCTGGAGACTACGAGGGCCAGAGGGCTGTCGCCGGGGATGAGATTAGAGTAGGCTCGTTTGAGACGAGGACCGATCATGACAGTACGCCTACCCCTCAGGGACAGAGTGATCCGCTTCTCCGGGACGAACAACTAGGCTGGAGTCGAGTATTCAGGACTTACGACAGATGGTTGGATTGTTAGTTGAGGCTAGCCGAGCTCTGAGAGCCGATGATGTCCCTCCTACTGCAGGGACTGTGATTGTATCTGCTGCTCAGGCAGCTGTTTTTGTTGTTACCAAGATTATTTTCGTATCCTTACGGGAGTTTTTGAGGCTGAAGCCTCCAGTTTTTATCGAGCACAGATGCGGCGGAGGATACATAGACAATCCTTGACAGGATGACTAGGAATTGTCGTTCATAGAGATGTTCTGACGAGATATGGATTGAGCTTGTGAGTATTCGTCTAGAGAGGTCTTGCTCAGATGTGGTGCGAGTCAATTGAGAGAGACCGAGCTGCAGACCTACTTTCTATGACTTGGGAGGAGTCCACAGCTGTATTTCTTGCTCATTTCCTTCCGGAGAGCGTTCGAAATGCCCGAGCTCGTATTTTCGAGCCTTTGCGTAAGACTTCAGGGATGGCAGTGTCCGAATACGACATTCAGTTTACTTAGTGGTTCGATATGCTTCCTATCTGGTGGACTCTGAAAAGACAGATAAAGAGGTTCGTATGGAGATTGGACATGTAGTTATTTCTTGCTATCGGCGCCCAGTCTTTTTACACTTATGCCGCTGTTATGAACGCAACCTTACCGTTGGAGGAGCGCATTTCTAAGACTTCAGTCGTTTCTGGACCGAAGCGGAATTATACCGGTATGCCAGCTCAGAGGAGATTAGATAGACGCTGTTGTGACAGTATTCTTTCGTTGTTTTCTTCCGATGAGTTTCTTTTTGGTGTTGTTTGAAATGGTATCCATATATTTTGTATCGAAGTCTAGCCGATAGTAGCCCTTGCTAAATCAGCCGCTTGTTGTGATTTCTTCCATAGGCTAGTCTTTTGTAGCTCTATGTGTTTCTCATTCGTGTTTGTTTTGTTCGTACCGAAGATGGGGATTCTTCTGTCAATTTGATTTTCTCGATATGTTTGACTTCGAAGTTTTTCTGAGCATGGATTGATTAGTCACGTGTTATGCGTCCGTGGACTGCAGTGAGAAGGCAGTCAGATTTATTTTTTCGGGTAAACCAGTTCTTGTTTGTTTTTCGGGGAGACCGTAGCGTCGTCTTTCCCAGTTTGGTTTCTTCTTGTCGCGCTAGTCAGCTTTTGAGAAAAGGATGTCAGGAATTCTTGGCGTATGTTTGTGATGTTAGAGCCGCAGAGGTCCCGTTGGACCAGGTCCCTATTGTGAGAGAGTTTCCAGATGTTTTCCTGACGAGTTACTTGGTTTGTCGCCAGAGCGCGATATTGAGTTCTGCTTTGACTTGATTCCCGACACGGAGCCTTTTTCTATACCGCCATATCGGATGGACTCGGCGGAGCTTAAAGAACTGAAGGATCAGTTGCAAGATTTGTTGGATAAAAGGGTTGTTCGTCCGAGTGCGTCACTTTGGGGAGCTCCTGTCCTGTTCGTCAAGAAAAAAGACGGCAGTTTGTGTTGATGCATCGATTATTGTCAGCTGAGTCGGGTTACTGTGTGGAATAGATGTCCCCTAGCTCGCATTGACGATTTATTTGTTTGCTTCAGGATGTGGGACATTTCTCGAAAATTGATTTGCGATCAGGTTACCATTAGTTGCGGGTTTGAGAGGATGATATTCTGAAGACCGCTTTTCACACACGATACGGGCGTTATGAGTCTTGGTGATGTCATTCGAGCTCACCAATGCCCCAACAACGTTTATGGATTTGATGAACAGTATATTCAGGCCATTTCTTGATCAGTCTATCATCGTGTTCATTGAGGACATCCTAGTATACTTTTGGAGCTGAGTGGAGCCTAGGCAGTAATTGAGGATTTCGTTGCAGAATTCGAGGGAGCACCAGCTATTCGCTAAATTATCCAAATGTGTTTTCCGGTTGGATGATATTGACTTCTTGGGTCACGCAGTTACGAGAGATGGTATACGTATGGAACCGAAAAAGATCGAGGCCGTTCAGCATTGGCCCAGACCTGTATCGATGACGGAGGTTCGCAGCATTTTGGGTTGGACGGATACTATTGATATTTCGTACAGGATTTTTCGCAGATAGCTGCAACGTTGACCTTGTTGACCCGGAAGGGAGTTTCTTTTCGTTGGATTGAGGTATGCGAGCAGAGCTTGCAGCAGTTGAAAACTCGTTTGATTACGGCGCCATTATTATCTTGCCTTCAAGATCATGCGGTTTTGTTGTTTATTGCGATGCTTCTCGGCAGTTGAAAAAGCACGAGCAGAACTATTCCACACATGATTTAGAGATGGTTGCGGTGGTTTTTACACTTAAGATCTGGAGACATTATAACTTTCAGCAGCGAGATTTGAATTTAAGACAGCGCCGATGGATGGAGCTAGCGAAAGACTATGACTGCGGGATTCTTTATCGTCCGGGCAAGAAAATGTTGTGGCAGATGCTTTGAGTCGAAAGCCCGGAGGTAGCTTTTCTTGTTTGAGCACAGTTCAGAGACAGTCGACGACAGATTAGCTGATTCTTTGTGATAGCCGAGTATAGTTCGAGTTTACGTCGACCGGAGGACAACTTGTCCGTGTACGTGCACATCCACAATTGTTTGATCATATTCGTCAGGCATAGTCCGATAACGTTCGTTGTTAGAGATCATGGAGCAGGTTCGACATGGCAGAGTTTTAGAGTTCGTGATTGATGATCAGGGGTACTACGATTTGGGATTCGACTGTGTGTGCCAGATTCCGAGGGACCGAGGCGCGGGATCTTGGAGGAGGCGTATCAGTCAGCATATCGGGTTCCATCAAGATGTATTGTGATTTGAGAGAAGTCTACTAGTGTGAAGGGATGAAGAGAGATGTTACAGATTTTGTTTTGGGATGTTGACTTGTCAGCAAAGTCAAGGCTGAGTATCAGAGGCCAGCTGGAGAGTTACAACCTTTACCCATTCCGGAGTAGAAATAAGAGCAGATTTCTATGGAATTTATTGTGGGTCTATCTAGGACCAGTCGAGAGTATGGCTCTATTTGAGTGATCGTAGACCGATTGACGGAAATGGCTCATTTTTTGCCAGTCATGACCATTGTCGGATTCGTTTAGTATGCTCAGATATATGTTGATGAGATTGTGTGACTACATGGAGTTCCGACTTGTATTGTGTCCGACAGAGACACCCAGTTCACCAGCCGACTATTGTAGAAGCTTTAAGAGACTTTGGATACCCGATTGAGTTTAGTACAGCTTTCTATCCACAGACCGACGGTCGGTCAGAGCGGATCATTCAGATTCTTGAGGATTTGCTCCGAGCTTGCGTTCTAGATTTTTGTGGTAATTGGGATCACCACTTTCCTTTGATAGAGTTTTCCTATAATAACAACTTCTAGGAGAAAATTCAGATGGCATCCTTCGAGATATTATATAGGAGGAAGTGTCGATCACCAGTTTGTTGGACAGAGCTCAGTGAGAGCAGTATTGTGGGGCCACAGCTTGTGCAGGAGATGACCGAAAAGATTCAGATGATTTGGGATAGGATGAGAAAGGCCCAGTACAGGCAAAAATCTTATGCAGACCGCCGTCGGCGCAGACTTGAGTTCGTCGTTGTAGATCATGTTTTCTTAAGGGTTTCCCCGATGAAGGGTGTGTTGAGATTGGGAAAGAAATGAATGCTTAGTTCCAGATATGTGGGTTCTTTGAAATTCTCGAGCGTGTCGGCACAGTTGCTTATCGTTTGGCTCTTCCACCCAGCTTCCCAGATATTCATCCCGTGTTTCATGTATTGATACTCCGCAAGTACCTTCATGACCCCTCTCGCGTGATACAACATCAGGCTGGAGCGCGATCTTTCTTTCACCAAGCAGCCGATAGTCATTCTAGATCGGCAGGTGAAGAAACTGAGGTCCGAGGTCATACCGTGGCGTCACGTGGGAAACCGAGGACGAGACGCGGAACAAATATTCACATCTCTTCGAGGGTACGCGTAGTTAAAATTTAAATTCGGAGACCGAATTTCTTTAAGGGGGAAAGATTGTAATGTTCTAATATAATCGGTAAAATAAATTGTGTTTTCCGTAAAAATCAAGATATAATTACTTTTCAATATAGATTTAAAGACACCTATTTTAACTATGTATTTGCTAGTATGTGGTATTTATTTAGTCACTTATAAATTGCCAGTTTAATTAAATGCTTTCTTAATTAATTATTGTAAATATTATTTTAAGCTTTCTTTATGCATTTAAATTAGTGTAAATTACAAATTAGAATGAGTTAATTATATTTTAATGAACCATGACCACTTAACACTAAGTTTGTAACATGTTCCTTCTCTCTCATTTTGTCTTCACGATTCTAGAAATTTTAGTGGGGAAAAGTTAAACAAAATAAAAGAAAATTTAATAATTAAGGAAATAAGTAAAAGAGCTGATAATTGGGAATGTTTCTACACACTTCCACACACTTCTCTCTCTCTTTCCCACATGGCTGCTGGCCGACCCAAGGCTGCCCCCTTCCCAAGTTTCCCCCCACTTCATTCCACTTCAAAAAATCCACAAAATCCATTCAAAAATCAATCCAAAACCTCACTAATTCTTCATTTAACCTTTACCCTGTACTCTTTAGCCCAAATCTAGTTTGGATCTTGGAGAAAAGTTAGCATTTTGGAGGCTAAGATTTGCATGCTAGATCTCAAATTTATGAGGTATAAATCTTAACCCTATAGTTAATTTGTTGCTTAAATACTTAAATCAAACTTATTTAGTTAGTAATATGGTTTCAATTTCAAGTTTGAAAATGCAAGAGATGGGTTTGGATCCAAGTTAGGGTTTTTACTACTTGATCATGTTTACAATGTGTAGTTTAACATATTAAGATTTGCAAAACCTAACCTAGTTGCTAAATTGTTAATTGTTAATTTTAAATTGTCCTAATTACATAATTTTGCAAACTAATTTCATGGTAAATGTTGATAAATGAGATTAAAAAATTTAGTTAAGAGCTGTGAAGCCTAATTATGGTATTAAATGAACATTGTGGCTACTAGAATTGTTTAAACATCTAGATTTGTACTAAAACGGTTATTTGATACTTGCTAGGTTTTTGGAATAAATCGTTTCGAAGTAAGTTTAAGGTTTTGATGGTTTACTACCGATATCCTATAATATTTAGTGTGTTGTGAACGCGCGATTGGGTTTTGGTTTGGTAGTTGCCACGTATAGCGACCCTAGTTGTGGTCTGTGGCGTTGTCGCGAGCGCGTTTTGTGTACCAAGTGCGTGCGCGTTTAGTTAGTACGCGTGGTTGACTTGTATTGTTTGTGTCTATTTATCCTCTTATTTAGTTGTGTGCAATTCTAGAATCGGGTGCAGAGGCGTCGGACGTGGCGCGGAAAGACAAGGCTGAGATTTGATCAGATTAGCCGAGCCGTCCCGATGAGTAGATGTACACATCTACGGGGGTATCGTCTAGATGGTGCAAGGCGCCCGATAGTTAGAATTTCTATCAGTACTTGCATTTATATGCATAGTTCCTAGTTATTCATCTCGTTGCATCGCATCATCTTTTATATATATATATGTGATATCATCTTATAGGACACTTGCACCATTACTATTGGTTTATGCTGCACGGGCACTATTCATGCGAACACACGCCTTTGGTAATTGTTATGTCACGAACACTATAAAACTTGTTTAAAATCGGTAACTGTGCATTTACATCACATATGATCCGTAGATTTATACTTGTATATTCATTTCATTAAATGGATACGTAGGATTGTTAGTCATTTATACATATCTCATTGCATCATGATTCATACATAGCTTCTGGCCGTATTTTGCATGGTATATATTACTGTATCATAGATTTCCATCATCATCGACATGTTTTCATATTGTGATCCTTGAGGATTTCTGTACTTGTGAGATTTCTGGATTTTGGGGAAAAGCGCAAGAATTTTATAAACCTATTAGCATTTTAAAATTGAAATTTGCGGTTTTCTCGTGATATGATGTGTGTAGTGTCCACTATGAGTTTTCTCGGTTTTTCAGCTGTATCATATACCCGATTCGAGGAGGGGGATGCACCGTCTGCGGGTACATGGTGGACCCGGTATGGTACCCCGGGACAAGAGAATCGCAGATGATGGCGTTGAGCCCGGCAGGGGAGCACTACCTATCGGTTATTTGTGGCGCGGCGGATATCCGGAGGATACCGACCGTGGTCGTGAGATTTGATGATATGGGCCAATTCGGGCTGACGAAGCCCGAGATATTAAGATACTGAGATATTGATTTATTGATTCATTGAGATATTGAGACATCAAGACATCGAGATATTTAGACATTGAGATATACATATTTTGTGTCGATACTTGACACGAATTTCTGTTGATTTCATTGATGATACTTCAACTATTGCACAAAGGTTTTTCTAAGATAAGAACAAAGATTTTCTCATATTAGACTTGTTCATGTTTTGTTTTGATTATGCATTCATGTTGCATTTCATGTTAGTACATCGTATTACATCGATATGCGTAGGTTGAGACGCATTTGCGTGCATGTTTACGATAGCCTTATTAGATATTACTTACTACTCACGAGTTGACAACTCACCCCCGTTGTGCCACAATATCTTGCAGGTCCGACCCGTCAGCACAGTAGCGGCGGATGCATTTCCTCATTTTGTTCTTTTTGCTTGGACTTGCGGCATTGCTCGTAGGTGGGTTGCGAGGACATGTTATCCCATCATGTATTTTTATGTGTATCTAGTATACTCCATCTACCCTTGTATATTTGACTAGACAGTGAAACCCGTGAGACTTATATTTGTGGTGTTTGGTGTCGATGCTCACTTGAGCCGACGTGGTATCTTCTTAGTTCTTGCTTTCAGATGCTTATTGTGCACTTTGATATACATTGGCGCGTGATTGTGATTCTGCCATTGGCGAAGAGCTAGCTCCCGCTTGGGATGCCTTTATTTTTCATTTATATGTATTTTCATGTGTTGTACCCGTTTGGGGGCCAGTATTTACAAAAGAGACTGCCGAAATTTTCGGGAAATTCTGATGTTGCTTTTAAATGTTTAATGCGACTTATTTGGTTAAAATCGCTTTCTTTAAATAAGTTTTCCTTCACTTTATTTTTTTACGTGGTTTTGATTTCTGGGTTTTGGCTTACTTAGATTACGTACGCCTTGAGACGTTTCGTAATTTAAGTGGTAGTCACGTTCCGTACCTTCGGGTCGTGACAGTCCCGAATGGGCCAAAAGATCCAGTAAGATGCGCACTTAAAGGAAGTGCGCGCCTAGTGAAGTGCACACCTGGGCCGGTGCACACCTGACACGATGCGCACCCAATAGGGTATGCATCTAGCCAAATGGTGCGAGCAAGGGGCGAACCCAATGAAGCTATAGCCCCCAAAACACAAAATTTTGATTTTTAGAAGATCAAAGGGGTTCTTTTCCCCTTCCACGAGGTTTCAGGACGTGCGCAGATGAGTCTTGACGTGAGTTTTCTCTTCTTTCTCCTCTCTTCTGCTAGATCGTGAGGAGAGAGATGGAGAAAAAAATGCTCCTTTGTTGGTTTTATTGGGAGATCTGGATTCGTCTCAATGGATTAATGGTCAAAATCAATTTCATTTTCAAAAAAGTAAAGGATTTGCGTTGAATTTAATTGAAAAGAAAGTAAGAAGAAGAAAGAGACCTGGGAGGGAGAGAGCGACACAAAACCCTAGAAAAATTAAGGAATCAAAGTTGTGGATTTTTTCATTATGTTTGCATTTTATAGGCTACACACTTTATATACCCATTGGGCTTTTCCAAATGACACTTGTGCCTTCCCATGCCTCATGTGCCTATTCTTTTTGCACATAAGCCATGAGATTTACAAAATTTTGACTTTTTGTCTATTTTCCATATATTTATTTCTAAAAAATTTATATTAAACTAATTTATCGCTTCATTTTTTATGTCATGGGGCCGGTCCTTTCCATGCTTGGGCTTGACTTAGGCTCGGGCCCGCTTGGCTCGGGCTTGAGTTTGCTTGCTTGGGCTCGAGCCCACTTGATTTGGGGTTGACTTTTGATTTTGACTTTGAATTTTTGGACAAGAGGTGTAAATTTACCCCAACAAAGTGCCCCCATCAATAAATGCACACCACATGTATGGGTTGTGTGCATGAGACTGATAGATCTTGTTCTGTATGGAGATTGATTTGGTTTGGTTCCCTATGGACGGCCAATGCTGCCACTTTTGTGACTTGGACGGTCGATACGACCATTTTTGCATTTTGGACGGTCGATACGGCCATTTTTGCAATTTAGACGATCGATACTTGATTTGACTTGCTCCGCTTTTTACGGTGTCAGGGTTGAAGTTGACTTGCTCCGCTTCTTGCGGTGTCGGAATTTGATTTGACTTACTCTGTCTTTTGCGGTGTCGGGATTGAAGTTGATTTGCTCCGCTTCCTGCGGTGTCGGAGTTTGACTTGTTTCCGAGGTGGAGCTTGATTCCGCAAGGTCATTTGTTGACTTGTTTTTGAGGTGGAGCTTGATTCCGCCGAGGAGGTTATTGGTTGACTTGTTGATTTGATTTGTTTTGTGAGTTTCCTATCCGTCCAGCGGGACTCTTGAGCTTGGAAGCCGTGTCGGATGAGACGATTTGATTTGTTTGATTTCTGTTTTGTTTGGCGGGACGTTTGAATTTGAGTGAGACTTGGAATTTGGATTTTGTTTGGCATTAGTGTCGCTACCACGGAATAACGCCAGGAGCAACTCATTATATGCCCGGGGGATTTGGAATCTTGATTTTGGTTCGGCATCATTATCGCTATTACTGGAGCATAGCGTCAGGAGCGACTCGTCATTTGCCTTAAGAAATCTAGGGATTTGGGTTTTGGATCGGTATCAGCACCGCTAACATTGAAATTTTGTGCCAGGAGCGATTCATCATTTGCCGTTGCCCGTTGGAGAGCAATGGTTTAGGAGACAGGTTTATGTTCCTGTCACCTAAGGCTTTTTAATTTTATGAGCCGTAAGCATCTCATAAAAGTATTTTCTCCCTACGAATGGAGAGGATCTCGTAAGTGTATATTTTCCTTAGGAATCGTGGGGATTCCTAAGTGTGTTGCTCCTTTGCGAGTCGTAAGGATCTCACGCGGGGATATTCTCCTCATAAGATCGAGAAGACTTTGTGAGTGTATTTTTGTCTCTTTTTCACGAGTTTGCGTCATTTCGGGTTTTCACAAAATCGCCGGCAGTCATACCGTTTTTACTCATGGAGTCTTTTCGGGTTTTCATCCGTGCCTGTTTTGCTTGTGGAAATTCCTTTTTTTACGCCTGCCTCGTTGGTGGAGCTTCATCACTTGTGAGACTTTAGATCCAGCCTCGCTGGTGGGACTTGGAATAAATAGGGACAATTTATGCCCGTAGATTATATACGGTTTTACAGGATTTATGATCCAAACCGTAGGGCTGGTGTGCTCGATTCGTCTGCGACTTGAGCATTCACGTGTAGTATTTCTTAAGGTATCGTCCATTGATGGGTGACATGTGCCTTTCTCCCTCAGCACTTATTAATTGGTAAGATGCTCCGTCAAACACTTTCTCGATAACGTATGGTCCTTCCCAATTTGTTCGAATTTTCTCTTGGCATGTCGATTGAGGATGATCGGACTTTTAAGGACCAACACCAATTCACCTTTCTTGAATGCACGGAGACGGGCCATCTTGTCATAAGCCCTGACATTTGAGCTCGGTACAGCTCTAGATTTTGCTGTACCGCCGGTCTTTTTTCTTCGAGGGTGTCGAGCTCTTCGAGCCGAAGAAGGGTGTTTTCCTCCTCCGTCAAACCATGCTGGACGGCCATTCTGAGGCTTGGAACTTCGACTTCGAGGGGGAGGATCGCCTCCACTCCGAAGAGTAGTGAGTATGGAGTGGACTGAGTTGGAGTACGGTGCGTGGTACGATATGCCCACAACGGCTTGTGGAGCTTGAGATTCTAATCTCTCTTATTGGCTGAAGCATTTTTCCTCCGGAGCTTGCATAAAGTTTTATTGAAGGGTTCGGCTAGCCCATTGGCGTTTGGATTATAAATGGAGGAATATCTCTAGTCTATCTTGTGCTGTGCAGCGAACCTTGAGATTTTGAAACTCTTGAAAGAAAACCCGTTGTTAGAAATGATTCTTCTAGGTGTACCAAAGCGGTATAGAATATTATGCCGGAAGAACGTCAACATATCTTCTGTTTTGACTTCTTTTAGCGGGACAGTTTCAGGCCATCTGGAGAAGTAGTCAGTTGCGGCCAATATGAACCGGTGGCCTTTGGATGACGGAGGGTCAATCGGGCCAACTATGTTGGTGCCTCAAACTTCGAAGGGCCATGACGCCACCGTAGGATACAATAGATTGGGATGTGTCACGACCCGGGAAAATGCATGTGACTGGTACTTGAATCATGTGAAGTGTATAGAACCCCACCTAATTCAGGTAAGCCAAAGGCCCAGAAATTTAAACCTTTTTAGGGAAAAATAGTGGAGGTGAAGTTTTGAAATAAAGGCTTAATGAAATCAGGTTCTTTCTTTAAAACATAAGTAATATCATATGAAATACAATGTTTTGTAACTATCTTGTAAACATTTTTTCGTCATTTGACGGGTAAGTTTTGGAATTTGGGTCTCGTTCTTCTGTGGTGATCTTCTAGTGATCTAACTAGGTCAATGTAGTTTGTTTTTCTTATAAATACCTCAAGTTGCTCCAGAATTCATTTGATCCTTAAAAACTCCCCAATACCGACATTGGAAAATTCTAAACTCAAGTTATCCAAGGATTCTAACACTAAAAGGGTTTGTGGCCACTACCAAACCTCAATTACACCATCACAACTCATAATATCTCCTAAACCTCATCTTGGAATTTTCAAACATCACTAAACCACAATAGTTTTAACTCTAAACTACACTAGGAGGTAAGGAAACTAAAATTCTAAACTAAGGGTGTAGGATTTACCTCATATAGCAACCGAAGAAAATTCTTGGGTTGCCCAAAGTGCTTAAAGTTGCAACTTGATTCAACCATAGGGTTTGTAGTGAGATAAGGAAGGATTTTTGAGAAGGTGACATAGTATTTTGATGAGGATTTTGAGGTGTTTAAGGGTGGTAGAGGAGGTGGAGGAATGAAGAGAAGAATGAGGAAGATGAAGATGAGAAGTGATGGAAGAAGAATGAGCTATGGTCAAAAGATACCCCCTCTCTCTCTCTCACTTGCCATACGTACATGTTTCCCCTTTCACAAAATATCTTCTCTTCTTTTTATTTTTTTGAAACAAAACAATAACCAAGTAAATGAAATGAAGCATGTTCAAATTAACGTAGCAAGTGTTGCAACATGTCATGTTGCATGTCATAACACATATATTAGATTAATGCATAATTAGTGAAACATTAATCAAATTTAGCATTAACTTGTATACAATTAATTGTATAATAATTTATAAAATATCCAAATCGCATAAATTCCTTCAAAATCAATAATTCATATAAATTTTCAAATATTTTCCAAACTATTGGTATATAATTATACTATTTTATTAAAACCGAATTCTATATCTTTATAATATTCATAAAATTTATTATTTTATTTATTTAAATTCTAAAAATAATATTTTATTTTTCTGAAATGTTACAATTTCCCCCCTTAAATAAATTCGGTCTCTGAATTTAAATTTAAACCCCCTAATTACTAAAACATTTCAGTAAAATGATCAAGTTGTCGGGGCTTCGAAATCACAAATACATAAGGCATATCATAGCGCAATGCATGCGCATGAAAACGAGTGTAAAACTCAAAATCAGAACTCCGTCGAGCGTCACGCCATCATAGGAGTTAATGCGAAAATACCAGTTTCAAAATTTATTGTTAAAATCAAATATAATAAAATTAGAACTACAACATATGTATAGTACACATCGTTGTGAAATCGTTGAAACAACCGAATAATAGTGCATGCAAAAACCCTTTTCAAATCGCCGTGCGATGCGCATATCACGGCAGAAGTAGCGGACGTGCAGTATAAAGAAAATAGCTATATATACACATCTGCATATCCTTTGTTTAATATATACGTCCCGTCTTTTGAAAAATGATTAGGGAGGGTTTTCTTCGTAAAGTTTCGTGTGAACATGGACACGTAGGAAAATATTGAGAATATAGCTCCTTTTGAGAATTCCCTCGGTAAATATCGATGCATGCAAAAGAAATACTCAGAAACTGTCCTCAGACTAGTCCTGCTCGGTTATTAAACCATATAGTATATATCATAAAAACATGCTTCTCAAAAGGAAATCAATCCCCAAAATGTATACAAAGAATGCCACGTGCTTTTGGTGCGTACGGAAATCGAAATCAAATGCAGGTGCCATGAATGTACACAGAAACAAAACTAAGTGCAACGGGTCTGCGCGAAAATATCTGTCAAGTGCAACGGGTGTGCCTGACAACAATACCGGGTTTATCTAATGTGCACGAAGAATCTCGATTAAGTGCATCTGGTATGCACAAAATCACATCAAGTGCGCCAAGTGCGCGCAAGAATCTCAATCAAGTGCACAAAGTGCACGAAAACATATATCAAGTATTAAAATCGAAATCAACGGTACACGACACACCAAATCAAATCAAGTATACCGCGGTATATGAACTCGTAAACGTGTGCAACTGTGTGCACAGAAACCCATATCAAGTACTTAAAGTACGTGTAAACTACATCGAATGCACAAGTCAAACCATGTGCATGCCATATGCATGAAATCAAATCAAGTATCTCGGAGTGCATAAAATCAAAATCAAGCACAAATGGGTATGCTAAAAAACGAATCAGTACAACTGATATATAAAAATACGAATCAAGTGCAACTGTGGTGCATATAAGAAATATCAATCATGAAACAAATCGTCAAAATATCGGAATCAAAACGATGAAAACGCTATATCCAAATCACCGAGACGCAATTCATAAATAACTGGCGTTGAAGTGCCCCTCCTTCAAGGTCGAAAGGTGCCGATGCATCCAAGGCTGGCAGAGCAAGAATATCTACTTACTTTCTGCCCACGGTCTGGCGTCCTCTGCTCTTAGATCCTCGTTTCTCTCTGCGGATTACCCGTTACATGACTCCTCGTCTCGACAGCCCGATTTTTCCGCTCTGACGCTTATTTGAAGATTTCCTGACCAATTAACATGGTCACTCGTAATGTATCATGTCAATGATGGCAATCTCTGGCCCACTGAGTGTGCGCGATACACTCGATCATGGTCCAAGTATTTATCGTAAAGTATTCCAGAAAGATCTTGCTAGGGTCTCATCCAATCACACATCTACCGGACTGCCCGGAAGTTAGCGCTTCTTACTTAATCCTTTTTTGTTCCGGGACAGCTGCATTCCCATCACGACTTTCTTCTGGAAAGGTGGCCATATTCAACGCCTCAGCGTACGTACCAATTCTTTGATATCAACGGAGTGGAACGATAACTCGTCAAAATCTCGCACGAACCTCTTACTCCGCTTTCCTTTAATATGGATCAATTCGGAATCATTTCTTTGTAGCTGTGTGGACTGCGCTCCATTTGGCTGTAGTCATATTTATAGTCACTTTCGAAGCTACACCATCGGGATTTCTAATATCCTGTAGAAGGCATCTGGCCAATTACATCCTTGGGAACTCGTCCAAATTATCGGAGTAATGCGCTTTCGCTTGTCCTTTCTCGATCGACTCACAACACGCCATGAATGAGGTCCCCTTCTAGCTGAAGCTAGTTGATTTGATGACCTCGCATCAGAGCATCCAAAGGAACAAAGTGTCCTAGTCACTTATCCAGAGGTGACTAGCGATCTTCTACCACATCTCCGTGTATAAACTCATGTTGCATTAGCTTCAATGGTTTGGGGGCGATATCTTAACAATCTCAGCAACAGCTGGCTCATCTGTTCACACGGTAGACAACGCCTCAATCATCTGGAGTAGACGGTACCTTAATAGTCGTCGCAATCTGGCTGGCCTCTAGCAATGGTCCGACCATCTAGTGCTGATCCCGAACGCCCGTGTCAACGAGAAATCCTAGTAAAACAATAAATCAACGCCTTTCGTATGTCATCGGAATACATCCTGGTCAGTCCTCGTCCCTGATGAGCTCGCTCTGACCGCATCTCTAGCCGCAGCTCTTTCTGCTCATGTGGCCAAGGTAACGAAAACCACGATCCGATATCGATAAGGATAGATTATAGGAACAAATATAAATACGGTGCATAAGAAATGTACATCCTAAGGCTATTTAAGCGAAGTAGCGTATCGTAAGTATGCCGCGGAACATACACACGATATGTCACTCTACTTAAGTTACCTACTCCATCAACCAAGGTCAACTTACGCGACGAAAGTTCGGGTCTAATACCCCCTTAGCCAAGTCTAAGTTCCGTAAGGTCAAAGCCTAGGTTCCGAATTATACACACGCATTAGATTCCGC
Source organism: Agapanthus africanus (assembly GCA_030015575.1). NCBI lineage: Eukaryota > Viridiplantae > Streptophyta > Magnoliopsida > Asparagales > Amaryllidaceae > Agapanthus > Agapanthus africanus. The sequence goes on along the minus strand of CM057339.1, from coordinate 900,782,360 downwards.
ATAGTCAAACCTAAACTCGAATCAAGGTTAAAACTAACGCTCTGATACCAATTTTGTCACGGCTCGGGAAAAGACACGTGACTGGCACTTGAATCATGTGAAGTCTATAGGATCCTACCTAATTCAAGTAAGCCAAAAGCCCAGAAATCTAAATCTTTTTAGGGAAAATAGTGGAGGTGAAGTTTTGAAATAAAGGTTTAATGAAATCAGGTTTTTTCTTTAAAACATAAGTAATATCATATGAAATACAATGTTTTGTAATTATCTTGAAAACATTTTTTCGTCATTTGAAATTTAGGCGGCACCTCCTTTGTATATTTTAACCCGAAAACAATACAACCAGTAATAATAATAGACACCTCAAAGCGGGAGCTAGCTCTTCGCCAATTGGCGGAAACAGCCACGCATTGAAATAAATATACAACGCCGGAGGTGAGGATCAAAACACAGAAATAAAACTAAGAAACCAAAACATCATCAAGAAACCAGAAACAAGAATAAATACACGGTCGTAACTCTAAGTCTGAAAGAATATACAATAAAAGTTCTAAAACTACAAATATACAAGATCTGGTTGATGGAGCCTTTAACTAGATACAACTGAAATAAATGTACAAGTACAACGGTGGTCACGATGCAAGTGAACCCCACCTACCAAAGCAGTCATCCGGAAGAAAAGCAGTGTGTCAGCAAAGCCGCTATGAAAACCCGTGCGGTCAAACCTGCAAGAAACACCGTGGCACAACGGGGTGAGTTGCCAACTCGTGGGTAGAAGACATCACCGAGTAGAAACTGAATGTATGACTATCTCCTATGTCATACAATACAATAATAAAAATATAATGACATCGAGTAATAACAAGGGTAACAGTATAAGCATAAGTATAATGCTAAGGTACTCGTGTCCGTATCATAAAGTGATAGCATGGCATGTGAATCATGTATGAATGCATCATCCAATGTGTGTCCAGCAACGACACACCAAATCATGATAAAACCTGAGTGCCCAGTATCGACACTCGAAAACATTATGAAAAACCGTGTCTATTAGCGACACATAATTCTCATATCTCGGGCTCCGTCAGTCCGGATCGGCCCATATCCATTTGATCTCATGACTACGGTCGATATTCTCCGGATATCCGCCGCGCTAAACTATCACCGGTCGGTAGTGTTTCCCCCTGCCTCGGGGTACCGCATCGGGTCCACCATGTACCCGTAAACGGTGTCTTCTCGCTCCTTGAATCGGGTATACATATATGCTCCAGAACCGAGAAATCTCATGGTGGACGCCACACATCATATCAAGAAAAACCGCAGTTTTCTTTTAAAAGGAGCATAAGTTTTCAAATTCACATGCGGTTCCCAAAATCCAGAAATCTCATGAAAATCGGAATATCATAATCATGAGCTAATAATGAACAATGAATATCGGCATAGAGCCCATCTACAGTGCATAAACAGAATGTATATATAAATGTATGCGGCATCTAAGTAAGGAATGCAATATCCAAACTAGCATGTGAGACCAAGAATGCTAACCATACAATTTACTACAAGTTATCAGGTTATACGAGTGAAGTAATGATTTCTAATGTGTACGTGGCATGTCAATTACCGATGATGTGTGTGAGCCGGCAAGTGTACGTGCAACATACGCATCATCGGTAATGGTGTATGTGTCATAGAAGACGAGATCATAACAACTAATGAAAGCACATGTATATATATAAAATGCAATGAGAGTAATATGAACGTAGCAGAAAGGTAAATAGTAAACGCAACAAGATAAGATATGTATCGATATACGAGTCATACAATTATCGTATTTAAAATAGTACGAATCGTTGTTTTTAGAAAAGTAGGGACTACGGTGTTTTGAGAAAAGAATTACCTTTTGAAAATCCATAGCTTCCATCGGTTTGTCCTTTGAAAATGAATACGATTCGTTAGTTTTGAAAATAGGTATGGCTCTAACTCTATTCTAATATCTACTTAAGTAATTAAAAGACAAAAGGCTAAACTAATCTCGAGTCAAAAGTAAATAGAAAACGAAAGCATTTCCGAGTCGATATATCTAGTAGTCGGCGATCCAGCCTCATAGTATCACGTACGGTATAATCCATCGTACGACATTCTCCAGTCAAGAGTGCAGATCAATGATCATATAAATATCTCGTACGATATAGTCCGTCGTACGACATCCTTAAAATCGAGGGTACGGGCCAATATCATATATCTCATATTTCATACGGTATCATCCATCGTGCGATATCATAATCAAGGGTACGGATCTAAGGTCATGTACATTCTATTTTATCATCAATTCACATGTTATCGCGTGTTATGTGTATATGGCCCAACGATCTTTTAATATATCACATCATAAACGATGTCTCAACTCAATCATATATCATAATCTCTTGACATCCCGTTCGATCGTATCGACTCATATCTATATAACATATCATATCCCCATCTTACATGCATATGTTTATATATATCTTTCTTTTTTTCGTCGATCATGCCCACCGAGGGCCTAAGATTCAGCTTATATACATATATGAACATACACATACTTATATACACACACACACATACATATCATACCAAGTGTGTGCGCGCAACAAAAGTAAATAAACGACTCACGACTAAGGAAATAAGACTAAGGGTATACCTTCCTACGCATATTCTTAATCTAACCTATAGTCTCTTAGAACCCTACCTGCTAAGTATCCAAAATTTGCCTTGAAATATATATATATATATATATATATATATATATATATATAAGTATCCTAATCTACGGTTGTGGGGGTGCTATACGTCATCCACCCGACTTTCCCCGTAGATATATATCTATTCACTTATGATCCTTGCTTTGCCGAAGTTGATGACACCTTGCTCTTCCTTGTCGTCCCGAAGTCCACGCGAAGGTACCTACAGTCCAAGCACGTCGTATCGTAAACAAGAATCGAATACTAAAACCAATACGGCACGCGAAGTGTATATAGGTTAGAACCTACGGCCTACGCGCGCTAAAACAATAAAATACTATCCGACGTCAACATGCGAACGTTGAACGATCAGGTCACATCAAGAAATCCAAAAATCTAAGATTCAAATATCGGAAAACATTGTCAAAACCAACTCAAAATACTCCCAGATTTTGGCACAGATAGACTAGAACAAAACAAACAATACAGTGGCTAAGTTATAAGGAGTGAGCTGCAGGCCAAACCCCAACATCAAATTCAAAAATCTGGCCGCTAGAAGTTGCTACAGGAACCGGCTTCGACGGGTAAGTTTTGGAATTTGGGTCTCGTTCTTCTGTGGTAGTTTTCTAGTGGTATAACTAGGTCAATATAGTTGTTTGTTTTTCTTATAAATACCCCAAGTTGCTCTAGAAGTCATTTGATCCTCAAAAACTTCTCAAAACCGATATCGGAAAATTCTAAACTTAGGTTATCCAAGGATTATCCAAGGATTCTAACACTCAAAGGATTTGTGGCCACTACTAAACCTTAATTACACCATCACAACTCATAATATCTCCTAAAGCTCATCTTGGAATTTTCAAACATCACTAAATCATAATAGTTTAACTCTAAACTACACTAGGAGGTAAGGAAACTAAAATTCTAAACTAAAGGGGTAGGATTTACTTCATATAGCAACAGAAGAAAATTCTTGGGTTGCCCAAAGTGGTCAAAGTTGTAACTTGATTCAACCATAAGGTTTGTAGTGAGGTAAAGAAGGATTTTTGTGAAGGTGACATAGTGTTTTGATAAGGATTTTGAGGTGTTTAAGGGTGGTAGAGGAGGTGGAGGAATGAAGACAAGAATGAGGAAGATGAAGATGAGAAGTGAAGGAGGAAGAATGAGCCATGGTCAAAAGATACCCCTCCTCTCTCTCACTTTCCATATCTACATGTTTCCCCCTCTCACAAAATATCTTCTCTTATTTTTATTTTTTTAAAACAAAACAATAACCAAGTAAATGAAATGAAGCATGTTCAAATTAATGTAGCAAGTGTTGCAACATGTCATGTTGCATGTCATAACACATATATTAGATTAATGCATAATTAGTGAAATATTAATCAAGTTTAGCATTAACTTGTTTACAATTAATTGTATAATAATTTATAAAATATCCAAATCGCATAAATTCCTTCAAAATTAATAATTCATATAAATTTCCAAATATTTTCCAAACTATTGGTATATAATTATACCATTTTATTAAAACTGAATTCTATATCTTTATAATATTCATAAAATTTATTATTTTATTTATTTAAATTCTAAAAACAATATTTTATTTTTATGAAATGTTACAGGATGCTTGTGAATGAAGTCACCGTGAATTTGGCAAAGATGACATTTCTTCGCATGCTCTTCGCAATCCTCAATCATGGTAGGCCAGTAATACCCAAGCCGTTTGATTTGAACCCGCATTTTAGGGCCAGATTGGTGAGCTCCGCAGATGCCCGAGTGAACTTTCATGACTTTTTGGGTTTCAGCCGATGCCAGGCACCTGAGCCAGAGTTGGTCATATAATCTGTAGTAAAGCGTATTATTTACAAACACGTATCGGAGAGCTCTCTTTTTCAGTTGAACCCTCGCAAATTTTTCTTCGGGCAGCTTGTGGTATCAGAGGTAATCTATGAAGGATTCTCTCCAATCAGGCTCGTTTCGAATGATTGGAGTTTTTTCGGTAGGATTGCTCTTTTGTTCTGCGCTTTCTACTTCTTGTAAAGAGAATGAAGGAAGAATTTGCCGGCTTTTGACTGAAGAGGAGAGAAGAACGTGTGGAAAGCTACCACGTGGTCTTTCGTTCTTCCATATATGACGAAGATGCTCTAGTGCGTCCGTAGGCGATTCAGACGAACAGGGGGCAGAATCAATTCCAGAGGCTCCAAGCTTGTCTCATGATGACTTAATTGAAAAGTTCTTAAACGAGACTCTTCAAACAAGTAAAGAAAACCAAAGGCGTAAAATGAGCATATATGAAAAGGCTAGACAACAACGTTTAAACAAGCAAGCCGCGAAGGAGGTGAGTTATGTAGCCCCCAACCAAAGCAAAATATTTCGCCGAAGAAGAAAAGCAAGGTTAAGGCCGAGAAGCACTTCGCTAAGGCCTTATCGAAAAGGATGAAGCCACCACACGTGAAGATGTATATCCCAGGGGTTGTAGATTTCGAAGGTGGATAAGAGCACCCAAAATACCGTCTCTACCATCGGAGAGTCTGTCACCCTATCAACGAATATAGAGCGTTCGAGAAACGGGGCAAAAGTATGTCTCCCACAAAAGGCATTTAAAAAGGGAGAAGCGGAAGGCTAAAGCTCGTCCGCTCTCGCATGATAGTTCCGAAGCAAACAGCCTGGCAAGCTCAGTCGCCGAGAGCTGTTGTATGACCAAGGCTCAGTCTTCGAAAGAAGGGAATTCAATAGTGCCAACTTTTGGAAGTGACTCGGAAGATGAAATCCCCGTCAAACCTCCTCTATGCAAGCTTTTCATCAGGAGAAGAAAGGGCAAAAGACCACGGCAATATCCGTCTACGGAACCGCACCTTTCTCGAGAAAAACCCTGGACCTGCAAATAAGGATCCAAAGAATCAAGATAAGGGTAAAGGTGAGATGTTCGAAGAGATTGTTCTAGATTAAGAGGTGGCTAAAGATCTCGCCGCCAAAGACCAGTCTAAGAGAAATAAGGTGACTACAATGTGTTAGCCCATCTGAAGAAGCTACCTTCTCACTTGTATATACGATACTCTACTCCTGTTGAAAGAACTTCAGGAAATTCTAATCAAAGCATTGGAGGGGCCTGATCAGTTCCCGGCGTTCTTCACAGAGAAAAGATGACAGATGAGCTCGCAGAGGCCAATACCGCCGACATTACCTTCAGCGAAGAAGATTTGCTTTTGCGAACATTCGAGCACAACAGACCCCTCTGTGTAGCTGGATACTGTGAAGACAGGAGGATGAATAAGATTCTAGTTGACAACGGCTTCTCAGTTAACCTGTTGAATTTGAAGGTGCTAAGGTTTGTCTATGGATGCTCAATACCTTAGCCGGGAAAAGATTACCATCTTAGGGTTCGACTCGCAGTTTTCGCGAACACTCGGCTCCGTGGAGTTGACGCTTCGCTTCGTGCAGCTCGTCACGGATGTCAAGTTCCACGTCATCGAAGGCAATACATGTTATAAAGCTTTACTCGGTAGACCTTGGCTGCATGAGTACAATATCATTCCTTTTTCACAACACCAGTGTATGAAGTATTTCAAAGATGGCCAAGAGCACACCATCACAGGAGAGCTCAACTCATTTTTCTTGAATGAAGTACAGAAATATAAAGATGCTAAGTACTTCCTACCGGATTTCGAAGATACTGAGAAGTGCGGTAAGCCGAAGGATAAACAAGTCCAAGAGGCCACCATCCCAGTATTTGGAAGTGATTCCGAGGGAGAAGAAGAGATAGAGTTCACGGGTCAACCCTCTGAGGGAAACCGATAAATATAGTTTCTCAACCCCCATTCCAGTCTTCGGCAGTGACTCGGAAGAAGATGATGCAGCGTTCTCTACCCATCCGCAAGTGAAGATTCCCGATGAAACAAACCGAGCTCTACATATTACGATGGTTCCGTCCTGCCACTACAAAGAACTCGATGCACTCAGCACCCACAACGTGCAGGAGTTGATCACCTTTTATATACCTCCTGATATAAAGGCGAAAAGGCGATCCTTTTCTACAAATCGCAAGAGACCATAGTGGAAAAGGAGATCTGGCATAGGCTCGATTCGAACCTTGACAGATTGTAGTCTATCCGCACGCCGAGATACTTAACGAAGGGATTAAATGAATTCCTGAAGTGTCAAGGAGTACCGTTTCAGCAGACCGTTCGACAAGGTCGGTTCTATAAAAGAATCTGGGAAGTACCCGGGATTCGCCAAATCAAGTCGAACGGGAAGATGGATACTACTGACTTAGGATATATATGTTGGGGTAAAAATTTACACCCCGGTTGACCAAGTCAAAATCAAAGTCAACCCCAAGCCAGGTGAGCCCAAGCCCAGGTCAAGCGGGCCCATGCCCAAGTCGAGCCCGCAGCCAGCCTCCCCATGCCAACAACAAAATCATGTAATAAATAATTTTTATGTAATTGTTTATGCATGAATGTAAACAAAATGGGCATAAAGCCAATATTTTGTAAGCCCATGGCTTATGTGCAAAAATGAAATGGCGCATGAGCCATGGGATGGCTAAAATGCCATTTTTGTAAAGCCCAAGGGGCTATATGTAAATATGTAAGCCTATATAAGGCAACATGATGATGAATAAATCATACACTTTTCATTCCCCCAAAACTAGGGTTCTTTGTGCCTCCTGCTCCTTCTCCAAGGTTCTAAACCTTCTCATTTCTTTTGAATTAAATCAAGAGTTTTACTCTTTCTTTTCCAAAACTAAGTAGTTTTCCACCACAAAACCCATAAAGGGGAACTCGGATCTCCCATCAGATCTCAAAAAGGAGTGATTTTTAAAATCTCCTACTTCTTGATCTTCAAGATCCGGCCAAACAACAGGAGGAAGAAGAACCCCCTTCATCAGCTTCAAAATATCCTAGGAGTTTTAACTCTCTCTCTCTATATATATAACAACAAATATTTCCTTTCTGAAGCATAGCTTCTGTTTCTTAGGCTAAAAGCCTGCTTTTCTCGTCGGCGCGCCGACACGTGGCGCGCTTGCGCTCAAGCGCAAGTGTTCGGCGCAAGTCGTCCCGGTGCCGACACGTGGCACGCTTACGCTCGAGCGCAAGTCGCCCCCGTGCCGACACGTGGCGCACTTGCGCTCAAGCGCTGAAGCGCAAAGCGCCCACGTATCGACAAGTGACGCGCTTGCGCTCAAGCGCCTAGCGCAGAGCGCCCACATGCCGACACGTGGCACTCTAGCGCCTGAGCGCACAGCACCTGGACGCACAGCGTCCGAGGTGCTGCCCCCACGCATCCTTTGGATGCCTTTTCTTTCCTTTTTTCTTCTTATATATATACATATATATATATACATATATATACATATGTGCACGCACACATACACCACGACACTGTCCCTGTTAGAAAAAAAAATTCTAACGGGGCGCTGCCCCGCATCCCGCAAGGGAGCTGCTAGCCCCCTTGACCCCCAGCCCGCTATCCGGGTAGCGGGACCACTGTAAAAACTCTGCGTGGCTCCCAATATATCCAAAACCCCTTTTCAAAACACAACACACCCACACTGCACATTGAGTTCGCATGACCAGTTTAACCCGTCAATCGGAGGTTCTCTCGCCCCAAAGGCGAGGGGTAATTAACGGCAGCTTAGTCCGCGGCTGCCGGAGATTCGGATCCCCACAATCATTAAACCCCGGCCTACCCCAGGCAGGGAGAATCTGTAGTACGCCTGACAAGCACGCGCGTATTCCCATCTCAATGGGGTGACGAAAAACACCCTACAATATACAATCTAAGAAGCGGAAGCAAACTTACAGCTGCCATGTCATAAATGAAGAGGAAGAGGTTTTGCCGATATGCAGCATGACCGAGCAAGGGGAAGGGCCCGCAGAAAGAAGTCCAAGTTCGTCACTGGAAGAACGGATTGATACGATAAAGAAATCCTGACAAGCAAGCTAAGACAAGCCGTGAGTTGGCCATTTATGAAATGGCCAGGCGACAGCGCCTATGCGAACAAGCTGCGGAAGAAATGAGACATGAGTCTCCTCAACCTCGGCTGCCTCCATCTTCCTTCGCAAGAAGAAGATTTCAAGCCAATGAAGACATAAACAAGACGATAGTCGCTATCAATACTCAAAGGCAACATATTAGTCCTGTGATGCCTATATGTCAGAATAAGGTCGGTTGCAACCCTCCTTAATAAAAAAGATAGGGGTGAGAATACTCGTTCCCTCGTGATAAGACGGGGATGATATTCACCCTCGTCATAAAGCATTAAATGTTATCACTTTCGAGACCTCGGCGACCCGAACAAGTCAATGTGGTCGATCATCCGGCTTACAAGCCACCCAATTGAAGACTGCTTCGTGTTCAAGAACTGGATCGAAGACCAGTACAAACATGGCAGATTCGTGTTATCTGACAGTTGGAGGATAGACCCGCCACAGAAGCACGAGTTGAAGAAAATTTATGCCATCCAATTGGGACTTTGTTTGATCCAAAAAGCGGAAGTGGACTCATATTTGCTACACGATAAGCCTTGCAAATGATGGAGAAGATGAAGACAGGTCTGAGCTTTCCAAGTGCTTCACAAACGACGATGAGAAAATCTCAGAATTGCCACCGGCGCCGAAAGAGTTGGAAGATGGAATCCACACAACGGCAGATGAGTTGGAAAAGATCAACTTGGGAAGGGAAGATGATCCGAGACCAACATTCGTCAATGAGCTGCTGTCTGATGAACAAGTAGCCACCTTAAAAGACATGCTCATGGAATATAGAGACCGCTTCGCTTGGAATTATTTCGAGATGCCGGGTCTTGATCCAGATGTAGTAGTTCACAGGCTGACCATAACCGCGGGATAAATCCAGTTAAACAATCATCAAGAAGGATGCGACTCGAACTCGAGATGAGCATTAACACTGTAGTCAAGAAGCTTATCGACTCCGGTTTCATCCATGAAGTGCAACACCCGTATTGGATAGCTAATATCGTCCCTGTAATGAAAAAGAATAGGACGGTCCGGATTTGTGTGGACTTTCGGGATCTCAATAAGGCATGCCCGAAAAATGACTTCCCCGTACCAGTGACGGAGCTTATGATTGACAACAGCTCCACTCACAAGGTCTTCTCTTTTATGGACGGATCTTCAGGGTACAATCAGATAAAGATGAATCTCGCAGACCAGAAGCATACGGCGTTCCGCACACCATTAGGAGTCTACTGTTATAAAGTGATGCCTTTTGGACTGAAGAATGCTGGAGCCATATATCAAAGAGCCATGACAAAAATATTCGACAACCTTATACATGATATCGTTGAATGTTACATCGACGATTTAGTGGTTAAGAGAAAATCCCACGAAGAGCACTGAGAGTACTTAAGGATAGTGTTCAAGCGCCTTCGGAAATTCAACCTGAAGATGAACCCGCTAAAATGTGCATTCGGAGTCTCTTCCGGCAAATTTCTGGGTTTTATAATCTGTCATCGAAGGATCGAGTTGACCCCTCCAAGATCAGGGTGATTACTGAAATGCCCCCGCCAAGAAATCTCAAGCAAGTGCAATCTCTTCAAGGAAAGCTCGCCTATATTCGACGGTTCATCGCCAACCTCTCTGGAAAGTGACGTCTATACAGCCAGCTGTTGAAGAAAGGGACTTCTTTTATATGGGACCAGAAATGTCAGAAAGCACTATAAGAAATCAAGCAGTATTTGCAGAATCCGTCAGTATTGGCCGCTCCGGTTAAGGGAAAGCCGCTTATCCTATATACAACTGCCCTTGATGGTTTCCTAGACGCACTATGAGCACAGGAGAATGACCAAGGAAAGGAAAGCGCCTTGTATTATCCAAGTCGAGTCATGCTATGAGCAGAAAGCAACTACTCCTCTATTGAGAAGCACTGTCTAGCACCAATTTTCGTGACAACGAAGCTCAAACACTATGCCTCGACTCATGAAGTACAACTCATCAAAGGTGGATCCTCTCAAATATCTTATGACGAAAGCTATACTGACGGGAAGACTCGCCAAAATGGGCCCTGCTGTTGCTGGAGCTCACGATTATATATCGCCCTTCAAAGCTGTAAAAGGACATGCTATCACCGATTTCCTCACCGAACACCCAATCTCCGTCGATTCTCCAGTGAACTGTGAATTGTCGGATGAATATGCGTTCAATGCGGTCGAAGAGAGAAAAATCAGAGAAGCCTTATTGGGAATTATATTTTGATGGAGCCTCCTCGATGAAAGGTGTCACGCCCCGCTTCCCAAAATGTGGAATACGGGAAGCGACGAAGGCCAGCCGTGCTACCTACGGTAAGGAAAAGTCCTTCCATAGTCATATAAGGCTGTCTAGATTAACCTGTCAAAAATAAAATCCAATACCAAAAGAAATAATACTGATAATCATGCTGCAATGAAACCACAAGAAATCCTAAAAATGGGTCCACTAGATAATTGATGCAATTAAAGATCCAAAACAAAAGATTCGGAATAAAATAAGATCTGAAAGAGATACAAAAATCCTAATGTCCCATAAGCGCGCACATGCTAAAGGCTAAAAGTAAAGGAAAGTAAACCTACGATTACTGATCTTCAACAAAGTCCTGATAGCCGCTCTGATCCCGCTCAGCCTAAAAACCTGTCTCTAAACCTGAGATGGCAAATCTCAGGGATGTCAGAACACCCCAGCAAGTACTCAACGTATAAAGTGTATGTAGCATAATAACAAGAATATATAAAAGTGAAGCCCGGTGCGCAAGAAAACATGTATATAAGTAATTAAATGCACTAACACTATGAAACATGTATGTAAGGGATCTTGTCATAACCTAACTGGCCACTAAAAGGTAAACTATCCTATCGTAAGCTTGAGTGTGTGCGTCAACCTCTGCAGGAGTATTCCTAACCCAAGAGTGGTGCCCCAGGGGCTAGGAAACACGGGCCCAACTGTGGAATGAACAAGAGACCGCTATAGCCCGGTACGAGCTGTAAACATGTGACCGCTATAGCCCGGTACGAGCTGTAATCATGTGACCGCTATAGCCCGGTACGAGCTGTAATCATGTGACCGCTATAGCCCGGTACGAGCTGCCGGCATGGGACTCCTGAGATCCTGTTGTACAACGCACACTCAAACTACCCCAACACCCACGTATTTATAGCTGCTATGGTAAAGACTAGAGCACTAAATAAGAATGCTGAAAAGACAGGAACTAGTAGTATGGTAATTGTATGGAAATAAAACTGGTGAATAGTGGTGTGTCATGTCATATAATTCAGCATTCAAAATAGAGAACTTGTTTTAATATGAGTAGTCTGGAGCAATGAGTAATCATGGCATGTCAAGTACAATAGTTATAAAATGATAGTGTCCATAAACAAGAATAGCATGTTAAGGTTTCTCAATCATGCCGACAATGATAGTCTCAAGTAAAATATTAAATATAGATGATAGAATATGATAAGGTCAAAAATGTAAACAACACTCAACATAAATATGCAAGTACCTGTATTTAACATTCGAGTTTATTTATTGAAAAGAATAATAAATTGAAATATGGTTTTAAAGGGTTAATATAGTTAAATGAGAATGACAAATTACAGATGCGTAAAGCGGGTGGTGGTAATAGTATAATTACGAGATAATAGTAAGTAGGATAAAATAAATGACAGATTGACTAGTTATCATGTAAGTGCCAATAATAAGTTTTATAATCATGTGATAATAGAAAATATTAATACAAATTATAGTATCAAAATAATTTATATGATTAGGGCACATAGAGTGCAGCGATATTATAAGGAATGATAATGTAGAAAGTTTAATTTATATATATAAAATGTTAAGCCCAAAGCGTTTATTGATTAACAGTAATAATGGTATATTTTTATGTTTTAGATTATGATATAAGTATTGATATTTTGCATGCTAGTGTATACCAATATTGTTGCAACAGAAACATATAATTACTTATAAAGCTTTTTATATATTAAACCACATTTACATGTTAAAAGTTATTTTATTACGTATGCATTTTTACAGTTGTTCACTTGATGAAATGATTAATAGGTATTCTAGGTCCTAGGGTTTTCATCATATGTACAAGTATTATAAGATATATTAATAAAGCGGTAAAATATTACAATTTTATTTAAATATTGTAAGTTAATAATTTATTTAGAGAATTCCCGATGTTGCATTGACTAAAAAAAATAAAAGAGTAAGAGTACTTGCCTCGGAGACAGATAAACGACACGAAGAACAACTCCAACGTTTGATTGCTCGGCTAATTTTGAAGAAGAAGAAAATATTGTGATTGGAAAAAGAGAAGATTGATTTATATGAGAAGGGGAGAGATGATAATAATTAGATTGTTATTTATAGAGAAGAGAGATGTTTAAAGATTAGAGAGAGTATTATAATTGGAGAGAGAAATATTCTGATGAGATGAGATTTGGATTTGATTTTATAAAAGAGAGATATGATGGGTTGTTATAAACTTCTATAAGATATTAGAAAAGTTGTATATATACATATTAGTTTGTATATAGTTAGAATAATAGAAAAGTATATGTATATATACATATTAGTATATAGTGAAAATATATGTAGATATGTATATGGTTATGGATTAATAAAAATAAATATAATTAGTTATATATATAAGATTTTATGATATCAAACAACTAAAATATATTTTCAGTTAAACTATCATAACAAAATATATTCAATTATATATATGTATGTATGTATATAGATTTGTAGAAAAAATAATTAAAGAGAGTAGATTTGAGAAAGAGAATCTGCTGAGAGAGATTAGATTAGATTTGAGAGAGAGAGATTTTGTTAGGGAATATATATAGAAAGAGAGCGGGGGTTTGGTGAAATATAGTTAGTGATATAGAAAAATATATATAGATAGAATATAATATGGGGAGAAAGAAATCTGTTGGAAAAGATATTTGTTTGAAGAGAGAATAATATTTGTTTTAAAAAGAATAAAGTTATTAGTTTAGCCATATATGGTGATTGGAGAGAGAAAATTGAGTTGTTAGTTTAGTAAAAATATTTATATGGTTAAAAGATTTAACATGGGCTCTCATGACTTTTCAAAATTAAATATTTTAACCAAATAAATATCGCAAGACAAAATATCTTATAAATAGAATTTAAAAATGGGTAAAATCTTATGTATATATATTGTTTAAAGAAATACCAAATAAAATATCTTTTGTTTAAATTATGATACTAAAATATAAATATGGTTATAGAATAGTGTTAGACAAATAAATATTTAAATACTAATAATATGCATATTTAACAAATTTGAAAAACCATAATTATATGCATATATCTTAATTAAAAGTATTAGATTCCAAATTATAATAATAATAAAACAAAACCCAATATATCCAAGAAAAAGAAACGTACGATCGGACTAGGGTGTTACAAAAGGGCGATATAAGAATGTACCGATAATGGGATATGCCTCATCTTCGTAACCTCTTAAGGCGGAATAGACCGCTATGCCATCTCGCTAACAGAGCCTAGGACCAATAATGAAGCCGAGTATGAAGTGCTTATAGCCGGTCTTGAGATCGTGATCGACATGGGAATCGAGGATCTCCGTATATACGGAAATTCTCAATTGATCGTCATGCAAGTCAACGGAGATTATAAAACGTACAATCCAGAACTGATAAGATATGGTGAAAAGGTATAACAGCTGCTGACGCAGCTTCCTTCATACATGCTAGAAAATATGCTGGGAGCGGAAAACAGTAAAGCAGACACATTAACTAAACTGGCCAAAGAATTGGTTGATGAAAACCTTGATGTAAGGATTATCATTCAAAGTCGCAAGGTCTTTAGCCCCGGCAGAGATATCCTTGGAACCGCTAGCCGTGGCAACCGATGAAGATGTCCTTCAAGCGGAAGAAGCTGGAGAAGAAGAAGACCGGCGAGAAGTATTTATAGATTATTTCAAGTCCCGACAAATGCCTGAAGATGCATCGCAAAGGTATCAACTCATGAAACGAGCCCTATCGTTCGTCCTAATCGACGGAACTCTATATGAAATGCCCTTCGACCATATATGGCTAAGGTGCTTAGGACCGAAGGAAGCCAAAAATGTCGTCCAAGAAATTCACGACGGACTTTGTGGATCCCATCAAGCCGGTCCAAAGATAAACTTGAAGATCAAAAGAATGGGCTATTATTGGCCCACGATGATCCAAGGCTGCATCAACTATGCAAGGCGATAGCGCTCCTACCAAATACATAGGGACTTCATATATCAGTACTCGAACCCGCTGCATCCGACCGTGGCCAGTTGACCGTTCGATATGTGGGGAACATATATAATAGGCCCTATCGAGCCAGCGTCATCCCGAGGACATCGGTTCATCTTGGCGACGACCGATTACTTCTCCAAATGGGCAGAAACGATACCGCTGAGAGAAGTAAAGACGAAGAATATTCTTCATTTCTTCGAAACCCATGTCATATACCGGTTCGGAGTTCCACAGTGGATAGTCTTAGACAACGGACCAGCATATAGAAACCACAAGATAAGTCGCTTCGCCCAACAACACAAGATAGAATGAAGATGTTCCTTCGTCTATAATCCCCGAGCTAATGGTCTAGTCAAACCTTTCAACAAGACGCTAACCAAGCTCATAAAGAAGATAGTGTCCAAAAATAAAAAGGAATGGCATGAAAGGCTACATGAAGCTCTTTGGACGTACCGAATGATGTTCAAGATGGCCACGAAGACGACACCTTATGCGTTGGTGTTTGGCATCGAAATAGTGCTCCTGTTGGAAATCAAACTACCTTCACTGTGATGTCGGTTCATTATGCACTTACAGATGAAGAGAATACCCATCTCCGGCTCGAAGAATTTGATGCTCTCGACGAGACTCATCTCGCAGCTCAGCAAAGCCTGGAAGCCCATCGGGCGAGGATGACCCAGGCATATGAAAAGCTAACCAGACCGAGAACATTTCGCCAAGACGAACTCATACTGGTTGTTAAAAGACCGATGATCTCTAACTGCGCAAAACGTGGAAAGTTCGAGCTGAACTATGAAGGTCCGTACATCATGGAAAAAGTCTACCAAGGCGAAGCTTATCTCCTGATGTATATTGTCACGCACTACTTCCCAAAATAAGGAAATATGGAGAGTAACAAAGGCCAGCCGTGCTACCCACGGTAAGGAAAGATCCTTCCATAGTCACATAAAAACTGTTTAGCTAAACCTGTTAATATAATGTCCAAAAAAGAATAGATAACACTGATAATCATGCTGCAACGAAATCCCAAAGAATACTACCAATAGGTTCATAAGATAAAAAGAGGCAAAAAATAAGGTTATTAGACAATAGGTCCGAAATAATACAAAATCCGAAAAGACACATAAATCCTAATGTCCCGCAAGGACGCACATGCTAAATGCTAACTGGAATGAAATAACCCTATGAGCTACTTATCTTCTGTAAACTCTTAGATAATCGCTTTGATCCTGCTCGGCCTGAAAATTCGTCTCTAAACCTGAGATGACAAATCTCAGGGATGTTAGAACATCCCAACAAGTATTCAACGTAAAAGTGTGTGTATGTGGTGTGATAACATGAATATGTGAGTGTATTGATGCCCGTGTGCGCATGTTTATACATATATGGATATAGTAATAATATGAAGCAATCATGTAAATATGTCAAGTCGGTCAAGTCACATCCTAACTGGTCACCAAAAGGTAATCTATTTTATCGTGAGTTCGAGTGTGTGCGTTAACCTCTACAGGAGTATTGCTAACTCAAGGGTAGGGCCTTAGGGGCAAGAAAACACGGGCCTAACTGTGGAATGAACAAGCGACCGATATAGCCCGGTACAAGCTATAGTAACAAGCGACCGATATAGCCCGATACGAGCTGCCGGCGTGGGACTCCTGAGATCCTGTTGTACGAACGCACACTCAAACCACCCAACACCCCTCGTATTTATATCTTAACATGATAATAAACTGGATCACTAATTAAGAATGCTGAGTGGACCGAAACTTGTAAACAGTATAGATTGTGTCATGGGATGCAATTCAGCATTCTAATTAGAAATCTCGTTTTTAGATATGTGGACTGGATTAATGAATGATCATGACATGTCAAATATGGTCGTTATCAAGTAATAGTAATCATATGTAAGTGATGTACAAGCTTGTCAATAGCACAAGTCTCAAATGTTGTCTATACCGTTATGTTAACCATAATATAGATATACTAATTATATTTTCTTAATCGCCGCCAGGCTAGTGATATATACACACACACACACACACACACACACATACATACATACATACATATATTAAAGATAGATAAACAATTTTCAAACTTTATTTGTATTTAATTATATTTCCTTGTAGATCCATGCTTGATCTGCATTATTAACATATGATTCTGTATTATAATGATATAAAAGTTGCGAACTAATACAGTTTTATTTGAATAATATAGGTTAAAGATATATTTGAAGAATCGCCGATGTTGCATCGACCAAAAAGGCAAGAATACTTGCCTTGGAGACGGACAAATTTCGACGATACGATGTAAAAACCCAACCTTGATGCTCGTCTAGATGGACTCGACCAATGGTGACAAGGTGGGGCTCGGCGGTTGATAGTGGTGAGGGCGCGACTGATGGTCTGGGCTTGGGTGATCTGGATTGCTGCGAGACGACGACGAGTTGTGGCTAGGGTTTGGGCTCGGGTTTTTGGAGTTGAGGGGCTCGGTGATGAGGGTATGAGGGAGACGACGGGGAGGCTAGAGGAGGCAAGGGTTGCTGTGATAGGGCTGCGGGGATTCTTGGTGTTCGGTTGAGGTTGCAGAGGAAAAAGTGCTCCAACGAAGACAAGGTCGGTGATGGTCTCGGGATGAGGATGGTGGCGCGGGGGTGAGGAGCTAGGGCTTGCTGCGATGGTGATGGGTTCGGCCGAGATTGGAGGGGTCGGAGTTGAGGTGCTCGGGGTTGGGTTCGGCGGAGGAGATCTCGGCGATGATAGGTGCGGGTTCGGCTGGGGATGTAGCTGTTGAGGATGAAGGTGAGGGTTGTTTGGGTTTGTGGTTTTTTTTAAGAGTTGAGAAGAGAAACAGATGAGAGATATGATGAGGATGATGATTAAGGTAATGATTGGGTTAAGTAGGTGTTGGGTTTTGTTAGAGGAAGGAGAGAAATTTGATGAGAGAGATTTGATTTAGGTTTAATATATATATATATATATATATATATATATATATATAGGTTTAGTGAAATATATAAAGGAGAGATAAGATTCGGGTTTAGAATATATATGTGTGTGTTTAAAGATTTAACAAGGATTTTACTTATATTTTCATACCAAAAGATAAACTACCAAATATTTATGTTTCAACCAACAACAAATAGTGTTAAGCAAAAATTATTGTATGCATAATAATTAGGATATAGCTAAATTAACAATCAGATTTAAAATAATAACCACCCTTTAATTAACCAACTAGACAATTATATTCCACCATGACACGTTATTGAACTCTAAAATAAATAAAATAGTTTTATCAAAACAAAAAATATTCTGATAAATCTAAAAAATATTGTATCCACAATTATGATGTTACAGTTATGCATTGAGAAAGGCCCTTTCAGCTCATAAATGGTCGGTTCCTCAAAAATGTACTATGCTGAAGAGGCGCGACTTGAGTCAATGATAGATGGAAACTCTTATGCCCGCTCATTATCTTCCAGAGTCAGAACGCTGAAAGTCCTACCGAATGATATGCATCTCCGTTATGTTGATGATGGACCGTGATGTCCCTAAACTAGCATGTTGTCCTACGGCAGGGATCATATAACCAGCCGTATACATTCTACAGGCACAAACGATCTATGTCTCACATATGTTCTTCTTGGCTCCCTTGGACTGCGATGTCCCTAAACTAGCATGTTGCCATGCGGCATGGATCATATAACCAGCCGTATATAATCCACGGGCATAAACGATCCCTACCTCCACCAAGTCCCAACGGCGACGTTGCAATTGAAGTCCCACCGGCGAAGATTGCAACTCGAGTCCCACCTGCGATGCTGCACCTGAAGTCCCACCGGCTAAGAAGCTCCACCGATGATGCAGTCCTCCAAAAGATGTTATGTCCTACAATTGATCTCCATATTTGATCACCGTAGACAATCCACAAGCATAAACAATCCATATCTCTCCTAAGTCCCACCGGCAAACGATGTTGGGGCATCCGCAGCAAAGCTACGTTCGAGAATTAAAAAAAAAGTATGTCGAAAAGCAAAAAGGGCACGGATGAAAACCCGAAAGGGCTCCGTGAGTAAAAACAGCAGGACTAACGACGAGCTTGTGAAAAACCGAAAGGGTGCTAACTCGTAAAAAAAACTGGCAAAGTTCTCTCGACTTTGTAAAAAGAAAATACACGCGTGAGATCTTACGACTCACAAAAAAGAAACACACTTAGGAATCCTCATGATTTCTAGGAAGAAAATACACTTACGAGTTGCTCTCGACTCGTAAGGAGAAGTACTTCTATATGACCCTCACGGCTTATAGAATCCAAAAACCTTAAGTTATAAGGATCAAAACCTGATTCTTAAGCCATTACACTCCCCACGAAATTTATGCCCTACAAGTAGTCCCATATCGACTCTTGTATACAATCCACGGGCGTAAATAAATATATTCCAACCAAGTTCCACCAAAAGAGAACGATACTTCCCGAATGGTAAACGACACTTGTAAGTCTTTTTGACTTGCAAGGAGAAAATACTCTTATAAGATCCTTACGACTTGCAAGAGAAAATCCCATTTAGGAATCCTTGTGACTCCTAAGGAGAAAATACACCTACGAGATTCTCTCGACTCGTGGGAAGAAATATCTTCGTGAGACCCTTACGACTTATGAAGATGGAAAAATCCTTAGTTGGTAGGGATTTAAACATGTTTTCTAAGCTGTCTTTGTCCAGACAGACAATAACAAATGATGAGTCGCTCTTGGCATAACTTTTCAGTGTTAGCGATACTGATGCTGAACGACGTGCAAAATCCCATGTTCCAAACTCTCAACCCCTAAGTCGTTAAACTGGGAAATAATATATATATATGAAATAGCCAAAATGATTGGGCACTGCGAATAAATAGCCGAAATGATATGAAAAGCTGAGATGATAGAGTATCGCGGAGAATAAAAAATGTAAAGTAAAATTTTCCGCCCGACAGGTATGTCGTTACTGACTCCTGTAGACAATCCATAGGCACAAACATATGAAGAGGAGCAGCATGTTTAACATGATTTACTAATAGAAGAAATAGGTCTCAACAGCTCTACATACAAGCCCAAGAACCATTGGATGCCATCCTTCCTCAGATGGATGCGGCTTTGACTTCTCTGGAACTCGAAGAATGGATTCTGACCTTAAGGTAAAGCGTCATGGTGACGCCCAACGCTGAATCGTTGACGGCAATATGGATATACCGGTCTAGAAGGATTACTTGAGACGTATCCTGCAGCGGAAAGGTTGGATGATATAGCAAGTACGCGGCTACTCGAACCAGCGACTTGAGTGGATGTGGATCGAGAAGAATCGTCCGACGTAACGGTATGACGGACTAAACCCATCACCACAAACCTAACGGAGTCCTATGATAAAAAAGGGTTATGTATGTTTAACGTTAGGATGAGTTTATCCGTATGCCTAAGGGAAAGGTAAATTGAGCGCTCTGGAGTGAGTAAATAAACTAAGTCAAGCCATTCCAGCACAAACTGCGAGGAAAAAAGCCACTTACGGGTCCTCTCGACTCGTAAGAAGAAAATACTCTAGTGAGATCCATACAACTCACAAGAGGATGGACACTTGGGAGTCCTCATGACTCCTAAGGAGAAAATGTACCTACGAGATCTTCTCGACTCGTAAAGAGAAATACTTTAATGAGATACACGGCTTATAAAGTTGAAAATCCTTAGGTGATAGGGACATACACTTATTTTCTAAGCCATCGTTGTCCTGCGGACTGTCTTCATACTGACTACTGTATACTATCCATAGGCCACATACGACAAAGTTGCATTCAAGACATCCTCCACTAGCTAACCAAGCTACCAATGAGGAGAAGAAGCCACTTATATGTCCTCTCGACTTGTAAGGAGAAAACATTCTTATAAAATCCTTACGACTTACAAGAGAAAATATACTTAGGGATCTTCATGATTCCTAAGAAGAAAATACGTCTATGAGATCCTCTCGACTCATAAGGAGAAAACAACTTTGTGGGACCCTTACGACCTATGAAAATTGAAAAAGTCATGGGTAACAGGGACCCAAACATGTTTTCTAAACCATCAAATCTCTGGCGGTGCATTACTTTGTACTACTTAACCCACGTACATACTTACATGGGCAAACTAGTGGGCGGCATTTGTTCCCTCTTCAAAAATATGACAACGCCTCATGTGCAAAGCACGTGAGCAGCGTCCACGTGCAAAGCACGTGAATGCCAAAACCATAAATATGACAGTGTCCGCATGCAAGGTACATGAGCACTAAGGCCATATAATATGGCAGCGGCTCACGCGCAATGTATGTGAGCGTCACTGCCAATATGTGAAGCGCTTGCTTCAGATAGAATTAAATTCTATTTGGGAAAAAATATTTCCCTAATCTTTCTAAAACGAGAAAGATTTGTTCTGTTAAACAGAGAATTCTTGGATTAAAAAATCCAATGGTGATTAAAAATCACCGTTCAAATCAAGAGATAGAATTAAATTCTATATGGAAAATATTTTCCTTGATTTTGTTAAAATAACAAGAAAAATATACTCTGTTAAACAGAGAACGTTTGGATCAAAGATCTAACGGTCATTAAAAATCACCGATTGATTCCAAGATCAATTTGATCAATAAAAGATCTTTTAAATGAGTGATTCTCTCAACAAATCAATAGTTTCTCATACCCTATATAAACGGCCCAAGATATTAAATCTCAGATACGAAATCACCCTCATAAGCTTCTGCTACAACCGAGAATTTAATTCTCTTTGAAGATCGTCTTCCTCATGTAGAAATAGATCTCCTTTTGCCTATCTCATGTATAATAAGGGCTTAGCCCTCTATAAGAACTTGGTTCTTCTTTTGGATCTGAAATCCATAACACAAGTCTCTAAAAAAAAAGAGAATTAAATTCTCAAAGAGAGAGAGAGATCTCTTGATCTTAAAGATCCAGAGAAGCATTTTGGTGCATGTTCACCATCATAAAAAAAAAGAAAAAAGAAAAGGAAAAATATAGAGTTTTATCTCCAGGAACTTAGTTCTTCTATGAAATATTTATATATTTGAGAACTTAATTTTGCATAAAAAGATCTTCAAAATTGTTCTTAAAGGATATGCCTTCTTGTGAAAAAGATAGAAATTTTGATCCACCTCCTTGAGAGTTTAACTTTATTAAAGATCAGAGTTTAATCTCTGCACATGTGGCAGCGCCGCACTTGTTTAACATGTGAGCGGCTCACGTGATACCCATCCACGTCTCATGTGATACTCACGTGAGCACCAGAACATGATCTGGGGATTATACCCCCAGCCCAAATATGGCCGAGTGCTTAGCACTACTGGGTAACATAAAAGCCCATCACTTAACCCAAAATTGCATAAGTTTCCTAAAGTTAAACTTCTTTGATTATGAATCAACATAACCCATATACGCACAATACCTAAGTTGACCCTGTCCCAAATACGACTAATGGCCCTTAGATGATACTTAAGTTGACTTTAGTTCAAACATGACTAATGGTCCTTAGATGATTATTTAAGTTGATCGTAGTTCCGAATACGACTAACGATTCTTAGACATATATCCCGTGAACTGATGGACCTCATTATATGAGATATACGACCTAAGTTCACTCCAAATCTAATATGTACGGATTTGGATTAATCCTCGCCAAACGGGCGATGATATATATTAGTCTCCGTATACAATCCAAGGGCAACTCCAAAATAAACAAAATATAACACGACACGAAATGATAGACATGGGGAAGACGAAAGTTGTTATCACGCAGTGATAACATAATTAACTGCAGGGCTTACGCCTGCAGGAAAAAACGTCCACACAATTAAAAACCCTCATCATTGAGAGGGAATCTGAAAAGTTAAGCTACAACGGTCGCATCCATCCAAATCTCCGATATACGGTATCATAAATCAACTTGGTATTTTCGGAGAGGTGGATGGATATGTTCCAAATAGCATCTCCCTTGTATTCAGGATGGACGCGCTCCCCGTGTCTCAGTTCGGTTTCTGGCTGTAAACACATTTCTCATATTATTTTCCCATGTTTCATGGGAATGCAAGCTTCCGCTACGAAATGTAGTATGGGATATCGAAATTTGGAATTTTGGTCCGAGGGTTAAAGCCCCAATTCCAAATTTGCATATTGCCGAAGATCCCTTCTCAATTGGGTTTAGAAGAGGGGAAAATTTAGGGATTTGGGGTTGTAAGTCAATTGGGTATTGGGTTTAAAGCCGTAAACTCAATACCCAATTTACTTAAATAACCCCAAAACTCTAATTTCTTTAATCCAAAGCCCAAATCCATTAAATATTCTGCTGCAGCCCCTTGCCTCTCTCTCTCTCTCTCTCTCTCTCTCTCGCGTCGATAAAGTGCTTACAATATGGAAGCTTTCCTTTTTTATTTAAATTTCTTGTACCAAAAAGACAATGAAGCTCTCCTTCCTCCATCTCAAAAATCTAGGCAAGGGTTATTAACTTATTATATATTGATGCCTTTCAAATATTAGGTTTAGTTGATTGTTTGTTCAACTGAATTAACATTACAATTTTTATTTAACATTTAGGGTTTCACTTTTTTTTTATAAAAAGTTTGGGCTCCATTTTTTGTTTGTTTGTTTAATACTTTATGATTTAATCGATGCAAGTTTAGATATTATGTACATATTTAGTTTAATTTATGCAATTTCATTCAGTTATGTACCTTGTTTAATTGATTGACATGAACTTTCAACTCTCAAACATTGTTAATTTTTTTGGAGTGGGAATTAGAATATTTTAGTTTGCTTTAATTTATTGTTTTGAAGACTGAAATTTAGAGCGAGGCATGAGCAAACCGAAAACTATCGAGTCATTTAAAAGAAAACCTTCCAACTCCGAAACCATACAAGCCAACTCGCTTTTGAATGAAATTGTTGTGCATAGTTAAAGTTGCTAATATATGATTTGCTAGCCTAATCTTGTGGATATTGGTGGAAACATAGACTAAATATGTTTATTGTTTTTCCTTATGTAGACTCCAATAACTATTTCCATATTTCACGTAAACTTTAATATTCCATATTTCACCCCTAATTCTTCTCTCTTAGCTAAAAACTCACTTATAAGTTCTATCCTTCCATTCTCTAACTAAGGTTGGGTTCAATTAACTAGGGTTGGGTGGTATAGACAGAAAAGACAAGGAGCAAGTTTTCCCTCCCTCGTATTATTTCCCCCCCTCAAAACCTCTTTCTCCATCTCAAAGAAGTCATCTTCATTATTTGTTTTTTACAAAACCCCTCAAATCCAACAAAACTCTAATTAAAGTCACTGATATATGAAATATAAACTCCAGTCTCTTGATATTTTCTCACATAAGTACAAATTATTTGTCACATTTACTTTTCAATTTTGTAATGCATATGTTTCAATGTATGCATCCAATTGGAGGAAAAAAAGCCACCAGATCGTATGTTTGAAAAGATTAGGAGGACCGTAAGAGATTTGGAGAAGTGTGGCCCAAGACACGAGGATGAAAAATTGAAGGGAAAAAAACTAAGTTGAGATTTTGAAAAACCTTAGCCCATTGTAATCATAAACCAATGTTAAGATGAGGTCATTTTGGTCATTTTAATGGAATCAATCTCAGTTAGAGTATATTCTGTTAGAAAAATAATCATGGGTCTGAATGTTAAAAGTATTTGTGATGGAATATAGAAATTCAAGGACTTGGAGTGAAATATAGAAACATGTAAGCTCTTTTGGGGTGATATTAGAACCCCATATGTTTATGTACGTTAAATGAGCAGCAACGGAAGACTTAAATTTTGGTGTATCTAAACATCTCTTCTACTTCTATATGAAAAGCTATATTTATTTTAAACTTAGATTTCAGTTATCTTTTTTGGATGTTGCTGTAGAATTTGTCAAAGTCAAAATAGTATAGAAAATAGGCGCTTTCCTGTTAATATCAAACTTAGATTACTTTGAATGCGTATTTAGTTTATGAAATTTGTCGATATTTGACCAAAATTCATGTGACCTCTCTCTCTCTCTCATGCTAGCTTTATTTGACCATTAGATTATTTCATTATCTTAATAACTAGTTATTCATGAACTCCTCTCAGTATTCTAGCATTCAATGTATATTTTATTTTTTCTGTTGCTTGTTTTAGTTTGCACGGATGGTACCCCTTAGACAAGAAAGACCTTACACCTGCTCTTCGTCCGGTCGATTTTGGAGTCCCCATTCCATCTTGAGTCAAGGTAGAAACATCAGCAAGGGATTATACACTGCCTCTATATTTCACACTTCTCTTCATGGATCTTGGCATTCTTACTCCTTTGGTTGTGAGTGACGAGCTCATTCAATTTGCATATAGTACCATTGAAAGATGGAACTCAGACGTGGAAGAAGAATTTGATCGAGGAACTTGACATCTCTGATCTAACTAGTTTTAGTTGAGTTGAGAGCTTTTAGGTTTTACTTATTGCAGATGAAAGAAATATTTATATCGGTATAGCAATTGTGTATGCTAGTGTGGCTTTCTTTTACAGGTGCGAAACCAGAAGAGAACATGATACTTGAACTATGACTTTAGTAGTTTTGCGCATTTGTATTACTATACTATAATTCATTTAATTGGATGTCTCCATAGATAGTTTTCCCAATTGTTTTTCTTAGCATTGGCCATGTTCTGCCAATGTATGATCATTTTCAGCATTGTCTTATTCTTGTTTCCCTTTTAATCAAGCCAGTCTAGAAAAGGAAAATGGGAAATAGATTGGTTTCTCCTCTGCTAGCATTTAGCAGACTAACTTAAAAGTAGCCCTGCATTTTTTTAGTTTCCTCTGAAATTTTCCATATTAAAATACATAAATGTTTTAGCGCAGAATATATGCTCCTTAGTTAATTGAAGGCTGATTTATTGGACTATTTAGAAAAACGATGATCCTATATGTAATGCTTGCATGAAAGAGAAACATATGAAAGAGGAACATAGCCAATGCAATTGTTCACACGTGAGCTTCTCTCCGGCACTTGTGATTTATGCTGCCCTGGCGATCTCACTAATCTTATTCCCATTTTTTATTTAGCCCCTTGAGCAAAACATATAAAAGTTAGTTTTGATCTATATGTCCAATGATTTCATTTGAATTTGGGATTCCAATGAATCCATAACCACTATAAAGAAATTGAGAGGGGGAAAATTAGAATTCCGAAGGTCTAAAATTGACATCCAATAAAGGAAACAAACCAATTTTGAAATTTCTACGGATTGTTCGATGAATTTGTCGGGTTCAATGAACAGAAGAAGTGCCAGATTGAAAAGGTACATGGTTCTCATAATTTGCGGTTACAGCATGAATCTCTGAATCTTGTTTTGTCCACTAATTAATGCTTCCCTTATTTTATATGTTAATTCGTGCTCTATTTTCAATGGTTTTTGTTTGGATTCACAATTTGTTTTGTTTCAGTCCGCGTGTTACTTGCTCTTTGTTCTTTGACACAGAGTGCCATTTGAATCCAATTGGCTTTTCCTTGGTTTTTTTGCATTCACTCTTTATTTGCTTCTTTTCTCATCTGGGTTCTCTTTGTTTGGAGATTTTAGAGCATTTTAAAGAAAATTTGGATTTTTTTTTCCTGATGGGTTTTTGTTGAGGGAAGAAATTTAGTGATTTTAAGAGTGTTTCATTTATTTTTTAATTAAAATAATGGAACACATTCTACCTGTGTCAAAGAAAAAATGCAGACTTCTTGCTGTGTTGTGTGGTAAATATCTCAACATACAGAGACAAGACAGAAGGGATGGGTGCCAAGGGGCCAAGTTTCCCTTTCCTGAGTTAATCTCATCTGGTCGCCTCGAGGTTGGTTTTTATTTTAGTATTTTTTGGGGTAAATTTATAATTTTGTGACTGTTTTTGCCACTGGAATTCTTCAATGACTTGTGTATGAGGATTTTCCTTTTGTTTGAATGTAGGTTCATAAACTGATTAATCCAACATTGGAGGAATTTCGCTATGCTTACAAGTCGATATGCCCGAATTTATTGTATTTACAAGGGGAGAAAGTTGAAGACAGAGAAGAACTTGGCTCCTTTGTTTGGGGAACCCAAGATGTTTCAAACCCCGAATTGCTGGGTTCCCTTATTGATCCTGGACTGCCTACTATAGTAAGCATCTCATCAGAATTTTTACTTTAAATTGCTTTTTTGAGTTTTCCATATACTATGATGTTCATTCAATGTGATATTTAAGTGGACAGCTGTGTGTTTGAATATGTGATTTAAATTACTTCACTGAAACATGAACTAGTGTAGTATGATATTAGGAAGTTGACAAGATGTTCCTTTTGTTCTTAATGGATTATTCAACTCTGTAACCCAGATGTTCCTAGCATTGGGAGTTTCTACCTGCATTCTGTTTTGTGGTTCACTTGAGTTTAGATTGAATTTTGTTCTTTCTATTGGGATCAAACTATCAGGAGCACAATCATTTGTTATGTACTTAAAAACACTGTTAACGATATGTTATGTTAAATCTGCAGTTCGACATCATGTGTAAATCTTCTCTATCCTGAATTCTGTGTGCATAAACTTTGTTGATAAAGCATATTTATAAATTATAATTGAAGTGCATTTGTGCATCTTTACTGCTCAGTGGTTAGTATTTCTCGTCTGCCGTATCTAGTGTATGTAGTTATTTAACCATGTTATTATTTTTGTAGATTGCTGTTTCTGCTGTTATATGGTTGTTTTTTTTGGTGATTAATAAACTGTATCCTGAAGATGATAGCAACTACTCAGAACTCAATTATAGCAGAGATGCTACTTTCGGTTGTAAGTTGTAACTAATGCTTCCTTGTTATAGCATGCATGTTATGGACAGGGATAGCAGCTCATATAAGCGCACACATAGCTAGTTTCTTAGTTTCTAATGAAGATATTGTGATCTATACATACAAGAGGCAATTATAACTGGATTTAGTATTTTAACAGATATAGCCTTTTTTCTGGAAAATACCAATAATCTGCTTTGAATGCCTCAAAGGAGCTTTCATGGGCAATGCAAATATATCCTAAACGACTACCAATTTTATGAAGAAGATAAGCACCTGGTTTGACTATCACAGCCCAGCTTGCGATCCATACAACCTAAGCTACAATTTTGTAAAATTGCTGACTTTAAAAGGAAGAAGTGTGCAGATCAAATAATTATTGACATACCCTTCACCTATTATTAAACGAAAATACAAAAAACAAAGGAAAACAATACCAATTGTTAGAATACCCGTAGTGTACACGGGTTTATTATATGTAATTAGATACTTAATAGGGGTGCAATAGCAAAATGGCTTTGCCAATATATAAAGGAGGATTAGGCTTAGATCAATCTATCCTTTACATTCTTTAAAACATTTCTCTCTCATAATCTCTCTCCCCTTATTCTTAACATGGTATCAAAGTCAATCTGAACCACACATTACCTCATATCTATTGTCAACCATCCACCACCTAAACACTAAAATACCTAACCCAAACTCCAGCCACCGCCGACTCCACACCCGCTGCCACTGTCGCTGCATGCCCTCATCACCACCTCGCCGGAGCTCAGCGATCTCATCGGAGCTCTCCTGAAGCAAATCAACCTCGTCGACTCTATCCAGAGGCGCTTCATGATCATCGACTGGATTTGAAGACCCATTGCTGCCTCGTCTTCGAACTGGAGCACCTCCTCGCCGTCGATCTTCTAAAACCTTAAATCAACGACGGAGAACCACCATTCATCTTCAATCGACCCTTTCTTGACCTTGACTTCGTTGATCGACTCGTCTTCCTCGATTTGGAGCTGTTCTTAGCCATCGACCATGATCGATTTGGTTGTACTGAGGTCGATTGATCTCGTTTTGGCTGTGTTGGTGAATCTAAGATTGATTTGAGGAAGTTCTTGGCTCGGAGTTTGATTCTTGGGCTGTTATTGAAGATTTGGGTGTTGATTTGGGTGTAGATCGAATCTTGGAGCTTGATTTGTGGATTCTTTGCTTCGATTTGATCGCTTGCTATAGTAATCCGAGACTTGAGGTGATATTTTGTTCATGTTCATCATTCTTTGTTCCATCGCTTGCGTTGTTGGAATGTTGATTGCGCTTATTTTCATAATGAGTTGCTCAATTGATTGTGTTGTCGGATTTTTAGACTCGTCGGAGTCCGTATTCGGATCCGATTGAGCTGGTTAGTTTGATTTGTAGTCGTTTGATCGTGGATCGGAGTTTGGGAAATCGATCACGATATTTGTGTGGAATCTTTGTAGATTCCTTTCTTTAGTTGGATTGGTTGGTTGATTGACATTCTTGGTTGTATTTGGGTGAGGTCTTAGAACTCTTTTTTTGGTGTGTGAATTCAAGCTCGTTTGAAGATAGGAGAATTATTCCGAGAGTTGTTGCCTTGCAGTGTTGTGATCTAGAGGGTTGTTGCCTCGATTCTGAAGTTGTTGCCTCAAGGAGTTATCCCCTTTGAATTTTCTCATCTACGATACAAGTTAACCCCTTCATTATTACGCTTGTTCGTGATGTCTTCATCATCTTTTCTTATTATTTTGCTATCGGAGATCATGATTGTTTCCGACGTTATAGCTTGAGGTCGTTGGTGTTTGTTATTATATCTGTAGTTGGATCTTGAAGACCAACTACGATTCTTAGATTTGATCTTGAGAGATCCATTTCTTGTCATTTGGTTGTTGAAATTGGTGAGCTTAAGCCACTACCCATCAGGTGTTCGCCGGATCGATTGGAAAGCCTCTTTCACATTTGGTTGTTTGCGAGTAGCTATGATGACGTCAGCTACATTTCCTCCCATTTTAGAAGGACCATCAATAGATGATGAAATACACAGATTTCGTCTTCTTTTGTCCTCACTCACTTTAGATTTGATTAAGGCAAGAGGTGATCATGTATCTTGCCTCTTGCGACACATGCTCCACGTCCTTGGGTTATTGATATTGGAGCTACTGATCACATTACATGTGAGCAAAACATATTGATTTTCTATAAGCAGAAATCTG
Source organism: Agapanthus africanus (assembly GCA_030015575.1). NCBI lineage: Eukaryota > Viridiplantae > Streptophyta > Magnoliopsida > Asparagales > Amaryllidaceae > Agapanthus > Agapanthus africanus. The sequence continues at coordinate 900,752,270 of CM057339.1, read as the reverse complement.
GACTCATCCCGTTAACTTTAGCAAATGGTACTACCTATTCTATAGAGGGAATGGGTTCAGTTATGGCTATATCACAATTATTCCTGACTTCTATTCTATACCTTTCTCGATTTCCCTTCAACCTGCTTTTTATTAGTTAACTGAATTGACAATTGAAGTTTAGTGCCATCTTTTTTTCCTGGAGGACGTGTTTTTAGGAGCTTGGGACGAATCGAATGATTGGTATTGCGACAGAGGTTGATGGGTTGCACTACCTTGACGGGCACCCACGCCATATAACCTGTCCAACCTCGAGCCATATATCAGCTTTTGATTCTCATTGCCGTTTTGATCACCATTCCTTACAAACATTGAAGAGAATAGTTCCATCTCTTGGTTCTTTATCTGCTATAGAATGTGACTCATGTGAGATGGGTAAATATCATCGCTCAAGCTATCCCTCTCGTGTTAATAAAAGTGTCGACAATGCTTTTCAGTTAGTGTATTCAGATGTTTGGGGGCCATGTTCAGTTATTGCACTAGTTTTTTTGTTATTTCGTTACATTTATTGATGATTTTTCTCGAGTCTCATGGTTATACTTGATGAAATCTAGAAATGAGGTATTTTCTCATTTCCAAAACTTTTGCACCGAAATCAAGAATCAATTTGGAGTTAGCATTGGTACTTTCAGGAGCGATAATGCACGTGAATACTTCAGTGCACCCCTTTAGAGAATACATGGAGAAAATTGGTATTATCCATAAATCATCTTGCCCTTATACTCAACAAAATGGGATGGCCGAGAGAAAGAATATGCATGTTTTGGAAGTTACTCGTACTTTCTTGTTTCATATGCGGGGGTGCCTAAGCATTATTGAGGGATGCAGTACTTACTGCCAATTACCTGATAAACCGTATGCCTTCGTCTGTATTAGATGGGCTAGTTCCTCACTCTGTTTTGTTTCCTTCGGTCATTACATTTCTTGTACCTCCTAGGATCTTTGGATGTGTGTGTTTTGTTATCGTTCTTCAATCGAGAGGCTCTAAACTAGAGCCTAAGGCCATTGAGTGTGTTTTTCTTTGTTAATCTCGGACTCAAAGATATTGATATTACCGTCCTGTGTTACGCCGCCGGTTTATCTCAGCTGATGTAACCTTTCATGAATCTACCCCTTACTTTGCTCAGACACACACATCGCTGAATTTGAATAATGATTTTCCTTTGGATATTTCGTATTCTTAGCTTCTGATGACACTCCATCTGCGACAGTTGATACTCCACCTCCTGTTTTGAAAATCACCCATACAGTTCCTATTTTCAAACTGACTTCTGATTCATCGTCATTGGGCTCTCCACCACCTGTTACGAAAGTCTATGCTCGAAGGAAACGTCCAACCGCTGCTTCTTCGGCTCCTGCTGCCGAGCTTCTCGAGTCTCCTACTCCATCAACAACTGGTATTGATCTCCCAATTGCCTTACAGAAAGACATTGGAATCTGCAATTATCATCCTATAACTCATCATGGTGATTTCCCATTTATCTCCTGCATACCAGACGTTCCTCTCCTTTGATTCTCATGCTTTACCCAAGTCACTCGCCGAGGCTTTATCTCATAAAGGTAGACAGATGCTATGATTGATGAGATACTCACCCTTGAGCAGAATCAGACTTGGACATTAGTGCCTCTTCCTGTTGGAAAGAAGGCGATAGGGTGTCGTTGGGTATACACTGTGAAGCTTGATCTTGATGGGACTCTTTCCCGCTTGAAAGCATGTTTGGTTGCCAAAGGGCACTCACAAATCTATGATATTGATTATGAGGAAACCTTTTCTCCTGTAGCCAAGATGACTTCTATTCACCTGCTTATGTCTCTTGCGGCAACACATCATTGGCCTTTGCATCGGCTTGATGTGAAGAATACTTTTCTCCATGGCTCTTTGGTGTAGGAGGTCTATATAGAGCAACCACCTGGGTTTGTTGCTCAGGGGGAGTCTGGCTTAGTTTGTCGACTGAAGAAGTCATTGTATAGCTTGAAACAGTCTCCACGAGTATGGTTTGAAGATTTACTTGGGTGGTTGTTTCATTTGGCCTTAAACGGCGTGCTCATGATCATTTGGTGTTCTACCGTAATAACATCAATGGCCTTCGCATTCTTTTGGTGGTATGTCAATGACAGTGATTACTGGTGATGATGTAACTGGTATTGCACAGCTTAAGTACCATCTTCAAACAAAGTTTAAACTAAGGACCTTGGGGGCCTTAAATATTTTTTGGGTAACGAAGTTGCTCGGTCGAAGGATGTCATCTACATCTCACAGAGGAAGTATGTGCTTGATATGCTGACTGAAGTGGGGATATTGGTGCAAACCCATAGAGGCTCTAATGAATCCTAACACTAAGCTGCTTCCGAGACAAGGTGACTCAGTTGAAGATCCCGAAAGATACCGACGGTTGGTCGATAAGTTAAATTATGTCACCGTCACTCGATCTGATATCTCATACCTAGTTAGCATTGTGAGCCATTCATGACCGATCCTCGAGTGGCACATTAGGATATGGTGATTCGAATACTTCACTATTTGAAAAATGCTCTATGGAAGGGTCTACTGTACTCGGATCATGGATATTCTCGAATAGCAGGCTTTACTGATGCAGATTGGGTCGAGTCTCCATCCAATCGCAGATCTACTACAGGATATTGCGTGTTTATAGGAGGTAACTTGGTCTCTTGGAAGAATAAGAAGCAAAGCGTAGTGTACCGCTTCAGTGCCGAGTCAGAGTATTGGGCCATGAAGAATACCACTTGGGAACTTGTATGGATTCACTTTCTGCTGGGAGAGCTTGGTTTTGAGCCCACTTTCTCTATGCAGCTATATTGTGATAATAAGCGAACGAAGCATATTGAGCTTGGGAACTTGTATGGATAAACTATTGCCTCTAATTCTGTGTTCCATGAGCGAACGAAGCATATTGAGGTGGATTGCCACTTCGTGAGGGAGAAGGTTGAAGATGTGATCATCGATACTTACTATGTTCAATCTGCTCATCAGCCAGCGGATTTATTCATAACCCCTTAGAAAGAATAGAGTGTAGTTTATTTTTAACAAGTTGGGCATGTTTGATATGTATGCTCTGGCTTGAGGGAAGTTTAGAGTACCTGTGGTGTACACGGGTTTATTATATGTAATTAAATACTTAATGCACGTGTAATAGTAAAATGGTTTTGCCTATATAAAAAAGAGGATTAGGCTTATGTCAATCTATCCATTATACTCCCTAAAACATTTCTCTCTCATAACCTCTTTTCCCTTATTCTTAACACCAATTATTTAAGGAAATATTAAATCATGCCTTAAGCAATCAAGAAAATTTGTTGTGCGCGTTTCCTTCCATGTATAAAATGCATGTTGCTTCCACAATTTAGCGAAAATATAATATTTTGGGTTTTTTACTAAAAAAAACCCTCATACTTTGTCAATTACTAAAAAATCCTCCCATGCTTCGTATTTACTTAAAAGACCCTCCATACATTTAAGGTACACTAAAACACCCCTAACAGGTCAAATAGGGAGAATCTTTTTGGTATATTTCATTACTCCGTTAGGGACTAACAGTGAGTATCCGTCCAGGGTTTTAAAACCAATGTTATCCGGAGCACGGAATGTTTCGGTACGCGGAACGAAAACGGGAACGTGGAACGCCAGTTGTTGAACCCGGTACGATAAGAGTAGTCTTCTTCCATATACTTATGTTATAAAAGGGAAAACATACCTCTAGAAAGTGAAGTATTTGTGGATCGTTTGTATCGATGTGCGTATTGATATATAATATACATATATATAATTCAATTTCTTTTGCTAAAACATACATATTTTTAGTATAATCTAACACGGACCCAATTACATGCCTCATTTAACGTAGGTTTTTTATGGGTTCGATTGGAACGGTGATTCTTCCGATCAGGAGCGCTAGTGTTCCTGAATTGAGAATGATAGTTCTAATTCGCAATTCTCTTGTAGTATAGTGATTTATGATAACATAGTTTAAAACCACTCAACCCCTCTTCTCCCAAAATTCCCATTTTTTCCTCCAAATTAGTTTTAGGGTTAGGGTTTCGATAAAAAATCTCTTAAATTGGTCACGGAATCCGGCTTGTCTTCCTTAACTTTCTCCAATAACGAGTTTGTCGAGTGACATGGTCCCTTCAATTGCAAGCTTTGAGTTATTTGGCAATCTCATTCGAAAGGAGAGTGATTCTTTAGTTGCCCTAAATCCTAATTTACAACTAAACGGGGATGTGGGTTCTTTTTGTGATATAATACATACCTAAATACTTAGAAACTAGAAAGTATGAGAGTAGCTCAAGCTCCAGCTCCATCTTACAAACGAGACATTAATTTTGGACGGAAAAATAGTGAGGTTTTTTAGTGCAACTTGAATGTATAGAGGGTCTTTTAAGTAAATACGAAGCATGATGTATTTTTTAGTAATTAGCAAAGTATGGGAGGGCTTTTTAGTAAAATTCCGTAATACTTTACCTATCATATCCAAGCCTTTCAGATTATCGTTGTCCAGCTATTGGAAGATGGACATGAATTCAGAAATAGACATGGAGACCGACACGAGACATGGAAACTTTTAAAAACACAAGAACACAGCTATATTATTTTATTTTTCTATTTATTTGATTATATATATATATATTAAATAAATTTAATAAACTATGTCATGAAACATGTACTAATTGAACTTTTAGAAACTTAATAAGTATAAAAGTAATGTATTAACTTTCATTCATAATAATAAGAGTTTTTAAGCGCACACACGTAACTATATGTAACTAAAAGTAAAACACATAAGACTTACAATCATAGAAGTTAACTAATGCGAAGCTTTGTTAATTTGAGCAAACCGCTATAGATTCGACTTAGCAGTTGCATCAATTTGAAGCTTTACTCCAAATTTAGTCCATTCAGACGGAGATTTGAAATATTTAATATTCATGTATCCATAAAGGTATCAAAGTTATATATGATTATATCCCACATTCTTATTTCTTAACCCCATAACATAATTGTTGGTCATAAGTCACACCAATTTGGATGGTCATGACCTAAAGGTATCAAACATGGTGTTGGAGTGTTGGTATGTCCAATATGCATCGGACACAGACACATCAAACAAATAGAATTGTCGGTGGCACGGTGCTTTCTAGGCATCCAGAGATGCATATATGAGAATTAGTTCATTGATGGTAGCTTTAAAAATTTGACGATATCAACGTATGAACTAAGGATAGAATTTTGAAGAAGCTCGCCGACTTGATGAATATGATAGAAACTTGTTAGAAGATGGTAAGTGGAAAAACGCTACGTGAAATGGAAGCTTAATTTTTTGATAGCAACAATATTCATACACAACATGGATGATCATAGCACAACAATCAAGCCAAAAACCAAAGAATATATACTTCTAAAAATTCATACAAATGAAGGTTAAAACTAAAAGTTTATAGAATATGTCAAAGATCTCATAATTCTGATTTCCTCGAGTCTCATATGGAAGATAAGGTGTTTTCTTTACGTAGTAGAACTCGTTATTCTAAAGAACCCAAGGGCTCAGATATGGTACTGTAGTAAGGCTTTTTCTTTATTTTGACTTGTATTCGTTTGTCTTGTTATTTTAAAATAACAAGGTAATTTCTTTATTTGACTTGGATTCGTCTGTTTGTTATTATGGAAATTAACCTTAGGGCTATTAACTCCACTAGTCTTAACAATCTTGCATGAAAATTCTTTCGTAACGATTTTAGGGTAATTTTTTTTATGGGATTGAAGATATTTATTCTCTACATGGCTCTTTCAAAGTTACTATAAATATGTTATACATTGAAGCACACTAATATGATCGTGCAAACATAGGATGTAAGCCATATATTTCTCACTTGCTCTCTTCAAGAAATATTGAATTCTTTCATCCTTTAGAAGTATCTAGCGCAGCACAAGGTTAGGATTGTTTATGGTGTAAGCAATGTCAGGATGGGTAATGATGGAAATCTTACCCATTACATCCAAGCCCTTCTCAATCTTCAATATCATGAATTTTTAAATTCTCTTTCAGCTGTATATATTCTTATATTGAATCTAAGTTTAGGTTTAATTGTTTGTAATCAAGGTTTAAAATCTGGGTTTAGTATTGGTATTAGATGGCCATTTTAGGATCAAAATCTGGTATATCGTATTGGAATAGTAATTAATGATGTCGCAACTGGGCTAATTATGTAATAAAGATAACTACAAACTTTTAGCTTTTTTAGTAATTAGTTATGTCAAGTAAACCATTAACCCATGAGTAACATTATTAATTTATTTTTAAACTCAAAGCTACTGACCCCTGATATTAAGATTATTAACACTATTTATTTATTAATAAACTTACTAATCCATTAATAATCTTAATATCAGAACCCTGATCAATTGGTGAATCTAATGCTAAGGTTTAAAACCCTAATATCGATCCATGTAGTCATTTAAGACGGGAATCCACCATCTTCGATCATGGCAGGTTAAGATATAAAACCATGGTTGTAACTATATCAAACATTTCATATATAAATATGAGAAGTGCGGTGTCTCATGAGGCACATCGTTACATGGAAAGATTGACTAAGTTTTTATTGTCAATTTAATATCAATCCACTAAATCTATCATAACCCCTTCATTGAAAAACTATAGACAAACGAGTAACATACAATAAATCCTTTAAGGAAATTGAAAATTGTTAGTAAATTCACCAGCAATGAAGTTTTAACTCATACACATTACAATATTTTCAAAATTCCTTCTTAGATTGTCAGCAAGAAGGAATCAAAAGATTTATTTTAATAGGGAATTTCCTCCTGACTTTAATGCAAATGAAATATGAAGGATCGAACAAAACATAGATACATGCATCCACATACTTACACATAGGCAATGATCTAGACAATAGTGAAAGTCTCATTTTTTAAGACAATGAACCGACCATCTGGCCATCACTCTAAGTATTTTATGTCGAAGGACGATTATAAAAAAAGTAATTTTATAGTAAAATGTAAGTTTAAAATATTTTCCTTTCTTGTCTACACATATATTGTCGTTGAAAAATTTATGGATAGAAGAGCTTGCCATGATCAATCATGATCTTTCTTAAATCCTCTTTTAATAATATGATAAAGTTTACAAACTTTGTATCTTAGAAACATGGACACGACATGACACGGACATGGTGACCTGATATTATGTTAGAAAGTGCACTAGGAACATAGATATGTAGTTAGTGATTATATATAATAGTAAATTAATTAGTAGCAAATAAACAAATAGCAATACAAAGATAAAGTGGAAAATACAGGATGTATAGACATACACACATGCAAATACACCGATATTTCGAATAATAAAATTACATAAAGTGTAGCATACATAAGTTTAAGATATTTTCAAATAATAAAATTACATAAATACACACCGATATGTAAGTTTAAGATATTTTCCTTTCTGTCTGCACATTAATGTTGTCGTTGGAAAATTTATAGAATGAAGTAAGCATGCCATGATCAATCATCATCTTTCTTAAATCCTCTTTGAAGAATATGAAATCAAGTTTACAAACATTGTAGCCTAAAAACAGTCACAACATGACACCGATATGATTGCTCGACATTATGTTAGAAAGTGCACTAGGAACATAGATATGCAACTAGTGATTATATATAATAGTAAGTTAATTAGTAGTTAATAAATAAATAGAAATTCAATGATAAAGAGTGTAAACATGCATGTATAGACATGCATACGTGCAAATATCCACCGATATTTTCGAATAATAAAATTACATAAAGTTTTGCATATATGCTAAATATCATATGGCATGTTTTACATTTATAAATGGATGTCATTGATTTTCAAGAATATTCACTGTATCTCATTTATGACGAATACAAGCACTATAATTTTTAGAACATGAATGCTGCAAATTAAGTATCTATGTCCAATTTTGTCAAAAAAATATTTATATGTCCAAAATATGAGGGTGGCTGAAATGAAAATGCAGAGAAGGATGAGTCAGAATACTCGGATAGGGAAAATAAGAAGTGATGTCTCCATAAGAAACTGAAGGTATCCTCCACAGAAGATAAAATGAGGAGAATATTAAATTGATTTCGACATGCGGCATAGGGTCAGCTAACAAGGTATATTGGTTGTACTTTAATGAAGAAGATGAGGCTCGACAAATCATAATGGAAGAAAAGGATTCAAACAGCAGACTCCAAAAGCTTATTGTAGTGTTAATTTGGATGCCTTTATCCTCTATATATTAGTCTTAATGCATGAAGAAAATTGAATATGTATCGAAAGATATAATGAATTAGAGAAATGCTTGCAAAATGTTAAAACATGTCCAATGAATATCCATGTCCAAAATTACTCTACCAGAAAAATGCTCGCAAAATGTCAAAAATATGTTTAATGAATATCCATGTTCAAAAATTACCATACATATTGTAAATAAGGATATATTTGGAAATTGTCGTGACATGTGCATCCATAACATCCAATATATTTTTGTGATGCATGTTCAAGACGACCCTTGCTTCATAATAGAAGCATCCATGCGACATAGTCTAGTGGTGATCTCATCGTGGAAAGTGATTGCACTATATTTTGTATGAGAATGCTAACCTATAATTAGAAACATTTCATTCATGTTCTAAGCATTGGTAATTGGTCATTTCTCCATTGATTGAAGATGCAATACACTTGCCAATTAATGTAGAAGCTGTCTTCATTATTTTAATAAGAAATCCCCTAAAATTCTGCCATTAGGAATGAGTCTAGAAGAAGGGTGAAAGATATAATTTGATTTGGAAAATCAATTTTTCGTGGGAGTCTAAATGTGAGCCAAGAAGTCGAAAAGAAAAACATAGTTATCCCTTTTAATGTGTATACAATTCAATTTGTTTTGCATTTTTTGTTTTACACGACAATTAACCATTATTTTCGAATTCTGTCAATGAAGCATAGACACGAACATTGGACCCGGCAAATTTGCGAAAAGGACACGGGACATTGTGTGTGCACACACACATAGGGAGTTAATCAATTGAGGTCGGTGCTCATTTTATAAAATGAGGCCGATTTTTCAAACACAACCCTTGTGTTTTACACCGATCCAAACCGATTATTATATCTTTTAGATTGCTTATGTATCAAATTTCACGAGATTTAGAGAGCTCTAGCACATCTATTAGGTGGATTAAAAAGTAACGGTTCTTCGATACGTGAAAAATACGATCACCAGCTAGATATGATAAAGGTCACAAAATATTTTAAATTCGATATATGAGCTAGAATATAAAGATTAAGATGACCGGTTTGGATCGGTGTAAAACACAGGGTGTTGCGTGTTTAAAAAGTTGGCCTCATTTTATAAATGAGCGTCGGCCTTGTTTAGTGTTTGTTACCACCCTATTGAGATAGTAATGCGCCCGTTTTGTCAGACATATACAGATTCTCCCTGTCTCGGGTAGGCGGTGGTTTATTGATTGTAGGAATCCTAATCTCCAGCAGCTGCGGACAAAACTGTTGTTAATTATTTCTCGCTCCGAAACGAGGGAACCTCCGATTATCGGGTTGTACGAATCATGCAAACTCAACTTGGGGTATGAGTGTTTGAAATTAATGTTGTAATTTTTGGGAAGAAGAGCACTGCCTTCTTTTATTTTTGATTAAGTATTACTTAATCCTTGTGTTTAAGACATAGCCCCCATGTTGGTTTCTTAGTTTGCCAACATGGGTGAACTTATGTTCAATTCTTATGTCATGAATGAGGTACATAAGTTCCTTTTTAATTTGAAAGCATAAGCTTTTATTGGGATTGGGAACTTAAGTTCCAGCCAACTCTTTTGACTTGTCTCCCCATTGGGGAACATAAGCTTCAATATTTAGCCAATTTTTTGCTAAGTTTTAAAGTTTCGACTTAGCGCTGATGTGCGCTTGCGCCCGTGCATTGCACGTGGCGCTGGCGCACTTGGTTTAGTTATTGGCACTGGCGTATGTGCATTGCACATGGCGCTCTTTGTGATATTTAGAGCTGGCGCACTTTGTCATGCTTGGCACTAGCGCATGTGCATTGCACGTAGCGCACTTACGCAACTTTGTGGAAAGCAACATAGGCGCTGACACATTTAGTCCAATCGTTGGCACTGGAGCACGTGCTTTGCAAGTGGCGCTCATGCGCGATTTTGCAAAAAAACGCTCTTGGTACTGGCGCATGTGCATGCAATTTTGCAGAAAGAGCCCTTGGCGCTGGTGCATGTGCATTGCACGTAGCATACATGCATAAATTTGCAGAAAGCATCCTTGGGGCTAGCGCACGTGCATTGCACATGGCGCACATGCGCAATTTCGCAGAAAACGTCCTTGGCACTGGCGCACGTGCATTGCACGTATCTCACATGCGTAATTTTGCAGCAAGCGCCCTTGGCGCTTACACGTTTGCATAGGGGCACCTTATAGATGAAAGTTTGCACGCTTTCGATTTCTGAAGCGTATGTTTCTCTAGTTTGATTTTTATACTCATCCTTGGATCTAGGATTTGATCTTGAATAAAAAGAAAATAAGCCTCTGCTCCTTTTCTAAAACTTTGGATCTTGCCGCAGTGATTTTTTTTGTTTGGGAGATAAATTCCCTTTTCCCTCTGCTTTTTTTTGGGTCCAAATGAATAGAGATTCTTGGATCTTGATGGACTGGGATTTTTAAATCATGATGAACAGAGAATAAAGAGACAAGGAGATCTTTTTTTATAGGTTTTGGAGTAAAAATATTTACGGTGGAAGGAGGAATTTTCTCCAAGGAAAAATTTCAGAGAGAAGAAGAGAGAACCTACGTGAAAGGTAGAGAGAGGTCGGTTCCAAAATCCTAGATTTTTTAGCTGAGAATTATTTTTTATTTCATCATGAGAGTGGCTTTTATAGCCTTTACACTTTACACTTTACACTGGACTCTTTGGGTTTTACAACTTTTAGCTTTCTTGCCCAAATTCTTTTACATTTAATTCTAAAAAAATTATATATTCATTTATTTGCTTAGGGTCGGATCCGGATTAGTCAGACCTGCATTGACTTTGGATTTTGACCTTTAATTTTTTATTTTTAATTCTGGTAATGGGGTGTAAATTTTGACCCCAACAAAATGCTCCCATCAATAAATGCACACGTGTATGGGTGTGTATGAAATTGATGGATTTTCTTTCGTGGAGAGGTCGTTGCTTGGTTCCCTTTTGGTGACGTGGAGGTCATTGCTTCCTTTTTGGCGACATGTAGATCGTTGCTTCCCTTTTGGCGAAGTGGAGGTCGTTGCTTGGTTTCCTTTTGGTGACGTGGAGGTTGTTGCTTCCCTTTTGGTGATTTGGTTTCCTTTCTGCGACATAGACAATCGATACTTGACTTGGTTCCCTTTTTGCGAGAGGTTGTTTCTTTCTTTTTGGCGATGTGGAGATCGTTGCTTATCTTTTGGCGACGTGAAGGTCGTTGCTTGGTTCCTTTTTGGCGACGTGGAGGTCAATGGTTGATTTGGTTTGGAGGTTTCCTATCAGTCTAGCGGGACTTTTGAACCTGGAAACACTGTTGGGTGGGACTTTGGTTTGATTTGTCTGGTTCCTGCCTTATTTGGCGGGACCTTTTTTAAGCTTGGAAGCACTTGTCGAGTGGGACTTGGACATTTTTTTGAGTTGCAATTTTGGATTCCGGGCAGGCATCAGTATTGCTAACACTGGAGCACGAGTGCCACGAGCAATTCATCATTTGTCTTGGGAGAATTTTGATTTTGGTTCGGTTTCGGCATGCTAACATTGAAGCATAGTGTCAGGAGCGACTCATGATTTGTTGTTGGAGAATTTTATTTGTTCCAAGTTTAACGACTTAGAGGTCATATATTCCCAGTTTAATGACTTAGGGGTCATTTTTGGCATCATATTCTTGTTTGGCACTTTTGGCGCATTTTTGCAGGGCTGTCTTGGATTAGATTATCCGCGATTTGGAGCATTTATGCGTAGTATTTATTGAGATATCGGCCGTTGTTGGGTGGCATGGGCCTATTTTCCTCGGCGCTTATCAATTGGTAGGCTTCTCCATTAAATACTTTCTCGATGATGTATGGTTCTTCCCAGTTTGGTTCGAATTTTCCTTTTGCATGTCGGTTGGAAATGATCGGTCTTCTGAGGACCAACACCAATTCGCCCTTCCTGAAAGCACAAAGATGGATTATCTTGTCATAGGCCCGTGACATTTGGGCTCAATACAACTTCATATTTTTTTGCACTGCGAGTCTTTTTTTTCCGAGCCCATCGAGCTCTTCAAGCCAAAAGAGAGCATTTTCCTCTTCTGTCAGACTGTGCTGGACGACCATTCTTAAACCTGGAATTTCGATTTCGAGGGGGAGAATTGCCTCCACTCCGAAGAGCAGTGAGTATAGGATAGATTGGGTTGAAGTGCAGTGTGTGGTATGATACGCCCACATCGTCTCGTAGAGCTTGAGATTCCAGTTTCTTTTGTTGGCCAAAGTATTTTTCTTTAGGAGTTTGCATAGAGTTTTGTTGAAGGTATCGGCCAGCCCATTGGCTCTTGGATTATAGATGGAGGAATATCTCCAGTCTATCTTGTGTTGAGTAGCGAACCTCAAGACTTTTGAAACTCTTAAAAGAAGGCCCGTTGTCAGAAATGATTTGTCTCGGTGTGCCAAAACGGTATAGCACGTTATGCTGGAAGAATATTAGAATATTTTCTGTCTTGACTTATTTTAGCGGGACAGTTTCAGCCCATCTGGAGAAGAAGTCAGTTGCGGCCAATATGAACCGGTGGCCTTTAGACGATAAAAGGTCAATTGGGTCAACTATGTCGGTGTCCCATATTTCAAATGGCAATGACGCCACGGTAGAATGTAGTGGATTGGGATGCTTGTGTATGAAGTTGTCGTGTATTTGACAAAGGTGGTATTTCTTCGCATGTTCTTCACAATATCTTATCGTGGAAGGCCAGCGATATCCAAGCCGCTTGATTTGAAGGCGCATTTTGGGGCCAGATTGATGTGCTCCGCAAACGCTCTGGTGAATTTCTTTCACGACTTTTTGGGCTTTGGTCAAGGACATATGTATGAGCCAGAACTGGTCGTATGATTTTCGGTATAGTGTTTCATTTACGAACACATATCAGAGAACTCTTTTCTTCAGCTGAACCCTCATAGACTTTTCTTCAGATAATTTGCCATATCAAAGATACTCTATGAAGGGTTCCCTCCAATCAAGCTCGTCTTTGATGACCAGAGCTTCTTCGGGCAAGTCGTTCTCTTGTTCCACGATTTCTTCTTCTCGTATAGAAACTGGAGGTAGAATTTGTCGGTTTCTCACCGTGATCAGAATTATATCTATATCGGGATCAGCCAACTCTTTGGCTAGACGAGCGAGTATGTCGGCTTTTCCGTTCAACGCTCTTGGAACTCTCATCAGTTCAATGTAGGTAAACTGCTCTATGAGTTCCACGATCCGGCTTCTGTATCGAGCCAACTCGGGCTTGTATATTTTGTAGCCACCGCTTACTTGGTTGGCGACTAGCTGAGAATCTCCATAGACACATAGCTGAGTGATCTCCATTTCTATGGCGAGATCGAGACCAGCTATTAGCGCTTCATATTCTGGCCCATTGTTTATATGAGGCTCAGTAAGAGCGAAAAAACATCGTAGGGTCCCCCTGCTGGCGTGATAAACACCAAGTCTACCCCAGCTTTTATCTGCGGAATGCTTGATTTGCTGGAGGACCTTATTGATGAAGCTCCATCGAAATAGAGATCCCAACACGATTCTCTATCTTCGAGATGCAACGCTTGTTCATCGGGTAACTCGCAATATAGCGGTGACCCTTCGGGTGGGAGGTGACTAGCAAGGAAGTCGGGTAGGGGTTTCCTTTTACTGCTTTATGAGGAGTGTAGGTTATATAAAATTCAAGCAGCATGACGGTCCATCTAACCATCCCACCGGTTAGGTTTGCCTTGGTCATCAAATATTTCAGTGGATCGATCTTGGAGATCAGCATAATCCGATGAGTGAGCGGGTAATGCCTCAGCTTCTTTACGGCGAATAACAGGGCCAAGCACTGCTTTTCCATCGGAGTGTAGTTATATTCTGCCCCAACTAATATTCTGCTGAGATAGTAGAGGGCATTTTTTCCCCTTCCTCGTTATTTTGTGCGAGGAGCACGCCGAGTGATCCGTCTAGCGCGGTAGTGTAGAGGATCAGCGGTTTGTTTGGAAGGGAAGCATCGAGCACTGGAGGGCATAACAGGAGTTGCTTAATGCATTCGAACGCGTCTTGGCATTCGGCATCCAGATAAAAGGAGCACCTTTCTTCATCAGTTTTGAGAAAGGTAGACATCTCCCCGATAGGTTCGAGATAAACCTTCATATGTAAGCAAATTTGTCTTGAAAGGATCTCGGCTGTGTCAGATTCTTTGGAAGAGACATCTCTATGATTGCCTTTATCTTTGATGGGTCAACTTCGATCCTTCGATACAACAACAACAACTGAGCCTTTTATCCCAAACATATGGGGTAGGCTACATGAACCAACATGAGAATCACGCCGGGTCCAGCACATGAATCCTCTGCCTCCACTCACTCCTATCGAACAATATACTTTCATTGAGTCATTTGGCAACCATATCGTTTCGTATCACCTCCATCCATGTTTTCTTCGGTCTCCCTTTTGCCCTTTTGCCATTGTCCATATCGAGAGTATCTATTCGTCGAACCGGTGCTTCCATAGGTCTGCGTCGCACATGACCAAACCATCTTAGCCGGTTTTCCCGCATCTTCTCCTCCACAGGTGCGACACCAACTTTTGTACGAATATCCTCATTTCGCACCTTATCTTTTCTAGTGTTACCGCACATCCAACGAAGCATGCGCATCTCTGCTGTAAGGTTGCTAGGCACACTAATAAGGCTCTACAAGGCATCGACCATGCCAAAATTAAATTTTTATGTGCCACACAACCCTAAGCAAGATCATTAACTAGAGTTTAGGCGAAACTATTGGCAAGTAAACAACTTTACACTAAAGGGAACGCGATATACAACCTTTGTAGATCGGTCCTCCACTTCATTTGCTCCTTGTTGAAGTCCCTTCGTTGCGACCAAGGTTCTCCCGGGCTCTTGCATGGTTTCACGACGCGAAGGATGCGACCTTATTTGAAGTCTCCGAGACCGAAGATGATCTACGTCGAGGGAATTCCGACTCAAGCTCCTACTTCACTAACTAGAGAATTAGTGAAGTAAACACCCTATACTAAAGTGCTAATCTAGTAGAGGATGGAGAAATAGGAAGTGGGTTCTCTTTAGAATTTTGTTTCTCACAAGGATTCTCACTTTGGATCAAACCCTAGCTTGCTTTTCTCTTGCTCAATGAAGAAGAAGATGATGAACAAAAGAAAAGATATGAGGATAATGATTAAGTGAGAAGGCTAACCATGGTGAGAGAGTATCATATACTAACCCTTGTAGAGACTTAACCCTAGGCTAATCTTTATGGTTGGGTTAAGAAAAATCCATAGTAAAAACAAAACCAAGTTGAATTAGTCAATGCATCCACAAGCTTCCATAAGCTTCATGCATTTTCTAATCCTTCTCTTGATTTTGTAATTACTTTAGATATTAAAAACCCAAAATAAAAATTAGCATAGTGTAAGTCTCATACACCCATGTATAGTGTATCATCAACCATGATACAAAAATACAACACATTTTCATATATATCATATATATAGTAAAAATGTGTACAAGTGAGAAAAAACCCTAAGTGAACATGTGTTAGTAAATGTAAACTAGTATATCTAATATACAATTATACACTTAATTATTAAATCAACACTTGACTTACTAATCCGGTCATATCTCATATAACCGGCTAACATCCATCGTATCGACTTATCGAATCAACACTTGATTCGATAATCCGGTCATATCATATATAACCGACCGATACAAAAAGTCGCGAGAATAGAATACGGTATCATATACACGCATTATTCTCGGTCCCGCACATATCACATATGCGCTCCTATTTCGTTTTGCCTGAGCCAGTAAAACCTCTATATAGGACTCTAAAAACTCGTCAATACGCCGGCAGTAGGTGATGATCACATCAAGCACCCACAAGCCGTCAGCGATACTAGGTGGACGTAACGGCTATCCGGGTATTGAGCGATCAGAAGATCAGCAAGCAAGCCCGCTCCAACTCCTGTAAAAGCCTGCCGGTAACACATCCCGTACAGTCCGGTCTCCTCGTCTGATATGCCGCATATCAAGTCTAGGGGTGGTAAACGTCAGACCCCAATAACCGATAAGTCGTGCCGATGTGAGGCTCATAACGGGTCGAGAAACTACTGCTAACACTTACCAGTAAATCTCTAAATCAGCCCTGGCCAGGGACTTCCCTGTTACGGCCAATCGAGCACAGCACAACATCAACCCCCAATACTGGGAGAGACGAAACCCCTCCTATCGCTCATTTGCCTCCATGTGACTCGGGACTGTACCCAAAAACCACCGTTTTGCACGCCCTCATGGACGTGGTAAGGTGGAAATCAAAGCACAGTGGGAATCACACAAGACTCTATGACGATCTCGGGTCTACAGACTAACCTGCACAAGTGTCACCAGAGAACTGCCATCTGACGTGAGGTATAATACTAGCTGGGAGTTCTCGGCGAGTCCGTCCAGTGCACCCAGTCTTCACTGAGCACCCGTATACCATCTCTGATGTCAAACACCAATGGATATGGGATCACCCATCGCCCATCTCATGGGTCGAGTAGCGTATACGCTAGTCTACACTGGTATATCGATGCCCCATCTCGATACACCCACGACTAGGGACCTTGAAGGATGTACTTATGGACTACCATGTCCCCGCTAGTATGATCCGCATTATAGTCCAGGTAGTCAAGTACACATCCTAAGGGCTTTACCAACATGTAACTATAAGATAGTATAAAGAGACAAGTATACATGTTAAAATAAAGAGCAACCAGATAGTATACTATCATATCGAGCAAGAAAGTCTTCTCTATATGTCCAAGCATCCAATATAATAGACATCATCTGTACAATACTGGCCTCTAGGGCATACATACAACTAACATCCGCTACGTGCATCTTCTGTGTATGATGCTTCTTAGGAGCCCAGCATTCTGTACCATATAATAAGGCAGACCGAATAGCGCTCCGATAAAACTTTCCTTTCAATTTTAACGGAAAGTTACGATCACACAAAATCCCTGTTGCACTCCTTCATTTCAACTAACCAGCTTGGATCCTTTGATTAACATCACTATCGATCTTTCCATTCTTTTGGATGATGGAACCTAGATATCTAAACTGGTCGCTTGGTGATATCTCTTGCCTTTCCAATGTTATACCAATATGGTTTTGACTTCTCTGGTTACTAAATTTGCAATGCATATATGCTGTCTTGGACCTGCTCAATCTGAATCCCCGAGATTCCAATGTTTGCCTCCATAATTCCAATTTGGCATTAACCCCTGCTTTCGTCCCATTTACTAGAACAATATCATCAGCTAATAGCATACACTAAGGTACCTCATCTTGGATAGTTCTAGTAAGCTCATCCATCACGATGGTAAACATGAATGGACTTAATGCAGATCCTTGATGTAAACCAATAGTAATCGGAAAATCACTCGTTAAGCCGCCACAAGTTCTGACATTTGCCACTACTTTATCGTACATATCCTTGATTATGTCAATATACTGGACGGGGACCCCCTTCTTCATCATTGTCCCCCATAATACCTCTCTAGGTACCTTGTCGTACGCTTTTCTAAATCAATAAATAGCATATGCAAATCTCTTCTCTTCTCTCAAAAACGCTCGACAAGTTGACGAAGCAAATGAATAGCCTCTGTCGTCGATCGTCCAGGTATGAACCCAAACTGGTTCTCTGTTATCTTAATATCCTTCCTTAGCCTGTGTTCAATCACTATCTCCCAAAGTTTCATGGTGTGACACATAAGTTTTATTCCTCGGTAGTTTGAGCAACTTTGAATGTCACCCTTGTTCTTGTAGATAGGTACAAGGATACTTTTCCTCCATTCATTTGACATCTTTTTTGTCTGTCAAATCTTATTAAACAGATCTGTCAGCCATTTAACGCCTATTTCTCCTATGCATCTCCAAATCTCGATAGGAATCCCGTCAGGACCAACCGCTTTTCTTAAACTCATTCTGTTCAAAACTTCTTTAACCTCAAGTAGTCTTATTTTACGTATGAAATCACGGTTTATATCTTGAGATTGAATGACAGGTCCATCCAAATTCTTAGTAAACCTCTCATTGAACAATTTTTCAAAATAATTTCTCCATCTTTCCTTGATATCCTCATCTCGAACTAAAACTTTCTGATTTTCATTTTTGACACACTTCACCGCACACAAGTCTCTAGTCTTCCTTTCCCGCATCCGAGCAATCCGGTATATATCATTTGCAGCCTCTTCAGTGTCTAATTTCTCGTACACCTCCTTGTAGACCTTAGATTTAGCTTCCCGAACAGCTTTCTTAACTTCTTTTTTAGCCATTTTGTACTTTTCAAATCTCTCCACATCTCTACTTTTCTTCAAATCTTTATAAGAATCCCTTTTAATTTTAATAGCAGCCTTTACATCTTCATTCCATCATGATATGTCCTTAGATGGTGGAGCATCACCTCTCGACTCACCAAGTAGATCTCTAACTACCTTCTTGATACAACTAGTCATTTTGTTCCATGTTTTGTCTGGATCATCTTCCGACTGCTAATCCGCTTCTTGGACTACACGATCTATAAAAGCCTTTTGGTTATTTCTTTCAATCGCCACCATTTAATTCTAGGCTCTACCTTACGTCTAATCTTCCTAGGTTCTCTTCTAAATCGAAAATCTAGAACTAAAAGTCTATGTTGAGTGGTTACACTCTTACCTGGCACTACCTTACAGTCGATACAACAACCTCTATCTATTCTTCTCGTCAGAAAAAAGTCTATTTGACTGGCATTTGATCCGCTCCTAAAAGTGATAAGGTGGGACTCTCTTTTCCTAAACCAGGTGTTTGCTAAGATCAAGTCATAAGATAAGGCAAAATCTAGAATCGAGTCACCTACTTCATTCCTTTGTCCGAAACCAAAACCTCCATGGATAGTATCAAACCCACTACGACTAGTACCTACATGTCCATTAAGATCACCACCAATAAATAACTTCTCTCCACTAGGTATACTTTGCACCACCTCGTCTAAATCCTCCCAGAATAGACGCTTACTAGCGTCATCAAGACCTATCTGTGGTGCATAAGCACTAATAACATTAAGGATCTCTCCACCTAGAATAAGCTTAACCAGTAAAATTCTATCACTTTTTCTCCTAATCTCAATTACATCCTCAAGCAACCGTCTATCTATGATTATGCCTACCCCATTACGATTTTTATCTCTACCCGTATACCAAAGTTTACAACCCAAGGCTCTATGACTCAACTCTTTTCACCTACCCACTTAGTTTCTTGCAAACACATAATACCAACTCTCCTCCTAATCATCACCTCCACTAATTCTATTAGTCTACCCGTAAGGAAACCTATGTTCCAGGAAGCTAGACGGATCCTTTGAAACCCTTGCTTATTTGTCACTACACCCGGGGTCCGATGTAGCGCGCCGTTTCTGGACGACGACCCTTGCTTATTTGTCACTACACCCGGGGTCCGATGTAGCGCGCCGTCTCTGGACGACGACCCTTGCTTATTTGTCACTACACCCGGGGTCCGATATAGCGCGCCGCATCTGGACAACGACCTAGAAGCCCTTGCATACTTAACACTACATCCGGGATCCGATGTAGCGCGTCGCTGAGTAGGGGACGTCCTAACGATATTCTTATTATGGTTCATGTCATAGAATGTGACAAAATTTTAAGTTGGCTGTCACAAGCCTACCACAACCCTCACCCTTTCTTATTCGAACTTGGAACCGGCAACGGTGGGTTTAACTTCGATCCCTCGATGTCGGACTATAAAGCTCATGAATTTTCCCGACGACATGCCAAAAGCGAACTTCAGTGGATTCATCTTTTAATTGTATTCTCTCAGTCTGGTGAAGACGATTCTGAGATCTTGGATGTGATTGGCTTTGGTTTTAGTCTTGACGACCAGATCATCCACGTAGTATTCGACAACTTTGTGGATTAAGTCATCAAAGATCTCCGTCATTGGTTTTTGATAGGCGGTGCCTGCGTTTTTTAGTCCGAATGGCATCACCTTGTAACAGTATATGCCAATCGGGGTTCGAAACGCTGTGTCTCTCATCCTCGGGCAACATTTTGATTTGATTGTATCTCGACGAGCCATCCATGAAGATGAACAGCTCGTAACTTGAGATATCGTCGATCATCATTTTCATGACCGGAAGAGGGAAATCGTCTTTAGGACATGCCTTGTTATGGTCCCTGAAATCGACGCAAATTCGGATCTGCCTATTTTTCTTCTTTACTGGGACAATGCATGCGATCCAGTCTGTATATTTCTCTTCTCTGATGAAGCCGATATCGATGAGTTTCTTGGTTTTCTCGATTATCTTTTTTCCAGCTTCCTTCTCATTCTTCGAGAAGCTTGCTTGACTGGTTTGGCATCAGGAGATATAGCTAACTTATGCATGGCCACCTTAGGGGAGAGGCCCGGCATTTCTTTGTACGTCCATGCAAAGCAGTCGACGAACTCATGCAGCTGGACAATTATTTATTCTTTTACTTCCTCTGACATGAGGAAGTAGGTCCATGCAAAGCGTGCTGATGTAGGTCGGCCTTGAGTTATCGGGCGTTCTCAAATCGATCTTAGTTAACTCATCGAAAGTTGCATGTCCGCTATCTTCGAGCTCTTGAGGGGTTTATTTTAGCTCAACTAGCTCGTCATCATTTTCTGACTTTCTGCTGGCCTCATTGACATGGATCATGTAGCAGGACTTGACATTAGGCTGAATGAAACCTATGTCCTATCTATCTAGGATTTGCCATCAATGAGTGATCAGGCTTGAGGCGGATGCTATAGATCTTCATAGAATTTCAATTCGGATTCCGTTTGATATAACAGGCATCCGTATTTCTTAAAATATTCCCGCATCTCGGGCGCATGATACTTGGGGTTCAAGACGGCTCTTATACCCTTTTCATAAGGAAGACATGTCAAAGACAAATCGTTCGGATGCACGACAGGGTTTGATCCATAAAACAAGATGCCTCTATGCCCGTTCTTTCTTCCGGGGACATAGAAGGTTTTCAATTGGTCCACAGTTGAGTCTGACAGCACGTCAAGCTTTTTGCACATATGCTCTGAAACCCTTGTGATGGTCAGGGACCCTTCTGTGATTCAGGGGTTTCCTTTAGTTATGCTTTTTGCACGAGAGTCTTGTTTGCGCATTTATCGCAAGACGAATCCTCTGCATTTGATTCTTCAGTATCGCTGCGAAAGCGAGGGCGAATTTTGCTAAAAGATGTGCCCTCACTATTAGATTCGTCCGTGTCGCTACCGAAATGAGGACGAGTTTTATGGAAGGACGGGCTTTCAGCATTGGATTCATCGGTATCACCGCCGAAACGCGGGCGCACTTGAGGATTTTTGGTTTTGATGATGACGGCGGACTCATACTTGCTTTCGGAGTTCAGGACCGTCTCGTCCTTAGCCGGCTGTTGATTGGCATCTTAGAGGTTTGTGAAGTACTGAGAATCTTCATATCGGACTTTATGTATACCGAACGGCATTATGTCTCCGTCAATGCGTTTTTCTTCACCTCCTTTGGTATATTCATACATTGAGGAGTGTTGATGGAACAATGTCATAGTCATGAAGCCATGGTCACCCCCAAGAGGATCTTATACGATGTGTCGGCGTCGATGACATATATCTTAGCCTCCATTTGTAGGTCCCCAAACTTGATTGGCAACCTCAGGACTTGCTGGCAGTTCTGGTTAAAGCCCTGAATGACAATCCTTTCTCTTGATAAGTGCCGGACATCCATCGATAAACTCTTTAGAGTCCGGAGGTTCATGATATTCATTGAGGATCCCAGATCAATTAATATACGATTAATCATGTCCCCATCACTGTCACGTAGAGTGGCCTGATATGCTTAGCCTCCCCCAGTAGCAGGTTTTCATCTCTAAACGTGATTGAGGCCGTATGCAAAGTATATTGGGCCTCCTTTATATTGATTTCCGTGAAGCGAACCTGGTACCGCTTGGGATTTTGTAGAGTATGAATGAGAATATCTCTAAGCTTCTTGGACAGAACAAGAGCATCATAGACGCTCAGGGGAGATGGGAGCTTCCGAAGATGAGCCAAGACGTTGTAGTCCACCAAGAGAGGGCTCGAGTTTTCATGAGCTGGCTTTCCACCGTCCCCTTCATTTGCAACCTGTTTTTCCTTCTGCTTTGGAGCATTGCCCTGTTTTGGCGGTAGCACTTTGCCGTTTCAGAGCTGGATCTGATTGGTTTTAGTGGTGAGCTCATCGTCTTTTTAGGGAAAACAGAGCTCTTCTTCGGAATTGCTGCTAAGATGGATGGCGTAGCAAATCACCACAGGGACCTCATCAACAACCTCTTCCAGTTCTTTCAGAATTTCTACCGCTTCTCTAGGGAAGAACTCCTTCAGTTGAATTAGGGCCCTTTCCTTTTGCACATTGTCTTCGAGAGAGTCGATATGTCTTTGGATGGTCGATTTCCTCACAGGCCCTTCTTCGCGTCGAGCCGCACCTTTTTTCTTCTTCTTTTTAAGCTTCTTGGGCTTTGAGCTCGATTGAGTCGAATTGATAACTGGAACAGTGGGCTCTTTTTGCCTCTCCTATTCGATTCTGGGTTCTTTATGAAGCGACTTCAACATCTTCTCCGTGTTCTTGGATATGTATACGTTCCATGGATGTTGCGGCTGGTTGGCATCATTTCCTAGAGTGGATGGTTGAGTCATTTGGTCCCAGAAGGCTTCGGATTATATTTGTATGAAGTTGGCAGTCGCAGTTTGATTGTTCGTTAACACGCCTTTAGATAGTTCGATTTCTCCTGCCTTGTATTGTTTCTCGACCCATTTCTTGAAAACATAGCCGTCCTCAATTGCATGACTCACCATTCTGTGATATGGGCAATACAGAGTATTGTCGGTCATGTTTACTTTACGTGGTCTCTTTGATTTTGGTAGTTGCTGACCGTTCTTCAGAGCGTTCTTGAATATTTTACAGATTTTGTCCCTTCTGAAGGAGTAAATCTTGTTCTTCCTCTCTTATAGAGTCGGTCCTTCTTCCAGTAAAGACTTCCGAGGCCGGTCAGTCTTTGATCTGCCCGTTCTCCGCTCACCTTCATCTTCAGACGTATTGGAAGAATCAGCCTTATTGGAATCCCGGTCTTTGCGATTATCGACCTTCTGGTTCCTCCAGGGTTTATTATTGATTTGGGGTTCCGGAGGATACTCGTGCTCTGAGCGTTCCAATATTTGAACCTTCTTGGTCAGCTGCTGGATCGTTTTGAGACCCGCGGTGCATGGGAACGGAGTCATCCAATTGCCGAGATTCCCAATGAGGAGGCTGACGTATTGGTCCTGCTCTAACGGCGGTTCTCACTTGACTGTGAGATTGCGCCATCGGGCTATAAAGTCCGTGTTGCTTTCGTTGCGTCCTGCTTTGATCCTCATAAGGTCAGCAATGGTGATTTTATTGCTGACACTCGCGAATCTTTGCCTAAACATATATTCCATTTGGGCAAACGTAGTAACGGAGTTGTCCGATATGCTTGCGTACCAGTCAAAAGCAACGTCAGTCGAGCTATTAACGAATTGGCGGAGGAAAAGCGTATCATTGCCCTTAGTATTCCTGCACGATGCTTTAAAATGGGCAATGTGCTGGTTTGCATTTCCCGTCCCATCAAACCTTCCGAATTTGGGGACGACTCAGCCGCTGGGAAACTCCACAAGATCATATTGTGCAGGGTACAGTCTCCCACTACTGCCGACATTTTTCTGCGCTTCGGCTTCGACCACCAACATTTTGACTTTGTTGGTGGCCAAATCCATGATCCGATCTTGCATCAACGGGCTGTTGTCATCGAGATTTAAGACATTCCCTAAGACAGAATGTGGCCGATTTTCATGTGGCTCGCCTATCTTTGAACTTAAGGGAATAGGCACCGGCTGTTTTGGGTTGTGGTCACCCGGCTCATGAGTAGAGCTTTGTGCTTGATTGGACGGTTGCCGAGCAACTTGGGTCGTGAGCTGCATGATGACTTTGTCAAATCGTAAATCTTGAAATAGAGCTTGGTCATCTCCTTATCTTTGCTCCTAAGTTATTTATGGAGTTTTTGGAGCAACTCTTGTTCTGTGGTCCTGGGGCGGAAAGTAGGCTTCTCTTCGCTGGCCGAGTTCAACTCATGAATTGAGGAGTCCTTTTCCCTAGCATTCTTACTGAAAGGGTTTTCAGTGTCTTCCGGAGGAGGTTGGGTTTGGGAAGTGGCAACCACATTCAAATCAGATTGGGTCTGGGAAGTGGTTGCCCCATCTTTGCTCTTTGCTACGAAAGTTGTCACTGGGACCCGTGCTTGCCATGTAGACCATGAGGACCACGCATCTGGCCATTTTCTTATCGTTGGTGGTGATCTTTCGGACTGTCGTCGTGGCTCTTTCTCTTCAGGAAAGGACAAGCGACTGAAAACAGTCGATCCGGTTGGATTCTTAGGTAGACTAGTACCCCTTTCTGGATTTTCTCCATTGCTTTCCCGCAGCACGGAACGCTTGGTAGACTCTTGAAGAGACGATGTCAAGCTTTCTATGTTGAGGCTTGGACATGTCTCTTCGAGTTCGCAGCACTGTTTAAACCGTCTTCTTGATCTTTGCAATCATGGCGTTTCTCTAAACCCACTTCAAAGATTCGAAAGAATTATTGATTTTCACGGCCAACTCAGCTGTTGTCGGGGGTAACTGTGTTCTTGGAACCTCACGAAATTCAACTTGGCCGGAGTCCTAGCTCTTTTGTTGGCTCTATATCTGAGCCGCTTTTATCTTAATTTTTCAGTTCTGTGTGCTTGGCGGGCATCTGCTTTCCTAAAAGCCGCCGTAGACCGATTGACAGGGAGTTCAGAGAAGACGCTTGATCATGCAATTGTCAAGAGCACCAACTGAGCTTGCCATAGACGTCTTGTAGTTTCCTTGGTTTTAACGGCCTTGCCCATGGCCGGAGCAACAGAGAGCCGTTCAAAGACAGATTTGCGCTTGGGCTGGGATGCCCTGGCGATCACAACATCCAGCCTCCTTTCTTTTGAAGCCGGTTTGGTCACTTGGCTGACTGGAGCCTCTGCGGTAGGAGCGCTGAAGACTGACAAAAACAGGATGGAGCCGAATGGTAGCAGTGGTTCCTCCTACTGCTGCATGAGATTTGCCGGAAGAACCACTTGAGCATTCGTCTTCATTATGTACAAGATGGGGGTTGCATTGAGAGTTGAGCTCGTTCTTGGAAACATCGTTGTTGTGTTGAAAATTACACTTGAAAGTTGCTATCCTGCATGAAAGACCATGGTTTCAGTACAACGAAGATATATATTAATTGAGTTTGAATGAACGTTCGACCCGAAATATGAAAGGAGAGATGGGTTCCATCGGGTGTGCCAGAATCCATTTAGTGTTTTCGCCATTCTATTGAAATAGGAATGCTCTCGCTTTGTCAGGCATATACAGATCCCCTACCTAGGGTAAGTGGGGGCTTATTGATTGTGGATGATCCTAATTTCCGGCAGCCGTAGACAAAATTGTCGTTAATTATCTCTTGCTCCGAAACGAGAGAATATCCGATTATTGGGTCGTATGAATCATGCATACTCAACGTGGGATATGAGTGTTTGAAATTAATGTTGGAATTTTTTGGAAGAAGACCATTACCTTCTTCTTTTATTTTTGATCAAGTATTACTTAATTTTTGTGTTTAAGACACTGCCCCCATGTTGGTTTCTTGGTTTGTCAACAGGGATGAACTAATGTTCAATTCTCATATCATGCAGAGAAGAATTGTTTTTTATTTCATCATGAGGGTGGGTTTTATAGCCTTTGCAATTTACAATGGGCCCCTTAGGCTTTACAACTTTTGACTTTCTTGCCTAAATTCTTTTACATTTAATTCTAAAAATTTACGTATTCATTTATTTGAGACATAATTATTTTATTTTCTTTATCGGCATGGGGTCGGCTCAAGGCGGTTTGGGGTCGGGCCCGGTTACTTGGAATCGGATCCGGGTTAATCAGATCCGGGTTGACTTTGGCTTTTGACCTTAATTTTTGATTTTTAATTCTGGCAACGGGGTGTAAGTTTTGACCCCAACAACCATCAATTGATCTATATATATACACGCACACGCGCGCGCGCACACAGAAAAGGGATATGAGGTGGCGGCCCCTATTCTGAAAAGGGCCCCCGCTCCCAAACACATCTACCCCATGTATATCACATATCCAAATCAGTCATCTTGTTATATTATCTTGAAACCTTTATGTACAAAACATTTCAAGATTTGATAACATCTAACTTGTCCATCAAGTGACCACATTTCTCTAATATTGATAAGCCGTTGATTTTTCTATCCGCTTAATGGACGTGTTCGAGGTCTTCAAATCTCGAGAATTTTTGTACGTGCGGTTATGATACGTAAAACAAGATGACTAATTTGGATCGGTGAAATACACGGGATACATGTGTTTGAGGCGGGGGCCCTTTTAAAATGTCTCCGCCACCTCATATACCTCTCTCTCTCTCTCTCTCTAACAAAATATAATAAATTATTAGAAGATAACGATTCGGTATAACTTGAAAAGTACAGTAGATATAAAATCAATGTTATGATGTTACGATTTTCATGCATAACAATAAGTTTTATGAGCACAAACAAATACACAGTAACATATAAAACTAAGAGTAAAGCGCACAAGAATACATTCCTTAATAGTTAAAACATACAAAATATTAACCCTTTGGAATTGAAGCGAACTGCCATAGACTAAGCTTCATTATTTGCATCAATTGGACCTTTACTCCTAGCTCTAGTTCGTTTCGAGAGAGATTTGAAGTAATTTATATTTTCCTATCCTTGAAAGTATCATGTTGTCCACACGTATATTGCGTATTTTTATTTCTCAACTCCCTACACTATGTAGAAGTGTAAAACACATCCAATTTGGACGGACACGGTGTTGGGTGGAGTGCATGAATGCCCGATATGCTTTAGACATGGCCACGGCGAGCAAATAGAAGTGGCCGTGCTTCCTAATTTGTCCAACTTCTGAATTATGTGACTTTAGTTGCACTGTTTTCCTCACAGTTTGAACTTGGATGCAGGTTTATTTGGAGGCTCCAAAAAGTGAAGAGATTGCGCAGGAACTACTCTCTAAGGTGAAATTTGGGGGACACAACCATGTTCTTCATCAACTTTCTATAACTGTCATCTGTTTTATATATTTTATGGTGATGCTGATCATGCTTTGGGATGAAATTATTCAAGGTTTTATGAATTTGAATATTCTTGTTTAGGTATTGCTGCTGCTTTTTCATGCTTTTGATGGCCAATTCCATATGATTCCAAATATAGAGTTTTAATACTTCATGAAAATCAATCTCTCACTCGATTATTTTTACAAGCTATGGGAATCACTACTGAAAAAAGCCATTCCAAGTCAACGGTTGTAGAAAGGGCTGTAGAAATATGGGTCCTTTCTCTTAGTATGATGATTTTTTAATATTGCTGTAGATATGCTCATTAAGCATCCCATTTATAGATTGCAGTTCTTTCTAATTTGTTTGTAGTGATGATCATTTACACATCTTATTTATATGTCATTTTTCTTTCGTATTTTGCTAACATGACTTCATAGTTTACTTTTATTGATGCATCATTAGACATCTCTATACAAATTTCTTTGTTGAGCTATTTGGATTTCGTAATATATTTTCTTTTTCTTCCTCTCCTCTCGTGAACTTAATCTCAACCTCTTACGCTTTAATCATTTTTCCCCTCTTCCTACCTGATTAGAGGAATGTTGGGTGTTTTGGGCGTGCATGTTTCTTTTCTTTTTATTGTGTATGTCCGCACACAAATAGATGTGGAAACATATATAATTTTATATTTTTATATATGATTATTTAGTTAATGTTATTGTCTTTTCTTTGTATGCGTCATTTATTGATCAGCAAACCATTTTTGTAGGTATATGTGACAGATTCCTTTATAGCGTTTGATATTTAGATCAAGTGCTGATAAGGACTTCTTTTTTTCCCTTTCCAGGGGGTTCCATATGTAATTTATTGGAACGAGGAGTTTTCATCATATGCATCTTCTCACTTTCATCAAACATTGTTCTCCATTATACAGAGGTATCTATCTATACTGTTTCACCTGTTCCAACCCCCAAAACTTTGGCACTCTAATAGCTGATTTTTGTCTTTACAGTTCTCTGAGCCACATCTGTGATGCATTTCAATTAGCATCTGCATCCTTCCGTATATACTGTGTTCGGAATAATTACACTTTCCCAGCTAAGTCACAAACCTTAGAAAGAAATACTTGGCCTATTTTAATTGGAGAAGAGCCAAAGATACATATCATTCCCCAATGGAAACCAGAGGGTAAAAAAGAACCAGGCCTATATGATATGGTTTCTGCTATAAAGATACACAGTAAGGATGTGGATTTGAGGTTTCTTATTTGTGGTGAACCTTGTGATTTGGTGAGTTGGAGACCTCAATCCTTTTTTTATTTTTTCTTTTGTTCCATAACTGATGCGGGCATAGTTTATAACTAGTCACAGACACTCTAGTATCGGAAGAGTGATTTACTGCAAACCGGTCTGCGTTTTTTAAAAACGGGAACTCTTGATTCACGAAATATTCGAACGATCCGAACCGTTCAAGTTGATCACCCTACCCTCAAATGTATGTGTATGAAAAATCAAAAAATTTGAAGACCTCTAACCCATGTATCGAATGAGTGCAAAATGAACGTCTTTCAATATAGCAACATAAACTCCATCTAATGCATTAGTTAGAGGTCTTCAAATCCTTTGATTTTTCATACACATAGACTTTAAGGTAAGGCGATCAACTTGAACGGTTCGGATTGTTCAAATATGTCGTGGATCGAGAGTTCCCGTTTTTAAAAAACGCGGACCGGTTTGCAATAAAGCGCTCTCCTACTATATGTAATTTATTTACATTTACATTTCTAATTTTTCCAGGATGCATTCTTGCTGGCTCCTTTGGAGGATGGCCTCAGTGCCATCCTGAACATTGAAGTAAGTGTGATGAAGCAAACATTGTTTTTCAATTTACTGTTTATCATAGGCTCCTAGCCATCTTGTTGATTGTCTCAACGGGCAAAATATCTTGTGGATACTTAGTAACATATTTTAATTAGTCTGACGAAATTGCTTAGAGATCGGACTACTTGCCTATTTTGTTTCCTTTCCTATGCCAGAAACTAACAAGACATTGCTTTGGTCATTTTCCTGTTTCATCAGATCCGTGGAAGCAATCTTCGAAATCGTGTCAGGTACAACCACAAAAAAATCCTATATTATCTACACCAGTTCAAACACAAATCACTGGTTTTGCAAATGGACGTGTCACACTGTTCACTAACATGATATGTATATTATGTTATTCAACCGCTAACCATACCAGCTTACTGTTCTTGACGTTCTTAAGTATAAACCATAATTAGTTTCTGAATAATGCCAAAAAAATCCCAACAGTGCCTTACCCCCAATTCTTGAAGCTGGAACTGTTCCAAATGGAGAAGCCACGGTCAAGTGTGAATTTACCACCACAAATTATGCTTTTTTCTCTGTTGTAGTATCTGGCGGTGCGACGATAACTTTTGATGATCAGGTAAAATATGTCTTTTCTGTTAGTCCTTGTAACAAAGGTTTTTTCGTTCCTTTGACTATTTAATCATTACCGGTTGCAATTCAGCTTCTGGAATCACACATCAAGAAAGAGCTTATTGGGAAGCATTATCCATTAGTCACGGGGATATCAAATTGTGGACCATACGAGCAACCCAAATCTTGGACTTCTCTTTGTGTAGCTGCAGGGGCACCTTGCTTTGAAGTATCCATGAAAGTCCCTGCTTGGGCTTCAGAGGTCAGTTTCTTGTTTATCTGTTCTTTATTCAACCTATGATGTTAATGGAAACTCCCGTTCATCTATGCTACTGTCTGTTTATGTTACATGCTATGAATGCCTATATATGGAAGCATAAAATATTGAAGCGTCTGCAAATCTCAATTTTATACGAGTAAGTTTTCGAAATATTATAGAAGCCATTTTAATGGAATTTTCTGGGTTTTTTTAATACCTTTTAAGGATGTATTTACCAAATAATTGCTTAATAAAGAGTTGTGTAGTGGTGCCACGAAGGGTTTGCATTATAATAGCATAGTTGATTTTTTTATTATTTTATTATTGTTATTTATGTGAGGACTTCATTGGAAAAATTGCTTCCTCATATAGTGAACTTTTTTTTGGTTGAATCTGGTTATTAAAATAAGATCAAAAACTCGATCACGCCTAAAAGATATGGAATAAAAATCAAGTACCAAATGAATCATATAGTAATGAAATCAGTCTTGTCCTGACTTTTTGATCCTCAAATTCCATTTATTTTTGCATTGCACAGGTTATGAAGTATTTAGCAAGTGAGTTTTCTAACCGTAGCTTGGCGATCCTTGGAGTTGGATGCATTGCCGGTGTTCCTGTTGCATCTTTCGAAAAGGAAGATGCTGACCGCTTTCTTTTCTTCTGTAAAAAACGAGGAAAACAACAGTCTATCCATGATTCTATAACTTTTAGGCCGCCTTTTTGGCATGCTGCTTTAATTCATGACGACAATGAGACAGGTGACAGTTCATCAAGTGACAAGACAATAAAGAAAAGATTCAACATTGCAGCATTAAGGCCAATCCCTCGTCCTCGGCATCTAAAGAAGCCACCTTTCTTTGGAAATCGAAACATCATTCCCGAATCTTATGCACAAGATGGAGATAAAAATAAAGTTGATATGATGATTGTACCCGCACCAACAGATTGCTTTATTCCCCTACCTGCCTCGAGACAAATGGACCCCACTGGGCCCACATTGTCGCCTCTGGAGAAACATGGGTGCGAGAGAAGCTCTATTATGGTTTGCTCAGAAGTCCGTCCTTGTAATTATTTAACGTCATATGCGGCATTGATATAGTAAACCATTCAGTAATAATATTATTATTTCTAATATGCGTAGGAAGAATTTATGCAAGATTTGTTCCAGTTTACAATGCATCGGGGACGCAACTGGCTAATCCCAAAGGGAGGACTTTCTGAATTTCCTGACGTGATAATCAATGGAAGTCGCCTAGACCTGTTCAATCTCTATCGCGAGGTTTCTTCTGCTCTTTAATGTGCATAGAAACTAATATTCTATTGACAATATTGTGAAATGATAATATCTTCAGTTACAGCATGTTTTAAATATATCCAAGCCAAACGGTAGTATTGATTTAACTTCGGATGCATTCTCTTGCACTAGGTTGTTTCCAGAGGTGGTTTCATTGTTTCCAAGGGAATAAACTGGAGAGGCCAAGTTTTCTTTAATATGACTAACTATACAGATTCACATAAGATGACTGTAAGTCGATACCCCATCATTAATTCTTGAAATAGAATAATTATTGAATATCGTATTGCACCAGATGCATCACTTGATTTCATGTCGCATATCAGATTTGAAGTTTGTGTTCAAGCATAAACCTGATGTTGCATTGGAAAAGACTGAATTTTCTCTAACATGCATGCTAATAACAATACCAGAGCATTGGGTCGATCCTGAAAAGGCATTACGGGACTTACCTGTGGGAGTACGAGCTGGCCCACGATGATGCTGAAACAGGGTGTTGTCAGTTGTGCAACAGGTACAAGGCATTGATTTTTCTCCATATTTGGTTTTCAATAATATATTTTGTTTACTTCCCAAAAATTTAACATCTGTGAACTCTTTTTAGTGGTGGTCCTGGCAACTGGGTTAGTTGCAGTGCGTGTGGCGGGTGGGCTCATTACAATTGTGATACACGGCGAAGTCTCGCTTCTTTTAAGGTTTGCAAGCTCTCTCTCTCTCTCTCTCTCACACACACACACACACACACACACTCACATGCATTGCATCTACTCAATGACAAAACCACCAATTTATTGTTTTGACCAAAATTGAAAGATTCATCTCCTCTAATTGTTCTAATTGCTAAACTTTCAATGGCTAGAATAATCTTCAATATTTTATTTTTATTTTTCAAATGGGCCAATTTATTGTATATGTGCTTGTATGAGTTTATGTGTCCTTTGTTTGCTATTAAATATAGTAGCTATCTTATCGCTGAAACATATACCGATGTTGTAAAACATGTTTTCATTCTCTATTCATTTGGCTAGCACATAATGGATTAGACACTATGAATTACTCAAAAATAGGTTTTAATATGTTTATTTGTGTGGAGAAACCTAAAAAAAATGAGAAAAGAGAAGCATAATATGTTGATGGAGACGACAAGATTAAACTTCTGTTAAGTGTATTGTTGGAAGTTGAACCGATGGGGGGGGAGTTAAAAGAATAGTGCCCAATTAGAAAATCCAAGAGATGCACATGAGTGTAAGATATAGATGAGGAACTCCATCAATGCACTTGGCCTTTTGGACGTAACCCCAAATATATTGGAAGCCCATGTGCACTCATCACATAAGTCCATCAAAATTCTGACAGATACAGAGTTTGTGCATCATGTTTTGGACATTTGGTGTATGTTGCACATCGTGTTATGTGCCGGTTAAATGGCTTATCGCCTGCATGTTTTGCGTATGGCCAACTATGTAGTCGTTCAACCTTTCAATACCGTGCGAAACCATTTCTAGCTGAAAATATTTAAGCCCCCATTAACTATCCACTTAAACCTTGTTTTACAACACTGCTTAATACTTATCGGACCATTACTATCCTAAATTTATGGTAGTCATGGCAAAGTGCGTGCATTCAACAATGCGGTATATTTATTGTTAAGAAAATTATTCGTCGTCATTATTCCGTAGTTGCAATTTTTTCCCGATAAATTGTCGGTCCTTCACACATGCTCCACGTATTTTTACGATGGTTGTGGCATAATCCTGTCACAAGCCATGTCTCGTTTCATTTCTTTCGTGTAAGCAACTATATTGCATTCTATAAATAATGTAGCACATTCATTGTAAACTTTATTGATACAAGGTAGTTTAGGAATGGGTAGAATTTTAGTAATCTCACATTTTTATTACATGATTTAATTACAGGATTATGCGAAGGCCGATGGGTTGGAATACATATGCCCGCCATGCAGTCTAATCAAAGCTGAAGAATAAAGCACATGAAACAGTTAACAGGTTTCCTTAAATATCTATTGTTTCATTCAGCATTTTGGATAAATTTAATGCTATATAGACTTGATCTCCCTGGTAGTTGTTTCGTTATATATTTTGTAATACAGTATCTAGACCAGCACCTTATGTACTAATTATGCATCATTTAAAGGAGTTATGAGGAAGTCATCGCTAATTGCAGCACTCATTATTTTTCCCTCTTGTTTTCATGGGAATGCTAGATCTTCGCAACGAATTTAGTTTTTGGCGATTAAAATTGGAAATTTTGTTCAGAGGCTTGAAGTTCACATTTGAATTTGTTTCGATCCTTGCATGCTTTAAATTGAAGTTCTACTTTATATGAAAAAGCTGTTTCTTTTCCTATAAACTTTGAGCGTCTATTTCTTCTGTAGAATTTGACATAAAATAGTATAGAAAAGGGGTAAATATTGATGCT
Organism: Agapanthus africanus; assembly: GCA_030015575.1. Classification (NCBI taxonomy): domain Eukaryota; kingdom Viridiplantae; phylum Streptophyta; class Magnoliopsida; order Asparagales; family Amaryllidaceae; genus Agapanthus; species Agapanthus africanus. The sequence continues at coordinate 900,718,274 of CM057339.1, read as the reverse complement.
TTTCAGCTATTTATTAATAATATTAATTATTCGAACTATAGACTTTCATTTGATGCAAGCGGGTTCAAATCTCAGATTCATTGTTCAATGGAAAAAACTCCTCTGCAAGAGCCTTGCAAGCCCTTTAATGTGCTTTAAGATTCGTGCAAATCTTCTTGAAAGGGCCTGTAGATAATTTTTTACTAGCCCTTGTAGGCTAATGGCATTCATATTAAAGTTAGATTAAAGTACTATATATGAATGCATATGAAGTGTACTATATATGAATGCATATGAAGTGCTTGGTATTTCTCGAAATTTGACCCAAAGTATAAAATATTATTGGAATGCCGACATCTCAAAATTAATTATTATGAAATCAAATCTAGTGCTCAAACAAGTGGAAGAGGAACGTGTTGGCCACAAGGTCTCTCGCATTCCCATCACTATCTTATCCTTAAAATTGTGCAGAACAAAAAAATTAAAATAATGCCATGATCCATAAAATTTGATTGAGATGAGATGAGCAATGCAATTTGCAAATTTTGTAGTGATCTTTTCTCACTGGAGTTGATTGTCTTTATCTGCAGTTGTTATTTAATTCATCTTATCACCTATGTTTTTATATATTTTTGGCACATTTTTTATGCTACGATCACATTTTACTGCTAATTATAAATAAATGTTTTCCCCATGAAATTTGTCATTTTTCTGCTAGATTTGGTCCACATTAAATGGATGCAAATGTAACGACTTTTGCTTGAAATTAATGGTTTTGTTGTTTTTATATACATATACATCAGCTTGGTCTTGATAACCGCAAACTCTCATTAACGTTAGCTTGGAGAAATTGCTTTGTCTCCTGTCCCCGTTTCGAGAAATATCTTGTTTTCAAACACATATATCTGAAAATATTGTTACACAACCAAATACTGAAAAAATAAAATTTTCAAACTATATGATTCCATAGTCATATAATTCATGAATTTTTGATCGGCCGATTAATTTAATTGTTATTAGCAAACGTTTCGAATAATTCGTGAATAATTTAAATAAACAGCGAATGATTCGTAATATCAAAACCCAGTGTCTCATATATTAATTTCTTTCGAAATCCTTTCCGAACATTTTCTGAATACTTGCCGAATCTTTCCTGAATATCTGCCGAATCTTTCCTGAATATCTGTCGATTTTTTCCGAATAGTTTCCCAAATCCGAATTTTCGATCTCGCCGAATAATTCCCGAACGAATTTGTGACTATGTATGATTCTAACTTTAGGAATCTAATTTATTCAGCTATCACATTATTTATCAAATTCTAATTCTAATTATCAAACCAATCGTTGTTTATTGAATCATAATATTTATTTTTTTTTGAAGGAAAAAAATTACAACACTATTTATTATAATATAACTTTATTTAATAAATCATGACACATTTTGTGAAATCAGAGAATATTATTGTCAATCGTACACTGTACTCAAATCAAGGTTAGAGAAATTCAAAAAATATTTTTGGGTTTTCGTGATTTTAAAACATTTTGGGTTTAAAAAAAATTCAAGGTAAAATGACTAGAGGCCGAAGACAATTCTCTCTCTCTCTCTCTCTCTCTCTCTCATTGTGTGTGTGTGTGTGTGTGTATATAAAAGGATTAGGAGTTGCTATTAAATTATTATCTGTTTGATAATTTAATCTGTTTCATAAGAAGTTGTAATTAAAAAAAAAATCTTTCTATATCTTATCATCTGCAAAGATAATGAAGGTTAAACAAATCCACACAGCTTAAGCACAATTGCACCTATCTAAACAATCTTATATACTATCCAAAATATAAATGCATATTGATTTGGCGCTTCTTATGGAATAAATTATCCACATAAACAAACTTAATTCCTTTGAATGGTTGAGCATGTTCACTAACTGCTTCTTATGTGACTTGGAGTTTAGATTCCTTAGAATTTATTTGATTAGAGTTAATTCCAATTCCATTATAAAAAAAACTTGCTATTGATCATCTACCATAATATTGATTAGTATGAATATTTCAAACCATCAAGAACGCAATATAGCACAATATCATATTAACATGAAGAAGTAGGAACACACCGGAGTTATGGAGTTCAACCAGCCCAGCCTACGTTTGCATGCTATAAATGTCTCATATTAGATTTCACTAATATTAAACCGATTTCATTCACTTGGTCCTTGCTAAATGTTTCAATTGGCCTCGTCCTTGCTAGATGCCCTAAAACCACCTATCATATGATTGCGTACACCAATAACTGGTTCGGCCCAAAAGACCCAAATTCAAATTTGGACTTCCCGCAAAATCTAACTGATCATGTTTAACCTTAACAATCATAACCATACATCATTTGACAGATGTAAACTTCTTCTCAATAAAGGTTAATAAATATCGTTTATGTTACTATGTAAACTATCTATATTCGTATTAAATCCATCTACGACTATCAGATACAAATATGTTCTTATCCGATCCATATACTGGATATCATGCAGTGGCATTTTTACTTGGAAGCAAGAAGAAATTGTAGAGACTTTTTGCACATTCTGCATATTTCAAACATGGTGTCTAGTATAGACTCTAAAGTCTACTTTGGTCTGGGCTCCCTTCAAATTTTATTTCAACAAATTTCAATCCCTTAATTAATGATCTAATTAACATCGGACTAAGTTTTGACCTGAAGGCGTTCTTCATAGTTCAGTCCCAAGTGGGTCGCACTAAAACAATTTTCTTGTCTTTTTCTCCCGCGCTTTACTCAGGGTCAGATTTGAGATTCCATGCATGCACCTCAATAATATTCTACAATTACTGCTGACCTTTTTTTTAATGTAGATTTAGTACAAAATGTGTCATTATCTAAAACTAATGAATGTCCACATTCTTATGCTTCTCTATCTAATCAAATTGTTTATTACAAAACTAACAATAGACGGTTTTTTCGAGAAATTACATTATTCCCAACACGGTTATTTTATAGGCTTGGTCTCAGACGAATGATAACTTTAATATGAAATTATTCAGAAACGAGTTCTTAATGAAAATACAGAGCAATAAACAAATTCTAATTCCGATGGTTGTAATTAAACATAAATTTGACCTCATCTGGAAGACAATCAACAATTTTCTTGTTTTTGGATTTAGAAAATGTCAGTCTTTAGGTGGACTATGATACATCTAACATTTTGCCAACTTAATTGATCAAATTAGTGCTTAGGAGTCAATATGTATGCCCAACCAATTGAATTAAACTTTAAAATTTAGACAAAGGGCAGCCCTATAAAAAGGACTTCATCATAAGCTTCGCGTTTTCTCATCTTCTTCCCTATGAGTAGAGGTGTCAAAACGTGCAGGCCGGGCCATCCGCGGGCGGATCATTGCGGGTAGCCGGTAAAATATACAAGGGTAAAAATGTCCGGAGTTAAACGTGTCATAATTTCTGTGCCCGGCACCCAACTCGTATATGGCGGGCGGGTGTGCGGGTATCCCGTGTATGGATAAACGGGTCATCTATGAACGGGTTAACGGGTTAATAAATAACTTATATTATTTTTTATGTTTGTTTTCAAGATGATTTGCGATTTAATATAAGAAATTTGATTCTAGACTATTAGGATTTAAATAGATTAAATATCATAAATAATTCCATTTAAACGTACATAAGAAGGATTAATATTCATGATATAACTTTAACATGAAAAGTTTATTGAAAATGACTAGAAAAACAACATAATAGGTTGTTTGATCTTTTATTTTCAATGCGGGTCGAGTAAAACTGATGAATCTGCGGGTCGGGTCAACAAATGTATAAACGACAAACCCACGGGCCGGGTCGACCTGGTGATACTTTTAAACAGTCAGGCTTGGTACGGGTTGTATTTTTTTGATCCATGACAGATGTTTTATGGGTTGAACCACGGGGCACGGGTTATTGTTGAAAGTGAGACCAAAACATTACACACAAATTTTTTGGAATTATTAGTAAATGAAACTTTGCTGACCAAATTAATGGTAGAATATTGATGTTTTGGCTAATCGATGGATTGATTCTCTAATATATAACAAGTTGTTTGAAAGAATGTCATATGTATAAAGGAAAAAGAAGGATATAACAGGAACTTGAAGTAGAGAAATTGAATGATTTGGGTTTAGAAAAGAAAAATCAAGAGGTTGAGGTTGACAAAGAAGATGGAAAGGGAATGCAATATGGTCAAAAATATAGAAATGGAAAATTCTGTATATCTACCAAGCAAATTTTTTGGATGCCCGTACTTGAGATAACTTCTATCATTTGAGGGATTGAAGCGAATACTATGGTGATGATACTCGTAATTGGAAATTTCTCAGGTCACGACACGTAGCATATGACGTGTCGTCTATATAAGCCCACTAGATTTTTGGGAGTTTTGGAGCTGGAATAGGTATGATGCATCGGGGACATTCCTCGACGCCTAACCTCAGAGGTTGCATCCGACCTTTTATAGGCATCCCTTGCATACGTTCCCTTTTCGCCTAAGCATCAGCCAATCGTTCGTTTCCGGGCAATCATAGAGTTGAGCTTCTCCAGCTTTCTAGCTCGTCTTCGAGCTATCCTATAGCAGAGATTTCTCAGCATCCCTGTTTGACTGGGAGCACGAAGCACGAGCGCCCCCGTAACGGCTCCGTGTATTTCGCCACGACGAGATCTCCGCCACTCCACGTCCCGCATTCCACGCTAGTGTATCTCGCCATTAATGAGCGTATATCGTCATTAATGGTTGTATCCCGCTATCAACGTGAACGTGACGCAGGGACGAAACGGACGGCGAGAATCTCGCTTCGGCTCGCTCCAACACGATCTAGACTATTCAGGTAACTCGAACTCAATCCAACACGCCGCTACTCTGCCCAATTATTTCTCGATACTTACTTGATTGTCGGAGGGTCCTGCAGTGGCTTCCTACCCCGGGACTTCCTTTGCAGGTAGCTCGGCGTCAACAACAATCAACAACCCATTGAGATCTACACCCAACCTTCATTATAAATCTCAACAGTTCAGCCCCACTGGCCATAAGATCGACGGAGGATAACATCTGAGGGTGATTCCGACCTCCATCAGTTGGCGTCATCTGTGGGAATCGAACCCATGACCACACGGTTAACCCTTATGAATGATTTCATGACTCGTTGAGCGCCGGACAGTCCAACGCCGAGCTCTCAGGACCAACCAAACGGTCGCTTCAATGCTCGCCATGTTCTTTCGCCCTACGAGGCGACGTCGGTTAGGTCTCCTGATTATAAGGAAGACTGACGTCACCATGATTAACGGGGCCGTGCCCAGGGCACACGTCGGGGGAGCCACGAAGGGTTCACCCCGAAAATCTGAAGAACGTGATAGAGCGAACCCGAAACCGCTCCATCGCCCAAGCCCGAAGTAGGGACAGCAGGCACTTCAATTACGGAGAATCGTCGAGGTACCAGCAGTTAATCGAGATTCTCGAGAAGACGATCGAGGACATACGGCTCACCACCCGTTCGTCCGGCGAATTGGCAAAATACTTCGTAGACTCTCTCACGAAACCCTTCACTGAGCAATTGCTGAAGGAGCGGGTCTCATCCCGGAACAAACTGCCCAAGGCGGCTCTCATTGACGGAAAGTCTGACCTGAAAGACCTCTTGGACGCTTTCGTCGCGGGCATGAGCTTTCAAGATAACTATGAATCACTGTACAGAAATTTTCTTGTTATTGTACAGAAAAAGAGTATTACAGTCTGTGTAAGAGTTATAAGTTAAATTTGTTTAATAAAAGCAAGAAACAATTTGTAGCTCACTGGTAAAACCTTTACACTGCTGTGACGTAGCCTGTGTGTTCGATCCCCATCAGACATAATTATTTTTTTCTGATTGTTCTTTTTTATTTTTGGAAGCCCAAGAGTTGCACGTACAATACACGGAGAAATGAAAAGTTACAGAAAAATTAAACAGGCACAATGAGGTGTACACATCCAAAAACCCACGTGGCATGAATCTCGATACGATTGCCTCAAATCCGACCGTCCAAAATGCCCATTCGGCCGGTGCCGACGGTTAGATTGAGCCAATTGTGCTTTGCACAAACACCCCTTCGACCCCCTGGTCCCTCATAAAATACAAGGAAAACCCCCAATAGGGCATCATGTGCACACACGTGATCGGGGGTCACGTGCCGACACGTGATGGCTTCTTGAGGGCTCTGAAATGATAAGAATTGAATCCTAATCAAATGAGGTCATGTGCCCACACGTGATAGGCCTTTAAGCCCACTGAACTATAACAAAACAGTAAGGAAAAACCCCAATGGGGCATCACGTGCCCACACGTGACCAAGGGTCACGTGCTGACACGTGATAAATTCCCGAATGCTTTAAATAACATAATTAAATTCTGGTTAAATGCTTAATCCATGGGTCACGTGCCACCACGTGATGGGGTCTTAAAAATTATCTGAGATAAAGGAAAGAAAAGCCTAAACGGGACATCACGTGCCCACACGTGACAGGGGGTCACGTGCCCACAAATGATGGGTTCCTAAAGATCTCTGAACTAATAGAATTAAATTCTAATTAAATGGTCAATCAGTGGGGTCACGTGCTAACACGTGATAGGCTCTTAAACCTTCTGAACTAATGGAATTAAATTCTAATTATGAGAAATAAAAAACCCTAATATTTTCCTAGATCTTTCCAAACAAAAAGATTGCGCTCTGTAAAGTGGAGCACCGTTGGATTAAAAATCCAATGGTGATTAAAAATCGCCAATTTATAGAAAAATTCTATACAAGGAGATATTTCCCTAAAATTTTCCAGAAATAACATACAAAATATCTTTTGGATTAAAAATTCAATGGTGAATAAAATTCACTGAGTGATCTAAAAGATCATGTTGGTTACAAAATCAATCAAAATCTTTCAATGAATGATTGACTAAACAAATTGATTCTTTTCTTTCTCCTATAAATAGGAGCCAAAAAGAGAAAAGGAAAATAGGAGAGATATAACAACAGAGAGAAAAAAAGAAGAGAATTTAATTCTCCAGAGAGAAAGAAGATTTCTTCAGAAAAGAAAGAAACCCTGGGTAAGAAAGGGAAAGAGATCATTCTATAAGCTCCCACAAAACAAAAGGAGAATTTAATTCTCAAACTAAGAGTTTAACTCTTCTGAATAAGAACTTAGTTCTCCGTTTGGTTGAAGATCTGCAGAAGCAGATTTCCCCATAAGTTGAGAATTTAATTCTCATCGAGAGATTCTGCCATGCAGATCCAAAACTTAGAGCGAGAATTGAGTTTAAAGAATTTAATTCTTCCAAATACTTAGGAATTTAATTCCTCCAACAGAGATAGGGTTTAACCCTTAAAATAAGAACTTAGTTCTTCTTCATGGTTGAAGATCTGCAGAAGCAGATCTCCCCATAAGTTGAGAATTTAATTCTCATCGGGGAGATTCTGCCATGCAGATCCAAAACTTAGAGCGAGAATTGAGTTTAAAGAATTTAATTCTTCCAAATACATAGGAATTTAATTTCTCTAAATAAAACTAGGGTTTAACCCTACAAAAGAATTTAATTCTTAAATAAGGGACTTAAAAGCTCTCCATGCACGTAAAAGCATCAAGTACCCAGCATGATCACATGTCAACACGTGACCATCCCCCTCACAGATAAAAAAGAACGAACAAGATCAGGTCACGTGCTCACACGTGACCCTTGAACAGACTCTTCAAAATAAGAAGAGCTGAACAGGCTGTGGGCACCATCACGTGTCCGCACGTGATAATCATGGAAATTAAGTGTTTAACACTTATCTACATATTCTGAGAATAAAATAAAGAAAGTTTAGCCTAATTCTCAGGCGCCTCACGTGATCCCACGTGAGCGCTTCAATTTTAGTGTTTAACACTATTTTTTGAGCGCCTCGTCCCTAGTGTTTAACACTATTTTAAATGTGTCACGTGGGAACACGTGATCACCGAATGTACTCTAGTGTTTAACACTATATTTGAACCAGTTTTAGCCCAAATTGGCTAAGTCTTCCAGAAGCAAGACTCCCCTTTGACTGAACCTCAAATACACCCTTGTCTTCCAAGATTGGTCATCTCATATGGAATATGAGTGCTCAACACTCAATAAAAGACAAAATATGGTCAGAACCCAGACCCATGCTTAGCATTGCTAAATAATTGGGGGCTGAGCCCAGACAAATGTTCAACAGCCCAAACAAAAGTCCAACATTTTAAACCTAATTGGACTTAGCCCAAATTGGCCATAAGTGCTCAATTCAGATTTACTGAGCCCGTGTGCTCATAATCTAATTAATTGATCTTAGTCCCAAATTGGACTACAGATATCCCAACCAACATTGGTTCAAGGATACATCTCTTCACTCCTCTGATATTTGTTATTGTAATCCTTCAACGTCTTCAGAGAGGTAACGGGTCTCGATAACCAATCATTCCATGGACCGTGGGGTTCTTAAACTCATGGACTATAATGTCCTTAAAACTTTATAGACTATGACATCTTTAAACTACGGACTGTGGGGTCCTTAAGCCCATGGACTATGATGTCCTTAATTTCAGACTGTGGGCTCCTTAAGCTCATGGACTATGATGTCCTTAACCTTTACAGACTATGATGTCTTTAAACTGGACCGAGATGTCCTTATACTAACATTGGACCGTAATGTGCTTAAACTAACAATGGACCGCAATGTCCCTAAACTAAACAATAGAGCCCAAATGCTCTTTTGTCGGATCTAAACGATCCCGTTAAGTTGATCTTAGTCTGAAATTAGACTAATGTATTCTTAACAAACGTTTAAATCGATCTTAGTCTCAAATGGGACTAACGTATCCTTAAACCCAACCCTAAACCCAAATTTAAGAAGATACGGATTTGGACTAATCCAATTAGTCTCCGTATACAATCTACGGGCAACAAAAAACAAAACAAACACACATGACACGAAGTGACCATCTGGAGAAGGAGAAAGTGGTTACCGTGATTCGGTAGCGTAATTAACTGCAGGGGCTTGTGCTTACAGGGAAGAGCGTCCCTACGATCAAAAACCCCTCAATATGGGGGAATCTGACGAAGTCTACTATATCGGCCGCATCCGTTTAAACCTTCGATACATGGTGCCATAAATCAACTTGGCATCTTCGGAGAGGTGGACGGATAGCACCAAATAGCATCCGCCCTCGAAGTTCACGCCCGGACGTCCCAACGTCCCGGTCGCGTCTTTCGGCGGGGAACAGATTCTGGCACGCCCGGTGGGACCTTTTCCTCTTTCCACTCCACACTTCGTGTGTCGTGTTTCACGAACGAATCGCGGTTTGATATGGTTTCCCTTGGTTCGAGGTACTAAGATTTGGTTTTACTCCCGTGCAGAAAAAAGTATATCAATGGCCTTTAACTGCTCCAACTGCAACTGCAACTCCAGTTTCGCCTCATCTAGAGGATAACCTACGTGCCCCAAGCGGCCTCCCTCTTCACAATGCCACCGCTGGGCTATTTTTTGAGACCATGCTCCGACCGATGAGCTTCAACGCCCTTGTACCATTGGAAGAAGCTCAGAAGAAGTCGGTTTTTGATCGGCTTACCACTACTGCGACCCCTCTTAACGGGTCGCCCAAATCAAGCGCCTCAGTTTTCAGCAGACTGGGCCAAAGCTCCAACGGGCCCGTGAAGAAGCCCGCAATACTAGAAGGCGTTATCCCGAAGCGGATAGCCATTCCTACTCTTGAAGTCACCAAGGCGGCTTCTCCGGCTAAGGGGTCAGTCTTCACAAGAGTGGCCGTTTCAGCTCCCACTCCGGGTGAAGTAACTAAGGACGTTTCCCCTGCACGAAAATTGGCCTTTTCAAGATTGGCCATTCCCTTTTGTTCCCCTCCAAAAGACGCGGCGGAGACGCAATAAACGTCTTGCCTAAAATTCGGGGCAGATGCTAATTGGTACTATCCGTCCACCACTTTGAAGATGCCAAGTTGATTTATGGCATCATGTATCGAAGGTTTAAACGGATGCGGCCGATGTAGCAGACTTCATCAGATTCTCCCTCGTTTGAGGGGTTTTTGATTGTGGGGACGCTCTTCCCTGCAGGCGCAAGCCCCTGCAGTTAATTACGCTACCGTATCGCGGTAACAACTTTCTCCTTCTCCAGAGGGTCACTTCGTGTCGTATGTGTTTGTTTGTTTTTGGTTGCCCGTGGATTGTATACGGAGACTAATTTGTGTTGTCGCCCGTAGGGCGTGGATTAGTCCAAATCCGTATCTTCTTAGATTTGGGTTTTGGGGTTTGGGTTTAAGGATACGTTAGTCTCATTTGAGACTAAGATAAACTTAAACGAGATCGTTTAGATCCAACAAGAGAGCAATTGGGCTCTATTGTTTAGTTTAAAGATATTGCGGTCGATTACCAGTTTAAGGACATGGTGGTCCAATACCAGTTTAAGGACATAGTGGTCTAGATTAAGGACATCATAGTCCGTGAGTTTAAAGACCTCACAGTCAAGGTTAAGGACATCATAGTTCGTGAGTTTAAAGACCCCACAGTCAAGGTTAAGGACATCATAGTCCGTGAGTTTAAAGACCCCACAGTCAAGGTTAAGGACATCATAGTCCGTGAGTTTAAAGACCTCACAGTCAAGGTTAAGGACATCAAGGTTAAGGACATCATAGTCCGTGAGTTTAAAGACCTCACAGTCAAGATTAAGGACATCATAGTCCATGAGTTTAAGGACCCCACAGTCCGTAGTTTAGAGATGTCATAGTCTATGAGATGTGTGGTTGTCGGGACCCGTCACCTCTTTGAAGACATTAAGGAATTACAACGACAAATATCAAAGGAGTGAAGAGATGTACCCTTGAACCAAGGTTGCTTGGGGATTTGTAGTCCAATTTGGAACTAAGATCAAATAATTAGATTATGAGCACATTGGCTCAGTTAATTCTGAATTGAGGACTTATGGCCGATTTGGGCTAAGTCCAATTAGATCTGAAGTGTTGGCCCTTTGTTGGACCATTAGACACTTGTCTGGGTTCAAGCCCACATTATTTAGCAATGCTAAACAAGAGTTTGAGGTCTCTGATAACATTTTTATCTTTGACTGAGCATTAATATTGTAGTTGTGAGTTTTACTCAATTTTGAGACTCAGTTGAAGGGGAGACTTTTGCCTCTGGGAAATTAGCCAATTTGGCTAAAAATAGTGTTAAACACTAGAGAAGAACAGTGTTAAACACTGGTAATAAGATTATCAAATTAGTGTTAAACACTAGAAATGTGATTCTCAAATTAGTGTTAAACACTAAAAGATAGCAGTGTTAAACACTGGAAACAGAATTGTCGGATTAGTGTTAAACACTAGAAGGAGAAGGAGTCACGTGGGAGCACGTGATGGCATCAAAAGCGGGGCCAGATCCCCTTTACTTTGTTCTGCAATTAAGTGTTAAACACTTTTTATTTTTAGTTTGAGCATCACGTGTTGGCACGTGATAGTCATCTGTGCGCTGATCACTAAAGCGTTTGCTAAGGGGTCACGTGGTAACACGTGAGAGCGCCCAAAGCTTGGATTTGCTTTGCTTTTTCTTTTTGTGTTTTGGAAGTCACGTGGGAGCACGTGAGGCGTTGCCTCAGAGCTTTTTCCTTCTCATTTTTGGGATCTCTTCAGGGGTCACGTGGGGCCACGTGACCTTGATTCTTTTCATGCACAGAGATCTTTTAAGTCTCCTTATTTTATTTTGAGAATTAAATTCTCTGTAGGGTTAAACCCTGATCATGATTTGGAGGAATTAAATTCCTATAAAGTTGGGAGAATTAAATTCTCAATTAGGGTTAAAACCTAGTTTCTGTCTTGGAGGAATTAAATTCCTATGATTTTGGGAGAATTGAATTCTCAAACAGGGTTTTAAACCCTAGTTCTGTCCATCTTGAAGGAATTAAATTCCTGTAATTTTTGGAGAATTAAATTCTCATGTAGGGTTAAACCCTAATTTTGTTTTGGGAGAATTAAATTCTCAAAACTCAATTTCCCCTCTATGTTTTGGATCTGCATGGCAGGATCTCAACCCGATGAGAATTAAATTCTCAACTTATGGGGAGATGTGCTCTTTGTAGATCTTCAACCAGGGGAAGAACTAAGTTCTTTGTGCAGAAGAGTTAAACTCTTGGATTTGAGAATTAAATTCTCTGTTTGAAGTTTTGATCCCCTTTCTTTTCTCACCTAGGGTTTTCTTTGTTGAGAATTAAATTCTCCTCTCTTTTTTCTCTCTATTGTTGTTATCTCCCAAAAAGTAGATCCTCCCTCTTCTCTTCTTGGCTCCTATTTATAGGAGAAAGAAAAGAATCAATTTGTTTAGTAAATCTTTCATTGAAAGATTTTGTTTGTTTTCCGTAACCAACATGATCTTTTAGATCACTCAGTGAATTTTATTCACCATTGGATTTTTAATCCAAAAGATCTTTTGTATGTTATTCAAATTTCAGGGAAATCTTTTCTTGTATAGAATTTTTCTATAAATTGGTGATTTTTAATCACCATTGGATTTTTAATCCAATGGTACTCCATTTTACAGAACACCATCCTTTTTGTTTGGAAAGATTTAGAGAAATATTTTTCCAGTTAAGGTTTTTGATTTCCCTTAATTAGAATTTAATTCTATTATTTCAGAGATTTTAGGATCCCATCACGTGTTGACACGTGACCCACTCGATAAAGCATTTAACCAGAATTTAATTCTGTTGTTTTAAAGAACTCAGGAATTATCACGTGTCAGCACGTGACCCTTGGTCACGTATGGACACGTGATACCCTATTGGGATTTTTCCTGTGTTATTTTATTATACCTTTAATTCTTTTTAGTGGGTTTAAAAGGCCCATTACGTGTTGGCACGTGACTCCATTGATTAGAATTTAATTCTATTAGTTAAAGAGCCTAAGAACCCATCACGTGTCTGCACGTGACCTTTGGTCACGTGTGGACACGTGATCCCCCATTGGGGTATTCCTGATTGTTTTATTGCACTTTTAATTTTCTTCAGTGGGTTTTCAAAGGCCTATTACGTGATAGCACGTGACCGCATTTAATTATTTATTTTATTCAGTGCCTACAAGTTTTGCCTGTATATGTCACGCGTGGGCACGTGATGCCCGATCACGTGTGGACATGTGATGCCTCAGAAGGACTTTTGATTCTGGATGAATTATGGGGCCCATAATATATCAAATCGAAGGATTTTTCGAGACGCTTTCGATACCATCAGAATTTAGCTGTTTCTCATTCGGGAGTTTGTCAAAATACAACCCAAAAAATACTGGTTCACACTTTCTTAAGCGTATCGTTGTCATTTGATACCTTGGGCTCTTTTGCACAGAAATTTTTGACGGGAACACCTCTTAGCGAGCATCTTTCTTTGACAGGCTGGCGCCAACTGCAGACTCTCATCAGAACATGGGGCATGGAAATGCTGATGCAACAGCGGAGGTGATCCCGGCCGCACGACATGCTCGATGTCGCCACTGGCGCCGAGTGAGGAAAGTTGGGGGCAATTCCTCTTCTGGACTGACTCCGCCAGCTCCAATGGTGGAATTTGATGCTGCTGTTCCAACTGGGAATAGCTTTGAACTACATAACAGGGTGCGCAGAAATTCGCCAACTGTCATGCTAAAAAAGTCTCCTCCGCCTGTTGAAAAGATCACAAAGGTGAAGCCGGAGCAGCCCCCTCAGCGGCCGTCTTCTAAAATTTATAAAGTTTGGCGACAAGTCCAAGACTCGGTGATTGATCAAGATTACTCTCGCCGACAGAAAAAGGTGAAAGTTCAGCGGGAAGAAGACCACCCTGTCAAGCCACAGAAAGTGTCATCTATTTGGGTGCCCACTGCAACGGCCCCCTCAACTTCGACCGCCCACAAAAGAAGGAGGCCGGAGAAGATCCCTGCGTCTTTGGTAAATCGCAAAGACACTGAATCTAAACGCCCCAAGTCTGGGGGCATGGTGGTGCACACCATTTATATGGCATCCGGAAAAGAGGATAGCCGTATCTCCACAGGTCATCGACCGCTTACGCAATCAGTGACTAAGGCTCAGGAGCAACAACAACAAAAGCTCCAAGAAATGCTAACAGCTATGGCCGCACTTACGGGACCGAAAGCAAGCCCGGAGATATCCTCGAAGCAGCGCCATGAGCAGGAAACTGATGTCGAATTCCTCCGGAGAATGCTTGAGAAGTAGGACAAAGAGGCCGCGGAACAAGGGGCCAATATAAAACAAATGGCCCTTCTATTCCCAGATATGGTGGGCATGACCCTCCAGCCGAACCCTCCAGCCGAAGACCCTTCAGTAATAATTGAAGATGATAGAGGAGAGACATCAAATCCTCTGCCGGTTCTGTCAGCAGCCAAGGAGGAGACTATCTCAAAAGTCGCCCTGGATGATTATATAGCTCAGCAGATACGAGTTCATCAGGCGAATGAAGCGGCTGGGCAAATTGTTAAAACTGGACGACCCTATCCGGGTTGGTATGACCAAATAAAGTACCCACCGGAATACACGATCCCCAAATTCCACGTATATAAGGGGACGGGAAATCCGCATCAGCACGTCGCTCAATTTAGAGCCTTGTGCGGTAACACCGGAGGTGACGATAAGCTACAGCTTCGCCAATTCGTTGGTAGCTTGTCGGAGACAGCATTCGAGTGGTATTCCGAACTCCTAAATGACTCTGTCAAGACATTTGCAGAGATGGAGTTGCTATTCACCCAGCGTTTCGCAAGCGCTAGCGAACGCACCCCAATCACGGCATTGATCAATGCCAGGGTGAAGCCTGGAGAAATGTGGGTTCAGTACGCGATACGGTGGCGGAATTTATGGTCGAAGTGCGAGCAGCGCATCGAGGAGGCGCCTGCGGTAGGCATGTTCGTAGGGACCCTTGACCCCTAAGCGACCATTTCACAATTCATGATGTTCTTCAAGCCAACTACTTTCCAGGCCTTGATTGACAAGTTGGCCCAAATGGACCAGATGGGCCACATGCCTTCCTCTTCGAAGCCGGAGCCACGGAATGAAAAAGTGAAAGGGAAAACGACCTTCGTCGCCAATGCTCAACAGCAGCCCAATGGCCCAAAACTAACTGATCGCCTAGACGAGAGACAACGATTCTTTAATGAGAAAATGAAGCGTCTTTATTCGTTTTCCCGGAAAAAAACGAGGAGATTGTTCGAGCTGGCAGTGCGCAACAGGCTCATCAACTTACCGGATCCAAAACGCCCATTGCAACCCGGTGAGGCTAATAATCCCAATTATTGCCCCTATCACTAAGCGATAGGCCATCCAATAGAAGATTGCTTCATCTTCAAAGGGTGGATTGAGAACCAATACCAACAGGGCAAATTCACACTGTCTAGGAATTCGAAAGTAAACCCACCCCAGCCGCACGCTCTCAAAAAGGCAGACACACCGGGGGCATCGTGCTCTTTTGTCGAAGAAGCTCCATGGGAGGTCGCTCATTCAACCAAAACGAAAAGAATGCTAAAGGATCTCCAAGCATGTCCAGCGATCAGGTGGAAAAATCAGCTAGAACCCGAGATCATCGAGGGAATGTTGAAGCCGCGCCCAACGCCAAAAATTGGTAGCGATAATCAAAACGCTCAGGCCCAGCCGTCAAAGTCTTCGAAGAAAAAGAAGAATACCAAAAAGCCCGTGAAGCCTGGTGACAAGCGCACGGACCTGCAAAAACATATCGACGAGCTGGAAGAATATAACCAGAAGGCGCGAACCCCGGTCACACTTCAAGAGTTTCTCAGCTACGTCCTTAAGGATGGAGATGATGACAATGGAGAAGACTCGTCAGATGAACTTGAGGATTATGTGGAAAGCTACCATGTGATCTCTCACTCGTCGATAAACGATGAAGAAGCTCCTGACATAGAGAAATTGGGGGCAGATCCTGAATCAGAGCTCCTAGGACCGTCAGACGAGATGATTGATGCATTCCTGAACGAAACTCTTCTGAAAAGCAATGCTGATCGAGAGCACGAAATGGCCATATTTGGAAAAGCCAAACGTCGGCGACTGGATGAAAGGGTTGAGGCGCCCCAATCAGACCGAGGCATGCTCGCGACAGGCAAGAGCAGACTTAAAACGAAGAAAAAGTTCTCCAAAGCCATATCGATGGGAATGAAGCTGCCACCCTCCGAAGGAAACACTTCTGATGAAATACACCTTAATGAAGAGGATGTGCATCTTAATTACTGTTTGTATTATCGAAGGATTGCGCACCCTACTGAAGAATGCAACGCCTTTAAAAATTGGTGGCAAGGGTATGTTGCTCACAGGCAGCATTTCAAGAGGATGAAGCGTGAAGCTCGTCGACAGCGGAAAAATGCGACAGACGATCGTGGAAGAGCTGCCGGCAACTGTCACATGGTTGATAGCAGGGGATCGCAAGTTCTCACCTTCGGGAGTGATTCTGAAGAAGAAATGGCTCTTGGCCCTCTCTTCAAAGAATCCACGTCAGGAAAAGAGGAAGAATCGAAGAGTTGCGAGAACATTCAGCTGCGCAATTGCACATTACCTAAAAAGAATCTCGGACCCGTAAATAAGGGGTCGAACAAAAAGGATAAGGAAAAAGAAAAGGTCTCTGAGGATATCACCCTCGATAACCAAGCCGTCGAAGAGCTGACAGCCAAGGATCCGCCCAAGAAAAACAAAGTGGATTACAACGTAATGGCGCACCTGAGGAAGATACCCTCACAGCTAAGCATTCTCGACGCCCTTCTGCTATCCAAAGAGGCGAGAGATTCTTTGATCAAGGAACTACAAGTGCCCGAGCAGTTCCAAGCTTTCCTTGCCGAAGAAAAGATGAAGGACGAGCTGGAAGAAGTGCATACAGCCGATATCACCTTCGGCGATGAAGATCTCCTTCTCGGGACGTGCGAGCATAACCGTCCCCTTTATGTCTCTGGATACTGTCATGATATTAAGATAGTCAAGATCCTGGTTGATAATGGGTCCTCCGTCAATCTCCTCAATGTAAGAGTACTGAAAAAAATCTGCATGAGCGTTCAGCACCTCGCTCGTGATAAAATCACCATCTCCGGGTTTGACTCCCAGTCATCACGGACGCTCGGGTCTGTAATACTGACGTTACGCTTTGGGTTGCTTGTCACGGACATCAAATTTCACGTCATTAACACTAAGACATGTTACAATGCCTTGCTCGGCAGGTCTTGGTTATACGAGTACAATATCAGTGTATGAAGTATTTCAAGGATGGTCTCGAGTATACTGTGACAGGGGAACTAAACCCATTCACTGTGAATGAAGTCCGAAAGTACGAAGATGCAAAATACTTCTTACCATATTTCGAAGACACGGAAAGATGCCATAAACCAAAGAACAAAGCTATCACTACTATTCCAGTCTTCGGGAGTGACACTGAGGGGGAAGAAGAAATAGTTTATTCAGGGCTGTCCCAATGCAACAAACCGGGACCGTCCACCCCTATTCTGGTCTTTGGCAGCGACTCAGAAGATGAGGTCAATGCCATATTTTCTGTACGACCATCGATACAAGCCTTCGCTGGCGATGATCAGAGTTTGCGAATCACCATGGTTCCGCAAGAGCATTACAAAGAGCTCGACACACTTGATACCTATAGTGTGCAGGAATTCAGACATTCTACGTCCCTCCCAGGCGAAGAGATGAAAAGGCGATCCTCTTTTATCAATCCAAGGAAACCAAAGTGGAGAAAGAAGTCTGGCATGTTGCCGACTCGACACTTGACAGACTTCAGCACATCTGACTGCCCAGATACTACACAGAAGGATTGAAGAGGCTGTTGAGACGCCAATGCGTACCCTTCAAACAGACTGCTCGACAAGCCCAGTTCTACAACAGAATCTGGGACATCCCTGGAACCCAGCGAAAATTGCCTAATGGGAGAATGGAAACGATCGGGCTTGGATATGTTCAATCCAAGAAACGGGAACGATTCCACGGCTGCTACGTTATACATGACTTTGATGAAGAAGGAGATGTTCTGTTAAAAGACACTAACCCTGAACCAAAACGAGGTCCCGCCATGAAAATGCCAAGTCCGTCGTTTAAAGAACCGATGGACAAGCTAATAAGGGAAGCGGGTCTGAAGGTTCGGGATGACCATAGCCGCGAAATGGCCATTTACGAGAAAGCCAGGACGCAGCGCCTCCTTCAGCAAGCTGCGAAGAATGACAATGCTCTTCGTCTCCAGCCTATCATACAAAAGACCCGGCACAGAGGCAAAAATAAACCAAAGAATGGAAAAAACGTTCGACAGCAGCGTAGCGGGTCTAAGAAGCCACGCGATCGAGAATCGAGCAGCCGGGATCTGTCTCTTATAAAGAAAATGGGTCGAGCATATTCTTTTCCCCAAGACAAGACAAAGAAGATATTCGATCTTATCATAAAACATCAGATGATGATGCTCCCAGAGTCCAATCACCTCGAGCAAGCAGACAGGGTTTCTCACCCAGACTATTGTTCCTATCACCGAGCAATAGGACATCCTCTCGAAGACTGCTTCATCTTCAAGAACTGGGTTGAAGACCAGTATCAACTCGGCAGATTCTCTCTATCCAACAGTTGGAGGGTAAGACCGCCATGGAAGCATGAATCAAAAGCCACTTATGCGATGAGAGTAGAACCAGATCAATATCGGTCTTGGAAACGATCTTGTACTTGTTACGGGATAACGCTGTCAAAAAAAGATGTTCCCGCCAAAAATTTCTGCGCAAAAGAGCCCAAGATATCAAATGGCAGCGATACGCTTAAGAAAATGTGAAGCAGTATTTTCCGGGCTGTATTTTGACAAGCTCCCGAATGAGAAACAGCTAAATTCTGATGTTATTGAAAGTATCTCGAAAACACGTTCGATTTGATATATTATGGGCCTTATAATTCATCCGGGATCAAAAGTTATGAGCAAATGTGCTATGCACATGTGATCTAAGGATGAAAATGCGAACCAGTATTTTCCAAGCTATATTTTGACAAACTTCCTAATGAGAAACAACTAAATTCTGATGGTATTGAAAGTGTCTCGAAAAATCCTTCGATTTGATATATTATGGGCATCATAATTCATCCGGAATAAAAAAATTATGAGCAAATGTGCTATACACGTGTAATCTAAAGTAATGCTCTACTACATGGGGAATGCATTTTTAGTCTCACATTGGGAAAAAGAGAGATCTCTTCTCTACCACTCCGATATAAATAAGAGGGGATACCTCTTAGAAAAGGTAGAGTTCAATCCTCAAATGATTCAATTCTCAAAGGAGATACGTTCTCCATAGAAGCTTGCTCCCCCCCATAATGCGCATATGCGCAAGCACCATGTGCGCTATGTGCAACGCACGTGTGCCCGCCATGCGCGCACCACATGCAACGCACGTACGCACCATATGAGAACATTTAATAATATTAAAAGGAGATACGTTCTCCATAGTAGCTTGCTCCCTCCATAATGCGCATATGCGCAAGCGCCATGTGCGCTACGTGCAACGCACGTGTGCCCGCCATGCGCACACCACGTGCAACGCACGTGCGCACCACATGAGAATATTCAATAATATTAAAAGGAGACTCGTTCTCCATAGGAGCTTGCTCCCCCCCATAATGCGCATATGCGCAAGTTCCATGTGCGCTACGTGCAAATATGTGCGCCTAACACGTGCGACGCACGTGCGCCCAACACGTGCGACGCATGTGCGCGAACGCAAAGAAACATTTTTCAGCAGCGAGAAACTTAAGCTCCATCCTGCTCTTCCCCCTGATGAGTAGGACATGGTTCAAAGGGTACATCCCTCCGCACCTTCGATATATGGCACTGTAATCTCTCAGTGTCGTCGGAGAGGTGGTGGGTCCCAACGACCAATAATCCTTCCTTCCAAAATAAAAAAAAGAAGAGATACAGAAGTGCAAAGAAAAAGAGCAAGCTCTCAGAAGAAGATTTTTCTTTAAGGTAAAAAAGAATGGTGATGAACAGAGAGATGAAATCATCTCGTAATTAATTTAAAAAGAAGGATTCACTTTTTTAAAAGATCATAGATTTACAAATATGAAGGTCTTTTCAAAAGTGATCAAAAGACCTCATCATAAAATAAAAAAAGAATTTACTTCTTCCTCAAAGATCATAGATCCATAAAGGTAAATTCTTTCATCAACATAAGAGATTGATGAACTTTTGTTCTCAGAATTTTGAGACAAAATCTCTTTTTAGATCACAAAATTGATTATATGCGCTTTGCGCTCTGGAACCGCGCTTTACGCTCTTGAACCGCGCTTCTGCGCTCTTAGACTGGCTCTCAGCGCCGAGCGCGACACGCGTCCCTCACATGTGCGCCACTTAACGGTTAGCGCTTTGCGCTCTGGAACCAACGCGCTGCGCTCATAGGCTGACGCTCAGCGCCAGGTGCACCACATGTCAATTACGTATGCGCCATTAAACTACTAGCGCAATGCGCTTATAAACTGGCGCAATACGCCCATCATCTGGTGCTCAGCGCCAAGCGCGACACGTGTTCCTCACGTGTGCGCTACTCGGCAGAAGCGCACTGCGCTCTTTGATTGACGCAAAGAGCCAAGCGCACCACGTGTTGCGCTAATAGAACGTAAATCGTTTTTTAAATAAGCCCAGAGCTCTGATAAATGTTCAGCATTCAATAAAAGGCAAAACATTGTCAGAATGCAAGTCAATGCTCAGCACTATTAAAAGGACCAAGCCCAAATAAAGGCTTAACAGCCCAAGATAAATGTTAAATATTTTAACTCGATTGGACTTAGCCCAATGTCACACCCCGATTCCCAGAGTACGCTAAAATGGGCACGTGACATAGCCAACCATGCTACTTGCGGGTAGGAAGTATCCAACCACAGTCACATTACGGCTGTAGAGATATCAAGAACAAATAAAACTATCTAAAACATGTCCATAATCTAAGATAACATGAGTCAAGAATAATAAACCGCGGAAGCGAAATATCCAATACAAGATAACTGGAATGTATGTCCCATAATTCGGGCTCACATCATGAATAAAATGCAGGAAAGAAAAACTAACTACTGCTGACACTCACAGCTCAGCCTGTTGGCTGAAATACTCCTGCTCGGACTGCGACAGCGGTACAGAATCTGGGCCATGCAAAACCCAGACGTCAGCGCGTCAAGTCATCAAGTAATAACATATAAACAAGGTAAAAGACAATGCGAATATAAACATGAATAAAGCAAGGGTAACAACAATATAAATCAGAGCAGTGCAGTGGGTAAACTAAACTGTTCTATCAGGTTTTCTGTTCTAAAGTCTTTGAAACCAAATTGATGAATCATCGATGTAACTCAATAGTATCCCGTACATACCCAGGACCACGGCCCAGATTCTCGGGCTGAAACCGAGACATGCCGCTAGACACTAAACAGGAATGCGTACAGATGAATGATGTCAGCAGCATCATTCCAAGGCTGGCCGATCCTTTAAAACTGATCAGAACAAGTAGCGAACTGTTGAGTTACAAATCAGGTTTCACCTTTGATTTCTCCATACCCCCAAGTTATATGTGCATGTCAAGTCAGGTATCCCGTAATCAAGAACTAATGCCAACACAGGATCAGGTAAACAGGTTTGTCTGGATAGACAACAGGAACGGTTCATGAGGACTACATGTCAGGTTTGTTGGCATTAGACACAAGATCAGGTAACGAGTCAAGTTATGGTACAACAGGTCAAGTCAAGCAGTATACGGTACCATGTCGGGTCAATCAATATGTATGTAGCAAGTCAGGTCAAGATGCAAACGATATCATGGGTGTGCTCAACTCAGTTACATAATCAAGCATGATCATCAACAACATAAATTTAAGCAACGAATTAAACAATAAAGAAGCTTCGATTAATTAGCAGCACCGTTATCAATTGTGTTACAGAGGTGTTATCAACATTATAAGAATACAATATGACAGTTAAGGCCGTTAAATCATGTTAACCAGTTTAAAAATTTTATGAATGCAATGATATATATATATATATATATATATATATATATATATATATATATATAAGTTCAATGGATGAAATCACAGTTAATACGGGTTAAATGTACATGAGTGTCCGAATGCAGTAAAACTGTAGAGAAAGTGCCATAAGCCACGTCAATAGTGAAAGTGTGATTAAAACATGCAATGTGGTTATTAGGTTTAATATAGTAATTGCAGACGGTAGGTTTTAAGCTTGGAAGATAAAATGATATAACACGATATTGCACACGAAAATGGGAAATTATTCTTCTAAGGTTAAACTGCAGGTTTAGTGTGTTATCAATGTATATGTAAATATTATTTAACATGTAGCAAGATGTACTTTCCTCGACGGGTCGCGAATCGGGAAAACGAAACGTAAAACGTCGGCGGAAAAACTCGCGACGGGCGCACGGTTCACGGAATGAACCCAAACGACGAACAGTGGAACCACACAGATCAGAGTACCTCGCTGGATCGTCGGGACAAGTCGTCGGCATCACCGGGTGCCGGCCAAGTACAGAACAGTGAACAATCAAGACATGCAACAAGAAAAGAAAAGAAAATAAAGAAGAAGGGAAGGAGGATGGAGAAGGGGATGCTCACGAAGATCTGTGGGGAGGTTGTGGTCGCCGATCACGTCGACGGAGCTCCGGCGGTCGACCTACGACGACAGCGACGTAAACCTACAGATCAAGAAACATGAACCGAGAAGAAGAAGAAGAAAGGAGAAGAGAGAGGGAGCATCACTCACGGAGGGGGTGTGCGCGATGGCCAGGGGCACGGAGACGGGTCGTCGGCAGCGATTTCCGGCGGCGCCGACGTGTGCAGGGGTGCGCAGTTCCCTCGTGCAGGTGCTCGGTAAGAATGGGAAAGGAGGAAGGAGGTGCAGTGGGGATGACGAGGGCGAGGAGGCGAGAAGGCCGGCGATGAGGGCGTCGGCGTTGGGACGACGACGAGGGAGAACGAGGCGGCTAGGTTACGCGAGGTTGGGTTCTACTATGTGAAAAGAAAAAGAAAGAGGAGGAAGAGAATATATAGAGGAGAGAGAGAGAGAAAGATAGAGAGAGAGAGACGGGGAGAGAGAGAGGAGAGAGATAGAGAGAGACGGGGAGAGAGAGAGGGATTGCGAGAGGAGAGAGAGAGGGGAGAGAGATCGAGAGGAGAGAGAAAATATAGGGGGAGAGAGAAAATTGGATTGTAACTTGAGAGAAAAGAGAGAGAGAGACGTAGGAAAAGGTGGGGCCCAGGGGTTTTAGAGAGAAAATGATTGGCTGAAAGATTTGTGGGGTTAGGAAAAATTTAATAAAGATTTAGAAATAAGAAAAATATATTATGGGTTAAATTTATATATATTCGACGGTTAAAAGAATAATAGAAATTGGGATTTGGCGCAAAATAAAATATTTCCAAATTGCGCCCGGGTCGGGTCCAAAAATTTGAAATTGAAATAAGAAAATTTTAGGCGGGATCCAAAATTTAAAATGAAGTATTTTACAATCAAAAAGTATACCCCCAAAACGAACATACGTACGCGCGCGTAGCCGTCCAAACTCGCCCGTTTCACTGAACGGGAAGAGAACACGATGCACGGATGCTACAACAGGGTTAGGGGTGTCAAACATGCCATGACAAATATTTTTAATTTTATTTTAGATGCCTTAAATTGTTATATGCAGAAATGAATTGGCGGGTAAAATTTATAACTAACAACAGTCAAGTAGGATCAATGAAATAAATACCATACACCACTCATACGGTAACAGAAACTAGTAGCATTGGGCTCGGTTGTTACATTATACCCAACTACAAAAAGAATTTCGTCTTCGAAATTCCAAGAATACAAAGATAGACGACAAATAACTACAAGAAAAGATGAGGAAACTTCTGCCGCATTTCGTCTTCTCGTTCCCAAGTGGACTCTCCATGCGAGCGATTACTCCAAGAAACAAGCACAAGAGGGATCACCTTGTTCTTAAGAATCTTTTCCCTTTGATCCACGATTTCAATCGGTCGCTCCTCAAAAGTCAAATCTTCTCGTACTGTTAGCTCCGAATGATCCAATACATGCGTTTCATCTCGAACATACCTTCGGAGTTGAGATACGTGAAACACATCATGCACATTCGCCAAGGACCGCGTTAACGCCAAACGATATGCTACCTCACCAATACGCTCCAAGATCTCAAAGGGTCCAACAAATCGAGGACTAAGCTTTTCTCGACTTCCAAAACGAATCACCCCTCTAGTCGGTGATATCTTCAAGAATACCAAATCACCCACAGCGAACTCTAGAGGTCTTCTCGACGTATCAGCCCAACTTTTCTGTCTGTCTTGTGCTGCCTTCATATGATTTCTGATAGTGTTAACCTTCTCAACTGTCTGCACAACCAAATCTGGTCCCAATAATCTTCGTTCATCGACATCGTCCCAGCAAACAGGTGAATGGCATTTGCGACCATACAAAGCTTCAAATGGAGCCATCTGGATAGTTGCCTGAAAACTGTTGTTGTAAGAAAACTCCACCAAACGTAGATGATCCTCCCAAGAACCCTTGAAGTCCAACATGCATGCTCTCAACATATCTTCAAGAGTTTGGATCATTCTCTCGGACTGACCATCAGTTTGAGGATGATAAGCTGTGCTAAACTTCAATCGATTCCCCAAACTTTCCTGTAAACTCCTCCAGAAGTGTGATAAGAACCGAGTGTCCCGATCGGACACGATGTTCACCGGTACTCCATGCAATCTTACAATCTCCTGCATGTACCGCTCCGCCAAAGTCTCTGTTGATTGACTAACCCGAAAAGGAATAAAGTGAGCTGCCTTGGTCAATCGATCAATAATCACCCATACAGCATTGTTGCCTTTTGGACTCCGCGGTAAAGCCGTTACGAAATCCATGGTTATATGTTCCCACTTCCACTGAGAAATCGAAAGTGGTTGCAATAAACCAGCAACCCTTTGATGTTCAGTCTTAACTTGCTGACACACCAAGCACTTTGCCACAAAGTGAGCAATCTCCCGTTTCATGCCTTCCCACCAGAAATGCTGTCGAATATCTCGGTACATCTTTGTGCCTCCTGGATGTACAGAATAAGCCGAACTGAGTGCCTCCTTCATAAGCTCTTCACGAATATCTCCCTTTGGCACACACAAACGGCTACCATACCTCAACGAACCATCTTCGTGGATCAATAAATCTGTTCGTAGTCCGGCTTCAACCTGTTCTCGAAACTTTTGCAGTCTAGGATCCTGCGATTGTGCTGCTTTAATATTCTCGATCAACGATGAATGTACTTGCAACTACATCAACTGTCCCGAAGAATGCGGTAGAACAACCTCCAAGTCAAATCTTCGAAAATCTTCAACGAGCTCCTTCTGCGTAGTTAACACCTGAATTGCTGGTAACCGGCTAAGCGCATTCGGCACGACATTAACCTTCTCTGGATGGTACTTAATTTCAAGATCGTAGTCAGCCATTAGCTCCAACCATCTACGTTGCCTCATATTAAGCTCCTTCTGCGTGAACACATACTTCAAGCTCTTATGATCCGTGAAAACTTCGACCCTTTCGCCTAAAAGGTAGTGTCTCCAAATCTTCAAAGCGAAAATCACAGCCGCAAGCTCCAAGTCATGAGTTGGGTAATTCTTCTCATGGGTCTTCAACTGTCTTGATGCGTACGCTACAACTTTTCCATGCTGCATCAAAACACATCCCAATCCTTTCTCAGATGCGTCGCTGTGAATCACCAATCCTCCGGAATTGTCTGGCACGGTCAGAATAGGGGCGGTTATCAACTTCTGCTTCAACGTCTCAAAAGCTAATGCACACTTATCCGTCCATACAAAAGGTACCTCCTTGCGCATAAGCTTGGTTAACGGCTCCGCCAGACGAGCAAAGTTCTCCACAAATCTCATGTAATACCCGGCGAGTCCAAGAAAACTTCTTATCTCCGCAATATTCTTTGGAATCGGCCAATCTCGAACTGCTGCAATCTTTTCTGGATCGACGGCAATTCCATCGCCAAACACAACATGCCCCAAAAACTTTACTTCCTCCAGCCAAAACTCGCACTTACTCATCTTCGCATATAACTTCTCTTGTCTCAACGTCTGCAGTGCGATCTTCAATTGTTCTGCATGCTCTTCAAAACTCTTCGAATAAACCAGAATATCGTCAATGAATACCACAATAAACTGATCCAAGAATGGTGAAAAGATTCGGTTCATCAAGTCCATGAATACTGCCAGCGCATTCGTTACTCCGAAAGGCATCACTAAGTATTCGTAATGTCCATACCGAGTTCGGAACGCCGTCTTGCAAATGTCTTCTGCTTTCACTCGGACCTGATGATATCCGGATCGCAAATCCAGCTTCGAGAATACCCTCGCGCCACTAAGCTGCTCAAAATGTTCTCCAATGCGAGGGATCGGGTACTTGTTCTTAACAGTCATCCGGTTTAATTCTCGATAGTCGATGCACATCCTACTCGTGCCATTTTTTTTCTTTACTAGAAGAACTGGAGCTCCCCAAGGCGAGTTACTGCTTCGAATCCAACCATTCTCAAGCAATTCAGCAACCTGTTTCTTGACTTCTTCCAACTCTACTGGTGCCATTGGATAATACGCTTTGGATACTGGCGCTGCACCCGGAATAAGATCAATTGCGAACTCCACATCTCGCTTCGGCGGTAAACCCGATATATCTTCAAACACGTCCATAAAATCGCGAACAATAGCCGGCTCTTCACTTTTATCAACTTCCATTGATGCAAGAATATTGTTTGTCGGCCTAGCCCTAAACTCGACTGGCCCGACAGAACTGCTTCCTCTAGTGAAGCTAAACTCGGGATGTCCGGGAATCTGGAAAATTACTTTCCTTGCCCTACAATCAATGTGAGCGTGGAAAGTGCCAAGGAAATCCATTCCCAAGACGACTTCGTAGCTGCCCGTATCAATCACCAAGAAATCAGCAAAAAGCTCCCGTCCGCACACAACAACTGTACAATCTTTACATTCCCGACTAGCTATGATTTTCCCATTTCCAGTGTGTATGTCCCAGAAACTAGACAGGGTCGTGCAGTCAATCGAGTGTGTAGTTATAAACTTGGATGACATAAAACAATGGGATGCACCAGAATCAAATAACGCTAATGCGGGAAAACTATGAACGAGTAGAGTACCTGAAACAACTTCTCCTGACGCCTTAGCTTCTTCAGCTGTCAAGGTAAAAGCTCGAGCCTGATTAGGTCCTTGAGTCAGCTATTTCTGTCCCTGGAACGGTCTCTGCGGAGGCTTCTGAAAATCATCCCTCGTACGAAGCTTTGACGGACAAGCACTAACAGCGTGATCTGCCGCTCCACAAACCAAACAGAGTCCCAGCCTCCTTCGACAATCCTTTTGCACGTGGCCAGGTAAATTGCAGTAGTTACAAGTCTTGCTCTTTCTTCGATCGACGATAACAGGCTTCTTTATGGGTGCTACACCTCGACGGTCCACTGGAATACCTCTGCGACCATGAGCTCGGTTTGGTACAAATGCTGGCTTCCTTACCGCAACTGCTGTCTGCTGCAAACTCCCCTTCATCCTAGATAAACTCTGCTGCTCTCGGGCTGCCGCAAGTACTTGTGAGAAAGTGGTCAAACCTAGGGGGACAATCTGCCTCTGGATGTCCATGTCCAAACTGCGCATGAACCTCCGTGCCCTGTCTGCATCGTTGGCAACTAAAGGTCCAGCGAATCTGTTGAGTCTTGTCCATTCTGCTGCATGCACATCTACGGGTGCTCCATTCTGCTTTAGCCCGATGAATTTCTCTTCCATTTCTTCCCGTGCGGTCCGAGGGAAGAACTTCTCTAGGAAACTCTTTGAAAAATCCGCCCACTTGATCGGCTTGGGCAAGCGGTTCTCCTCCACAAGCCACCATTCTCGTGCATAGTCCACTAACTGAATGCGTACCACATCAACTCTTTTCTCATTTGGAATCTGTGCCGCAATAAGCAAGTTCTCTGTGTCAACTAGCCACTGCTCTGCTGGCAACGGCTTCTCCAAACCAGTAAATGTAGACGGACCCAAAAGCCTGAAATTTGCTACGGTCCCTACTCGGTCAACTGGTTTAGCTCCAACATTGTTCACAGACTGCTGAACGATCTACAAACCTTCCTGAAACGATTCCGCTTGCTGCTGGATCAGCTCGGTCTTGTTCCCCTCCGAAAGACGGCGCGACATGTGCGTCTTGCCTGAGATTCGGGGCAGATGCTAATTGGTGCTATCCGTCCACCTCTCCGAAGATACCAAGTTGATTTATGGCACCGTATATCGAAGGTTTAGACGGATGCGTCCGATGTAGCAGACTTCGTCAGATTCCCCCTCGTTTGAGGGATTTTTGATTGTGGGGACGCTCTTCCCTGCAGGCGCAAGCCCCTGCAGTTAATTACGCTACCGCATTGCGGTAACAACTTTCTCCTTCTCCAGATGGTCTCTTCGTGTCGTGGGTGTTTGTTTTGTATTTTGTTGCCCGTGGATTGTTTACGGAGACTGAGTTATGTCGTCGCCCGTAGGGCGCGGACTAGTCCAAATCCGTATTGTCTTAGATTTGGGTTTGGGGGGGTTTAGTTTGAGGATACGTCAGCCATACTTGAGGCTAAGATCAACTCAAACGTTTGTTAAGGATACGTTAGTCTCACTTTGAGACTAAGATCAACTTAACGGGATCGTTTAGATCCGACAAAGGAGCGTTTGGGCTCTATTGTTCCAGTTTAGGGACATAGTGGTCCATCGTATGTATAGCCGTCGGGACCCATCACCTCTCTGACGACGTTGAAGGATTACAACGACGGATGTCAGAGGAGTTCAGAGATGTACCCTCGAGCCAGAGTTAATTGGGGGGATTCATAGTCCAGTCTGTTTGAAGGTTTAAGGATACGTTAGCCATCTTTGAGGCTAAGATCAACTTAAACGGGACCGTTTAGATCCGACAAAAGAGCATACGGGGCTCTATTGTTCTAGTTTAAGGACATTGCGGTCCATGGGTAGTTTAAAGACGTTGCGGTCCATGGGTAGTTTAAGGACATTGCGGTCCATTGTTAGTTTTAAGACATCTCGGTCAAGGTTAAGGACGTCGTAGTCCATGGGTTTAAGGACCCCACAGTCCATTGTTAGTTTTAAGACATCTCGGTCAAGGTTAAGGACGTCGTAGTCCATGGGTTTAAGGACCCCACAGTCCGGTATGTGCTCTGGATGCTTCACACGGGTTCACTGCCGTGCTCTGCGAGGACCAGGCTCCGCTCTGGACGTTTTCCACGGGGTCAAAGAGTGACATTATCCGCGTTCCACGTAACCAGGAATTTTGCATTAAACACGGGTTTAAGGACCCCACAGTCCGTATCAATGTGTGGTCGTCGGGACCCGTCACCTCTTTGAAGACATTGAGGGATTACAATGCCAAGTATCAAAGGAGTGAAGAGATGTACCCTAGAACCGGAGTGGATTAAATAGTCCTTGGCCCAATTTGGGATCAAGACTGATTAATTATGTTATGAGCCCATTGGCCCAGTTAATCACAAATTGAGGACTTATGGCCATCTTGGGCTAAGTCCAATCAGGAGAAGCTTTGCCTCTATCCATTTAGGCCAATTGGGCCAAAGCCTAGTGTTAAACACTACAGAGCAGTCAGTGTTGAACACTGGGAATGAGGTTGACAAGTTAGTGTTTAACACTAAGAGATAATTGGTGTTTAACACCAGCAACAAGGCTTTTCAAATTAGTATTAAACACTAAAACAGATCAGTGTTGAACACTGCAAATAAAGCTTTTTAATTAGTGTTGAAAACTAAGGCCCAACAGTGTTTTAACACTGGGTTCGAGAGTTTCAATTTAGTGTTAAACACTAAGGCAAGAGGGGTCACGTGGCAGCACGTGAGAGCGCCCTCCCTTCATTTATTCTGCTGAGATTATCGCGTCTTTCAGAGCATCACGTGCCATCACGTGATGGGCATTCAAATGCCTATGTATTAGAGCTTCTGCCGAGGGTCACGTGGGTCACGTGGGGTGCTACCTCAAAGGGGCTTTCTGCAGATCTCTTGGGGGGGGTCACGTGGTGACACGTGACCCTGCCTCTATGTATGTTGTTTTAGAGGATCTGTTAATCTTTTCCAGGAATTAAATTCCTCGTAGGGTTAAACCCTGACAGTAATTTCAGAGGAATTAAATTCCTACTTTCTATTAAAGGTTTACATTCTGAATAGAGTTGGACTCTGAATTTTCTGCAGGAATTAAATTCCTTGTTCATGTGAAGAATCAAATAGGGTTAAACCCTAACAAAAGCTTTTTAGGGAATTTGAACTTCCATCCTCTGTTAAATTATGATTAAAGGAATTAAATTCCCGCTGTTTCAACAGAACTAGGTTCTTAATTAGGGTTAAACCCTGTTTCTTTTTGTTCTGAAGGAATTAAATTCCCATGATACAGGGTCAAGCCCTAATTTTATTTTAAAGGAATTAAATTCCTATAGTTCTGTAAGAATTAAATTCTCGTGCTTGCATTCCCTCTCCATGTTTTGGATCTGCATGGCTGGATCTCAACCCATTGAGAATTAAATTCTCAACCTCAAGGGGAGATGTGCACTTTGCAGATCCTCTATCAAAGAGAGAAGAAATATGTTCTTCTGTTTTATGTATCAAAGTTAAACTCTGTTGAGAATTAAATTCTCTTTTTCTTTCAAGGAGCTTTTCCCTTTCTTACCTAGGGTTTTTGCAGAAGATCCAAGTTTCTCCAAGTATCGAAGCTCTCTTCCTTTTCTTTTTCTCTCCCTGTCTCTGTATATCTTTTCTCTGTGTCTCTTGGCTCCTATTTATAGGAGAAGCAGCCGAATTAATCAGTTTTTGACGAATTTTCATGAGAGATTTGATTTGCATCCATCATTCGTTTTGGACCTTTGGATTATTAGGTGAATTTTATTCACCATTGGATTTCAAATCCAGGGATTTTTCTTTGTTGTTTCGGTTAGATTTAAAGGGGAAATCTTTCCAAACCCGAGATTTTCCCATAGATAGATGATATTTCATCACCTCTGAATCTTTAATTCGATTGGTTCCAGATAGCCGCTTTCCTTTGGAAAGATTCGAATCTCTTTCAGAATTTAATTCTGTTGACAAAATGGGCTTTGAAAGCCGGTCACGTGTGACCACGTGACCCATGGTCACGTGTGGGCACGTGACCCCCTTGGAACGAGCCTTCCTCTTTCTTTTGCGCTCTGTCTTCTGATTGCTGCTTAACCGTCACGTGCCACCACGTGACCCCTGGTCACGTGTGAGCACGTGACCCTTATTTGGATTCTTTTTCTTGGTTTAACTGGAGAACAATTCTGATGTTTTGAGCGTCACGTGCCAACACGTGACCCCTGGTCACGTGGGAGCACGTGACCTCTTTTGAAGCATTTTCCTTGATTTGATCAGGGATCCGGTGTGCCTTTGACGGTTGCATTTAAATGTCACGTGTCGACACGTGACCCTGGTCACGTGGGCGCACGTGACTCTTTCTGAAGCCCCTTTTCTTCAATGTAGTCAGGAAGCTGAATCTGCCTTGATGATGCTTTTGGATGTCACGTGCCAACACGTGACTGCTGGTCACGTGTAAGCACGTGACCCTTTTCTGAAGCTTTTTCCATAAGCTTTCCTGATTTTAAATCAGGAAACAAATGCTCCCACAGCGTTGTTCTCACGTGTTTGCACGTGAGTACAACGCTGTCACTTTTGTGACCGCTGGATCTGCTTTGGGGAGTAGGGTAGACGAAACATCTTTTCAGAAGCGTCTTCACTTTCTCATGTCCTTCCTTTCAGACCTTTCTTTTAAGAATTTGATTCTCGTTCTCAGAGCTTAGTTCTCTGTTGTGTCTGTGCAGTGCCGCCTCATTCGCCAATCAAAGGCTAGTGCTCATGTGTTGCGTATGCAGGGATCTGTTTGATGGGGACGTTTCATTTCCCTATCCTAATTCCAATGCGTCGTTGGATTTCATTTCCAATGCTCTCCCCTTCTTTCCGGGCTTTGAGAATAGTCCCGCCATGCACAACATTTTTCGTGCATAGCATTAAATGCTCCCCTATATAACCTGAACCCTATGCCTTACTTCTTTTCTTCACAGAGAAACCCATTCATGCCTTAAGGTGGTCATCTTTGAGAACCCGATCAATCGCCATTGCTTGCAATCGTCCCCATGCTCGTCGGCAACCATGGGAGGTGCCCCTCGAGGAGATAATTCCTCGCTTCGCTGCGCGGCTGGCGGATCCCTTTCTCACCGACGCTCAATGTGACACGGTGAGGTACGAGCTACTGACCCGTCGGGGCTCTCCTCTTCCCATGGGCTCCATTTGGCTCCGAATGATCCTCATGTCTGTGCTTGCCGATATACCCCCTCATCCGGCGGAGATGACTTCGGCGATCCTTGACGCGGCGGAGGACAAGCTTGAGTGCTTTCATGAGGCTTGTCTGATCACTCAAGCTCTGAAGGACCACTCAGTTCATTTACTGAGTCAGATAAGAGCTCGTCGGGCCGTCATGTCTGCTTTCGCTGATGAGCACGGCTCCAACCGGTGGGGAGCGACTCCTCGCGAAAACCGCCGTTTTGACGTGCTGGAGAAGGCAGAGAGGGAGTTGGAGAATTTTGTGTTTTGCTTTATTAACCCTTATATTTCTGATCCCTTGTTTGGTGATCTTTTCCCACCAATGTAGCATGTTTGAATCAATGCACTCCTTTAATTATTGGTGGTTTTCCTGTTTTTGTTGAATTTTCATGCTTGTCAGATAGTCGTACGTGTGTCTTGCTTGCGTAAATGAGCCGTCTATTTTTCTTTAATTACGATCACCATCGTTACGTTGCCTGCGCATCAGTGCCTCGGGCAACATTTCCTTTTAAACATTCGTACAGTTGCAAATGCGTGCCTGATAGGATACAGATCAGAAACTTGCCACGTTATCTCCCGTATCGGGTGGTTTGCGCTGGCTTTAGATCGAGTATTGTTGTCGATGGGAGGTTTATACATGAAGACATATTCTTCTCTTCAATGGTGTGTCCCCTTTCTACTGAATGTGTTCTGCGGAAAATTTATCTTGATCTTTTTGCAGGACAGCGATGGCTCCGGATTCAGGGTTAAGATCTGCTTTCTAAGGCTTTTGCATCTTATGAGCCACGAGGGTCTCATAAAGAGTTTTTCTCCCTATCGGTCGAGCGGATCCCATAGGTGTAAGTTCTTCTTAGAGATCGTGAGGACTTTAAGCGGGTTTTCCCTTGAGAGTCGTAAGGATCTCACAAGGGAGTTTTTTCTTCCTTACAGGTCGTGAGGACCTGCAAGTGCTGGATGTGGTCACCCTTATCCGTGTTTCACGGGGTTAGAGGCTGCTCCGGGTATCATAGTTTAAAGACGTCGCGGTCAAGGTTAAGGACCTCATAGTCCGTGGATTTAGGGACTCCACCGTCCGCTGTTAGTTTTAAGACATCACGGTCAAGGTTAAGGACCTCATAGTCCGTGGATTTAGGGACTCCACCGTCCGCTGTTAGTTTTAAGACATCACGGTCAAGGTTAAGGACCTCATAGTCCGTGGATTTAGGGACTCCACAGTCCGATGTTAGTTTTAAGACATCACGGTCAAGGTTAAGGACCTCATAGTCCGTAGATTTAGGGACTCCACAGTCCGATGTTAGTTTTAAGACATCACGGTCAAGGTTAAGGACCTCATAGTCCGTGGATTTAGGGACTCCACAGTCCGATGTTAGTTTTAAGACATCACGGTCAAGGTTAAGGACCTCATAGTCCGTGGATTTAGGGACTCCACAGTCCGGTGTTTGGTTGCAGGGACCCGTCACCTCTTTGAAGACGTTGAGGAATTACAACGCCAGGTATCAAAGGAGTGAAGAGATGTACCCTTAAACCAAGGCAGAATCCGTAGGGAATCGGGGTGGTTGATCGTTAGTTTTAAGACATCACGGTCGAGGTTAAGGACGTCATAGTCCGTGGATTTTAAGGACTCCACAGTCCGATGTTAGTTTTAAGACATCACGGTCAAGGTTAAGGACCTCATAGTCCGTGGATTTAGGGACTCCACAGTCCGGTGTTTGGTTGCAGGGACCCGTCACCTCTTTGAAGACGTTGAGGAATTACAACGCCAGGTATCAAAGGAGTGAAGAGATGTACCCTTAAACCAAGGCAGAATCCGTAGGGAATCGGGGTGGTTGATCGTTAGTTTTAAGACATCACGGTCGAGGTTAAGGACGTCATAGTCCGTGGATTTTAAGGACTCCACAGTCCGGTATTTGCTCTGGATGCTTCACACGGGTTCACTGCCGTGCTTGGCGAGGACCAGGCTCCGCTCTGGATGCTTCACACGTGTTCACTGCCGTGCTCTGCGAGGACCAGGATCCGCTTTGGACGTTTTCCACGGGGTCAAAGAGTGACATTATCCGCGTTCCACGTAACCAGGAATTTTGCACTAGATGCTTCACACGGGTTCACTGCCGTGCTCGGCGAGGACTAGGCTCCGCTCTGGATGCTTCACACGGGTTCACTGCCGTGCTCTGCGAGGACCAGGATCCGCTCTGGACGCTTTCCACGGGGTCAAAGAGTGACATTATCCGCGTTCTATGTAACCAGGCATTTTGCACTAGATGCTTCACACGGGTTCACTGCCGTGCTCGGCGAGGACTAGGCTCCGCTCTGGATGCTTCGCACGGGTTCACTGCCATGCTCTGCGAGGACCAGGATCCGCTCTGGACGTTTTCCACGGGGTCAAAGAGTGACATTGTCCGCGTTCCACGTGACCAGGAATTTTGCACTAGATGCTTCACACGGGTTCACTGCCGCGCTCGGCGAGGACTAGGCTCCGCTCTGGACGTTTTCCACGGGGTCAAAGTGTGACATTATCCGCGTTCCACGTGACCAGGAATTTTGCACTAGATGCTTCACACGGGTTCACTGCCGTGCTCGGCGAGGACTAGGCTCCGCTCTGGATGCTTCGTACGGGTTCACTGCCATGCTCTGCGAGGACCAGGATCCGCTCTGGACGTTTCCTACGGGGTCAAAGAGTGACATTATCCGCGTTCCACGTGACCAGGAATTTTGCACTAGATGCTTCACACGGGTTCACTGCCGCGCTCGGCGAGGACTAGGCTCCGCTCTGGACGTTTTCCACGGGGTCAAAGAGTGACATTATCCGCGTTCCACGTGACCAGGAATTTTGCACTAGATGCTTCACACGGGTTCACTGCCGCGTTAGGCGAGGACTAGGCTCCGCTCTGGACGTTTTCCACGGGGTCAAAGAGTGACATTATCCGCGTTCCACGTAACCAGGAATTTTGCACTAGATGCTTCACACGGTTTCATTGCCGCGTTAGGCGAGGACTAGGCTCCGCTCTGGATGCTTCACACGGGTTCACTGCCATGTTCTGCGAGGACCAGGATCCGCTCTGGACGTTTTTCACGGGGTCAAAGAGTGACATTATCCGCGTTCCACGTGACCAGGAATTTTGCACTAGAGGCTTCACACGGGTTCACTGCCGTGCTCGGCGAGGACTAGGCTCCGCTCTGGATGCTTCACACGGGTTCACTGCCGTGCTCTACGAGGACCAGGATCCGCTCTGGACGTTTTCCACGGGGTCAAAGAGTGACATTATCCGCGTTCCACGTGACCAGGAATTTTGCACTAGAGGCTTCACACGGGTTCACTGCCGTGCTCGGCGAGGACTAGGCTCCGCTCTGGACGTTTTCCACGGGGTCAAAGAGTGACATTATCCGCGTTCCACGTGACCAGGAATTTTGCACTAGATGCTTCACACGGGTTCACTGCCGTGCTCGGCGAGGACTAGGCTCCGCTCTGGATGCTTCACACGGGTTCACTGCCGTGCTCTGCGAGGACCAGGATCCGCTCTGGACGTTTTCCACGGGGTCAAAGAGTGACATTATCCGCGTTCCACGTGACCAGGAATTTTGCTGAATATATCCGCATTTCACGGGATGAAGGTTTGACTGTTGGCGATATGTATACCACCGAGCCATGGAACTGGGAGTTGCCGCTGTTCCGCTTAGCTTGAAGTTGTGTCCGTTGTTACGAGACGAGTGTTGGGATGATCTCTAGGTCGCTTGTGGCCCGTCGAGATTTAGCTTCGTTCTTTGGTGAAACCTGGGGGAGGGAGGTACGTTCCCTTTTTGTTTATGCCATTGGATTGTATACAGGGTGTGATGGAACATCACCTGTAAGGCATACATTTTATTTTTATTTTATTTCTTTTTCCGCGACGCTCTATCGTTTCAGCTTTTATATCGCGAAGGTCGCGATTGCCCCATCATTTCGGCTATTTTTCGCGGTGTCCAATCATTTCGGCTATTAATTTATTTTCTACTCGCTGCTTTTTATTGCGAGTTGCCCCATCATTTCGGCTATTTTTTATGCCTTCATTCTTACTTGCTGCTTTTTATTGCAAGTTGCCCCATCATTTCGGCTATTTTGTAGGCATGTGTGGCTTGCTAGCTTTTTCGCCGCAAGCTCGGATTTTGGACACCGATTTCGGCATCAGCATCGCTGCAACTAGGATGTTGCCAAGAGTGAATCATCATTTGCCATGAAAGAACTTGGGATTTGATACCGGTTTAGGCATCAGCATCGCTGCAACTGGAATGTTGCCAGGAGCGAATCATCATTTGCCTCTGTCGATGTTGAACAAAGGTGGCTTAGCAAACAGGGTT
Source organism: Agapanthus africanus (assembly GCA_030015575.1). Lineage (NCBI taxonomy): Eukaryota > Viridiplantae > Streptophyta > Magnoliopsida > Asparagales > Amaryllidaceae > Agapanthus > Agapanthus africanus. The sequence continues at coordinate 900,681,477 of CM057339.1, read as the reverse complement.
AAGGTCCTGTCGACTAAGGCTTTCGACTTCATGAGCCGTAAGGGTCTCACAAAGGTATTTCTCCCTACAAGTCGTGAGGATCTTGTAGGTGTATTTTCTCCTTAGGGATCGTGAGGATTCCTAAGTGTATGTTCCTCTGTAAGTCGTAAGGATCCTACAAGAGGGTTTTCTCCTTATGGGTCGAGAGGACCTATAAGGGTTGGACTTTGCTGGGGAAATGTTTATTCGCGCCCGTGGATTGTATACAAGGGTCAGTATTGAGCCTCTTGTAGGGCAATATCGGAGGTTGTGGAGGATTTGCTTAAGAACAGGTTCAGGTTTCTGTAACTTAAGACTTTCAAATCTCATGAGCCGTGAGGGTCCCATAAGAGAATTCTCCTTACGAGTCGTGAGGATCTCGTAAGTGTATTTTCTCTTTAGGAATCGTGAGGATCCCTAAGTGTGCTGCTCCTTTGTGAGTCGTAAGGATCTCACGCAGGTGGTTTCTCCTTACAAGGTCGAGAGGACTCTGTAAGTGTCCTTTAACGAGGTTGCGCCCTTTCGGGTTTTCACAAACACTCGCCGGTAGTCCTGCTGTTTTTACTCACGGAGCCCTTTCGGGTTTTCATCCGTGCCCATTTTGCTTATAGACATACCGTTTTTTTTTTTAATTCTTTTTCACTTTTTTTTTACAAGGTCGCGCCCTTTCGGGTTTTCACGAACACTTGTCGGCAGCCCTGCTGTTTTTACTCACGGAGCCCTTTCGGGTTTTCATCCGTGCCCACTTTGCTTATGGACATACCGTTTTTTTTTATATCATTTTTTTTTATCTTCTTCTTTTTTTTTTTTTTATCCATCTCGTCAACCTAAGGATGTTGCGGTAGTAGTTTAGGGTCGTTTCGGTCCGTCGTTAGTTTAAGGACGTTTCGGTCCGTCGATAGTTTAAGGACGTTTCGGTCCGCCGTTAGTTTAAGGACGTTTCGGTCCGTCGATATGGGAAGGCCGGCTGCTGCTTGTAAAGTCTGAGCCTAGGAAGATAGTGAGCGGACATAGTCGTCGTCATCTATCATTGACCCAGGCTGTGGCTTATTAAGCATAGTATTTCTTTAAGAAGCGGTCGTTTATTGGCCTGAAAGGCCTTTCACCGTGCATGTCCATGAGTAGGTAGGCTCCACCCTGGTAGACCTTGTCTATGATGTACGGGCCTTCATAGTTTGGCTCAAATTTTCCTCGCTTGGCACGATTGGGGATCATAGGTCTTTTGACCACTAGTACGAGTTCGCCTTGGCGGAATGTCCTCGGCCTGGTCAATCTTTCGTACGAGCGTGTCATCTTTGCTTTGTAGGCCTCTAGATGTTGTTGCGCTATGAGCCGGGTTTCATCGAGGGCATCAAGCTTCTCAAGCCGAAGGTGAGCATTTTCTTCGTTCGTCAACTCGTGGTGGACTGCTACTCGTAGAGAGGGTAACTCTATCTTGAGGGGGAGCACTGCTTCCGTCCCAAATACCAACGCGTACGGCGTTGTGTTCGTGGCCGTCTTGAATGTAGTTCGGTAAGCCCAAAGGGCTTCTTGCAGCCTTTCGTGCCAGTCTCTCTTATTCCTGGAAACGGTCTTTTTTATGATCTTCGTCAAGGTCTTATTGAAGGCCTCGGCCAGACCGTTAGCTCGTGGATTGTAAACAGAAGAATATCTCCAGTCTATATTGTGCTGCTGTGCGAAGCGGCTAATCTTATGGCTTCGGTAGGCCGGCCCATTATCGGAGATAATCCGCCGTGGAGTTCCGAACCGATAGATGACGTGCGTCTTGAAGAAATGGAGGATATTCTCCGTCTTCACTTCCTTCAGTGGTACTGCTTCTGCCCATTTGGAGAAGTAATCAGTTGTCGCCAGGATAAAACGGTGTCCCCGGGATGATGCTGGCTCAATAGGGCCGACTATGTCAGTCCCCCACATTTCGAATGGCCAACTAGCCAGCGTTGGGTGCAGTGGATTCGGATGTTGGTGGATGAAGTCTCCATGAATCTGGCATGAGTGGCATTGCTTCGCATACTCGAGGCAGTCCTGGATCATCGTGGGCCAGTAATAACCCGTCCGTTTGATTTTTAACTTCATCTTTGGGCCTGCTTGGTGAGAACCGCAAAGTCCGTCATGAACTTCCTGAATGACTCTTTCTGCTTCGTCAGGTCCTAAGCATCTCAGCCATAGAGAATCAAACGATCTCTTGTATAGAATATCGTTGACGAAAGCGAAGGATAAAGCTCGTTTCATGAGCTGATGTCTTGAGGACGCTTCTTCGGGCATTCGGTGGGACTTAAAGTAGTCTATGAAGACTTCCCTCCAGTCTTCGGCCTTCTCATGGTCTTTTATTTGTAGGGTCGTCTGCTCAGTCGTTCCCTTTTCTTCGCATGATTCCGGAGATATTTCTGCCGGGGCGAGCACTCGACGGCTTTGTACCACGATTCTGACGTCATCGAGGTTCTCGTCAGCCAGTTCTTTAGCAAGTTTAGCCAACGCGTCTGCTTTGCTGTTTTCCGCGCGCGGTATGTTCTCCAAAGTATAGGAGGGAATTTGGGTCAATAGTTGTTGCACCCTTTCGCCGTACTTCACCAACTCTGGCTTGCACGTTTGGTAGTCACCATTTACTTGACTAACGACCAGCTGAGAATCCCCGTATATAAGGAGGTCTTCAATTCCCATGTCGATGGCGATCTCGAGGCCTGCTATCAGAGCTTCGTATTCAGCTTCATTGTTTGTCCTCGGCTCTGTTAAGGAGAAGGCGAAGCGCATTATCCCTCCTTGTGGAGTTGCAAAGATGAGGCCTATCCCTGATTTGATCATTGGGATACCTCGTTTCTGTTTCTTTATGGAGGACGCTCCATCGAAATAGAGTTCCCATCGGGCGCTTCCGCCGCTAATCGCATCAAATGCATGCTCGTCCGGCAAATCACAGTTCAGAGGAGAATCGGCCGGTATCGGGTGCTCGGCGAGGAAGTCGGCAATGGCCTGGCCTTTCACTGCCTTGAGAGGTTGATACGTTATCGAGAACTCCATCAAGAGCAGGGCCCAGTTAGCGAGTCGCCCCGTCAATATGGCTTTCGACATCAAATATTTGAGAGGGTCCACCTTCGAAATAAGACGGACTTCATGTGCTAATGCGTAATGTCTAAGCTTTGTTATTGCGAAGATCAACGCCAGGCAGTGCTTTTCAATGGGGGAATAGTTGCTTTCTGCCCCCAGCAGTACTCGACTTAAGTAGTAAAGTGCTCTTTCTTTCCCCTGATCGTTCTCTTGTGCCCATAATGCGCCTAAAGAACCTTCGAGGGCGGTCGTATAAAGAATGAGGGGTTTTCCCTTGACCGGCGCGGCCAACACCGGAGGGTTCTGCAGGTACTGCTTGATCTCGTCTAGTGCACCTTGACATTTGTGATCCCAAGCGAATGGAGTTCCCTTTTTCATCAGGTGGCTGTAAGGACGGCATTTGCCCGAAAGATTAGCGATAAACCGCCGGATGTATGTGAGCTTCCCTTGGAGAGACCGCAACTGCTTAAGGGTTCTTGGCGGAGGCATTTCCATGATCGCCTTAATCTTTGACGGATCTATTTCAATACCTCGGTGTCGAACGATGAATCCCAGGAATTTGCCCGAGGAGACTCCAAACGCGCATTTGAGGGGATTCATTTTCAAATTATATTGCCGAAGGCGTCGAAATACAGTCTCCGGATGCTTTAAATGATCTTCGTATGACATGCTCTTTACTACGACGTCATCGATATAGCACTCGACGACGTCGTATATGAGGTCATCAAAGATCTTTGCCATGGCCCTTTGATAGGTAGCGCCAGCGTTCTTTAGACCAAAGGGCATAACCCTGTAGCAAAATATACCCAAAGGGGTGTGGAAGGCGGTGTGCTTCTGGTCTTCGGGATACATCTTTATCTGATTGTATCCTGACGAACCATCCATAAAGGAGAAAGCCTCGTGAGTGGACGTGTTATCTATCATTAGCTCGGTTTGCTGGTACTGGGAAATCATCCTTTGGACAGGCTTTATTGAGATCCCTGAAATCCACGCATATGCGTACCGTCCCGTTCTTCTTCATTACCGGGACGATATTGGCGATCCAGTCGGGATATTGGACTTCTTAGATAAATCCAGAATCGATCAGCTTCTTGACTTCGGCGTTGATGCTCATCTCAAGCTCGAGTCGCATCCTCCTTGGCGCCTGCTTGACTGGCTTGATATCTGGGGATATTGCTAATCTATGCACAGCAATCTCCGGATCTAATCCTGGCATCTCGGAGTAGTTCCACGCGAAGCAATCTTTATGCCGTAGAAGCACGTCCTTTAACGCAGCCACCCTCTCTTCGGATAACAGCTCGCTGACAAATGTCGGTCGCGGGTCGTCTGCCGATCCCAACTCAATCTTCTTGAGGTTATCTGCAGTAGTATGTATACCATCTTCCAGTTCCTTCGGAGCGGGCGGAAATTCCGAGATCACCTCATCATCGCTGTTCTCAAAGCACCGGGGAAGGTCATCTACGTTCTCGGGCTCTTCTCCTAATATCGTAATCGTATAACAAGTGCGAACCCGCTCCCTGGACTGAGGTGGACCCGGTTCTGCTCTTGCGGCCTTGGGCTCATGCTTTTGCGGCGGCGTTACCTTCCAGCCGTCGGATAAAGCGAATCTGCCCCGTCGGTACTGGTCCTCGACCCAGTTCTTGAAGGTGAAGCAGTCTTCGGTAGGATGTCCTATGGCTTGGTGATAAGAGCAATAACTCGGAGGAGAGGCCTTGCTAGCTTGCTCAGGATGTCTAGACTCTGGAAGCGTGATCATTTGATGTTTTATAGCAAGGTTGAGTAACCTCTCCGTCTTGTCTCGGGGGAAGGAGTACGCTCGACTCATCTTCTTCATGAGGGACAAACCCGAGCTGCTTCTTGATTTATTTCCGTCTCTGCGTCGGGCCTTTCGTACAACGGATTGACGAGGATAAGCGTCTTTGTCTTTTGCAGCACGTTGAGATAGACGTTGCGTCTTGGCCTTCTCGTAGATGGCCATTTCGCGGTTGTGGTCTTCCCGAGCTTTCTGACCTATTTTCCTGATAGGCTTGCCCATTCGTTCTTCAAACGACGGACTCGGCGCTTTAAGCGCGGGGTCTAGTTTTGATGGGGGGTTGGCATCTCCTGACAGGGCGTCCTCCTCTTCATCAAAGGTATATATAGCGTAGCTGCTGTGAGCCCGTTCCCGTTTTCCGGCTCTTGCGTATCCAAGCCCGAGTGTTTCCATCTTCCCGTTGGGCAATTTGCGTTGAGTCCCGGGGACATCCCAAATCCTGTTGTAGAACCGCGCCTGCCGAACGGTCTGTTCTAAAGGTACTCCTTGGCGCTTCAACAGCTTCTTTAATCCATTTGTATAGTATCTGGGCAGACGGATGGGTTGGAGCCTGTCAAGTGTAGCATCCGCGCCATGCCAGATCTCTTTCTCTATTTTCGACTCTGAGGATCGGTAGAATAGGATCACCTTCTCACCCCTTCGCCTGGGAGGGACGTAAAATGTTTGCAGGTCCTGCACATTGTGAGCCTGAAGCGTGTCGAGATCCTTGTAGTGTTCTCGCGGTACCATGGTGATTTGCAAACTATGGTCATCGCCAGGGGGTGCTTGTATTGACAGCCGATTGGAGAACACAGCATTAACTTCATCTTCTGAATCACTTCCGAAGACCAACACGGGGGTGGGCGTCCCCAGGCTGTTGCGTTGAGATGGCCCTGCGTAAACTATCTCTTCCTCTTCTTCGGTGTCGCTTCCGAAAACGGGGATGGTGGCGACGGTTTTGTTCTCCAGGTTGCGACATCTTTCTGTATCCTCGAAATCTGGCAAAAAGTACTTCGCATCTTCGTATTTGCGGACTTCGTTCACGGAAAATAGGTTTAACTCACCTGTTACGGTATACTCGAAACCATCCTTAAAGTACTTCATACACTGATGTTGTGTAGAAGGGATGATATTGTACTCGTGTAGCCAAGGACGGCCGAGCAAGGCGTTGTAGCAGGTCTTAGCATCAATGACATGGAATTTGATGTCTGTGACGAGAAGTCCAAAGCGTAATGTTAGTATCACAGATCCGAGAGTCCGTGACGATTGTGAATCGAAACCGGAGATAGTAATTTTGTCACGAGCGAGGTGTTGCACGCTCATGCAGATTTCCTTCAACACCCGAACATTAAGGAGGTTGACGGAGGATCCATCATCCACCAGGATCTTGCCTATCTTGATATCATGGCAGTATCCGGAGACATATATGGGACGGTTGTGGTCGCACGTCCCGAGAAGGAGGTCTTCATCACCGAAAGTGATGTCGGCTGTATGCACTTCCTCCAGTTCATCCTTCATCTTTTCAGTGGCGAGGAAGGCTTGGAATTGCTCAGGTTCTTGTAACGCCTTAATTAGTGAGTCTCGCGCTTCTTTTGATAACAGGAGGGCATCGAGAATGCTAAGATGAGAAGGTAGCTTCCTTAGGTGCGCGAGGATGTTATAGTCCACTTTACTCTTCCTAGGAGGGTCTTTGACAGCCAGCTCTCTCATGACTTGGTCATCTAAAGTGATATCTTCAGTGACCTTTTCCTTTCCCTTATCCTTTCTATTTCCGGGCCCGAGATTCTTTTCTGGGAGTGTGCGATTGCGCAGCTGAATGTTCTCGCAGATCTCCGATTCCTCCTCTTTCCCCAACACGGATTCTTTGAAGAGAGGGCCCAGAGCGATTTCTTCATCAGAGTCGCTCCCAAAGGTGAGAACTTGTGACCCCCTGGCGTTTACCATGTAACAGTTGCCAGTAGCTCTGTCGTGCCCATCGATAGTACTTCTTCGCTCCAGACGGCTCTTGCGTTTCATGCGCTTAACATGTTGCCGACGAGCGACATATCCTTGCCACCATATCTTAAAGGCGTCGCACTCCTCCGTGGGGTGTGAGATTTTCCGGTGATATGCGCAATAGTCAGGGTGCCTCTCCACCCCATCGTGTGTGTTTCCTTCCGAGGGTGGTAGCTTCATTCCCATTGACATGGCTTTGGCAAACCTTTTCCTCGTCTTGAATATCTTCTTGTCTACTTCGGATGCCTTTCGCTCTTGCAGGAGTAGTTCAACTCTTTCGTTCAGTTGCCCGCATTTGGCTCCTTCCGACGTGGTCATCTCACGCTCCTGGTCCGCTTTACATTTTAGACGAATCTCGTCTAGAAAAGCGTCGATCATTTCTTCTGTTGGCCATGCACGCTCTGGTACAGGCTCTGCCTCCAGCTTTTTAGTGTCAGGAGTTTTCCCATCATCGGTAAACGAGTGGGAGATCACGTTACAACTCGCCACATATCCTTCGGATTCATCCGACGAGCTTTCTCCATCATCTTCCTCTTGAAAGATGTGGTTGAGGAACTCTTGCAGTGTGACAGGAGTTCGCGCCTTTTGATTGTACTCTTCCAACGCGTCGATTTGCTTCTGCAAGTTCTTGTGTTCATTTCTAAACTTCACGGGCTTCTTGGATTTCTTCTTCTTTTTCTTCGAAGATTTTGACGGTTGGGCGTGAGTATTTGGGCCATTATCGCGAATCTTCGTAATTGGGCGGGGCTTCAACATTCCTTCGATAATTTGAGGTTCAAGAGGGTCCTTCCATTCGATCGCAGGGCACGCATGAAGGTCTCTCAGCATTCTTTTGGTTTTAGTTGATAGCATGACCTCCCATGGAGCTTCTTCAATAAAAGAACATGTTGCCCCCGGTGTATCCGCTTTCCTAGGAGCATGCGGCTGTGGTGGGTTCACCTTCCACTTTTCGGACAGTACAAACTTCCCCTAGAGGTACTGGTCTTCAATCCATCCTTTGAAGACGAAGCAATCTTCAATCGGATGGCCTACCGTTTGATGGTAAGGGCAATAGTTAGGGTTATTCACCTCGGTGGGTTGCGGCGGTCGCCTTGGATTTGGCAGGTTTATAAGTCTGTTGCGTATTGCCAGCTCGAATAGCCGTTTCGTCTTGTCCCGTGGGAACGAGTAGGGACGCTTCATCTTCTCATTATAATACCGACGCCTTTCCTCCAGTTGATCTGCCGGTTTCGGGGCGTTAGGTTGCTGTTGGGCATTCGCAACAAAGGTTGCTCTTCCTTTACCCTTGTCATTCCGAGGTTCCGACTTCGGGGGAGGTGGTCTATGACCCATCTGGTCCATCTGAGCCAACTTGTCGATCAAAGCCTGGAATGTGGTTGGCTTAAAGAACATCATAAACTGGGAGATAGTTGCGTGGGGGTCTAGGGTTCCCACGAACATGCCCACTGCGGGTGCTTCCTCAATGCGTTGTTCACATCTCAACCACAAATTCCGCCAGCGTATAGCATACTGGACCCAGGTTTCGCCTGGTTTTACCCTGGCGTTAATCAATGCAGTTATTGGACTGCGTTCGCTGGCACTTGCGAATCGCTGAGTGAATAACAACTCCATTTCAGCGAACGTTTTGATAGAATCGTTTGGGAGTTCCGAATACCATTCGAACGCTGTTTCTGATAAGCTGCCCACGAACTGGCGGAGCAACAGTTTATCATCACCGCCGGTGTTACCGCAGAGGGCCCGGAACTGGGTGACATGTTGATGGGGGTTGCCGGTCCCCTTGTACACGTGGAATTTTGGTATCGTATAGCCTTGCAGGTATTTGATTTGGTCGTACCAGCTCGGATACGGCCGCCCCGTTTTCACGACTTGGCCAGCTGCCTCAGTCGCGTGATGAACCCGGATTTGCTGGGCTATGTAGTCAGCCAAGTCAGCCTTAGAGATTGCCTCCTCCTTGGCCGTTGAGAGGGCTGGTGGTGGATTTGACGTTTCTCCTCGGTCGTCTTCAAGAACGATTGGGGGATCCTCGGCGGGTAAGTCCTGCTGGATCATCATTCCTATCATATCTTGGAAGAGAAGGCCCATCCGTTGTATGTTGGCCGCTTGTTCAGCAGCCTCTTTGTCCTTTTTCTCCAGTATCCGGCGAAGGAATTCAGCGTCGGTTTCTTCCTCCTGGCGCGCATCTGAGGACGTTTCTGGGTTTTCTTTTGGCCCGGTGAGCGCAGCCATAGCATTCATCATTTCTTAAAGCTTTTGTTGCTGCTCCTGGGCCTTCGTCACAGATCGGGTTAGCGGTCGGTGGCCCGTAGAAGCGCGGCTTTCCTCTTTTCCAGAGGCCATGTAAACAGTGTGCACCACCATGCCCCCAGACTTAGGGCGTCTAGGCTCAGTGCTTTTAGCCGTCGTTGCATGCTGTGGGGTCTTCTCTGGCCTCCTCCTTTTATGAGTCAGTTGATCAACAGCCTTTTGGGGTTTAGCCTGGTGACCAGCTTCCGATTGGATTTTCAGCTTCTTGTGCTGGCGGGAGAAGTTTGGATCGATGATCGAGTCTCGGGCCTGCCGCCAAACCTTATAGATTTTGGAAGACAGCCGTTGAGGAGATCGGGGCTGTTCGGGTTTTATTTCCACAAGCTTTTTTAATGGGGGAGGAGACCTCTTCAGCACTGCAGTCGGGGCATTCCGTCGCACCTTGTTTAGCATTTCGAAGCTGTTCCCAGTTGGAACAGCAGCATTAACTTCTGCCACCGGGGCCGATAGAGTCAGCCCGGAGGGGGAGTTGCCCCCAGCCTTCCTTACTCGGCGCCAATGGCGACGTCGAGCGTGTCGAGCGGACGGCGTAGGGTCAGCGGTAAGAATGGCTTCGTCTTGCCTCCTGTCTGGGTGGGGGGTCGCTGTTGGTGTTAGCCTATCAAAGACCGACGTCCTTTGGGCAGCAGGAGCGGGAGCTGGAGCCGTCAATCTTGTAAAGACCGACCTTTTGGCCGGAGAAGTTGCCTTGACGACTTCGGGGGCAGGAGCGGCCACCTTCTTAGAAGTAGCCTTCGCTGAGATTGTAGGCCTCATGATGAGTTCACAGGATTTCTGGCCCAATCTAGAGAAGACCGAGGCATTGACGTTGGGCGACTCGTTGAGAGGAGCCGCGACAGGGGTAAGACGATCAAAGACTGACTTCTTGAGAGCTTCCGTTGTCAGCACTGGAGCGGTGAAGCTTGTCGGCGGGAGCATGGTCCCAAAGAACAATCCTGTGGTGGCGCGAATGACCTGTTCCACGGGCATTGTGAATAGCGAAGCAGCTTGGGGTCCGTAGGCTATACCTCCTGGCGAGGCAGAGCGTTGGTTGCAATTGCAGTCTGAGCAGCGAGACGCCAATTCTTAGTATCTTGAAACCCAAGGGCAACCATTAGCGAACCGCGATTGGTTCGCGAGTCACGACACACGAAGTGTGGAGTGGAAAGAGGAAAAGGTCCCACCGGGCGTGCCAGAATCTGTTCCCCTCCGAAAGACGGCGCGACATGTACGTCTTGCCTGAGATTCGGGGCAGATGCTAATTGGTGCTATCCGTCCACCTCTCCGAAGATACCAAGTTGATTTATGGCACCGTATATCGAAAGTTTAGACGGATGCGTCCGATATAGCAGACTTCGTCAGATTCCCCCTCGTTTGAGGGGTTTTTGATTGTGGGGACGCTCTTCCCTGCAGGCGCAAGCCCCTGCAGTTAATTACGCCACCGCATTGCGGTAACAACTTTCTCCTTCTCCAGATGGTCTCTTCGTGTCGTGGGTGTTTGTTTTGTATTTTGTTGCCCGTGGATTGTTTACGGAGACTGAGTTATGTCGTCGCCCGTAGGGCGCGGACTAGTCCAAATCCGTATTGTCTTAGATTTGGGTTTGGGGGGGTTTAGTTTGAGGATACGTCAGCCATACTTGAGGCTAAGATCAACTCAAACGTTTGTTAAGGATACGTTAGTCTCACTTTGAGACTAAGATCAACTTAACGGGATCGTTTAGATCCGACAAAGGAGCGTTTGGGCTCTATTGTTCCAGTTTAGGGACATAGTGGTCCATCGTATGTATAGCCGTCGGGACCCATCACCTCTCTGACGACGTTGAAGGATTACAACGACGGATGTCAGAGGAGTTCAGAGATGTACCCTCGAGCCAGAGTTAATTGGGGGGATTCATAGTCCAGTCTGTTTGAAGGTTTAAGGATACGTTAGCCATCTTTGAGGCTAAGATCAACTTAAACGGGACCGTTTAGATCCGACAAAAGAGCATACGGGGCTCTATTGTTCTAGTTTAAGGACATTGCGGTCCATGGGTAGTTTAAAGACGTTGCGGTCCATGGGTAGTTTAAGGATATTGCGGTCCATTGTTAGTTTTAAGACATCTCGGTCAAGGTTAAGGACGTCGTAGTCCATGGGTTTAAGGACCCCACAGTCCATTGTTAGTTTTAAGACATCTCGGTCAAGGTTAAAGACGTCGTAGTCCATGGGTTTAAGGACCCCACAGTCCGGTATGTGCTCTGGATGCTTCACACGGGTTCACTGCCGTGCTCTGCGAGGACCAGGCTCCGCTCTGGACGTTTTCCACGGGGTCAAAGAGTGACATTATCCGCGTTCCACGTAACCAGGAATTTTGCATTAAACACGGGTTTAAGGACCCCACAGTCCGTATCAATGTGTGGTCGTCGGGACCCGTCACCTCTTTGAAGACATTGAGGGATTACAATGCCAAGTATCAAAGGAGTGAAGAGATGTACCCTAGAACCGGAGTGGATTAAATAGTCCTTGGCCCAATTTGGGATCAAGACTGATTAATTATGTTATGAGCCCATTGGCCCAGTTAATCACAAATTGAGGACTTATGGCCATCTTGGGCTAAGTCCAATCAGGAGAAGCTTAGCCTCTATCCATTTAGGCCAATTGGGCCAAAGCCTAGTGTTAAACACTACAGAGCAGTCAGTGTTGAACACTGGGAATGAGGTTGACAAGTTAGTGTTTAACACTAAGAGATAATTGGTGTTTAACACCAGCAACAAGGCTTTTCAAATTAGTGTTAAACACTAAAACAGATCAGTGTTGAACACTGCAAATAAAGCTTTTTAATTAGTGTTGAACACTAAGGCCCAACAGTGTTTTAACACTGGGTTCGAGAGTTTCAATTTAGTGTTAAACACTAAGGCAAGAGGGGTCACGTGGCAGCACGTGAGAGCGCCCTCCCTTCATTTATTCTGCTGAGATTATCGCGTCTTTCAGAGCATCACGTGCCATCACGTGATGGGCATTCAAATGCCTATGTATTAGAGCTTCTGCCGAGGGTCACGTGGGTCACGTGGGGTGCTACCTCAAAGGGGCTTTCTGCAGATCTCTTGGGGGGGTCACGTGGTGACACGTGACCCTGCCTCTATGTATATTGTTTTAGAGGATCTGTTAATCTTTTCCAGGAATTAAATTCCTCGTAGGGTTAAATCCTGACAGTAATTTCAGAGGAATTAAATTCCTACTTTCTCTTAAAGGTTTACATTCTGAATAGAGTTGGACTCTGAATTTTCTGCAGGAATTAAATTCCTTGTTCATGTGAAGAATCAAATAGGGTTAAACCCTAACAAAAGCTTTTTAGGGAATTTGAACTTCCATCCTCTGTTAAATTATGATTAAAGGAATTAAATTCCCGCTGTTTCAACAGAACTAGGTTCTTAATTAGGGTTAAACCCTGTTTCTTTTTGTTCTGAAGGAATTAAATTCCCATGATACAGGGTCAAGCCCTAATTTTATTTTAAAGGAATTAAATTCCTATTGTTCTGTGAGAATTAAATTCTCGTGCTTGCATTCCCTCTCCATGTTTTGGATCTGCATGGCAGGATCTCAACCCATTGAGAATTAAATTCTCAACCTCAAGGGGAGATGTGCACTTTGCAGATCCTCTATCAAAGAGAGAAGAAATATGTTCTTCTGTTTTATGTATCAGAGTTAAACTCTGTTGAGAATTAAATTCTCTTTTTCTTTCAAGGAGCTTTTCCCTTTCTTACCTAGGGTTTTTGCAGAAGATCCAAGTTTCTCCAAGTATCGAAGCTCTCTTCCTTTTCTTTTTCTCTCCCTGTCTCTGTATATCTTTTCTCTGTGTCTCTTGGCTCCTATTTATAGGAGAAGCAGCCGAATCAATCAGTTTTTGACGAATCTTCATGAGAGATTTGATTTGCATCCATCATTCGTTTTGGACCTTTGGATTATTAGGTGAATTTTATTCACCATTGGATTTCAAATCCAGGGATTTTTCTTTGTTGTTTCGGTTAGATTTAAAGGGGAAATCTTTCCAAACCCGAGATTTTCCCATAGATAGATGATATTTCATCACCTCTGAATCTTTAATTCGATTGGTTCCAGATAGCCGCTTTCCTTTGGAAAGATTCGAATCTCTTTCAGAATTTAATTCTGTTGACAAAATGGGCTTTGAAAGCCGGTCACGTGTGGGCACGTGACCCATGGTCACGTGTGGGCACGTGACCCCCTTGGAACGAGCCTTCCTCTTTCTTTTGCGCTCTGTCTTCTGATTGCTGCTTAACCGTCACGTGTGAGCACGTGACCCCTGGTCACGTGTGAGCACGTGACCCTTGTTTGGATTCTTTTTCTTGGTTTAACTGGAGAACAATTCTGATGTTTTGAGCGTCACGTGCCAACACGTGACCCCTGGTCACGTGGGAGCACGTGACCTCTTTTGAAGCTTTTTCCTTGATTTGATCAGGGATCCGGTGTGCCTTTGACGGTTGCATTTAAATGTCACGTGTCGACACGTGACCCTGGTCACGTGGGCGCACGTGACTCTTTCTGAAGCCCCTTTTCTTCAATGTAGTCAGGAAGCTGAATCTGCCTTGATGATGCTTTTGGATGTCACGTGCCAACACGTGACTGCTGGTCACGTGTAAGCACGTGACCCTTTTCTGAAGCTTTTTCCATAAGCTTTCCTGATTTTAAATCAGGAAACAGGTCTGTTTCTTTTGATTCTCCAGCATTCCCCTTATTACTCCAAGCATGGCAGCTTCGTCCACACGCCTTTGGTACGTCTTCAAATTCTTACCGGCCATATTCCTGAAATCAAAACACCCAACATTAGCATGATGATAGATTCAAAATATAGATCAAGGCTAGAACTCCAAGTTACTTAAATAGAGTGCCGCATCGTAACTATGCCGCGGTATCATAGCCACAATTACATAACTCCACCCAAGTCGCCTAAGTCCTAGAGATAACAAGGAATCTGGTTTCGAGTCGATATGCAAAGGAAGTTTGCACATCGTAGAAGATATAACCAGGAAGAACTTGATTCAAGAACGGTAAACGGCAAGGTGGCAGGACATGTTTCCTAAACACGGGTATTCTGATTCGTGTAATGGGTATAATACCCAACAACAAAAGAATCAACCCGACTAACCTATGGCTCTGATACCAAAAGAACCATGTCACGCCCCGCTTCCCAAAGTACGCTAAAATGGGTACGTGACATAGCCAACCATGCTACCTGTGGGTAGGAAGTATCCAACCACAGTCACATTACGGCTGTAGAGATATCAAAAACAAATAAAACTATCTAAAACATGTCCATAATCCAAGATAACATGAGTCAAGAATAATAAACCGTGGAAGCGAAAGATCCAATACAAGATAACTGGAATGTATGTCCCATAATGCGGGCTCACATCATGAATAAAATGCAGGAAATAAAAACTAACTACTGCTAACACTCACAGCTCAGCCTGCTGGCTGAAATACTCCTGCTCGGACTGCGACAGCGGTACAGAATCTGGGCCATGCAAAACCCAGACGTCAGCGCGTCAAGTCATCAAGTAATAACATATAAACAAGGTAACAGGCAATGCGAATATAAACATGAATAAAGCAAGAGTAACAACAATATAAATCAGAGCAGTGCAGTGGGTAAACTAAACTGTTCTATCAGGTTTTCTGTTCTAAAGTCTTTGAAACCAAATTGATGAATCATCGATGTAACTCAATAGTATCCCGTACATACCCGGGACCACGGCCCAGATTCTCGGGCTGAAACCGAGACATGCCGCTAGGCACTAAACAGGAATGCGTACAGATGAATGATGTCAGCAGCATCATTCCAAGGCTGGCCGAGCCTCAAAAACTGATCAGAACAAGTAGCGAACTGTTGAGTTACAAGTCAGGTTTCACCTTTGTTTTCCCCATACCCCCAAGTTATATGTGTATGTCAAGTCAGGTATCCCATAATCAAGAACTAATGCCAACACAGGATCAGGTAAACAGGTTTATCTGGATAGATAACAGGAACGGTCCATGAAGACTACATGTCAGGTTTGTTGGCATTAGACACAAGATCATGTAACGAGTCAAGTTATGGTACAACAGGTCAAGTCAAGCAGTATACGGTACCATGTCGGGTCAATCAATATGTATGTAGCAAGTCAGGTCAAGATGCAAACGATATCATGGGTGTGCTCAACTCAGTTACATAATCAAGCATGATCATCAATAACATAAATTTAAGCAACGAATTAAACAATAAAGAAGCTTCGATTAATTAGCAGCACCGTTATCAATTGTGTTACAGAGGTGTTATCAATATTATAAGAATACAATATGACAGTTAAGGCCGTTAAATCATGTTAACCAGTTTAAGAATTTTATGAATGCAATGATATATATATATATATATATATATATATATATATATATATATATATATATAAGTTCAATGGATGAAATCACAGTTAATATGGGTTAAATGTACACGAGTGTCCGAATGAAGTAAAACCGTAGAGAAAGTGCCATAAGCCACGTCAATAGTGAAAGTGTGATTAAAACATGCAATGTGGTTATTAGGTTTAATATAGTAATTGCAGACGGTAGGTTTTAAGCTTGGAAGATAAAATGATATAACACGACATTGCACACGAAAATGGGAAATTATTGTCCTAAGGTTAAACTGCAGGTTTAGGGTGTTATCAATGTATATGTAAATATTATTTAGCATGTAGCAAGATGTACTTGCCTCGACGGGTCGCGAATCGGGAAAACGGAACGTAAAACGTTGGCGGGAAAACTCACGACGGGCGCACGGTTCACGGAATGAACCCAAACGACGAACAGTAGAACCACACAGATCAGAGTACCTCGCTGGATCATCGGGACATATCGTCGGCATCACCGGGTTCCGTCCAAGTACAGAACAGTGAACAATCAAGACATGCAACAAGAAAAGAAAAGAAAATAAAGAAGAAGGGAAGGAGGATGGAGAAGGGGATGCTCACGAAGATCTGTAGGGAGGTTGTGGTCGCCGATCACGTCGACGGAGCTCCGGCGGTCAGCCTACGACGACAGTGACGTAAACCTACAGATCAAGAAACATGAACCGAGAAGAAGAAGAAGAAAGGAGAAGAGAGAGGGAGCATCACTCACGGAGGGGGTGTGCGCGATGGCCAGGGGCACGGAGACGGGTCGTCGGCAGTGATTTCCGGCGGCGCCGACATGTGCAGGGGTGCGCAGTTCCCTCATGCAGGTGCTCGGGAAGAATGGGAAAGGAGGAAGGAGGTGCAGTAGGGATGACGAGGGCGAGGAGGCGAGAAGGCCGGCGATGAGGGCGTCGGCGTTGGGGCGACGACGAGGGAGAACGAGGCAGCTAGGTTACGCGAGGTTTGGTTCTGCTACGTGAAAAGAAAAAGAAAGAGGAGGAAGAGAATATATAGAGGAGAGAGAGAGAGAAAGATAGAGAGAGAGAGAGAGAGGAGAGAGAGATAGAGAGAGACGGGGAGAGAGAGAGGGATTGCGAGAGGAGAGAGAGAGGAGAGAGATAGAGAGGGGAGAGGGATCGAGAGGAGAGAGAAAATATAGGGGGAGAGAGAAAATTGGATTGTAGCTTGAGAGAAAAGAGAGAGAGAGAGACGTAGGAAAAGGTAGGGCCTAGGGGGTTTTAGAGAGAAAATGATTGGCTGAAAGATTTGTGGGGTTAGGAAAAATTTAATAAAGATTTAGAAATAGGAAAAATATATTATGGGTTAAATTTATATATATTCGACGGTTAAAAGAATAATAAAAATTGGGATTTGGCGCAAAGTAAAATATTTCCAAATTGCGCCCGGGTCGGGTCCAAAAATTTGAAATTGAAATAAGAAAATTTTAGACGGGATCCAAAATTTAAAATGAAGTATTTTACAATCAAAAAGTATACCCCCAAAACGAACACACGTACGTGCGCGTAGCCGTCCAAACTCGCCCGTTTCACTGAACGGGACGAGAACACGATGCACTGACGCTATAACAGGGTTAGGGGTGTCAAGCATGCCATGTCAAATATTTTTAATTTTATTTTAGATGCCTTAAATTGTTATATGCAGAAATGAATTGGCGGGTAAAATTTATAACTAACAACAGTCAAGTAGGATGAATGAAATAAATACCATACACCACTCATACGGTAACAGAAACTAGTAGCATTGGGCTCGGTTGTTACACCCATGTTGGCCATAAGTCCTCAATTCAGATTCAACTGAGCTCATGTGCTCATAATCTAATCGATTGATCTTACTCCCAAATTGGACTACAGATTTCCCAATCAACTTTGGTTCAAGGGTACATCTCTGAACCCCTCTGATATATGTCGTTGTAATTCTTCAACGTCTTCAGAGAGGTGATGGGTCCCGACAACCATACATTTCATAGACTATGACGTCTTTAAACTACGGACTGTAGGGTCCTTAAGCCCATGGACTATGATGTCCTTAATCTCGGACTGTAGGGTCCTTTAAAACCCATGGACTATGTAATACCCAGCTCTTTTTGAACATCATTTTTCGTATTCTTTATATATATATTATTTACAAAATTGTTTTATTCTAATTCTAATTATTTTATTTTCCTTAAACACAAAACCCAGTTAAAACCAAATATATAAATTAAAACTTCAATTCTTTCTGGCCCATTTCTTTTTATTTAAACCCTAAACCCCTATTCTTTTTCCCTTCAGCCCATTCCCTTTTTAAATAAACTCATTTTCTTTTTCCTTCAAACCCCAGCCCGGCCCGCTCCATTCCCTTTTTCCCCATTAATTGTTTTACTAGTTTTTTTGTTTTAGTCGGCCCAAAGAAAGCCCCAGCCCATTTTCTTTTATTAAAAATTAAACCCAAAACCTTAATTTTCCTGCTGCCCAAGCTCCTCAGCCCAACTTATAAATAAAAAAAGGAATTTATTAAATTTATATCCCTCCGGCCCAACCCGTCTTCCCCCAACGAAACCGACCCGGCCTACACCTTTCCCTTCTTCTTCCCGTTGTGCATTTCCCGCTCGACCGTTCCACCTCCTTTGCCGTAACCCACGTCCACGCCCACGCCCGCGCCCGCGCCCTTGCCCTACGTCGCGCACTCCCTCGCGACTCCCTCTAGACCGTCTCTCTTAAACTCACAGCCTCTCAAACTCCTCACCTCTCTCTCGAAAGCCCAACCTCAACCCACTGCCCCGAGCTCCCCTCCACTGCGCGCTAGCCACCACCGTCACCTCCGGCCTTCCTCCCTCTCCCTTCTCTCCTCTCCAAAACCCCGAGTCCCTCCTTCCCACCTCACCTACACACCCGTTCTTCCTTGCCTCCTCCTCGAGAAACCGACCCACCAACCTCGCCTGCACCCGTCCACGGCCATCGCCTGCACCCCGACGACGACGACGAATCACCCTCTCTTCTCGCTCCTCCCTCGCTCTCCCCTCTCCATCATCGGAGCTTCGAGCTCGACTCCCCTGCACCCATCTCGACGCCCCCTACAACTCCTCTCTCTCCCTCTCTCTGCAATCTCTCTCTCTCTCTCACTCTCTCTGTTTCCTTCTCTCACGCTCTCGGTTTCTCTCTCTTATTCTCTCTGTCTCTCTCTCTTTCTCACTCTCTCTCAATTTCTCTAATTCTCTCTCTCTCTCTAAATCTCACTCCCTCTCTCTCTGCCTAACTCTCTCTCTCTCTCTCTGCCTAACTCTCTCTCTGTCTAACTCACACTCTCTCTCTCTCTCTGTGTAACTCTCTCTCTCTCTCTAAATCCTTTTCTCTCCCTCTTCTATCAACCGACCACCACCACAAACACCCCACCAACTTCCCCAACCTATAACCTCTGGCCACCGCCTCGCTGTCGGCCATCGCCTGAGCATCATAACCAACCATCGACGGAGCCACAACATCATCTGAGCTCGCAGCCGTCGCCGCCATTGCACAGAGCCCAAGTCAAGCCTCCTATCTCTCGAGCCCAAGCTCCACTAAAGCTCAAACCCAGCCATGTACTGCCGTGTCGGGTACAAGTCGTTGTACTAGTCGTTGCCGTGTCGCACGTGTGTCGTTGCCGCTGCCGTGTGCCCCAAAACGTCTCCAGGCAAGTATTTTACTTGCTACATGCTAATCTATTTATGTTACAAACTCAATTCGTATAAATTGCAATGTTACAATTCATGATAACTTATACTATTTACCTGTTCGATGCATGATCCCAATGAAATTATTCATTTAATTTGGCGGAACTCAAATGCATGGTTTGGGCCGTAAGGCAGTGAACCTAGTGTGTAAATCTCATGGGAAAATATGGCCGTTAATGACTAAAACGATTACCCCCAAATATACCAGTAAAACTGGAACTTTCTCGTATCTGAAAATCGTTAAAATTACCATAAATTATGTACATACTGGGATGATGCGTTCGAGGGTTTAAATCGAAGCCGACTCGACGAACTATAACCCTATGCAAGTTTCTAGTGGTTTCTGTACTTAAATTTTGACGATATTTGGATCGGAGTGCGACTCTGGACTGCAGTCCAGAGCGACTCTAATTATTATTTACTGTCCCATAATGCGTGCCACCTTATTTCCATAACTCGTATGTTGCGGAACTCCACTGTTTATTAAAGGTGAATCTGTTATCTAGATAACACAAGTGGTTTCATTCTGTTTCATCATCGTTTCCTATTTAATCTGTAATTTAAAAGATCGGGACGTATAACAGTCCCAACAGAATCAGAATTGACATACTAGTATTGAACAGTGTATAACTCCTGAGGTATAGACGCGATTGAGGATCCGTCTATTGCGTTGTAAACCTTATCGGAAACCCTAGATTTCATTCAACTGTAGCGTCGCTAAATTCTGATCCCAACTGGGATTAAAATGCATTGCGAAACGGACTTCCGATCCTGAAACCGGATTTCCAGCCGTGAACGCTTAAAATGAAATTGCCATAACTAGTGATCCTGAAACCCGATTGACGTGAAACCAAATTCGCTGGATAGATAATCAAACATAATATTTATTCCCCGTTCATTGTTTCGCTAAAATGTACACGTATGATTTATGATAAATTATGCAAGTGGTAGAATACTGATTTACGACATCTTAATCATGCTTTACATACTGTTTCCCCATCATATCATACATATGTCACTGCATTGATAATCTAGTGATCATATGCATTACCCAGTGTTAGGTATTAGCGATGATTGTGGCAGGTACGTTAGTGTTCGTGCATGAGTGAATAAGTGAAAGTGATACGTACTTGTACACAATCAGTGAACCCTATTATTCTATTGCATTGTCGACGTCTGTGGGACGCGTGTAAGTGTGACTATAAGTGGTATGGGACACTTATGGAAGCTCTTGCATGGGTGTCACAGATAAGGCATCAGACACTGCCATTTATCTTGGGTATTAGTCGGGACGTACTTGATGGAGATCCTGTCTCCAGTTCTCGCGCAGACTTGTCACAGACCGACTGGTATTTGAGGTTATGGTTAGTGTTTGATGTAGACCACGGGGTGTGGGGTAGTTTGAGTGTGAGTTCAACAGAATCTCGGGAGTCCCATGCCGGCTTATATATGTGGAGATATATGGAGATTTACATGGTATATGATTATTACCGTGAGTTACATTTTGGGCCCGTGGTCCCTTGCCCTTGGGTCCTACCCTTGGGTGGAGGACACTCGCTAGTGGTTGACTCTCACACTTGGACTGACGATAGGCTCAGTGACCTGTACAGTGAGACTTAGAGACTGATAGGGATAATGGCATTGATATATATTACTTACTGTGTTGACATACCTGGCATACCATTTTACTGCTTTACCGTTCACCTGATCTATTGGACACTTTATTGGTTACTGCATGTTCATACCTATATCGTCTTGATTTACCGTTATATACATCTATTATCACTGTTCGAGTTGCCACTTGCATCTATATGTTTATATTGCTATTGTGTCGCTCTGACGACTTGAGTATGTATGCTCAGTGTGAGGAGTGGATCTAGCCGGGACCAGGATCAGACGTACATCACGGATATCTTGATTAGCTATCCAGAGTTATATCCTTTTGTTTTTCATCAGGTCAGTTTTTTGTATTGTTTTGTTTCAGTTACTGCATTTCTTATTACTTGTGCATTATTTACTGATTACCACGTAAAGCTAGAAGCCGAAGTGTGACTACGACAGGATATTTCCTTGACCGTAGGAGCATGGCTGGCCTTGTCAACCCCTCGTATTCCGTATTTTGGGAAGCGGGGCGTGACATTGTTTTGTTGGTATCAGAGCCAGGTTTTTCTTCGATTGGGATTGCAGTTTTCCATGTATAGCTTGACAATCTAAGACATCCCTCGGTCTAGGTTGTAAACTTGTTATTCTTGATCCATATTCACATTGTGTGTTCTGCTATCCATTCGCTAGGGTTTCGGGTGACTTGGCAAAGTTACGTGGTTGTAATTGTGAACTACATCATAGTTACATTACCATACTCTGTTTAAGTGACTTAGAGTCCTATAGTTGATTTCCACTTGTAATGAATTTCATCACACCCGATGTTCTTGATTCCTTGCCCAATCTATATTATATTTTAATTCTTGTAGCTTGTGGCTTATATCGTTCTCAAAATTGTCGTTTCAGGACCATGTCTTCCAACGACTCTTTCTCTATCTCCACTCCCCAGAATCAGACCGTTGAGATTCTGAGTGTACTGCAAGGTCTGAAGGAAGCCCAGGAGCGAACAAACAACTTGTTAGGCGAAGGACTGAGAAGGCAGATGAATCAGGCACCAGCGGGAGTTTCCAATCGTAAAGGGATCCCTGTTAGACGAGGAAAAGAGAAGAAGATGAAGCGCCCATTTGTTCCCCCGAGACAGAAGCAGCAGAAGACCCAATGTTGTGGGTACTGTAAGAGGCCAGGACACCTTCAGAGGGATTGTCGCCGCGCCCAAGGGAAATGTCTGATTTGCGGATCCAGCGAACATCTTATCAACGGTTGCCCAAAAAGGAAGGAGCTACAAGGAGGAGACTCGTCCACACTCCCCACTTCTGCCAAGTGATGATTATTGCGTAGTTCGAACTTCGAGGATAAGGCAGACCCAGCGCAGGATTCAACTCGCGTGACGAGAATGCAGCGGCCTAGTAATCGAAGAAGAGTTATCACGTTTTCTGCTTTTAATAAAATGTTGTCATCCTCTTGTAAACATTTCTTTTCGTTTGAAACCTTGTATCCGTCGAACTTTTAGTTGAATGCAATAAAAACTTTGAATCGTAATATATGTATCATTCTCTTGCTTTTCCCCTTATTTATACTATTCGTTACCACAACACTTTTTATTCTGATTTATCAGTTCCTGCTCACCGCATATTTTCCTATACTCCGTACCCTTAGCTATTTTTTTTCTCGATGTGTCCCAATGTCTAATCATGACTCTTTATTCCCAGGCCATGGCCCATCCTGAAGCAGCGCCGCATCTAGATGAGGATGCACAGTCATGTGTTTCCTTAGACCGCACGCTGATGAGTACTGACGATGAGATCAACGGTCCCCAGATCATTTTCGGAAACAGCGATTCTGAGGACGAAGGAGCCGCCGCCCCAGAGGTTGACATGATCGGCGATTCCGACGAAGAGGAAGGAGACCCTGAAGAGAACCCGATAGAGGAAGATCCCGATGAAGACCCGATAGAAGAAACTCCAGTGGAGGGAAATCCCATGGAAGGGAATCCAGAAGAAAAGAATCACATGGAAGCAGGCCTCGATGAAGAAGCTCCAGCCGAGGATGAAGGACCAGAAGAACAAGACCCTGCGGTGGAAGAACTCCCAATGGCGGTCCCTGCGAGGCGCTATGGAAATAGGCGTCCCTACCTGAGCGCGCGAGCCTAACGCAATCTGCTGAACCTCCACAACCGCGACTGACATGATTTTTAGCTGTTGTCTTCTCTGGCCAAATGAATCTGTGTATAGTTTAGGGCCACCTTTCGTCTTTGAGAATGCTTTGTTTAGAAATTTCTGGAATGAAATAAATTGCTGGGTTCACCAATCTTTCGATCTTCTTGGTTCACTTAATGCTTGATTATTTCTCATATACATTTATTTTTCTGTTGAGATCTGTCTACCCCTACTCCTTGTATTGTTTTAACCCTCACTGAGATTAACAAGTACCGCACCCTGATTTTTTGAACGGGCCACCCTTCATCCTTCGTCTATGCTTCGTTTGAGATCCGTCTGGGAGGGAAAATTGATAGTAAAATTTCCGAGTTAGCTGACCCTTCGAAATTTTTTGATTCACATGATGTATCGACTATTATCCTCTCCATACATTTTTCCCCTTGTAGTCTTTTGCTGCTCACCCTTACTTCTTGTGCTGATCCGACCCCAATCTCTTCGACCTTCAATCTAAAGCCGTCACACTCCGACCTTTTGTATGAGCCACACTCCATTGTAATCCCTACCCTAGCTAGCTCTATACATATTTGTGTTTTTCTCTGTTACCCTAACTATATTTAGGGACATTATTATTCGAAATTTAGTTTTCATTATTTTGTATTTATCGAAGAGTGCGTTTTATTGACTATCCCCGTTTTACGCATTCCAAGTACTTCACTACCAGCTTTCCCATTATTTTCAGTAGCGCAACCTTACATCGCACATATTTTCGTTCCATGTTTCTTATTTTCGCTATGTGGGTTTTCTAAGTTATTTTAAAACTATTTGATCGATACATTATTCTAAAATGTTTTAACCTATCGACAAATCCTTCACTACTTTATTGTTGTTACTTTATTTCCGGATATTGTGCCTATGGTTACTATTATAAATGGTTGTGCCTTATACTTATTATTTCTGCTGTGCTACTTTTGATATACTTATATGTGCACATATTTGGGTTTCGATTTTATCGAACACGCCTTGATTATTATTGTTCGTTATTGTTATCTATATTCTCGTATACATGTAGTTTGCCCTTATAGTTGTTCCTGCCTTATACTTATTTAGACCTATTCCTTTGTATGTTGTTCTTACATATATATATCTTCAAAATTTTATCCACCCGTTTTAAGTAAATCACTATGTATTAGTGTTCGATGTGGTAACTTTTCGCGTATTATTTTATAGCTTGTCATTTCTTTTAAATTTCGAGGACGAAATTTTTGTAAGGGTGGTATGATGTAATACCCAGCTCTTTTTGAACATCATTTTCCGTATTCTTTATATATATATTATTTACAAAATTGTTTTATTCTAATTCTAATTATTTTATTTTCCTTAAACTCAAAACCCAGTTAAAACCAAATATATAAATTAAAACTTCAATTCTTTTCGGCCCATTTCTTTTTATTTAAACCCTAAACCCCTATTCTTTTTCCCTTCAGCCCATTCCTTTTTTAAATAAACTCATTTTCTTTTTCCTTCAAACCCCAGCCCGGCCCGCTCCATTCCTTTTTTCCCTATTATTTGTTTTACTAGTTTTTTTTGTTTTAGTCGGCCCAAAGAAAGCCCCAGCCCATTTTCTTTTATTAAAAATTAAACCCAAAACCTTAATTTTCCTACAACCCAAGCTCCTCAGCCCAACTTATAAATAAAAAAGGAATTTATTAAATTTATATCCCTCCGGCCCAACCCGTCTTCCCCCAACGAAACCGACCCGGCCCACACCTTTCCCTTCTTCTTCTCGTTGCGCATTTCCCGTTCGACCGTTCCACCTCCTTCGCCGTAACCCACACCCACGCCCGTGCCCTTGCCCCACGTCGCGCACTCCGTCGCGACTCCCTCTAGACCGTCTCTCTCAAACTCACAGCCTCTCAAACTCCTCACCTCTCTCTCGAAAGCCCAACCTCAACCCACTGCCCCGAGCTCCCCTCCACTGCGCGCCAGCCACCACCGTCACCTCCGGCCTTCCTCCCTCTCCCTTCTCTCCTCTCCAAAACCCCGAGTCCCTCCTTCCCACCTCACCTATACACCCGTTCTTCCTTGCCTCCTCCTCGAGAAACTGACCCACCAACCTCGCCTGCACCCATCCACGGCCACCGCCTGCACCCCGACAACGACGACGAATCACCCTCTCTTCTCGCTCCTCCCTCGCTCTCCCCTCTCCATCACCGGAGCTTCGAGCTCGACTCCCCTGCACCCATCTCGACGCCCCCTGCAACTCCTCTCTCTCCTCTCTCTGCAATCTCTCTCTCTCTCTCTCCCTCTCTCTGTTTCCTTCTCTCACACTCTCTGTTTCTCTCTCTTATTCTCTCTGTCTCTCTCTCTTTCTCACTCTCTCTCAATTTCTCTAATCCTCTCTCTCTCTCTAAATCTCACTCCCTTTCTCTCTGCTTAACTCTCTCTCTCTCTGCCTAACTTTCTCTCTGTCTAACTCACTCACTCTCTCTCTCTCTCTCTGTAACTCTCTCTCTATCTCTCTAAATCCTTCTCTCTCCCTCTTCTATCAACCGACCACCACCACAAACACCCCACCAACTTCCCCAACCTCTAACCTCTGGCCACCGCCTCGCTGTCGGCCATCGCCTGAGCATCATAACCAACCATCGACGGAGCCACAACATCATCTGAGCTCGCAGCCGTCGCCGCCATTGCACAGAGCCCAAGTCAAGCCTCCTATCTCTCGAGCCCAAGCTCCACTAAAGCTCAAACCTAGCTATGTACTGCCGTGTCGGGTACAAGTCGTTGTACTAGTCATTGCCGTGTCGCACGTGTGTCGTTGCCGCTGCCGTGTGCCCCAAAACGTCTCCAGGCAAGTATTTTACTTGCTACATGCTAATCTATTTATGTTACAAACTCAATTCGTATAAATTGCAATGTTACAATTCATGATAACTTATACTATTTACCTGTTCAATACATGATCCCAATGAAATTATTCATTTAATTTGGCGGAACTCAAATGCATGGTCTGGCCCGTAAGGCAGTGAACCTAGTGTGTAAATCTCATGGGAAAATATGACCGTTAATGACTAAAACGATTACCCCCAAATATACCAGTAAAACTGGAACTTTCTCGTATCTGAAAATCGTTAAAATTACCATAAATTATGTACATATTGGGATGATGCGTTCGAGGGTTTAAATCGAAGCCGACTCGACGAACTATAACCCTATGCAAGTTTCTAGTGGTTTCTGTACTTAAATTTTGACGATATTTGGATCGGAGTGCGACTCTGGACTGCAGTCCAGAGCGACTCTAATTATTATTTACTGTCCCATAATGCGTGCCACCTTATTTCCTGAACTTGTATGTTGCGGAACTCCACTGTTTATTAAAGGTGAATCTGTTAGCTAGATAACACAAATGGTTTCATTCTGTTTTATCATCGTTTGCTATTTAATCTGTAATTTAAAAGATCGGGACGTATAACAGTCCCAACAGAATCAGAATTGACATACTAGTATTGAACAGTGTGTAACTCCTGAAGTATAGATGCGATTTAGGATCTGTCTATTGCGTTGAAAACCTTATCGGAAACCCTAGATTTCATTCAACTGTAGCATCGCTAAATTCTGATCCCAACTGGGATTAAAATGCATTGCGAAACGGACTTCCGATCCTGAAACCGGATTTCCAGCCGTGAACGCTTAAAATGAAATGGCCATAACTAGTGATCCTGAAACCCGATTGACGTGAAACCAAATTCGCTGGATAGATAATCAAACATACTATTTATTTCCCGTTCATTGTTTCGCTAAAATGTACACGCATGATTTATGATAAATTATGCAAGTGGTAGAATACTGATTTACGACATCTTAATCATGCTTTACATACTGTTTCCCCATCATATCATACATATGTCACTGCATTGATAATCTAGTGATCATATGCATTACCCAGTGTTAGGTATTAGCGATGATTGTGGCAGGTACGTTAGTGTTCGTGCATGAGTGAATAAGTGAAAGTGACACGTACTTGTACACAATCAGTGAACCCTATTATTCTATTGCATTGTCGACGTCTGTGGGACGCGTGTAAGTGTGACTATAAGTGGTATGGGACACTTATGGAAGCTCTTGCATGGGTGTCACAGATAAGGCATCAGACACTGCCATTTATCTTGGGTATTAGTCGGGACGTACTTGATGGAGATCCTGTCTCCAGTTCTCGCGCAGACTTGTCACAGACCGACTGGTATTTGAGGTTATGGTTAGTGTTTGATGTAGACCACGGGGTGTGGGGTAGTTTGAGTGTGAGTTCAACAGAATCTCGGGAGTCCCATGCCGGCTTATATATGTGGAGATATATGGAGATTTACACGGTATATGATTATTACCGTGAGTTACATTTTGGGCCCGTGGTCCCTTGCCCTTGGGTCCTACCCTTGGGTGGAGGACACTCGCTAGTGGTTGACTCTCACACTTGGACTGACGACAGGCTCAGTGACCTGTACAGTGAGACTTAGAGACTGATAGGGATAATGGCATTGATATACATTACTTACTGTGTTGACATACCTGGCATACCATTTTACTGCTTTACCGTTCACCTGATCTATTGGACACTTTATTGGTTACTGCATGTTCATACCTATATCGTCTTGATTTACTGTTATATACATCTATTATCACTGTTCGAGTTGCCACTTGCATCTATATGTTTATATTGCTATTGTGTTGCTCTGACGCTCTGAGTATGCATGCTCAGTGTGAGGAGTGGATCTAGCCGGGACCAGGATCAGACGTACATCACGGACATCTTGATTAGCTATCCAGAGTTATATCCTTTTGTTTTCCATCAGGTCAGTTCTTTGTATTGTTTTGTTTCAGTTACTGCATTTCTCATTACCTGTGCATTATTTACTGATTACCACGTAAAGCTAGAAGCCGAAGTGTGACTACGGCAGGATATTTCCATAACCGTAGGAGCATGGCTGGCCTTGTCAACCCCTCGTATTCCGTATTTTGGGAAGCGGGGCGTGACAGACTATGATGTCCTTAACCTCGGACTGTGGGGTCCTTTAAAACCCATGGACTATGATGTCCTTAATCTCGGACTGTAGAGTCCTTTAAAACCCATGGACCGAGATGTCCTTAAACTAAAATGGACCGAGATGTCCTTAAACTAACGTTGGATCGTAATGTCCCTAAACTAATAGACCGCAATGTCCCTAAACTAAACAATAGAGCCCAAATGCTCTTTTGTCGGATCTAAACGATCCCGTTAAGTCGATCTTAGTCTAAAATTGGACTAACGTATCCTTAACAAACGTTTAAGTTGATCTTAGTCTCAAAAGAGACTAACGTATCCTTAAACCCAACCCCAAACCCAAATCTAAGAAAATACAGATTTGGACTAATCCACGCCCTACGGGCGACAACATAAATTAGTTTCCGTATACAATCCACGGGTAACCAAAAACAAAACAAACACCCACGACACAAAGTGACCATCTGGAGATGGAGAAAGTGGTTTCCGCGATCTGGTAGCGTAATTAACTGCAGGGGCTTGCGCCTGCAGGGAAGAGCGTCCCCACAATCAAACCCCCCCCAAATGAGGGGGAATCTGACGAAGTCTGCCACATCGGCTGCATCCGTTTAAACCTTCGATACACAGTGCCATAAATCAACTTGGCATCTTCGGAGAGGTGGAAGGATAGCACCAATTAGCATCTGCCCTCGGAATTCAGGCCTGGACGTCCCAACGTCCCGATCCCGTGTTTCGGCGGAGAACAGATTCTGGCATGCCCGGTGCGACCTTTTTCTCTTTCCACTCCACATTTCGTGTGTTGTGTTCGCGAACGAATCACGGTTTTGATATGGTTGCCCTTGGGTTCGAGGTACTAAGATTTGGTGTCTTGATCCGTGCAGAAAACAGAAGATCAATGGTTTCAAATTGCACTAATTGCAACTGCAACTCCCGTTCCGCCTCATCTGGAGGTGTAACCTACGGGCCCCAAGCGGCCTCACTGTTCAAGATGCTGGTGGAGCAAATAACTCAGGCTACCACTGGACCATTCTTCGGGACCATGCTCCCATCCATGAGCTTCAATGCCCCGCTGCCATTACAGGAAGCCCCAAAGATGTCGGTCTTTGATCGACTTACCACTACTGCGGCCCCTCTCAATGAGTCGTCCAGCTCCAACGTCTCAGTCTGACAGACTGGGCCAAAGCTCCAACGGGCCCATGAAGAAGCACGCAATTCCTGAAGGGGTTATCCCTAAACGGATAGCCATTCCTACTCGTGAAGTCGTCAAAGAGGCTTCTCCTGCCAAGAAGTCAGTCTTCACAAGGCTGGCCATTCCGGCTCCCGCTCCGGGCGGAGTCTTCAAAGCTGCTTCTCCTGCCCAGAGGTCTGTCTTTGATAGATTGGATATTGCTTCTCAACGGACATCGGTCTTCAATAGGCTGGTACCAACAACAACCATCAGCCAGAATAGGGGGCATGAGGAATTCACCCCTAAAGCTGAGACAATCCCAACGACTCGACACGCTCGACGTCGCCACTAGTGCCGAGTAAGGAAGGCTGGGGGCAGCTCCCCTTCTGGACTAACTCCACCAGCTCCTATGGTGGAAATCAATGCTGCTGTTGCAACTGGGAACAGTTTTGAACCGCTTAGGAGTATTCGCAAGAACTCTCCGACTGCCGTGCTGAAGAGATCTTCTCTACCTATGGAGATTACTACAGAAAAGAAGCCGGAGCAGCCCCCTCAGCGGCTGTCCTCCAAAATTTATAAAGTGTGGCAACAGGTCTAGGAATCGGTGATTAACCAGGACTACTCTCGTCGGCCAAAGAAGCTTAAAGCTCAGTAAGAAAAGAGCCATCCCGTGGTACCACAGAAGATGTCATCCGTCTGGGTGCTTGCTGCAACGGCTCCCTCGATTTCAACCGCTCACAAGAGAAGGAGGCCAGAGAAAGCCCCTATAACCGCGGCGAACCGCAAGAACGCTGAATCTAAACGCCCCAAGTCTGGGGCATGGTAACACATACCGTTTATATGGCCTCCGGAAAAGAGGAAAGCCGTGCTTCCACGGGCCATCGACCGCTTACCCGATCGATAACGAAGGCTCAGGAACAACAGCAGCAGAAACTTCAGGAGATGCTGACTGCAATGGCCGCACTCACTGGGCCAAAAGAAAATCCAGAGACCTCAGAGCAGCATCAAGAACAAGAAACTGATACTGATTTCATCCGAAGAATGCTCGAGAGGAAAGAAAAAAAGGCCGCGGAACAGGCAGCCAACATCAAGCGAATGGCTCTTTTGTTCCAAGACATGGCTGGAATGATGTTACAGCCAGAACCTCCAGCTGAAGACCCCCCGATTATCATTGAAGACGACAGAGGGGAGACATCGAACCCCCCTCCGGATCTTTCAGCAGCCAAAGAAGAGACAATCTCTAAGGCCGCCTTGGACAACTATATCGCTCAACAAATACGAGCTCACCAGGAGAATGAAGCGGCTGAGCAGGTCGTTAAGACTGGACGACCTTATCCAGGCTGATATGACCAAATAAGGTACCCGCCGGGATATAAGATCCTGAAGTTTCATGTATATAAAAGGACGGGAAATCCGCATCAGCACGTCGCTCAATTCAGAGCCTTGTGCGGTAACACCGGAGGTGATGATAAACTTCTGCTCCGCCAGTTTGTTGGTAGCTTGTTGGAGATGGCGTTTGAGTGGTATTCGGAGCTTCCCAACGACTCCATCAAAACTTTTACAGAGATGGAGCTACTATTCACCCAGCGTTTCACGAGTGCTAGTGAACGCACCCTAATAACGGCATTGATCAATGCCAGGGTGAAGCCAGGTGAAACGTGGGTGCAATACGCAATACGATGGTGGAATATATGGTCAAAGTGCGAGCAGCGCATCGAGGAAGCGCCTGCGGTGGGCATGTTCGTGGGAACTCTTAACCCTCAAGCGACCATCTCCCAATTCATGATGTTTTTCAAGCCGACCACTTTCCAGTCCTTGATTGATAAGCTGGCCCAAATGGACAAGATGGGCCACAGGCCTTCCTCTTCAAAGCCGGAGCTGCTGAATTAGAAGGGAAAAGGGCTCAACAGCAGCCTAGTGGTCTAAAATTAACGGATCGACTAGACGAGAGACGTCAATTCTATAATGAGAAAATGAAGCGCCCTTATTCGTTTCCCCGGGACAAAACGAGGAGATTGTTCGAGCTGGCGATGTGCAACAGGCTCATTAATTTGCCAAATCCAAAACGCCCATTGCAACCCGGTGAGGCTAATAATCCCAATTATTGCCTCTATCACCAAATGACAGGTCATCCAATTGAAGATTGCTTCGTCTTTAAAGGCTGGATCGAAGACCAATACCAACAGGGCAAGCTCGCACTGTCCGAGAATTGGAAAGTAAGCCCGCCTCAGCCGCATGCTCCTAAAAAGGGTACACACCGGGGGTATCGTGCTCGTTTGTCGAAGAAGCTCCATAGGAGGTCGCTCTTTCAGCCAAAACAAAAAGAATGCTGAAGGATCTCCAAATATGCCCGGCGATCAAATGGAAAAATCCGCTGGAACCCGAAGTCATCAAAGGAATGCTAAAGCCGCGCCCACACCCAGCCGTGAAAGTCTTCAAAGAAAAAGGAGAAGACCAAAAAGCCCATGAAGCTTAGTGACGAGCGCACGGACCTGCAAAAACATATCGACGCGCTGGAAGAATATAACCAGAAGGTGCGAACCCCGGTCACACTTCAAGAGTTTCTCAGCCACGTCCTTGAGGACGGAGATGATGACAATGGAGAAGACTCGTCGGATGAGCCTGAAAATTATGTGGCAAGCTGCCATGTGATCTCTCACTCGTCGATAGACGATGAAGAAGCTCCTTACGCAGAGAAACTAGGGGTAGATCCTGAGCCGGAACGTCTTGGACCATCAGAAGAAATGATTGATGCATTCCTGAACGAAGCCCGTCTTAAAAGCAAAGCTGATCGAGAGCGTGAGATGGACATATTTGAAAAGGCCAAACGCCGGCGACTGGACGAAAGGGTCAAAACACTCCCACCAGGTCAAAATATATCCGTAGCAAATAAAAGCAGGTTCAAGACGAGGAAAAGGTTCGCCAAAGCCATATCGATGGGGATGAAGCTGCCACCCTCCGAAGGAAACACTCCTGATGAAGCGGATATACATCCTAACTACTGTCTATATCATCGAAGAATTGCGCACCCTACTGAAGAGTGCATAGCCTTTAAAAGATGGTGGCAAGGATATGTTGCTCACCGGCAACATTTTAAGCGGATGAAACGCAAAACTCGTCGGGAGCAAAGAAATACGACCGAGGAGCGTAAAAGAACTACCGGCAACTGTCACATGGTCGACTATGGGGGATCACAAGTTCTCACCTTCGGGAGCGACTCTGACGAAGAAATGACTCTTGACCCTCTCTTCAAAGAATCCACCTCGGGAAAAGAGGAAGAACCGAAGAACTGTGAGAACATTCAGCCGCGCAATCGCACATTACCTGAAAAGAATCTTGGACCTGCCAACAAGGGATCGAACAAAAAGGATAAGGGGAAAGAAAAGTTCCTTGAGGATATCGCCCTCGATGATTGAGTCGTCGAAGAGCTGACAGCCAAGGACCCGCCCAAGAAAAACAAGGTGGATTACAACATTCTGTCACACCTGGGGAAGATCCCCTCACAACTAAGCATTCTCGATGCCCTTCTGCTATCTAAGAAAGCAAGAGATTCGCTGATCAAGGCATTGTAGGAGCCTGAACAGTTCCAAGTTTTCCTCGCCGAAGAAAAGATGAAGGATGAGCTGGAAGAAGTACACACAGCCGATATCACTTTCGGCGATGAAGATCTTCTCCTCGGGACATGTGAGCATAACCTCCCTCTTTATGTCTCCGGATACTGTCATGATATCAAAATAGGCAAAATCCTGGTGGACAATGGGTCCTCCGTTAATCTCCTCAATGTAAGAGTGTTGAAGGAAATCTGCATGAGCGTTCAACACTTCGCTCGTGACAAAATTACCATCTCCGGTTTTGACTCCCAGTCGTCACGGACGCTCGAGTCTGTGATACTGACGCTGCGCTTTGGGCTGCTAGTCACTGACATTAAATTCCACGTCATTGACGCTAAGACCTGCTATAATGCTTTGCTCGGCCGGCCTTAGTTACACGAGTACAATATCATCCCTTCTACACAACATCAGTGTATGAAGTATTTCAAGGATAGTCTCGAGTACACTGTGACAGGAGAACTAAACCCATTCTCCGTAAACGAAGTCCGCAAATATGAGGATGCCAAGTACTTCCTGTCTGATTTCGAAGACACAGAAAGATGTCGCAAACTGAAGGACAAGAACAAAGCTATCACCACTATTCCGGTCTTCGGGAGTGATACCGAAGAGGAAGAAAAGATAGTCTATTCGGGACCGTCCCAATACAACAAACCAGGACCGTCAACTCCTATTCTGGTCTTTGGTAGTGACTCTGAAGACGGGGTCAACGCAGTATTCTCGGCTCGTCCATCAGTGCAAGCATTCGTCATAGATAATCAGAGTTTGCAGATCGCCATGGTTCCGCAAGAGCATTACAAAGAGCTTGACGCACTTGATACCTATAATGTACAGGAACTGTAGATATTCTACGTCCCTCCCAGACGAAAAGGTGAGAAGGCGATCCTATTCTACCGATCCGGGAAAACCAAAGTGGAGAAAGAAATTTGGCATGGTGCTGATTCTACACTTGATAGGCTCCAACCCATCCGTTTGCCCAGATACTACACAGACGGATTAAAAAGACTGTTGAGGCGCCAAGGCGACAAGCTCAGTTCTACAACAGGATTTAGGATGTCCCCGGAACTCAACGAAAGCTGCCCAACGGGAGAATGGAAACGATCGGGCTTGGGTATGTTCAATCCAAGAAACGGGAGCGATTCCGCGGCTGCTACGTCATACATGACTTCGATGAAGAAGGAGATGCTCTGTGAGAAGATGCTAATCCTGAACCAAAACAAGGTCCTGCCATCAAAATGCTGAGTCCGTCGTTTGAAGAACGGATGGACAAGCTAATAAGGGAAGCAGGTCAAAAGGTCCGGGATGACCATAACTGCAAAATGGCCATTTACGAGAAAGCCAGGACGCAGCGCCTCCTTCAACAGGCCGCTGAGGATGACAATGCTCTTCGTCACCATCCCGTCATACAAAAGACCCGGCACAGAGGCAAAAATAAACCAAAGAATGAAAAAAGCGTTCGACAGCGACAAAGCGGGTTCAAGAAGCCACGCGATCGAGAATCGAGCAACTAAGATTCGTCTCTTATAAAGAAGATGGGTCGAGCATATTATTTTCCCCAAGACAAGACAAAGAAGATATTCGATCTTGTCATGAAACATCATATGATGACACTCCCGGAGTCCAAGCACCTCGAGCAAGCAGACGAGGTCTCTCACCCAGACTATTGTTCCTATCACCAAGCAATAGGACATCCTCTCGAAGTCTGCTTCACCTTCAAGAACTGGGTCGAAGACCAATACCAACTCGGCAAGTTCGCTCTATCCAGCAGCTGGAGGGTAAGCCCGCCACAGAAGCATAAACCGAAAGCGACGTGTATAGCAAGAGTAGAACCAGATCAACATCGGTCTTGGAAACGATCTCGTACTTGTCACGTGATAACGGTGTCAGAAGAAGAACCCCAGAATATGAATGACCTCCCCTGGTGCTTCGAAAACGTAGTGACGAAATGATCTCAGAGTTTCCACCAGCGCCAAAAGAGATGGAAGATGGAATACATACTACTGCAGATAACCACAAGAAAATTGACTTGGGGACGGCAAGTGACCCGCAGCCGACGTTCGTCAGTGAGCTGTTGTCTGAAGAAAAAGTGGTTACGCTCAAAGACGTGCTCATGCAGTATAAAGATTGCTTCGCATGGAACTATTCCGAGATGCCAGGACTAGATCCAGAGATCGCTGTACACAAATTGGCAATATCTCCGGATATCAAGCCGATTAAACAAGCACCGAGAAGAATGCGGTTCGAGCTTGAGATGAGCATCAATGCCGAGGTCAAGAAGCTAATCGACTCCGGTTTCATCCAAGAGGTTCAATATCCTGATTGGATCGCCAACATCGTCCCGGTGATAAAGAAAAATGGGACAGTGCGCATATGTGTGGACTTTCGGGATCTCAACAAAGCTTGCCCGAAGGACGACTTCCCAGTACCAGTCACTGAGCTAATGATAGATAATACGTCTATTCACGAAGTTTTCTCCTTCATGGACGGATCATCAGGATACAATCAGATAAAGATGCATCCCGAAGACCAGAAGCATACCGCTTTCCGTACTCCTTTGGGCATATTCTGCTATAAGGTGATGCCCTTCGGTCTAAAGAACGCCGGTGCCACCTATCAGAGGGCCATGATGAAGATTTTCGTTGACCTCATACATGAAATCGTCGAATGCTATATTGACGACCTCGTAGTTAAAAGCAAATCATATGAGGGACATTTAGAGCATCTGAAGATCGTGTTTCAGCGCCTTCAGAAATACAACTTGAAGATGAACCCTCTCATATGCGCGTTCAGAGTTTCCTCGGGCAAGTTCCTGGGATTCGTCGTCCGACACCGAGGCATCGAAATAGACCCGTCGAAGATCAAAGCGATCATGGAAATGCCTCCGCCAAGGACTCTCAAGCAACTGCAGTCTCTCCAAGGAAAGCTCGCGTATATCCGGCGATTAATAGCCAATCTCTCCGGCAAGTGCCATCCTTACAGTCACCTAATGAAGAAAGGAACCCCGTTCGTCTAGGATCGCAAATGCCAAAGCGCACTGGACGAAATCAAGCAATACTTGCAGAATCCGCCAGTATTGGCCGCTCCCGTTAAAGGAAAACCCCTCGTCCTGTATACAACAGCCCTCGAAGGTTCCTTAGGCGTGCTATGGGCACAAGAGAACGACCAAGGGAAGGAGAGGGCCCTCTACTATTTGAGTCGAGTTCTCCTGGGGGTAGAAAACAATTACTCCCCCATTGAAAAACACTGCCTCGCGCTGATCTTCACGATAACGAAACTCAGACACTATGCATTGGCGCACGAGGTCCATTTCATATCAAAGGTGGATCCTCTCAAATACTTGATGTTGAAGGCCATATTAACGGGGATGCTCGCTAAATGGGCCCTGCTCTTGATGGAGTTCTCGATAACTTATCGTCCTCTTAAGGCAGTGAAAGGCCAGGCCATCGCCGACTTCCTCGCTGAGCATCCGATACCTGCTGACTCTCCCTTGAACTGCGAATTGCCAGACAAACACGCGTTTGACACGATCGACGGGGAGAGAAGAGAGAATGATACCCGGTGGGAACTCTACTTCGATGGAGTATCTTCCATGAAGAAGCACAAACAAAGTACCCCCATAATCAAATCCGGGGTAGGCCTCATCTTCGTAACTCCACAAAGGGGGATAATGCGCTTCGTCTTCTCCTTAACAGAGCCGAGGACGAATAGTGAAACCGAATACGAAGCTTTGATAGCAGGTCTTGAGATCGCTGTAGACATGGGAATCGAAAACCTTCTCATATACGGAGACTCCCAGCTGATCGTTAGTCAAGAAATAGCGATTATCAAACGTGCAAGCCTGAGTTGGTGAAGTACGGCGAGAGAGTACAGCAACTGCTGACTCAAATTCCTTCCTACACCCTGGAAAGTATACCGCGTGCGGAAAATAGCAAAGCGGATCCATTAGCCAAACTCGCTAAAGAACTGGTCGACGAGAATCTCGATGACGTGAGGATCATTGTGCAAAGCCGTCGGGTTCTTGCACCGGTAGAAATATCTCCGGAGTCGTCCAAAGAAAAAGGGAGCTATCGAGGAAACGACTCTACAAATAAAAGACCAGGAAAAGGCTATGGATTGGAGAGAAGTCTTTATAGACTACTTTAAATCCCGTCGAACACCTGAAGATGTATCCTCGAGACATCAGCTCATGAAACGAGCTCTGTCTTTCGCCTTCGTCAATGATAATCTGTATAAGAGATCATTTGATTCTCTATGGCTAAGATGCCTGGGACCTGAAGAGGCAAAGAGAGTCGTTCAAGAAACTCACGACGGACTCTGCGATTCTCACCAAGCCGGGCCGAAGATGAAGCTGAAGATCAAAAGGATGGGCTACTATTGGCCCATGATGATCCAGGACTGCATCGAATACGCGACGCAGTGCCACTCGTGCCAGATTCATGGGGACTTTATCCATCAACATCCAAATCCGCTACATCCGACGGTGGCTAGCTGGCCGTTCGAAATGTGGGGGACCGACATAATCGGCCCCATCGAACCGGCATCATCCAGAGGACATCGATTCATTTTGGCGACGACCGATTACTTTTCTATGTGGGCAGAGGCCATACCGCTAAAAGAAGTGAAGACGGAGAATATTCTCCATTTCTTCAAGACACACATCATTTACAGGTTCGGCACTCCGCGACGGATTATGTCCGATAACGGGCTAGCCTATAGAAGCCACAAGATCAGCCGCTTCGCACAACAGCATAATATAGACTGGAGATACTCTTCGGTATATAATCCCCGAGCTAACGGTCTAGCTGAGGCTTTCAACAAGACCTTGACGAAGATCGTGAAAAAGACGGTATCTCGAAATAAGAGGGACTGGCACGAAAGACTGCATGAAGCTCTTTAGGCGTATCGAACTACATTCAAAACTGCCACAAACACAACGTCGTATGCACTAGTATTCGGCACAGAAGCGGTACTCCCTCTCAAGATAGAGTTACCCTCTCTACGAGTGGCGGTTCACTATGAGCTAACAGACGAAGAGAATGCTCACCTTCGTCTTGAGGAGCTCGACGTCCTTGATGAAACCCGGCTCGTGGCGCAACAAAATCTGGAGGCTTATAAAGCAAAGATGACGCGCTCATACGAAAGATTGACTAGGCCGAGAACATTCCGCCAAGGCGAACTCGTGCTAGTGGTCAAAAGACCTATGATCCCCAATCGTGCCAAGCGGGGGAAATTTGAGCCAAACTATGAAGGGCCGTACATCATAGACAAAGTTTATCCTATCTACTCATGGACATGCATGGTGAAAGACCTTTTAGGCCAATAAACAGTCGCTTCCTGAAAAAATACTACGCTTGACGAGTCACGGCCTAGATCAACGATAGATGACGACGACTATGTCCTCTCTCTATCTTCCTAAGCCCAACTCTATAAGTAGTAGACGGCTATCGGACCGAAACGTCCTTAAACTAACAACGGACCGAAACGTCCTTAAACTAACAATGGACTGCTATATCCTAAAACTGGCGACAGACTGAAACGTCCTTAAACTAGCAATGGACCACTATGTCCTAAAACTGGCTGTTGACCGAGACATCGATAAACTACTGTGGACGGCAGCATCCCAAGGCTGACACACAAAAAAAGAAAAAAAGAAGAAGAGAAAACGGTATGTCCATAAGAAAAATGGGCACGGATGAAAACCCGAAAGGGCTCCGTAAGTAAAAACAACAGGGCTACCGGCGAGTTTTTGTGAAAACCCGAAAGGACGCAACCTCGTTAAAAGACACTTGCAAGGTCCTCTTGACCTTGTGAAGAGAAACCACCTGCGTGAGATCCTTACGACTCACAAGGGAGCAACACACTTAGGGATCCCCACGATTCCTAAGGAGAAATTACACTTGCAAGATCCTCACGACTCGTAAGGAGAACCCTCTTATGAGACCCTCACGGCTCATAAGATTCAAAAGTCTTAAGCTACAGGGATCTGAACCTGTTCTTAAGCCATCACAACCCCCAATTCCACCCTACAAGCGTCTCGATATCGACCCTTGTATACAATCCACGGGCGCGAATAAACGTTTCCCTAACAAGGTCCTACCCGCGACTAGGGATATGTTTACACGGTGAACAACCCTGGTAAGTCCTCTCGACTTATGAGGAGAAAACACTCTTGTGAGATCCTTACGACTTACGAGAAGCCATACACTTAGGAATCTTCACGATTCCTAAGGAGAAAGTACACCTACAAGATCCTCATGACTCGTAGGGAGAAATACCTTTATGAGACCCTTAAGGCTCGTAAAGTTAAAAGCCTTAGTCGACAAGATCTTAACCCTGTTTGCTAAGCCACCTTTGTTCGATATCGACAGAGGGAAATGATGATTCGCTCCTGGCAATATCCCAGTTGTAGCGGTACTAATGCCGAAATCGGTGTCTAATTCCAAGCTTGCAGCGAAAAGCCAGCGAGCCACACATGCATACGAAATAGCCGAAATGATGGGGCAACTTGCAACAAAATCAGCAAGTAAAAATGTATGCATACAAAATAGCCTAAATGATTGGGCAACTCGCAATAAAAAGCAGCGAGTAAAAATAAAACAAATAGCCGAAATGATTGGGCACCGCGAAAAATAGCCGAAATGATTGGGCAATCGTGACTTTCGCGATATAAAAGCTGAAATGATAGAGCATAGCGGAAAGAAAAATATATAAAATGAAACTTTTTGCCCTACAGGTGAGATCACATCGATCCCTGTATACAATCCAGGGACACAAACAAAGAGGGAACCATACCTTCCCCTTAGGCTTCATCCGAAAGAGAGCCAAGTCTCAACGGTTCATAAAGCAGCCTGGGGATCATCTCAACATTCGTCTCACTACCACAGATGCAACATCAGCAAAGCGGAACCGCGGCAATTCCCAATTCTATAACTCGGCGGTGCACAGACAACCGAGAGTCAACCCCCGATTCCGTGAAATGCGGATAAAGTCAACCCATCCTGGTCACGTGGAACACGGCCTATGTCAATCCTGACCCCGTGGGAAACGTCCAGAGCGGATTCTGGTCCTCACAGAACACAACTATGTCAATCCCGACCCCGTAGGAAGCATCCAGAGCGGAACCTGGTCCTTGCGGAACACGGCCATGTCAATCCTGACCCCGTGGGAAGCATCCAGAGCAAATCCTGGTCATGTAGAACATGGCCTATGTCAATCCTGACCCCGTGGGAAACGCCCAGAGCGGAACCTGGTCCTTGCGGAACACGACCATGTCAATCCTGACCCCGTGGGAAGCATCCAGAGCAAATCCTGGTCATGTGGAACACGACCTATATCAATCCTGACCCCGTGGGAAGCGTCCAGAGCGGAGCCTGGTACTCGCAGAACACAGCTATGTCAATCCTGACCCCGTGGGAAGCATCCAGAGCAAATCCTGGTCACGTGGAACACGGCCTATGTCAATCCTGACCCCATGGGAAACGTACAGAGCGGATCCTGGTCCTCGCAGAACACGGCTATATCAAACCGACCCCGTAGGAAGCATCCAGATCAAATCCTTGTCACGTGAAACATGGCCTATGTCAATCCTGACCCCGTGGGAAACGCCCAGAGCGGAAGCTGGTCCTTGCGGAACATGGCTATGTCAATCCGACCCCATGGGAAGCATCCAGAGCAAATCCTGGTCATGTGGAACACGGCCTATGTTAATCCTGACCCCGTGGGAAACGTCCAGAGCGGATCCTGGTCCTCGCAGAACACGGCTATGTCAAACCGACCCCGTGGGAAGTATCCAGAGCAAATCCTGGTCACGTGGAACACGGCCTATGTCAATCCTGATCCCGTGGGAAACGTCCAGAGCGGATCCTGGTCCTCGTAGAACACGACTATGTCAATCCTGACCCCGTGGGAAGCATCCAGAGAAAATCCTGGTCACGTAGAACACGGCCTATGTCAATCCTGACCCCGTGGAAAACGTCCAGAGCGGATCCTGGTCCTCGCAGAACACGGCTATGTCAATCCTGACCCCGTGGGAAGCATCCAGAGCAAATCCTGGTCATGTGGAACACGGCCTATGTCAATCCTGATCCCGTGGGAAACGCCCAGAGCGGAAGCTGGTCCTTGCGGAATACGACTATGTCAATCCGACCCCGTGGGAAGCATTCAGAGCAAATCCTGGTCTAGTGGAACACGGCCTATGTCAATCCTGACCCCGTGGGAAGCGTCCAGAGTGGATCCTGGTCCTTACGGAACAACGGCTATGTCAATCCCGACCCTGTGGGAAGCGTCCAGAGCGGAATCTGGTCCTTGCGGAACACGGCTTTGTCAATCCTGACCCCGTGGGAAGCGTCCATAGCAGAACCTGGTCCTTACGAAACACGGCTATGTCAATCCTGACCCCGTGGGAAGCATCCAGAGCAAATCCTGGTCTAGCGGAACACGGCTATGTCAATCCGGACCCCGTGGGAAGCGTCCAGAGCGGAACCTGGTCCTTGTGGAACATGGCCTATGTCAATCCTGACCCCATGGGAAGCATCCAGAGCAAATCCTGGTCTAGTGGAACACGGCCTATGTCAATCTTGACCCATGGGAAGCGTCCAGAGCGGAACCTGGTCCTTATGAAACACGGCTATGTCAATCATGACCCCGTGGGAAGCATCCAAAGCAAATCCTGGTCCCGTGGAATATGGCTAGAGTCAATCTCGACCCTGTGGGAAATGCCCAGAGCGACTTCTGATTCCGTGAAATGCGGATAATGTCAACCTCATCAATCACTTACGGGACCTCTCGACTCGTAAGAAAGAAAACTCTCTTGTGAGATTCTTACGACTCCCAAGAGAAAACACACTTAGGAATCCTCACGATTCCTAAGGAGAAAATACACCTATGAGATCCTCTCGATTCGTAGGGAGAAATTTTTTTATGAGACCCTCACGGCTCATAAAATTGAAAAGTCTTAGGCAGCAGACCTGAACCTGTTTCCTAAGCCATCACTAACTTGTAAAGAATCCAAGATGGACAGCTAGCTACTATCTACATGCCACATTTGCCAAAATTACAGGCCACTGAAATAAAGGAGCTACTTATGGGTCCTCACAATTCGTAAGGAAAAATACCCGAGTGAGATCCTTACGACTCATGGAGGCGATGGACACTTAGGAATCCTCACGATTTCTAGGGAGAATATGCACCTATGAGATCCTCTCGACTTGTAGAGAGAAAAAACCTTCTTGAGACCCTTACGGCTCATGAAGATGAAAAGTCTTAGGCTACAAAGACCCTAAACTTATCATCTAAGCCCTCAATTCTATAGCCATGCATAACTCTGCACTACTTTACCCATGTACATACTTACGTGGGCAAAGTAGTGGGGGGCATTTGTTCCCGCCAAAAATTTCTGCGCAAAAGAGCCCAAGGTATCAAATGGCAGCGATACGCTTAAGAAAATGTGAACCAGTATTTTCCGAGCTGTATTTTAACAAACTCCCGAATGATAAACAGATAAATTCTAATGGTATTGAAAGCATCTTAAAAAAACCTTCGATTTGATATATTTTGGGCCTTATAATTCATCCGGGATCAAAAGTTATGAGCAAATGTGCTATGCACATGTGATCTAAGGAAGAAAATGCAAACCGGTATTTTTCGAGCTGTATTTTGACAAACTACCCAATGAGAAATAGCTAAATTCTAATGATATCGAAATTGTCTCGAAAAATCCTTCGATTTGATATATTATGGGCCTCATAATTCATCCGGGATCAAAAGTTATGAGCAAATGTGCTATGCACGTGTAATCTAAAGTAATGCTCTACTACATAAGGAATGCATTTTTAGTCCCACATCGGGAAAAGGAGAGATCTCTTCTCTACCACTCCCATATAAATAAGAGGAGATATCTCTTAGAAAAGATAGAGTTCAATTCTCAAAGGATTCAATTCTCAAAGGAGATACGTTCTCCATAGGAGCTTGCTCCCCCCCATAATGCGCATATGCACAAGCGCCATGTGCGCTACGTGCAACACACGTGTGCCCGCCATGCGTGCACCACGTGCAACGCACGTGTGCAACACATGAGAACATTTAATAATATTAAAAAGAGAGACGTTCTCCATAGGAGCTTGCTCCCCCTCCATAATGCGCATATGCGCAAACGCCATGTGCGCTACGTGCAACGCACGTGTGCCCGCCATGCGCACACCACGCGCAACGCACGTGCGCACCACATGAGAACATTTAATAATATTAAAAGGAGATACGTTCTCCATAGGAGCTT
The DNA here is from genome assembly GCA_030015575.1 of Agapanthus africanus. Taxonomy (NCBI): domain Eukaryota; kingdom Viridiplantae; phylum Streptophyta; class Magnoliopsida; order Asparagales; family Amaryllidaceae; genus Agapanthus; species Agapanthus africanus. The sequence continues at coordinate 900,638,376 of CM057339.1, read as the reverse complement.
GCTCCCCCCATAATGCGTATATGCACAAGCGCCATGTGCGCTACGAGCAACGCACGTGTGCCCGCCATGCGCGCACCACGTGCAACGCACGTGCGCACCATATGAGAACATTTAATAATATTAAAAAGAGATACGTTCTCCATAAGAGCTTGCTCCCCCCATAATGCGCATATGCGCAAGCGCCATGTGCTCTACGTGCAACGCACGTGTGCCCGCCATGGGCACAACGTGCAATGCACGTGCGCACCACGTGCAACGCACGTGCGCACCACATGAGTATATTCAATAATATTAAAAGGAGACTCGTTCTCCATACGAGCTTGCTCCCCCCATAATGCGCATTTGCGCAAGCTCCATGTGCGCTACGTGTAAATATGTGCGCCCAACACGTGTGACGCACGTGTGCGAACGCAAAGAAGTCTTTTTCAGCAGCGAGAAGTTTAAACTCTAGCCTGCTCTTCCCCCCTGATGAGTGGTGCATGGTTCAAAGGGTACATCCCTCCGCACCTTCGATATATGGCACTGTAATCTCTCAGTGTTATCGGAGAGGTGGTGGGTCCCAACGACCAATAATCCTTCCTTCCAAAATAAAAAAAAAGAAGAGATACAGAAGCATAGAGAGAAACCTCCTCATAAACTTTGAGAAATTCAAAGGAAAAAAGCAAGCTCTCAGAAGAAGATTTTCTTCAAGGTAAAAAAAATGGTGATGAACAGAGAGATGAAATCATCTCGTAATTAATTTAAGAAGAAAGATCACTTCTTTAAAAGATCATAGATCTACAAAGACGAAGGTCTTTTCAAAAGAGATCAAAAGGCCTCATCATAAAATAAAAGAAGAATTTACTTTTTTCTCACAGATCATAGATCCATAAAGGCAAAGTCTTTCATCAACATAAGAGATTGATGAACTTTTGTTCTTAGAATCTTGAGACAAAATCTCTTTTTAGATCACAAAATTGATCATATGCGCTTTGCGCTCTGGAACTGCGCTTCTGCGCTCTTAGACTGGCGCTCAGCGCTGAGCGCGACACGTGTCCCTACTGTGTGCGCCACTTAACGGTTAGTGCTTTGCACTCTTGAACCAACGCACTGCGCTCATGGACTGGTGCTCAGTGCCAGGCGCACCACATATCAATTACGTGTGCGCCATTAAACTACTAGCGCAATGCGCTCATAAACTGGCGCAATGCGCCCATCATCTGGCGCTTAGAGCCAAGCGCGACACGTGTCCCGCACGTGTGCGCTGCTCGGTAGAAGCGCACTGCGCTCTTTAACTGGGCAAAGCGCCAAGCGCGCCACGTGTTGCGCTGATAGAACGTAAATCGTTCTTTAAACAAGCCAGAGCTCTGATAAATGCTCAGCATTCAATAAAAGACAAAACATTGTCAGAATGCAAATCAATACTCAGCACTATTAAAAGGGCCAAGCCCAAATAAAGGCTTAACAGCCCAAGACAAATGTTAAACATTTTAACTCGATTGGACTTAGCCCAAATTGGCCATAAGTCCTCAATTCAGATTCAACTGAGCCCATGTGCTCATAATCTAATCGATTGATCTTAGTCCCAAATTGGACTACAGATTTCCCAATCAACTTTGGTTCAAGGGTACATCTCTGAACCCCTCTGATATATGTCGTTATGATCCTTCAACGTCTTCACAGAGGTGACGGGTCCCGACAACCATATATTTCATAGACTATGACGTCTTTAAACTACGGACTGTGGAGTCCTTAAGACCATAGACTATGATGTCCCTAACTTCGGACTGTGGGGTCCTTTAAAATCCATGGACTATGATGTCCTTAATCTCGGACTGTGGGGTCCTTTAAAACCCATGGACCGAGATGTCCTTAAACTAAAAATGGACCGAGATATCTTTAAACTAATATTGGACAGTAATGTCCATAAACTAATAGACCACAATGTCCATAAACTAAACAATAGAGCCTAAATGCTCTTTTGTCGGATCTAAACGATCCTGTTAAGTCGATCTTAGTCTAAAATTAGACTAACGTATCCTTAACAAACGTTTAAGTTGATCTTAGTCTCAAAAGAGACTAACGTATCCTTAAACTCAACCCCAAACCCAAATCTAAGAAAATACGGATTTGGACTAATCCACGTCCTACGGGCGACAACATAAATTAGTCTCCGTATTCAATCCACGGGCAACCAAAAACAAAACAAACACTCACGACACGAAGTGACCATCTGAAGAAGGAGAAAGTGGTTACCGTGATGTGGTAGCGTAATTAACTGCAGGGGCTTGCGCCTGCAGGGAAGAGTGTAACAACTCTAATTTTTGTATACATAAAATTGATTTAAATTTAAAGTATACTTGGGGTATTTAATATTGCTGTTACCACTTTAAGTATTTCCCATAATAATTACAAGAAGGAGCTTGTAGCTCATTGGTAACACCTTGCACTGCTGAACGAAACCACCAGAGTTCAAATCCCCTGCCCCACATTATTTTTAGATTATTTTTGTTTTAAATTCGTTGGAAGCCCAACAGTCCACAGACCATAACTCCCAAACTTTGAACTGAACCCAGAAATCTAAATATACCAGAGCCTACCCCACGAGACCCCCCACCTTCCGACCTTCCGACTTGGGCCGACTGGGCCAGCGGACCGGCCGCGGCAGGACTCGGCCGGACGGCCGAGTCGGCAAATGAAAAGTTGTGACTTTTCAGTTGCCCAACTCCCCTGCACACACCATTTAATTGGATCGGTTCCCGAAACTTAATTATCCCCCATTTACTACAATTTTTAATGAATTTCTACATTTTTTACAATTTTTTTTAATTAAAAACCTTTCATCTATCCTACCCTAGCCTACCCTATAAATACACCCCCTACTCTCTACCCTCTCATCCCAAAACCCTAAGCTCACTCTCTCAAAAATTTTCCAAGAGTTGTGTACCTTGAAAACAAGTGCGCGGCGAAGCTCCGACGAAATTCCGGCGGAAATTCCGGCGACGATTTTAGGAACAACCGGCGACGAAGCAACGCCTCGGCAACCTCTCTAGTCCCCCCTTCACTCCTTTGCCTAATCGAAACCCGTAAGTCCCATTCTATCCCTCTTTCTTATTCTCTTAAATACAAAATTTCAAAACCCGACGGAATCGGAACAAATCCGATTTCCGATTTGGTTTTATATAAAATTTCACTTCTCACCAATACATTCATGCATAAACATCTTTATGTTGACTATTAAACATTTAACAAACAATTTGAACAATTTTCATCACATGAAATGATTGCGTTCTCGAACTATCGTATTTTTAACTTAAATACCACAATATTTCGATTTCACATTTAACCCCTTAACTTTGCTATATATTTAAAGTAGAGCACGAGGTAATGACCTACTTTCACACACACGCAAATACAACCCTAAACGATATCATCAAAATTTAGAATACGATAAAACAATACCGTCATTTAAATACCTTATTCTTAATAAAATCATTTCTAAAAGTTTTAGCTTTGATACACTTTTAAATAAATACCTCTTATTAGGAAAACACGATAAGTTGTGAACATCGATCGTTTATCTAAACCTGATTTTGTGGTGTCTAGGCTAAGCAAGTGAGAAAATGTAACTTTAAAAGGCCCGTCTCACGATTCGTGGGCGGATCCCTCCTTTCCTCATTTGTACTTACCTGGCCACAATTGGCGGTGAAGAGGCGATTTGAGGCTTCTAACGACTTGTCGTTTAGACCATTTAGAAATAGGCTAGTTGGCTTAAGAAACCCTAGAATCTAAAATACGGAAAATTACACTTTGCAAATAAATACCTTTCACTTTATAAAACCGTTTTCTAAAGGATTAGTATTTTACAATCTTTGCAAAGTGCCGCTACAACCCATTTTTGGGGAACCCGTTCGGGATTGTGTGGTTTATCGCACACCTTCGGGCCAGTAGTGCGAGATTCAGACCTCCGCAAGGAGCATTCGGTCTCGAAAGGTTTAAAATACAACATCTTAAGAAAATGAGATTTTTGGAATATAAAATATTTATTAAAATTATTTTTGTATAAACATATGTATATTTATCATTTAAATATCTACTTTATTATAATATAAATTTTCCACCTTTTTCTAAAAATCACAAGAATAAATTTTACACTAAAATACCATGAACTTCAAATAAATCAATATAACCGATAAACACCCTTATTTATAAAAATAGGATCTTTTCACTAGAAATGTCACCCTTATTACAACTCTAAACACGAACAATAAATACTTGAGGCGTATTTTGAAAAGTATATAAAAGTATTTTTACATAAAACCCCCTCAAGTTTTATAAATTACCCTAAGGACCCTAGCAATTAAAAGACCTCGATTCACAGTTCTGATTGTCTGACTCGGGTTTGAGTCTGATTAATCTAACTTGAATATGATTCAAGTCAATCTATAATCTACAAGATTTCAATTCAATATGAACACATGAATCCATGAATACAATTATCAATTTGTACAACTTTACTGAACCGAACCATGGATATATATTCCTTTTACATGATTATCAGTATTCCATTTACATGACTCTACGGTTACAACCGTTTCCTGATATCATGGTTTCGGTCAGTTAGTCAATCAGTCATACAACCAATACAATTTACAAGATAACAATACAAACAAGATATCGCGGGGTTTAAGGGGTAGATTGGTATGGAAGGTGTTAAAGGTGGCACGAGGTGGTCAGATTAAGACACCTAACCTATATTCCGTTGCTGTTGTACCGTGGCTTAACGGTTCCTTGTACATTCCGTTACCCTGGTCTCTGGCATATAGAGACCCCCCTCGTATACACTGGTATCCTTCTGTACCAAGCTACAAACAACAGCATTAACACAACATTACAACAATAGTATACAACTTTAAAAGATATCTTCTTATTCTGTCTTTTCTACTTTCCTCTTACCTTTGGGACTTACCGAGCGACCTGTTCGCTGACGACATTCTATTTCTTTCTCCTTTGAATGTCGTCAGGTGATTCGGACCCGGCAGAGATCGAGCCATCTCAAGAAGACTTGGAGCAGTTTGCCGAAGACCCTGCACTTTAGTTTTATTGTACACTTTTCCTCTCTGTACTTTTCATTTTCTGTTATGCCACTGTTTAGGCATCTTTTATTTCAGTTGTATTTCCTTTCATGCATTGTACAAAAAATGTTAATAAATAAAAGTTGCTGTTCTTTTTATTTCTTGTCTCTTGTGTATTTATTTTATATTGTTTAGATACGCTTAGCGTATGTACTTCTGAGTATATACGTAGCGGACCTCGTCGCGTCTTCTTCGCCGTACACTGGGAAGTGGGGCGTGACGGGTTTTGTTGGTGGCCCATGCAGGTTAGAGCTGTATGAAACCCTATCATGCAGTTCTGTTCTGCGTGAACAACCTAAGTAATATAACACAAGAACCAGCAACTAAAACATTCTTTACAATTCATGTTCCCTGAATCTTACAATTTCATATTCCTTGAAACTTATCATTTCATGTATTTGAATCTGTCCTAACCCAAATTTTTCTTCAGGGTTATGGATTCCCCTAACAACACCAGCACCAACGTCAATAACACACCTCCAGCACTACCTCTCACACCAGCTGTTCCTGCGCCACCCACCGAGCAAACAGTGCTACTTGAGGCGATCCGCAGCCTTCTCGAGGGACAGCAACAACTCCTGAACCGTCCCGAGACTGACGCACCGGGGGTAAAGCAATTCAGGGCTTTACAATCGAAGCAGTTCTCCGGAAAAGGAAGCCCTCTTGAAGCTGAAGAATGGGCACAAAGCATAGAAGACGATCTGGCAGCAGCTCAAGTGCTAGACATAGCTTGGGTCCGTGTGGCGAAACTACAGCTCACGGAAAATGCTCGCAACTGGTGGAAGGTGGAAGAAAGCCGTCTTGTACAGCTTATTGAATGGAAGACTTTTCGCGAGAAGTTTGACGCGAAATACTTCCCTGTGACTGCCAGGTTTGCCATGGAGCAGCAGTTCATTCATCTACAACAAGGATCGATGTGGGACAAATCAGTAGATGAATACGACGCTGAATTCACCATGTTAAGCCGGTAAGATATGTCGCAATAGTTCAATTTTTAAATATCACATACTACACAGCTAACACCATCCTTAAACAGATTCGCAGCACATTTGATACCGACGGACGAGATCAGAGCTCGTCGCTTTCAACAAGGACTGGACACGGAGATTCAGGCTGCTCTAGCCACAGGAAAATTTTTGACTCATGAGGATGCTCTGGAAGCTGCCCGCAGTTATGATGCAGTGATAAAAGTAAGGGGCAGACATCAATCTACAGGAGTCAAGCGCCCTGGCAACCAGATGGCAGGTGGAGCCTCGTCCAGACCACCTTTTGTGCCAAGGCAACCCGGAGTACCGAACCATCGTCCCAGCCCAGCCTTTTGTAACTACTGCAAGAGAGCTGGACATATGATGAAAGACTGCCGACGAGCCAACCGTCTTTGCTTAGTCTGCGGCTCAGCCACTCATGATACTGGGTCTTGTCCCCAAAGGCAAAACCCAGTTGCTGCACCCAGGCCAGCAAACAATTACCCACAACGCCCAGCCATCCAAACACCCGCTCCAAGACTTGCACTATCTACACCATCTAGAGGACCACAAGCTGCACCACCTCCTCGTCAGTTCCATCAAGCTCAAAGGAACGTTCCGAGGAATGCTCCTCAGGCCAAGAGGAATATACCAAAGCGCCAGGCTTTCACGATGTCTGTGGAAGAAGCTGAGACCACTGGCCAAGTCATTACTGGTAAACTTTCCTTCTCAAATTTATCTTTTAGTCTTGGTTATCTACACACTTTCCCTATACCTAAAACATATCCCACATACCTTAGGTGCAATCCTAGTAGCCTCACTACCTGCACTTGCACTGTTTGATACTGGAGCATCCCACTGCTTTATGTCGCAACGGTTCGTCCGAACCCATGCGATTCCAGTCTCACCGCTTGTATCCAGTTGGAATGTCAGTTCAGGAAATAGCGTTCTAAAGGCAACTATGGGATACAGCTTGTGTCCAGTCGTCGTCTGCAGCAGAGAGTTTTATGCTGACTTCAAAGTACTGGACATACCGAAATTCGATGTGGTTCTAGGAATGGATTGGCTTGGAACTTTTTATGCTACCATTGACTGTCGGCAAAGGAGGGTAGTATTCGAGATTCTAGACCATCCGGTCTTCTATTTCAAGAGCGGAGACCGTACCCTGGAGCCAAGTAGCTACAAAGCGAAGCCAAGGGAAGCAGTAGTTGCAGCAGTTAAAGCGGAAGAAGAATTAAGACCAGAGGTAGTTCGAGAGTTTGACGATGTATTTCCTGATGATATATCAGGTTTGCCTCCCGATCGAGCTCTTGAATTCAGTATTGATTTAGTACCAGAAGCACAACCGGTGATCAAAGCACCTTATAGATTAAGTCCGGAAGGTTTGAAGGATGTCCGAACACAGTTGGACGAATTATTGGCGAAAGGATAGATCCGTCCCAGCACTTCAAGTTGGGGAGCACCTGTACTACTGGTGAAGAAGAAGGAAGGTTCATACAGAATGTGCATCGATTATAGAGCTTTGAACGAAGTCACTATAAAGAACAAGTATCCACTCCCGCGCATCGATGATTTATTCGATCAGCTAAGTGGATCTTGTGTGTTCTCTAAATTGGATCTCCGTTCAGGTTATCATCAAGTGAAAGTCAAGGAAGCTGATATTCACAAAATAGCTTTCAGAACTCGCTATGGACATTACGAATTTCTAGTGATACCATTTGGAGTGACCAATGCACCAGCAATATTCATGAACCTAATGAATCAAGTTTTCCAGGAGTATTTAGACAGATTTGTTGTCATCTTCATCGACGACATCTTGGTATATTCTAAGAGTTGGAAAGAGCATGCGGAGCACCTACGAATTATCCTGGAAACTCTTCGACAACATAAGCTTTATGCCAAGTACATCAAGTGCGAGTTTTGGCTAAATCAAGTTAGTTTTCTTGGACATGTCATATCAGGAGAAGGAATTTCTGTGGATCCAGCAAAGGTTTCAGCAGTTAGCGAATGGCCTACACCAAAGTCAGTGAAGGACATTCGGAGTTTCTTGGGTTTAGCTGGATATTACATAAGGTTCATTGAAGGATTCTCAAAGATAGCAACACCCCTGACCAAGCTCACTCGAAAAGATGAAAAATTTGTGTGGTCAGAAGCATGCGAACAAGCTTTCGTAGAACTCAAGTCAAGGTTGACATCTGCACCTATTCTCGTAATACCGGATCAATCTGGAGGATTCGAAGTGCATTGTGATGCATCCGGTAAGGGATTAGGATGTGTTCTACATCAGCACGGTAAGGTTGTGGTTTATGCTTCAAGACAACTGAAGACTCATGAGCGCAATTATCCGACGCATGATCTGGAGTTGGCAGCCGTCATCTTTGCTCTCAAGATTTGGCGCCATTATCTACTTGGTGAACGAGTGAACATCTACACAGATCATAAAAGTCTGAAGTACGTGTTTACTCAGAAGAAGTTGAATATGCGGTAGAGAAGATGGTTAGAACTCATGGCGGACTTTGACATCAACTTGCAATATCACCCAGGGAAGGTGAATGTAGTACCTGATGCTCTTAGTTGCCAACCATTAGCAATGAATCTCACCACTCAGTGGAAGCTTCAGCAAGACTTGCATCAGATGGAGATTGAAGTAGTCATGCCAGGTAATGCTTCAAGTTTGATGAATCTACAAGTTCAATCAACCATTGTCAATAAGATCAAAGCAGCTCAAGCAAGTGATGCTAAGTTGCAAAGGATTAGAGAACAAGTGGAGAATGGACTTAGAATAGACTTCATCATCCATGAAGACAGATCTTTGAGATACGGCAGCAGATTGTGTGTACCAAAAGGTCCTGTTCGGGAAGAGTTAATGAAAGAAGCTCACAACTCTCCCTACTCAGTATATCCTGGAGGTACCTATCAAAATGTACAAAGATTTATGTCAGAATTATTGGTGGCATGGAATGAAGCGTTAAGTAGCCAGAAGCGTCGCAAAATATTTGGTGTGTCAGTAAGTAAAGGCTGAATATCACATGACAGCTGGACTACTTCAACCGTTACCAATCCCAGAATGGAAGTGGCAGCACATCACGATGGACTTTGTGACTGCTCTTCCTCGCAGCACAAAGGGTAACGATGCCATATGGGTCATTGTGGATCGACTCACAAAGTCGGCTCACTTTATCCCATTTAGAGTTGGCCAATCAACTGAGACACTAGCAAAGAAGTACATGGAGGTAATAATCTATTTAAGATTTAAACTTTTCATAATATACTATCTCTGATACCCATGAACTCATACAGGAAATTGTGAGACTTCATGGAGTACCGGTCTGCATTGTCTCCGATCGTGACACCAGGTTCCGATCGCAGTTTTGGCAGAGTCTGCAAGCTAGCTTGGGAACAAGTCATAATTTCAGCACGGCTTATCATCCACAAACAGATGGTCGGTCGGAACGAACTATTCAGATCTTGGAGGATATGCTCAGAGCATGTATGCTAGACTTCAAAGGATCGTGGGAAGATCACCTGCATCTTGTGGAGTTCGCGTACAATAACAGCTACCAAGCAAGCATAGGAATGGCACCTTTTGCAGCATTGTATGGAAGGAAGTGTCGATCACCATTAAGTTGGGATGACATCTGAGATAAGGAATTTTTTGGACCAGAGATAATAGTAGCGACCGTTGATGTGGTTCGTACTATCAGGGAAAGAATGCGCATAGCCCAAGATCAACAGAAACACTAGGCTGATGCGAAGAGACGACACTTGGAGTTCCAGCCAGTAGACCATGTATTCTTGAAGATATCTCCGAACCACGGAGTGATCCTATTTGGAAGACAGGGTAAATTGAGTCCGAGATACATTGGACCGTTCGACATACTCGAACGAGTCGGTGAAGTGGCATACCACTTAGCGCTTCTACCCTCATTGGAAGGAGTGCATAATGTGTTCCACATATCCTAACTCAGGAAGTATGTGAGTGACCCCAGCCATGTACTTGATCATTCCGAGCTCACTATATAGCCCGACTTGTCTTGTGAGCAACAGCCTGTGGAGATCTTGGACAGATTAGTGAAGACACTTCGGAACAAAGAAGTTAACTTGGTCCGGGTAATATGGAGGAAAGATACTCCAGGAGAATCCACTTGGGAAAGGGAAGATGAAATGCGTGCAAGATATCATCACCTCTTTGTAAACTAGTTCTCAAATAAAAGTTGTAAATTTCGAGAACGAAATTTTTTAAGGAGGGTAAATTGTAACAACTCCAATTTTTGTATACAAAAAATTGATTTAAATTTAAAGTATACTTGGGGTATTTAATGTTGCTGTTACCACTTTAAGTATTTATTTTCCCACAATAATTAGAAGAAGGAGCTTGTAGCTCATTGGTAACACATTGCACTGCTGAACCAAGCTACCAGAGTTCAAATCCGCTGCCCCGCATTATTTTTAGATTATTTTTGTTTTAAATTCCTTGGAATCCTAACAGACCACAGACCATAACTCCGAAACTTTGAACTGAACCCAGAAATCAAAATATACCAGAGCCTACCCTATGAGACCCCCTACCTCCCGACCTTCCGACTCGGCCCGACTCGGCCGAGTCGGCCGGCGGACCGGCCGACTCGGGCCGGCGCTGCAGGCCGGACTAGGCCGGACGGCCGAGTCGGCAACTGAAAAGTTGTGACTTTTCAGTTGCCCAACTCTCCCGCACACACCATTTAATTGGATCAATTCCCGAAACTTAATTATCCCCCATTTACTACAATTTTTAATGAATTTCTATATTTTTACAAATTTTTTTAATTAAAAACCTTTCACCTACCCTACCCTAGCCTACCCTATAAATACACTCCCTACCCTCTACCCTCTCATCCCAAAACCCTAAGCTCACTCTCTCAAAAAATTTCCAAGAGTTGTGTACCTTGAAAACAAGTGTGCGGCGAAATTCCGGCGGAAATTCCGGCGACGTTTTTAGGAACAACCGGCGACGAAGCAACGCCTCGGCAACCTCTCTAGTCCTCCCTTCACTCCTTTGACTAATCAAAACCCGTAAGTCCCATTCTATCTCTCTTTCTTATTCTCTAAAATACGAAATTTCAAAACCCGACGGAATCGGAACAAATCCGATTTCCGATTCGGTTTTCAATAAAATTTCACTTCTCACCAATACATTCATGCCTAAACATCTTTATGTTGACTATTAAACATTTAACAAACAATTTGAACAAGTTTCATCACATGAAATGGTAGCGTTTTCGAACTATCATATTTTTCACTTAAGTACCAAAATGTTTCGATTTCACATTTAACCCCTTAACTTTGCTATACATTTAAAGTAGAGCACGAGGTAATGACCTACCTCCACACACACGCAAATACAACCCTAAACAATATCAACAAAACATAGAATACGATAAAACAATACTTTCATTTAAATACCATATTCTTAATAAAATCATTTCTAAAAGTTTTAGCTTTGATACACTTTTAAATAAATACCTCTTATTAGAAAAAAAAACGATAAGTTGTGGACATCGATCGTTTATCTAAACTTGATTTTGTGGTGTCTAGGCTAGGCAAGTGAGAAAAGGTAACTTTAAAAGGCCCGTCTCACGATTCGTGAGCGGATCCCTCCTTTCCTCATTTGTACTTACCTGGCCACAATTGGCGGTGAAGAGGCGATTTGAGCCTTCTAACGACTTGTCGTTTAGACCATTTAGAAATAGGCTAGTTGGCTTAGGAAACCCTAGAATCTAAAATACGGAAAATTACACTTTGCAAATAAATACCTTTTACTTTATAAAACCGTTTTCTAAAAGATTAATATTTTACAATCTTTGCAAAGTGCCGCTACAACCCATTTTTGGGGAACCCGTTCGGGATTGTGCGGTTTATCGCGCACCCTCGGGCTAGTAGTGCGAGATTCAGACCTCCGCAAGGAGCATTCGGTCTCGAAAGGTTTAAAATACGACATCTTAAGAAAATGAGATTTTTGGAATATAAAATATTTATTAAAATTATTTTTGTATAAACATATGTATATTTATCATTTAAATATCTACTTTATTATAATATAAATTTTCCACCTTTTTCTAAAAAATCACAAGAATAAATTTTACACTAAAATACCATGAACTTCAAATAAATCAATATTACCGATAAACACCCTTATTTCTAAAACTAGGATATTTTCACTAGAAATGTCACCCTCATTATAACTCTAAAGACGAACAATAAATACTTGAGACGTATTTTGCAAAGTATATAAAAGTATTTTTACATAAAACCCCCTCAAGTTTTATAAATTACCCTAAGGACCCTAGCAATTAAAAGACCTCGATTCACAGTTCTGATTGTCTGACTCGGGTTTGAGTCTAATTAATCTGACTTGAATATGATTCAAGTCAATCTATAATCTACAAGATTTCAATTCAATATGAACACATGAATCCATGAATACAATTATCAATTTATACAACTTTACTGAACCGAACCATGGATATATATTCCTTTTACATGATTCTCAGTATTCCATTTACATGACTCTATGGTTACAACCGTTTCCTGATATCATGGTTTCGGTCAGTTAGTCAATCAGTCATATAACCAATACAATTTACAAGATAACAATACAAACAAGATATCACGGGGTTTAAGGGGTAGATTGGTACGGAAGGTGTTAAAGGTGGCACGAGGTGGTCAGATTAAGACACCTAACCTATATTCCGTTGCTGTTGTACCATGGCTTAATGGTTCCTTGTACATTCTGTTGCCTTGGTCTCTGGCATATAGAGACCCCTCTCGTATACACCGGCATCCTTCTGTACCAAGCTACAAACAACATCGTTAACACAACATTACAACAATAGATACAACTTTAAAAGATATCTTCTTATTCTGTCTTTTCTACTTTCCTCTTACCTTTGGGACTTACCGAGCGACTTGTTCGCTGACGACATTCTATTCCTTTCTCCTTTGAATGTCGTCAGGTGATTCGGAACCGGCAGAGATCGAGCCATCTCAAGAAGACTTGGAGCAGTTTGCCGAAGACCCTGCACTTTAGTTTCATTCTACACTTTTCCTCTCTGTACTTTTCATTTCCTGTTATGCCACTGTTTAGGCATCTTTTATTTCAGTTGTATTTCCTTTCATGCATTGTACAAAGAATGTTAATAAATAAAAGTTGATGTTCTTTTTATTTCTTATCTCTTGTGTATTTATTTTATATTGCTTAGATACGCTTAGCGTATGTACTTCTGAGTATATACGTAGCGGACCTCATCGCGTCTCCTTCACCGTACACTGGGAAGCGGGGCGTAACAAAGAGCGTCCCCACAATCAAAAACCCCTCAAATGAGGGTGAATCTGATGAAGTCTGCTACATCGGCCGCATCCGTTTAAACCTTCGATACACGGTGCCATAAATCAACTTGGTATCTTCGGAGAGGTGGACGGATGGCACCAATTAGCATCTGCCCTCGGAATTCAGGCCTGGACGTCCCAACGTCCCGGTCCCGTGTTTCGGTGGAGAACAGAAGAACCTGAGAATATGGATGACCTTTCTTGGTGCTTTGAAAACGATGAAGATGAGTTGATCTCAGAATTTCCACCGGCGCCAAAAGAGCTGGAAGATGGGATACATACTACTGCAGATGACCTTAGAAAAATCGACTTGGGGACGACAAATGACCCGCGGCCGACGTTTGTCAGCGAGCTGATGTCTAAAGAACAGGTGGCAACACTCAAAGACGTGCTCATACAGTATAAAGATTGCTTCGCATGGAACTATTTCGAGATGCCAGGACTAGATCCGGAGATTGCTGTGCATAAATTGGCGATATCTCCAGACGTCAAGCCGATCAAATAAGCACCGAGAAGAATGCGGCTCGAGCTTGAGATGAGCATCAACGCCGAGGTCAAGAAGCTAATCGACTCCGGTTTTATCGAAGAGGTTCAGTACCCCGATTGGATTGCCAACATTGTCCCAGTGATGAAGAAAAATGGGACGGTGCGCATATGTGTGGACTTTCGGGATCTCAACAAAGCTTGCCAGAAGGACGACTTTCCAGTACCGGTCACCGAGCTGATGATAGATAATACGTCCACTCATGAAGTTTTCTCCTTCATGGATGGTTCGTCAGGATACAATCAGATAAAAATGCATCCCGAGGACCAGAAGCATACCGCTTTTTGGACCCCTTTGGGCATATTCTGCTACAAGGTAATGCCCTTCGGTCTAAAGAACGCCGGTGCCACCTATCAGAGGGCCATGACGAAGATTTTCGATGACCTCATACATGAAATCGTCGAATGCTATATTGACGATCTTGTAGTTAAAAGCAAATCATATGAGGAACATTTAGAGCATCTGAAGATCGTGTTTCGGCGCCTTCGGAAAAACAATTTGAAGATGAACCCTCTCAAATGCGCGTTCGGAGTTTCCTCGGGCAAGTTCTTAGTATTCGTCGTCCGACACTGAGCCATCGAGATAGACCCGTCGAAGATCAAGGCGATCATGGAAATGCCTCCGCCAAGGACTCTCAGGAAACTACGGTCTCTCCAAAGAAAGCTCGCGTATATCCGGCGATTTATAGCCAATCATTCCGGCAAGTGTCGTCCTTACAGTCATCTAATGAAGAAGGGAACCCCGTTCGTCTGGGATCGCAAATGCCAAGGCACATTGGACGAAATCAAGCAATACCTACAGAATCCTCCGGTGTTGATCGCTCCAGTCAAGGGAAAACCCCTCATTCTGTATACAACTGCCCTTGAAGGTTCCTTAGGCGCGTTATGAGCATAAGAGAATGACCAAGGGAAGGAGAGAGCCCTCTACCATTTGAGTCGAGTTCTCCTGATGTCAGAAAACAATTACTCCCCCATCGAAAAACACTGCCTGGTGTTGATCTTCGCGATAACGAAGCTCAGACACTATGCTTTGGCGCATAAGGTCCACCTCATATCAAAAGTGGATCCTCTCAAATATTTGATGTCAAGAGCCATATTAACGGGACAACTCGCTAAATGGCCCATGCTCTTGATGGACTTCTCGAAAACTTATCGTCCTCGCAAGGCAGTGAAAGGCCAGGCCATCGCCGACTTCCTCACTGAGCATCCGATACCCGCCGATTCTCCCTTGAACTGCGAATTGCCAGATGAGCACGCGTTTGACACGATCGACGGGGAGAAAGGAGGGAGTGAAACCCGATGGGAACTCTACTTTGACGGAGCGTTTTCTATGAAGAAGCGAAAGCATAACTCCCCTATAATCAAATCTAGGGTGGGCCTCATCTTCGTGACTCCACGAGGAGGGATAATGCGCTTTGCCTTTTCCCTAACAGAGCCGAGGACAAACAATGAAGCTGAATATGAAGCTTTGATAGCAGATCTTGAGATTGCTGTCGACATGGGAATTGAAAACCTCCTCATATACGGAGACTCCCAACTGGTAGTTAGCCAAGTAAATGGCAACTATCAGACGTGCAAACCGGAGTTGGTAAAGCACGGCGAAAGGGTACAACAATTGCTGACTCAAATCCCTGCCTATGCCCTGGAAAGCATACAGCGCGCGGAAAAAGGACCCATGATCCCCAATCGTGCCAAGCGGAGGAAATTCGAGCTGAACTATGAAGGCCTGTATATCATAGACAAAGTTTACCAGGGTGGAGCCTATCTACTCATGGACATGCATGGTGAAAGACCTTTCAGGCCAATAAACGGTCGCTTCGTGAAAAAATACTATGCTTGACGAGTCACGGCCTAGGTCAATGATACATGACGACGCCTATGTCCGCTCGCTATCTTCCTAAGCCCAAACTCTATAATTAGTAGCCGGCAAACGGACCGAAATGTCCTTAAACTAACAACAGACCGAAATGTCCTAAAACTAACGATGGACCGAAATGTCCTAAAACTAACAACGGACCGAAACGTCTCTAAACTAACAATAGACCACTATGTCCTAAAACTAGCTACGGACCGAAATGTCCTTAAACTAACGATGGACCACTATGTCCTAAAACTGGCTATTGACCGAGACGTTGAGAAACTACTACGGATCGCAGCATCCCAAGGCCGACACAAAAAAATATAATAAAAAAAAGAAAGAAAACGGTATGTCCATAAGCGAGATGGGCACGGATGAAAACCCGAAAGGGCTCCAAGAGTAAAAACAGTAAGACTGCCGGCGAGTGTTGTGAAAACCCGAAAGGGCGCAATCTCGTTAAAAGACAGTAGCAAGGTCCTCTCGACCTTGTGAGGAGAAAATATCTGCGTGAGATCCTTACGACTCACAAGAGAGCAACACACTTAGGGATCCCCACGATTCCTAAGGAGAAATTACACTTGAGATCCTCACGACTCGTAAGGAGAATTCCCCTTTGAGACCCTCACGGCTCATAGGATTCAAAAGTCTTAAGCTATAGGGATCTGAACCTGTTCTTAAGCCATCACAACCCACCGACTGCCCTACAAGCGGTTTAATGTTGACCCTTGTATATAATCCACAGGCACGAATAAACATTTCCCTAACAAAGTCCCACCAGAGACTGGGGATATGCTCACATGGTGAACAACCTGTTCCCCTCCGAAAGACGCAGCGGAGACGCGATGTACGTCTTGCCTGAATTTCGGGGCAGATGCTAATTGGTGCTATCCGTCCACCTTTCCGAAGATGCCAAGTTGATTTATGGCACCGTGCATCGAAGGTTTAAACGGATGCGGCCGATGTAGCAGACTGTAAGTCCACGTTACCTCTCCCGGTACTTACGGGCTTGCGGAAATGATGAAAAACGATTTTTCAAGAGGTGCTAACATGGACTCAAAAACGGATCTTTGTTAAACAACTAGCTAACAAACCTAATAAGAGTTTTAACTACTCGGTTATGGGGTTATACCTTTCTTGAACTCCTTCGTCTTCAACTCTTTCCGGTGTACGGATCGGCCTCACTTCGTCGTCTCCTTGCGTCAAAGATGGATCCACCTGAAAGCTTCTACCTTTGGCTTCTTCTTCGAACTTGAAGAAACTAGAACACTTGGTTTGCTAAACCTTGTGAACTAGGATGAGTAGAGAAGTGATATGGGTTTTCTTTTATCTCTAAGGCAATGTTTCTCAACTCATGAGAGGGTGTTGCCTTGAGCTAGAGAGAGAGCAAGAGGAAGAGCAAGAGGGAGAGCTCAAGCAAGAGAGAGAAAGGAAATGAGAGAATGAGTAACTCTTTTGCCATCCAAGCTCTCATAATCCAAAACCATGATTACTCATAATAGTAATTGAGTATTATGTGATGGTTCAAGTCAAAATGGCCATATCATTTCATGCACTCATTTTGCAAAAACAAACAAGCAAGCAAAAGACTTTGCCATGAAATGATAGCCATTGTAATGATGATGGTCAACTAATCCAACCTAGTCAACCGGTCAATAAAGTCAACAAAGTCAACCCCTCATCTCAACCATGACAAAATAATACTTAATTAATATTATCATTAATCATATTTCTTATTCTCATTAGGGTTTAGCAAAAGTCAATGGTCAACAGTCAACAACCCTAATAAGAATCCTCTGCCTCTGTCTCTCTGTCAACTGTGCATACACACCCGCATCCGCGTTCCGAGGAACACGAATACAAACGAGATAAAATCAATCGCCAAACGTACACTAGGATCTGGCTTAAACCAAAGCCCGCTAGTGTTAACTGTCGACCGAACCCTGTCGCAAAACCATGCGACCTCTACTCTTTTGCCTAAAGGCGAATAGCTCTCTGTGTGGAACTCTAAAGACTCGACACTACGCTGGCAGTGGGTTTAATCACAGACCGCAAACGACACTAGCTGTGCGTAACGGTCCCCAGGTAGATGCCGACAAGAAGATGGACGAGGTGAAACCCATCTGAACTCCTACTGAGCTTGAATGTGACAGTCTCCGTACAGTCTGGTATGTTCGTCTGATACATCGCATGGCGGGCCTATGGGGGCGGTAAACATCAGTCCCCTAATAGCGGTACAAGTCGTGTCGGAGTGTAGCCCAGAACACCCTGAGATAACACTGGAAACCTACCAGTATATCTCGCTTGCCCTGGCTAGGGACTACTCATGTAATGGCTCTCCTAGACATAGCACGATGTCAACCCCCAATACCGGGAGAGACGAATCCTGTCTAACCGTCACTGCCTCCAAGTGCTTCGGGACTGCACCCAAAAACTACCTGTTTGCACGACTCCTTTGAGCCGTGGTAGGGTTGTAATCAAAGTACAGTGGGAACACACTCGAGGCGAAGTGACAGTGTCAAGTCAACGGACTAAGCTGTACTCATGTCACCTGGGAACTGATAACTGACGATAGGTATAATACCAACCAACAGTTCCCGACGAGTCCTGTCCAGTGTACCCGTAACCTAACGAGCACCCGCATACTATCTCAAGTACGACATACTGACGGCTGTGGGACAGACCGTCTCCCAAGCTGGGATAAGAAGCGCATACGCTAGTCTACTCCGGAGTATCGATGCCCTGTCTCGATAGTCCTGCGACTAGGGACCTTCATAAGGATGTGCTTATAGATTACCCAGCCCTCACGAGTGTGACTGCCATCACAACGCTGGTAATCAAGCAAAGATCCTAAGGGCTCCACTAATGTGTAAAGGCGATATGCTAAAAGAAACACATGCACACATTAAAGCAGAAACAAACCAAGTAGCATACTACTATTTTGAGCAAGATTGTCAATACAAGGTGAATATCTCAAGCTTCCATTAAGTAATATACATACTAGTATGATACAGTAATGTCCTCTAGGGCATATACACTAACACAGACTTCGTCAGGTTCCCCCTCGTTTGAGGGGTTTTTGATTGTGGGGACGCTCTTACTTGCAAGCGCAAGCCCCTGCAGTTAATTACGCTACCGCATTACGGTAACAACTTTCTCCTTCTCCATATGGTCACTTCGTGTCGTGGGTATTTGTTTTGTGTTTGGTTGCCCGTGGATTGTATAGGGAGACTAAGTAATACTGTCGCCCGTAGGGCGTGGACTAGTCCAAATCCGTATTTTTCTTAGATTTGGGTTTGGGGGATTTGGGTTTAAGGATACGTTAGCCTTATTTGAGACTAAGATCAACTTAAACGTTTGTTAAGGATACGTTAGTCTAATTTTAGACTAAGATCAACTTAACGGGATCGTTTAGATCCAACAAGAGAGAGCAACTGGGCTATATTGTTTAGTTTAGTGACATTACGGTCGATAATTAGTTTAAGGACATTACAGTCCATTGTTAGTTTAAGGGCATCTCGGTCCACTGTTAGTTTAAAGACATCGCGGTCGAGGTTAAGGACATCATAGTCCGTGGATTTAAGGACTCCACAGTCCGTTGTTAGTTTTAAGACATCACGGTCAAGGTTAAGGACATCATAGTCCATGAGTTTAAGGACCTCACAGTCCGTTGTTAGTTTTAAGATATCACGGTCGAGGTTAAGGACATCATAGTCCATGAGTTTAAGGACCTCACAGTCCGTTGTTAGTTTTAAAACATCTCGGTCGAGGTTAAGGACATCATAGTCTGTGGATTTAAGGACTCCACAGTCCGATGTTAGTTTAACGACATCACGGTTGAGGTTAAGGACATCATAGTCCGTGGATTTAAGGACTCCACAGTCCGATGTTAGTTTAAAAATATCACAGTCGAGGTTAAGGACATCATAGTCCATGAGTTTAAGGACCTCACAGTCCAATTTTAGTTTTAAGACATCACGGTCGAGGTTAAGGACATCATAGTCCATGAGTTTAAGGACCCCACAGTACATGAAATGTGTGGTTGTCGGGACCCATCACCTCTTTGAAGATGTTGAAGAATTACAACGACAAATATCAAAGGAATGAAGAGATGTACCCTTGAATCAGGATGAGTTGGTTGAAAGAGCAGATGTGCTCAGTCCAATACAAGTTGAGGACTTATGGCCAGAATTGGGCTAAGTCCAGTTCAAAATGTTTAACATTTTATTTTTGTTCTTGCCATTAGGCCTTTATTTGGGCTCTGCCCTTTTAATAATGCTAAGCATTGGTCTCTGACATTTTTTATCTTCATCAGAACAAGTTGTGTTCTGACAGTGCGCCACGTGGCGCGCCAGGTGCTTCGCGCCAGTCAAAGAGCGCATTGCGCTTTTGTCAGGTAGCGCACACGAAGATGACACGTGTCGCGCTTAGGGCTAAGCGCTATTTTGTTAGCGCATTGCGCTTTTAGTTTATGAGCGTGTTGCGCTAATCTGTTGACGCACCAGTGAGTGACACGTGGCGCGCTTGGCGCTGAGAGCCAGCCCATGAGCGCAATGCTCTGTTTTAGAAGCGCAAAGTGCAAGTAGTGTATATGGTTGACACGTGACATGTTCTGGCGCTGAGCGCAGGGCGCATCTGATCAGCTTTAAGATCAAAGAACAAATTTATGTTCTTCTTAAAGGAGGCTTTGCCTTAAGATTTAAGAAAAAAATGTTCTTGTTTTTATAAAAAGGCTCTGCCT
Source organism: Agapanthus africanus (assembly GCA_030015575.1). NCBI lineage: Eukaryota > Viridiplantae > Streptophyta > Magnoliopsida > Asparagales > Amaryllidaceae > Agapanthus > Agapanthus africanus. Next base: position 900,617,793 of record CM057339.1, on the reverse strand, counting down.
TTATAAATCAAAGATCTGTAAATGAAGTAAAATACTTCATATATTATTATTTTCTTTATGATTAGATCTTTTGATGTTTTGCTTTTTATTAAAGACCTTGGTCTTTTTTTTAGATCTATGATCTTTTTATAAGACGATTCTTCTTTTTTACGAGATGGATTCATCTCTGTTGTTCAAGAACATAGTTCTTTACCTTGAATATGAAGAAATGATCTTCTTCTTTTTCAAGAGCTTGCTCTTCTTTTTCTCAAAGTTTGCAGAGGGTTTTTCTCTCTCTTCTCTTTATCCCCAGACTTGAAATCTAGGGGCCTTTATATAGGGCCAATTGATTTGTTAAATTGGTTTTAAGAGATCTTTCTCTGATTGATTTGGAATATTTCCCACCGTTGGATCTTTGATCCTAAGGCTTCTGTTTTACAGAAGATAATTTTCTTGTTTTAATAAGATTGAAAGAAACTTTCCATAACAGAATTTTAGTTCTAATTAATTAATAATTTATTATTAGTAGATCTTTAGATCTGACGGTGGGGGAATTTTAATTCCAGCGCTGGCGCACCTACGTTCGACACGTGGCACGCAGCGCAACTGTGTTAGACACGTGGCGCGCAGCGCAGAGCGCAGCGCAATTGCACAACTGCGCTAGCGCATTTATGTTAGACACGTGGCGCGCAGCGCAATTGCACAACTGCGCTAGCGCATTTATGTTAGACACGTGGCGCGCAGCGCAACCGCGCTAGCGCACCTGTGTCTGACACGTGGCGCGCAGCACAACCGCGCTAGCGCACCTGTGTCTGACACGTGGCGCGCAGCGCAGAGCGCCGGATCTGAAGCGTTGCTTCAACTTTTTAAATTTTGAATTTTGAAACAGAGCTTTGCTCTGATAGGGTGCGCTGCCCAGGGCGCAGCGCTCCAGGCGCTGGCGTGTCTGCTTTTGACACGTGGCGCGCAGCGCACAGAATCTGAAGCGTTGCTTCAGTTTTTGAATTTTGAAATTCAAAACAGAGCTTTGCTCTGATTGGGGAAACAAATGCCCCCCCACCGTTGCGCTCATGTGGCGCACACGTGAGTGCAGCAGTGGCAACATCTGAGCCCTTGGATCAACTCAGAAGTTGAAGAGGCGGTTCAGTGCCTATAAATAGGACCTTTGGTTCTCAGATGATTATCATCTTCTTCTCAAGAATTTTTATTCAGAGCCTTGCTCTTTTCTTCAAGAACTTTCAAGAGTTAGAACTCTACCAAACTTAGGTAAAATTAATTTTAATAAATTAGGGTTTTTACCCATTAACAGAGCCTTGCTCTCTATAGATCCTTGATCTAAAGAAAACCCCTTTAGGATTTCATAAACAGAGCCTTGCTCTCAAGAATCCATAGATCTAAACAGATCTTTTCTCGGGGTTTCTTATCCCATGCATCAGAGCTCTGCTCTTTTGATAATATGTAGATCTTTTGATCTTTGATGAAGAACTCTTAAGAGTTTTTTCATGGATCTTAAAGATCCCAGAATTTTAATTCTCAAGAATTAATTTTAATTAATCTTTGATGGATTTTCCATCATCATTACAGAGCCAGGCTCTTTAAGGAATTTTATTCCTTCATGACCAGAGTTTGACAAGTATCACTCTGTTGCAGAGCTTTGCTCTCAAAGGGAGATTTTCTCTTTTTCCCGAGAGATTTCTCATTCAATGAGAAAAATCTTTGAGGATTTCCTCATTAATTGTCAGTCTCATCCAATGATGAGGCTATCTTAGTAATTGATGCATTGTCATCTGGATTTTGTGGGTCCCCCTTTGGTCCCCTTTCCACTGCATTGCAGTGTAGTACAAATTTTAAAGTGCCGAGCGTCGGGATTTTTTTTAAAATTAAATTATAACACTGATAATTGAATTCCGTTCTTTCTCGCAGGCGACATGTCTTCCGATCTTTCTTTCCCGTTTTTTCGTTCAAAGGGAGGATTCCCTAAGGCACCGGTGGACCGGGAGGTTCTTGCGCTCATTAGAGACTATGACCCGGAATACAAAAACCTTCACCTGTGGGGTAGGTGGTACGACCAGATTATCAAAGGTCGCCGAAGCTTCTCTTGTGCGACGCCGTCAGAGACGATCTCGTATGCAGATGCACTCCCGGTGAACTATGCCGTGGAGGTCATTAATTGGACTTCGGAGGGTCTTCTTCAACCTTCGATTGCCGCCATACCAATGCAGCTGCCAGAAGCTTTGGATACTTTGGGACGACGCATATGCCAAAGCGAGTCGCGCCCTTGGGGACAACCCTACAACATCGGGTTGACCCCCCGACATTCGGCCGGGTATTTGCAGTGGGCCAGGTACATTTTGTCAACGAAGAAGGCGCACTTGGTGAAGATCGGTCTATACCCTGCGGTTTATGCCTCGCCGTTTCAATATTCTGCTCCTCCGATATGGTGGATTAAGGCGTTCTTGGAGCAATGGAACATCCCAACCCACACCTTTCTTCTACTGGACAGAGAAGTCTCCATCTCCTTAGAAGAATTCGCTGAGATTTCCGGTTTGCCGGTTAGGGGGGAACACTACGAGGAGCTGCTTCCTCCGGACGAATACGTTTTCGCCACCAAGCCAGTGGTGATGGGCCTAACACCGGAGAATGCCTCCAGCACCAGTTTCTTAGTCTGAAAAAGGTGCTTAATATGTACGAGAGTCTTTTCTTGGAGTCCGGAGGTCGGGGGGTCAGTTTCGCAGACTTCATTGCCCGGTTTCTTCGACCGGAGATTCTATCGCAACGAGGCGAAAAATTTGCCAAACTCGACAATCCCTTTGGCTTTGGCTTGGACCGTCGACCAGTACTGGAAGATGATCAGAAGGGCTTTTATCTCCCCGATGCCGCAATCATCCCTCTGTCAGAAATCGCCGCTCCGGGCATCGATGAGGAGACTTTCTTCCTCGGGTTTCTGGGGCGTGGTTGTGCTGGTTCGCGCTCCCCATGCACCCTCGCTATATGAGGTCGTCCGTCTTCTACCCAGCACATCGAATGGTGGCTGGCATACAAATGGCCATCGGGATCGCTGGGCTGGCCCACCTGTACCATGGTTTTAGCGTGGCGGCTGATACAACTGAACCGGAGATGCAAGCTGCCAACTTCCCGATGCACTACTTTACTTCGTGGATGGAAATGCACGTGCTCGGGGTGTTTGGTATTCATAAAAGGCCCTTGTTTTTCGAGAAGTGCAAATTTCCCAGAATTATGCGGCTGGTTGACGCTTCTATCGTGAATCCGTCTCAGTGGGAGGCTAGGGGGTTGCTTCTTTGTCCGCGCACGGTCGGAGATGGTATGTCTTTTACGGACAAAGTCTTGACGATTGGCCAGGAAACTTCCAAGACGGTGCTGGCATTGCGCGACAATTTTAAGGACGGGGCCTCCGCGTTGAAAGCCTAGGAAATTCTACATCTATACTCCATCAGGCCGGGCTTCCTCGTATTCAGGCAAAATGATGTGGCGCTTTTTATGAGATACAACCCCCATCATTTTGCCCAGCAGCTAAGTTATAACCAGGGTGTCCCACTGGAGGCATTTTTGGAAGAACCTGCTGCCACCAGAGAGGGAATACGGGGTGCGCTGCATCACTTTATGCGCTTGAATACGGGCTCCCACTTCTTCATTAGCGAGTCGAGTTGCATCCCGAGGGCCCTTAATGTGTACAGGGCCTGGTATCAGCACGCGATGGGTGCTGTCATCAGGGAGGAGAGGCGGCTATTGCTCGATCGCAAGAGTGCATCCTCTGCCAGCGATCGCAACGTCCCTTTAAGGCGACGGATCGCCGTGCCGCTTCCGCTAAGAGAGGCTGTTGCAGTTGAGCCTCCACGTGTGTTAAGCCCCACACATGGATTGCCCCGTGATTCTGTGGACGTGCCATCGGCGCCCCGTGCTCCCGTGGAGACGGTAACCACAGCTTCACCCGAATCTGGCGTGGGCTCGGATATCGGGACTCGCCGTCCCAAAGTGCCTACGAAACGCAATCTGGTGTTGGCTATGACTCACAGAAGAAGAAAAAGAAGTCGCTCTTCTCTGCCGATGTCGTATTCGGTCAGGAGCCTCATGCTCCTTACAGTGAGGGCTTGAGTGAGTACGGGATCAACGACAGCCTATTTATGCCACCAGATGACACTTATCTGGCGGCTGCCATTGCAGCTTCTGAGCGATTGGCGAGACGCGAAGATGGGTTGGCTAACCTCGCACGATCAGGTAATCATTAGTTGTATTTTTCTCCACTGCATCATACTTCTATCATTGTTTTTTGACTAACGCTTTTCCTTCTTCAATAGGCATTTCTACCGAAGAAGCTCTCGCTGCTTCTCTCAAGACTTTTGAGGAAGAGGAACGACTTCGAGCATCCTTAGGCCTTGGTATATTTCGGTTCGCCATGTTTCTGCTTCCGTTTCTTATGAGTAATCTGACCCTTTCTTTGTCTTATTGCACGGACCACAATGCCTAACCCGCAAGCTGATGCGGAAATTCTCCCCAGACCAGCTATCGAAGTCCCGGCCTCTTCGGCACTGCCACAAGAGGCCTTACTTAAAAAACCGATGACGGAAGCCTTGACGGCTCCAGAGGTAACCCTGAATACGGACTACGACGTCCTGTTGAAGGAGGCTTCTAAAAGGTCTGTTTTGACGGCTCGGAAGGAAAGGAAACGCCTGAGGCGCGCAGCAAGGAAGCGTAGTGCTGCTTTAGCTACGGGAGCAGGTTCAAGTGCCGTTACCCCTGCTGCTACTCCTTCAGAGGAGTTCCCGGTTGCCTTGTCTACTGCTCACAGAAGGGCGGCACGTGCAGCTCAGGAAGCAAAAGGAAAATCAACTCCAGGTAATGTGCCTTGAAGCTCCGTTGTCAAAGTTTTAAACCATCAGTTCTCATATATCTTATCTTTGCAGAGCCGAGTCTTCCCGAAGAAGTGGTGGCGACCGCTGAGTCTGAGAGGGCGGTAGAAGAGGTAGCTGCTATTCCCGAATCCGGGGCGGTGGCAGGCGATGTGGTCGCAATTGCCGGGCTCGAGGTAGTGGTCGACGAGACGGCTACCATGGCTGAACCTGAAGCAGCGATGGATGAGACGGCTGCAATTACTGAGCCCGAGGTGGTGGCGAGCGAAACGGGTGCAATTGTTGGGTCCGATGTGGACGCTCTTTCTCAAGAGTCGGGCACCACTCCGATCATCGCTCTTCCTGCCTACGGTTCTTTATCGTCTCCTGGCGTCGCAAGCATGACGATGGCTCTCGTGGAGTCAGGGGACGAGGCGACGGGAGGTGAGGCCACCCCGATGGAGGAGGGAGACGCCCTCGTCACGGCTCCGGCTGGCGACTCTTCAGGTAGATTTTAGGTTACCGCTCTTCTTTTTATTCTGCAATCTTTCCTAACAAGGTTTATCTTGTTTCTAATGTAGGTGCGGCTAGTGCTGATGTCGAACTACTCGAGACAGCGCCATCAGTTACCGCTCTAACGGTGACCAACTCTCTACCCTCTCTCGTACCATCGCAGATGCTGGAAGGTATAGATTTGTGACCCATTAGTCTTATCTCTCGGCTGTGTAATTCATGTACTGGCGTTGCGTCATCGCGTTTTTGCAGGAGTTCTTTTTGACCACCTGTACCAGGCGCTGCATCCCCACTTCTCCTTCTCATCGGAGGTTGCTTCATCCAATGGCGCTGGTGAATACAGCTTTCAATTAATGCTCTTTCTTTTACCGATAATGAAATCATTTCTGATTCTTCTTTGCCTTAATTTCAGTACTACAGATTGAAGGAAGAGATGAGGGATCAGTTGCGCCGCTGGTCCTCCCGGCTTTGCCACCTGCTGCAGCTGGTATAGTAAATCCCATTTTTCATGAATCTCTTATATTTCTTGGTTCGTCATCTGATTGTGATTTGTTTTGCAGCGGTCGCTTCAACTCCGGTCTCTTTCGAATCTCGCATTATGATGCTAGCAGGCCCCTTCTCCAGGCGTCCATCCTCAAAGGGTGCTGTGACGAGTCTGCGTATGCTGAGCGAATATGTCGAGGAGCTTGACGCGGAGGCTCCTACATCTGCCGCAGATTTCGCTGCTGAGGTCAATCCGATGCTGGCGACGCTTGTAAATTTCCATGATGAAGGCTTCGTCGAGTCTTGGGTTGATCACCGTAGGAAGATCGAGACCTGTCTGCATCAGCTTGAGCTTATGCGTCCTCCCCCTGAAACTGAGGCTTTGAACTCTCAGCGGGCCGCATGGGTTGAGCAAAGTGTTCCGTTCCTTCGCCATTTCGAACGAGAGGCAACTCTTAAGCGAAAGGAACGCGAGGCGACTGCTGCTGAATCTGCCCGGCTGCGCGCTGAGGTTGCAGATAATGCTGCCCAGCTGAACACCATTTTTGAAAGCCTGCAACGATGTATCTCTGACGGGCTGGTGTTAAGGAAGAAGCTTGATTTTAATGAGCAGGTCGTGCAGAGTTAGGAGGCTGCCCAACAGGACGTTGATCAGAAACTCTCATCCTGTTTGCAGCAATAGGCCCAAGTTGAAGCAGAGCTGGCCGCGACAGCTGATCGTGAAGAAGAGATGAGAAAAGTGCGCGAGCAGCTAGCTGGTTTATTGAAGACGCCTCCTTCCCAGTAGTTGTTTTTGTATAGATTGAACACTTGTAATCTCTGAATAATATGTATCCATTTTTTATTCTTTTATACAATTTGCCTTGTACTCAATTGGATTCATGAATAAAAGATACACTTTTTTTTGTTATATTGTTGCTTTCTTCTCCTTGCTATGTTGTTGCTATGTGATTTTAGCAAGTGCGGTCTGTAGATAGCATATAGCCGTCAATCTTGGATTCTTTGTAGAGTGGTGATGGCTTAGGAAACAGGGTTAGGATCTGTCACCTAAGACTTTTCAATTTTATGAGCCGTGAGGGTCTCATAAAGACTTTCTTCCTACGAGTCGTGAGGATCTCGTAGGTGCATTTTCTCCTTAGGAATCGAGAGGATTCCTAAGTGCGTTTTCCCTTATAAGTCGTAAGGATCTTATAAGAGAGTTTTTTTCTTCCTTGCGAGTCGAGAGGACCCGTAAGTGTTTAGTGGGATAGACATGTAGATGACGTACTTCCGAAATAGGGTCATACTGATGACGTTGTATATTCCTGCAGAGACACTAATTTCTCTGCGGGTCGGCGCGAATCGAGATGTTCTCGTCAAGGATGTTGATTTCCTCGGGTTGAGACGAATCGAGGTATTCCTGCAAAGACACTGATTTCTTTGCGGGTCGACGCGAATCGAAGTGCTCTCGTCAAGGACGCTGATTTCCCTAAATCGAGGAGGTTGCCAAGGACACTGATTTCCCTGGAGTTGAGACGAATCGAGGTATTCCCGCAAAGACACCGATTTCCTTGCGGGTCGACGCGAATCAAAATGCTCTCGTCTAGAATGTTGATTTCCCTGAATCGAGGAGGTTGCCAAGGACACTGATTTCCCTGGGGTTGAGACGAATCGAGGTATTCCTGCAAAGACACTGATTTCCTTGCGGATCGACGCGAATCGAAATGCACTCGTCAAGGATACTGATTTCCCTGAATCGAGGAGGTTGCCAAGGACACTGATTTCCTCGGGGTGAGACAAATCGATATATTCCTGCAAAGACGCTGATTTCCTTGCGGGTCGACGCGAATCGAAGTGCTCTCGTCAAGGATGCTGATTTCCCTGAATCGAGGAGGTTGCCAAGGACACTGATTTCCTCGGGTTGAGGCGAATCGATGTATTCCTGCAAAGACACTGATTTCCTTACGGGTCGACGCGAATCGAGATGCTCTCGTCAAGGACGCTGATTTCCCTGAATCGAGGAGGTTGCCAAGGACACTGATTTCCCTGGGGTTGAGACGAATCAAGGTATTCCAGCAAAGACTATGATTTCTTTGCGGGTCGACGCGGATCGAAGTGCTCTCGTTAAGGACGCTGATTTCCCTGAATCGAGGAGGTTGCCAAGGACACTGATTTCCTCGGGTTGAGACGAATCGATGTATTCCTGCAAAGATGCTGATTTCTCTGCGGGTCGACGCGAATCGAAGTGCTCTCGTCAAGGACGCTGATTTCCCTGAATCGAGGAGGTTGACAAGGACACTGATTTCCCTGGGGTTGGTTGACTTGTTTCCGAGACGGAGCGTTGATCCGGCGGAGAGGTCATTAGTTGACTCTAGGTTGTCTATAGACTGTAGAGTCTTGGAACTAAGGATTTTGCCGTGGCTCCGTTTGTTGATGTTGCGTCTGCATCCGATTGGAACTAAGGAACGCCGTTGTTGACATTGCGTCTGTTGTATCGAGATGAATGTCGCGGTTGTCTCTAGGTTGTTGGTGAACCGTCGAGGCTTGGAACTAGGGACTTTGCCATGGCTTCGTTGTTGGTGATGCGTCTACATCTTGTTGGAGGAAGAACGCTGGGGTGACATCACGTCTGCTGTATCAAGACGAACGTCGAGGTGGTCTCTAGGTTGTTTTTGAACCGTCGAGACTTGGAACTGGGGGGCTTTTCCATGATTCCGTTTCGCTGTGTCGCTTCCGTGCCTTGTTGGCATAAGGAGGAGCACCGTTGTTGGTCTTCTGGGATGCAGATGTGACCGTCGAGACTTGGCTCTCTTTCTGATGGAACCTGAGGAGGGAAGGCGTGATTCTTTCTTTGTTTGCGCCCCTGAATTGTATACAGGGATCGATGTGATATCACCTGTAGGTCATAATTTTCATTTCATTTTGTTTATTTTTTTCCGCGATGCTCTATCATTTCAGCTTTTATATCGCGAAGGTCGCGATTGCCCAATCATTTCGGCAATTTTCGCGGTGTCCAATCATTTCGGCTATTTGTTTTATTTTTACTCGCTGCTTTTTATTGCGAGTTGCCCAATCATTTCGGCTATTTTGCATGCACACATTTTTACTTGCTGATTTTGTTTGCAAGTTGCCCCATCATTTCGGCTATTTCGTATGCATGTGTGGCTTGCCAGCTTTTGCAAGCTTAGATTTGGACATCGATTTCGGCATCAGCACCGCTACAACTGGGATATTGCCAGAAGCGAATCATCATTTGCCTTCGTCGATGTCGAACAAAGGTGGCTTAGTAGACAGGGTTAGGATTCTGTCGACTAAGGCTTTTGACTTCATGAACCGTAAGGGTCTTACAAAGGTATTTCTCCCTACAAGTCGTGAGGATCTCGTAGGTGCATTTTCTCCCTAGGAATCGTGAGGATTCCTAAGTGCATGGTCTCTTATAAGTCATAAAGATCTTACAAGAGGGTTTTCTCCTTATAAGTCGATGGGACTTACAAGGGTTCACCGTGCAGACATATCCCTAGTCACGGATGGGACTTTGTTAGGGAAATGTTTATTCATGCCCGTGGATTGTATACAAGGGTCAGCATTGAGCCGCTTGTAGGGCATAATTGGAGGCGTGGGGGCTGCTTAAGAACTGGTTCAGATCACTGTAGCTTAAGACTTTTAAATCTTATGAGCCGTGAGGGTCCCATAAGAGGGTTCTCCTTACGAATCGTGAGGATCTCGCAAGTGTAATTTCTCCTTAGGAATCGTGGGGATCCCTAAGTGTGTTGCTCCCTTATGAGTCGTGAGGATCTCGCAAGTGTAATTTCTCCTTAGGAATCGTGGGGATCCCTAAGTGTGTTACTCCCTTGTGAGTCGTAAGGATCTCAAGCAGGTGGTTTCTCCTTACAAAGTCGAGAGGACCTTGAAAGTGTCTTTTAACAAGATTGCACCCTTTCGGGTTTTCACAAAACTCGCCGGTAGCCCTGCTATTTTTACTCACGGAGCCCTTTCGGGTTTTCATCCGTGCTCTTTTTGCTTATGGACATACCGTTTTCTTTTTCTTTCTTTTTTTTATTCTAACGAGGTCACACCCTTTCGGGTTTTCACAAGACTCGCCGGTAGTCCTGCTGTTTTTACTCACGGAGCTCTTTCAGGTTTTCATCCGTGCCCATTTTGCTTGTGGACATACCTTTTTTTTTCACTACGCCAGCCTTGGGATGTTGCGGTCCGTAGTAGTTTATAGACGTCTCGGTCAGTTGCAAGTTTTAGGACATTGCGGTCCATCGTTGTTAGTTTAAAGACATTTCGGTCCGTTGTTAGTTTAAGGACGTTTCGGTCCGTCGTTAGTTTAGGGACGTTTCGGTCCGCTGTAGCTTTGAGGCAAAGTTTCGCCAGATGCTTTATAAACAAGTAGGTTTCTCCTTGATAGACCTTGTCACATAATCCAAGGGTTTTGGCACTGCTCCTGCCCCCAGCTCCTCTACGTTATCTCCTAACGCCGAGTGAGCTGCTTTGTTACTTAACGACAAATGAGCGATCATGTGGCAACTTTCCACATAATCTTCGGATTCTTCTGATAAGTCGTCTCCCTCATCATTGTCGTTATCTTCATTCTCAAGGATGTGACTGAAGAACTCTTGAAGTGTGACAGGGGTTCGCGCCCTCTGGTTGTATTCTTTCAGCGCGTCAATATGCTTTTCCAGATCCGTACGCTTGTCGTTAGACAGCGCGGACTTTTTGGTCTTCTTCTTTTTCTTCGAAGACTGTGACGGCTGGGCCCAAATGTTTTCTCCACCATCACTAGTAATTCCCAATGTTGGGCGTGGTTTCAGTATCTCCTCAATGATCTCCGGCTCTAGCAGGCTTTTCCACTTGGTTACTAGACATGTTTGAAGATCTTTCGGCATTCTTTTAGTTTTTGCCGAAAGAACAACTTCCCATGGAGCTTCCTTTATGAATGAGCACGACGTCCCCGTCATGTCCATCTTTTTTCGGAGCATGTGGTTGTGGCGGGTTCACCTTCCAATTTTCAGACAACGCGAACTTGCCTTGCTGGTATTGGTCTTCAACCCAATTTTTGAAGTCGTAGCAATCTTCAAGTGGATGGCCTAATACTCGATGGTAAGGGCAGTAATTGGGACCATTGACGTCATTCGGTTGCGGTGGGTGTCTCAACTCTGGTAGAGTGATGAGCCCATTGCGTACTGCCAGTTCGAACAGTCTCATTGTTTTATCTCGGGGAAACGAGTAAGGACGTCTCAATTTCTCATCGAGGGATTGCCGCTTGTTTCTTTGGCGAACAACCGCTCTCGGGCCACTCGGTTGTTGTTGAGCGTTGGCGACAACGATCGCTTTCCCTTTTCCTTTCTCATTTTGAGAGTCTGGCTTTGGAGGAGACGGTCTATGACCCATCTAGTCCATTTGGGCCAGTTTGTCGATCAAGGCCTGGAAAGTGTTTGGCTTGAAGAACATCATGAACTGGGAAATAGTCGCGTGAGGGTCGAAAGTGCCCACGAACATACCCACCGCCGGTGCTTCTTCGATACGTGTTCGCACTTTGACCACAGATTTCGCCAGCGGATTGCATATTGAACCCAAGTTTCGCCCGGCTTTACCCTTGCATTGATCAATGTTGTTATCGGGATGCGTTCACTTGCGCTCGCGAATCGCTGGGTGAACAACAACTCCATTTCTGCGAAAGTTTTGACGGAATCGTTTGGAAGTTCGGAGTACCATTCAAATGCCGTCTCCGATAACCTGCCGACGAATTGGTGGAGCAAAAGCTTATCATCACCCCCGGTGTTGCCGCAAAGTGCCCTAAACTGAGCGACATGTTGGTGGGGATTGCCTATCCCCTTATACACATGGAATTTCAGGATCGTGTAGCCCGGCGGGTATTTTATCTGATCATACCAGCCTGGATACGGTCGCCCAGTTCTAACAATTTGCTCAGCCGCTCATTCGCCTGGTGAACTCGTATCTGCTGAGCGATATAATAGTCCAGGGCGGCCTTGGAAATTGTCTCCTCCTTGGCTGTTGAAAGAGCCGGCAGAGGATTCGATGTTTCTCCTCTATCATCTTCAATTATTACTGGAGGATCTTCGGCTGGAGGGTCCAGCTGGATCATCATGCCCACCATATCCTGGAATAGAAGGGCCATTTATTTTATATTGGCTGCTTGTTCCGCAGCCTCCTTGTCCTTCTTTTCGAGCATTCTCCGAAGGAATTCAGCATCAGTCTCGTGTTCGTGACGTTGTTCCAATGACGCCTCTGAGCTTTTTTTTGGCCCGGTAAGTACGGCCATTGCAGTCAGCATCTCTTGAAGCTTCTGTTGTTGCTGTTCCTGAGCTCATGTGATGGATTGGGTGAGTGGTCGGTGGCCCGTAGAAGCGCGGCTATCCTTTTTCCCGGATGCTATAGACGGTATGCACCACCATGCCCACAGACTTAGGGCATTTGGGCTCAGTGCCTTTGACATTTGTCGCAGGCATGGGAATTTTCTCCAGCCTTCTTCTCTTATGCGCGGTCGAAGTTGAGGGGGCCGTTGCAGTAGGCACCCAAGTAGCCGCCGCCTTTTGCGGCTTAACGGGATGGTTTTCTTCCTATCGGACCTTCAGCTTCTTCTGCCGGCGGGGATAGTCTTGATCCACCACCGACTCTCGGACTTGTCGCCGGATTTTGTAAACTTTGGATGACAGCCGTTGAGGGGACTGCTCCCGCTTTATTTCTGTGACAGTCTCCACCGGAGGCGGAGATCTTTTCAATACGGCGGTATGCGAATTCCTGCGCACCTTGTTCAGTAGCTCAAAACTGTTCCCGGTTGGAACAGCAGCATTGATTTCCACCGTTTGAGCCGGTAGAGTTAGCCCAGAGGGCGGGTTGCCCCCAGCCTTCCTTACTCGGCGCCAGTGGCGACATCGAGCGTGTCGAGCTGACGGTGTTGGTTCGGCGATGGGGATGATTTTGTCTTCCCCCTGTCCAGATGAGATGCCACTGGTGCCAGCCTCTTGAAGACTGACGTCTTTTGAGTAGTGGTATCCAATCTGTCAAAGACAGACCTTCGAGCAGGAACGGGAGCCGGAATAGTCAGTCTTGTAAAGACCGACTTTTTGGCAGGAGAAGCCGCCTTGATGACTTCAGGAGCAGAGGTGGCTATCTTCTTTGGGATGGCCACTTCAGGTATCATGGGCTTCTTGGCAGACCCATCGGAGTTCAGGCTCAGTCTGGCGAAGACAGAGGAGTTGGAGCTGGACGACCCGTTGAGAGGGGTCGTGGTAGTAGCAAGCCGATCGAAGACCGACTTCTTGGGAGCTTCTGGTGTTGGTACAGGAACGGTGAAGCTCATTGGCGGGAGCATGGTCCCAAAAAACAATCCAATAGTGGCCTGAGTGACCTGTTCCACTGGCATCATGAACAAGGAGGCTGCTTTGGGCCCGTAGGCTATGCCTCCAGATGAGGCGGAGCGCGAGTTGCAATTGCAGTTGGAACATCTTGCACAAGTGGACGCCATTGATTCTTTGCTTTCTGCAGCAAGCAAAACGCCAAATCTTAGTACCTCGAAACCCAAGGGCAACCATTAGCAAACCGCGATTTGTTCATGAACACGACACACGAAGTGTGGAGTTGAAAGAGGAAAAGGTCCCACCGGGCGTGCCAGAATCTGTTCCCCTCCGAAAGACGCAGCGGAGACGCGATGTACGTCTTGCCTGAATTTCGGGGCAGATGCTAATTGGTGCTATCCGTCCACCTCTCCGAAGATGCCAAGTTGATTTATGGCACCGTGCATCGAAGGTTTAAACGGATGCGGCCGATGTAGCAGACTTCGTCAGATTCCCCCTCGTTTGAGGGGTTTTTGATTGTGGGGACACTCTTCCCTGTAGGCGCAAGCCCCTGCAGTTAATTACGCTACCGCATCGCGGTAACAACTTTCTCCTTCTTCATATGGTCACTTCATGTCGTGGGTATTTGTTTTGTGTTTGGTTGCCCGTGGATTGTATACGGAGACTAAGTAATGCTGTCGCCCGTAAGGCGTGGACTAGCCCAAATCCGTATCTTTCTTAGATTTGGGTTTGGAGGGTTTGGGTTTAAGGATACGTTAGCCTTATTTGAGACTAAGATCAACTTAAACGTTTGTTAAGGATACGTTAGTCTAATTTTAGACTAAGATCAACTTAATGGGATCGTTTAGATCCAACAAGATAGAGCAACTGGGCTCTATTGTTTAGTTTAGTGACATTACGGTCGATAATTAGTTTAAGGACATTACGGTCCATTGTTAGTTTAAGGACATCTCGGTCCACTGTTAGTTTAGAGACATCGCGGTCGAGGTTAAGGACATCATAGTCCGTGGATTTAAGGACTCCACAGTCCGTTGTTAGTTTTAAAAGATCACGGTCAAGGTTAAGGATATCATAGTCCATGAGTTTAAGGACCTCACAGTCCGTTGTTAGTTTTAAGACATCACGGTCGAGGTTAAGGACATCATAGTCCATGAGTTTAAGGACCTCACAGTCCGTTGTTAGTTTTAAGACATCTCGGTCGGGGTTAAGGACATCATAGTCCGTTGATTTAAGGACTCCACAGTCCGATGTTAGTTTAACGATATCACGGTCGAGGTTAAGGATATCATAGTCTGTGGATTTAAGGACTCCACAGTCCGATGTTAGTTTAAAGACATCACGGTCGAGGTTAAAGACATCATAGTCCATGAGTTTAAGGACCTCACAGTCCAATTTTAGTTTTAAGACATCACGGTCGAGGTTAAGGACATCATAGTCCATGAGTTTAAGGACCTCACAGTCTAATTTTAGTTTTAAGATATCACGGTCGAGGTTAAGGACATCAGAGTCCATGAGTTTAAGGACCCCACAGTCCATGAAATGTGTGGTTGTCGGGACCCGTCACCTCTTTGAAGACGTTGAAGAATTACAACGACAAATATCAAAGGAATGAAAAGATGTATCCTTGAACCAGGATGAGTTGGTTGAAAGAGCAGATGTGCTCAGTCCAATACAAGTTGAGGACTTATGGCCAGAATTGGGCTAAGTCCAGTTAAAAATGTTTAACATTTTATTTTTGTTCTGGCCATTAGGCCTTTATTTGGGCTCTGCCCTTTTAATAATGCTAAGCATTGGTCTCTGACATTTTTTATCTTCATCAGAACAAGTTGTGTTCTGACAGTGCGCCACGTGGCGCGCCAGTCAAAGAGCGCATTGCGCTTTTGTCAGGTAGCGCACACGAAGATGACACGTGCCGCGCTTAGCGCTAAGCGCTATTTTGTTAGCGCATTGCGCTTTTAGTTTATGAGCGCGTTGCGCTAGTCTGTTGGCGCACCAGTGAGTGACACGTGGCGCGCTTGGCGCTGAGCGCCAGCCCATGAGAGCAATGCTCTGTTTCAGAAGCGCAAAGCGTAAGTAGTGTCTATGGTTGACACGTGGCATGTTTTGGCGCTGAGCGCAGGGCGCATCTGATCAGCTTTAAGATCAAAGAACAAATTTATGTTCTTCTTAAAGGAGGCTTTGCCTCAAGATTCAAGAACAAAAAGTTCTTGTTTTTATAAAAGGGCTTTGCCTTTATAGATCAAAGATCTGTAAATGAAGTAAAATACTTCTTTTATTATAATTTTCTTTATAATTAGATCTTTTGATCTTTTGCTTTTTAGTAAAGACCTTGGTCTTTTTTTTTAGATCTATGATCTTTTTAGAAGACGATTCTTCTTTTTTACGAGATGGATTCATCTCTGTTATTCAAGAATATAGTTCTTTATCTTGAATATGAAGAAATGATCTTCTTCTTTTTCAAGAGCTTGCTCTTCTTTTTCTCAAAGTTTGCAGAGGTTTTTTCTCTCTCTTCTCTCTATCCCCAGACTTGAAGTCTAGGGGCCTTTATATAGGGCCAATTGATTTGTTAAATTGGTTTTGAGAGATCTTTCTCTGATTGATTTGGAATATTTCCCACCGTTGGATCTTTGATCCTAAGGCTTCTGTTTTACAGAAGATAATTTTCTTGTTTTAATAAGATTGAAAGAATCTTTGCATAATAGAATTTTAGTTTTAATTAATTAATAATTTATTATTACTAGATCTTTAGATCTGACGGTGGGGGAATTTTAATTCCAGCGCTGGCGCACTTTGCGCTAGCGCACCTATGTTCGACACGTGGCGCGCAGCGCAGAGCGTAGCGCAGCTGCGCTAGCGCAACTGTGTTAGACACGTGGCGCGCAGCGCAGCTGCGCTAGCGCAACTGTGTTAGACACGTGGCGCGCAGCGCAGCTGCGCTAGCGCACCTGTTTAGACACGTGGCGCGCAGCGCAGAGCGCAGCCCAACCGTGCTAGCGCACCTGTGTCTGACACGTGGCGCGCAGTGCCGAGCGCCGGATCTGAAGCGTTACGTCAATTTTTAAATTTTGAATTTTGAAACAGAGCTTTGCTCTGATGGGGTGCGCTGCCTAGGACGGAGCGCTCCAGGCGCTGGCGTGTCTGCTTTGGACACGTGGCGCGCAACGCGCAGAATCTGAAGCGTTGCTTCAATTTTTGAATTTTGAAATTCAAAACAGAGCTTTGCTCTGATTGGGGGAAACACAACCCTTGTAAGTCCTCTCGACTTATAAGGAGAAAACACTCTTGTAAGATCCTTGTTCCCCTCCGAAAGATAGCGACGACGTGAGGACGTCTTGCCTGAGATTCGGGACAGACGCTATATGGTTTTATCCATCTACCTCTCTGAAGATGCCAAGTTGATTTATGGCACCGTGTATCGGAGGTTTAGACGGATGCGGCCGATATAGCAGACTTCGTCAGATTCCCCCTCGGTAGAGGGGTTTTTGATTGTGGGGACGCTCTTCCCTGCAGACGCAAGCCCCTGCAGTTAATTACGCTACCGCATCGCGGTAACCACTTTCTCCTTCTCCCGAATTTCACTTCGTGTCGTGTGTGTTTGTTTTATTTATGGTTGCCCGTGGATTGTATACGGAGACTATTTATTTCGTCGCCCGTAAGACGTGGATTAGTCCAAATCCATATTTTCATAGATTTGGGTTTTGGTTTAAGGATACGTTAGCCATTTTTGAGGCTAAGATCAACTTAAACGTTTGTTAAGGATACGTTAGTCTAATTTCCAGACTAAGATCAACTAAACGGGATCGTCTAGATCCATTTCCAGTTTAGGGATATGGTGGTCCATTGCATGTATGGCCATCGGGACCCATCACCTCTCTAACGACGTTGAAGGATTACAACGACTGATGTCAGAGGAGTTCAGAGATGTACCCTTGAACCAAAGTTGATTAGGGGATCTATAGTCCAATTTGGGACTAAAGTCTGTTTGAAGGTTTAAGGATACGTTAGCTATATTTGAGGCTAAGATCAACTTAAACGAGATCGTTTAGATCCGACAAAAGAGAATTTGGAGGCTCTATTGTTCCAGTTTAGGGACGTAGTGGTCCATAGGTAGTTTAAGGACATTGCGGTCCATTGCCAGTTTAGAGACATGGGGGTCCATATTCTAGTTTAGGGACATGGTGGTCCATTGGTTTAAGGACCCCACAGTCCGTGGTTTAGTTTAAGGACGCATAAGTCCGCGGGTTTAAGGACCCCACAGTCCGTTATTTTGGTTTAAGGACGCATAAGTCCGCGGGTTTAAGGACCCCACAGTCCGTGTTGATGTGTGGTTGTCGGGACCCGTCGCCTCTCTGACGTCGTTGAAGGATTACAATGATAGGTGTCAGAGAAGTTTGGAGATGTACCCTTGAACCGGATGTAAATTGATTTAGGAGAGCAGTCTTGCTCAGTCAATTTAATTTGAGGACTTACGGCCATGATTTGGCTAAGTCTAGTTGAGAATATTCAACGTTTTTTATCTTTGGCCTATTAGACCTGTGCTAGGGCTTTGCCCCTGTTTAATAATGCACTGCATTTTATTTTGGCCTGCTAGGCCTTTCTGATTTAGGCTTGGTCACTTTATAAATGATGCAGAGCATCTGTTCGGACTCTGCCCTTCTTTAAAATAATGCATTGAATTTAATTTGGCCTGTTAGGCCTTTTTTAATTGAGCTTGTCCATTCTGTAAATAATGCAGCGCATTAATTGTCTGACAGTGGTCATGTGGCCTGTCAGGCGCTTTGCGCTAATTAATGAGCGCAAGTGCATATGGAGGTGACACGTGTCACGCTCTGGTGAGCGCAAGCGCAGTTAGCGCAGTGCGCTGCGCCAGTGCGCTGCGCTGCTGACACGTGGCGCGCTCTGATGAGTTGCGCCAATTTCAGAGAGCAATGCTCTATTTTAAAAGCGCATAGCGCAAGTTGTTCTGGAGCTGACACGTGGCGCTCTGTGGTGGCTTGCGCCCACCCAAGAGCGCAACAGTGCAGTTTTGCAAGTGCAAGGCATTATTAACTTGAGAATCTTCTAAATTCCAGAACCAATGGTTCATAAAAGAAGTGCAAAGCACTGTTTGATTTCTTGATCCAATTTAGATCAAAGAAAACAAGTGTTTCTTGTTTTTTCTTGATCTCAGAGAACCAATGGTTCATAAGTGCAAAGCACTATTATTTTTTTTTGTTTCTTATTGAAGATCATTGATCTTGTTCTTAGATCGATGATCTATTAGAAGAAATTCTTCTATCTTAAAGGGTTTTTTAACCATTTTTGTTCTTGAAATTTCTTTAGAATTCTCACTGTTTGAAGCTCTTGATTTCTCATAATGTTCCCCCTTTGAATTGGGATCTAGGGGCCTTTATATAGTGCCCACAGATTTGTTAAGTTTGTTAAAGAGATTATTCTCTGAGTGATTTGGGGAATTTTCCCCACCATTGGATCTTTCATCCAAGGGCTTCTATTTTACAGAAGGCAATCTTCTTGTTTTAACAAGAACAGAAAAATCTTGCTAGAATTTAATTCTGTTTGGCGCAAACGCCCCAGCGCGTGACACATGTCAAGCAGCGCAGAGCGCCGCGCAACTGCGCTGACACGTGTCGCGCAGCGCACGGCGCAGCGCAACTGCGCTAGCGGATCTGCGCTGACACGTGTCGCGCAGCGCGGCGCTTGCACAACTGAAGCGTTGCTTCATTTAATTTTGTTTTAAATAGAGCTTTGCTCTGATTGGGCGCGCTGCCTTGGGCGCCGCGCTGATGTATCAAGTTTTGACACGTGGCGCGTTGCGCGCAACGCAAAAGATCTGAAGCGTTGCTTCATTTATTAAAATTTAAATTTTCAAAGTAGAGCTTTGCTCTGATTGGGGGAAGATGAAGCGTTGCTTCATCTCCCGCCTTGGAATTTGAACAGGGCTTTGCTTTGATTGGGGTAAACAAATGCCCCCCCACCATTGCGCTTACGTGGCCCCCAAACGTGAGCGCAGCGGTGGCAGAATTCCAACCGTCGCGGCAACTTTTGGAAGCTGAAAGGGCATTTGATGCCTATAAATAGGACCTTTGGTCCTTTAGATGATTTTCATCTTCAAAATTTTACTTTCAGAACTCAGAGCCCTGCTCTTTATTTTCAAGAACTCCAAGAGTTAAACTCTTCAAACTTTAAGGTGAAATTTTTAATTTAAATTAAATTAAATTAATTTTCATTGGCAGAGCCTTGCTCTCCATAGATCCCTGATCTAAAGAAAACCCATTTAGGGTTTCACTTAGCAGAGCTTTGCTCTATAGGTCCAAAGGGATCTAAGGAGGACTAAAGAGAACCCTGTTAGGGTTCCATCAATAGAGTTCTGCTCTCTGAAAGATTTCATTTATAATTTTTTTTTTGATGCATTAATGGAGCTTTACTCATTTTAAATCATATAGCAGAACTCTTAAGAGTTGCTAATTTTTGTCGATTTTCTTTTATAGGAGTAATGGACGCCCACATGTACGATCTCGACGAGATTATCTCTTACGGGGACATCCGACGACTTGGTCGTTCTCCAAATGGAGAATTCACCAACGCTGAGTGTGCCGAGATCATGAGTCGCTTCGACGCGTACAATGGTCAACTGCTTCCTCGATGCTCTTCTCTCTTGAAGCTTATCGTGGAAGCCATTTGGGAAGCACTTCCCTTATCTGTTTCGGTGTACCGCTTAGGGCGTTGGATGCCGCTGAGGATAAAGTGCACTCGGTGTACCTGATGAACTTAATCTCGAAGAGACGGCGAGACGATCTTATCGATCTCCTACACCAGGAGGCCTTCCAACAGTCCGCGATACTTGCTGCTTACTGGAAGGAGGAGGACATCCGTGGGGACCCCGACGCCTGCGCACGTGAAAGAAAGCACACTAGGATAGTTCGCCGGGCTTGGAAAGTCTTAGATAGGGTTACTTTCGAGTTTCTCAATCCATGTCCTGGGTCCGAAGTTATACCATTGTAAACATTTCAATAATGTTGTTATTTATTTCTTTATGATTGTAAGAACCCTTTTTGAAATATTAATGAAAGAATTTATTTCATCTTGTCTCATTTCTCGTTCTGAGTCTTTTGCCTATGCATGAATGAGTGTGTCTCGAATGCTTGATCCAACGCCAGTCAGGTGTTCTTTCTGTCGCTTTCTTCTTCCTTTTATTATCCGCATGTTACCTTAGTGAACATGGTTGACAGATGATAAAGCGAGCAGTCTGTCTTGGCTTCTTCAAGAGGTAGAGATGGCTTAGGCCGCAGGTTCAGATCTGCTGCCTAAGATTTTTCAATTCTATGAGCCATGAGGGTCTCATAGAGATTTTTCTCCCTACGGATCGAGAAGATCTCGTAGGTGGATTTTCTCCCTAGGGATCATGAGGATCCCTAAGTGTGTTTTCCTTTTACAGGTCGTAAGGATCTTATAAGAGAATTATCCCTTCTTACGAGTTGAGAGGACCCGTAAGCGGTTGTTTCCCTCCTTATCGAGATTTGACGTTTGAGGGTGAGATCCATGGATAGTATGCAAGAGACCGTTTTAGGCCAACTTGCAGGGTCCCGGTGCTTAGGAAACAGGTTTCTTTTGTGCCCACTGCCTAAGGCTTTATCTCACGAGTCGAGCCGCATCGAGAAGTTCTCGCAAAGACATCAATTTCTTCATAAGTCGAGACGAATCGAGCATTTCTCGCAAGAATATCCTAACGTCACAGTTAACCTCTGCTCTTTATGACAGAAGTCCGTTAGGGTCTGTGGTACTTAGGGTTTTGGCCGGCGTACCATCACATAAGCTGATATATTCCTCGATAGGCAATCGTGCTGTTCGAGTAGCCCTACGACTGCCGCGTCTCTGATCCCTTCGGGGGCTGGACAAGACGTCTTCAAGCAATCCTCCTTGGCAGTTTGACCGTCAGAAGAGCAAGCGCTAGGTATTTTTCCATGCCGCTTTTTACTTGAGGTTAGGCTCATTTTGGTAAGCCCCGATGAGTCATAACCACTCCGCGCTGGTGTGGGATGATCTCCGATAGTCTTTCAGGTTTTATGTGAGTTGCCGTCAAGACCGTGAAGCTAGGAATTTAGCATTTGCTTCGTTTGCTAGCATCGCGTCTGCTGTATCGAGACGAATGTCGTGGTGGGAACTAGGGATTTTGCCGTGGCTCCATTTGTTTGATTGTCGCGTCTGAACCCTGCTGGATGAAGAACGCTGGGGTGACATCTCGTCTACTGTATCGAGACGGACGTCGCAGTTGTCTCTAGGTTGCTGGTGAACCGTCGAGATTTGGAACTAAGGATTTTGCCGTGACTCCAAGTTTGATGATGTTGCGTCTGCTGTGTCGAGACGAACGTCGAGGTGGTGACCATTCCGCACTGGTGTGAGATGATCTCCGGTTGTCTTTCAGGCTTTATATGACTTGCCGTTAAGACCTTGAATCTAGGAATTTGGCCTTCGCTTCGTTTGCTTTGCCACGTCCGAGTCCTGTTGGAGGAAGAACGCTGGGGTGACATCTCGTCTGCTGTATCGAGACGGATGTCGCGGTTGTCTCTAGGTTGCTGGTGAACCGTTGAGATTTGGAACTAGGTATTTGCCGTGGCTCCATTTGTTTGATGATGTTGCGTCTGCTGTGTCGAGACGAACGTCGAAGTGGTGACCATTCCGTACTGGTGTAGAGATGATCTCTAGTTGTCTTTCAGGCTTTATATGACTCGCCGTTAAGACCTTAAAGCCAGGAATTTAGCCTTCGCTTCGTTTGTTCTGTCATGTCCGAGTCCTGTTGGAGGAGGGACACTGTTGTTGACATCGTGTCTGCTGTAACGAGACGAATGCTGAGATGGAGCTGGGATTTTGCCGTCACTCCGCTTTACCGACCATAGGGTCCTTTGTTGATGTTGCATATAATCCTACTGGACTGCTAAAGAACGTTGTTGTTGACATTGCGCCTACTGTAACGAGACGATTGTTGAGATGAAGCTGGGATTTTGCCGTAGCTTCGCTTTATTTCGACCACGAGGTCTTTTGTTGGCGTTGTATCTGCATCTGGTTGGAATGAGGAGAAACGCCGTTGGTGATCTCTAAGTTGTTGATATTGACGTCGAGACCCTGAAGCTAGGGATCTTCTTTTTGCTCCGTTTGTTGACATTGTGTCTGCAATATTGCGACAAATGTCGAGGTTGTCTCTAGGTTGTCTATGAACCGTCGAGATTTGGCTTCGCTTTCTTGTGGAGCCTGGTTGGAAGGTATGGTTCCCTTTTTTTTGTGCCCCTGGATTGTATACAGGGATCGATATGATCTCACCTATAGGACAAAATGTTTCATTCTTTCATCATTTTTTTTATTCTTTCCGCGATGCTCTATCATTTCAGCTTTTTATATCGCGAAAATCGCAATTGCCCAATCATTTCGGCTATTTTTCGCGGTGCCCAATCATTTCGGCTGTTTTTTTTTATTTTTACTCGCTGCTTTTTATTGCGAGTTGCCCAATCATTTCGGCATTTAATTTATTTTCACTCGCTGTTTTTTATTGCGAGTTGCCCCATCATTTCGGCTATTTTGCATGCATACATCTTTACTTGCTACTTTTTATTGCAAGTTGTCCCATCATTTCGGCTATTTCGTATGCATGTGTGGCTCGCAGATTTTTTGTCGCGAGTTTAGAACTTAGAATCTTGACGCCAATCCTAGTATCAGCATCGCTACAACTGGGATATTGCCAGGAGCGAATCATCACTTGCCATGAAAGGGCTTGGAATTTGATACCGGTTTAGGCATCAGCATCGTTACAACTGGGATATTGCCAGGAGCGAATCATCATTTGCCTCTATTGATGTCGAACAAAGACGGTTTAGCGAACAGGGTTAGGGTCCTGTCGACTAAGGCTTTTGGCTTCATGAGCCGTAAGGGTCTCACAAAGGTATTTCTCCCTACAAGTCGTGAGGCTCTCGTAGGTGTGTTTTCTCCTTAGGGATCATGAGGATTCCTAAGGGTATGTTCCCCTGTAAGTCGTAAGAATCTTACAAAAGGGTTTTCTCCTTATCAGTCGAGAGGACTTATAAGGGTTGTTCACCATATGCACATATCCCCAACCACGGGTGGGACTTGGTTAGGGAAATTTTATTCGCGCCCGTGGATTGTATACAAGGGTCAGTATTGAGCCGCTTGTAGGGCAATATCGAAGGTTGTGAAGTTGCTTAAGAACAGGTTCAGGTCTCTGTAACTTAAGACTTTCAAATCTTATGAGCTGTGAGGGTCCCATAAGAGAGTTCTCCTTACGAGTCGTGAGGATCTCGCAAGTGTATTTTCTCCTTAGGAATCGTGAGGATCCCTAAGTGTGTTGCTCCCTTGTGAGTCGTAAGGATCTTACGCGGGTGGTTTCTCCTTACAAGGTCGGGAGGACCCTGTAAGTGTCCTTTTAACGAGGTTACGCCCTTTCAGGTTTTCACAAACACTCGCCGGTAGTCCTGCTGTTTTTACTCACGGAGCCCTTTCGGGTTTTCATCCGTGCCTATTTTGCTTATGGACATACCGTTTTTTTATTCTTTTTATTTTCTTCTTTTTTTTTTACGAGGTCGCGCCCTTTCGGGTTTTCACGAATACTCGCCGATAGTCCTGCTGTTTTTACTCATGGAGCCCTTTCGGGTTTTCATTCGTGCCCATTTTGCTTATGGACATACCGTTTATTATATATTTATATATATTTTTATATATTTTTTTTATTCATCTCGTCAGCCTAAGAATGCTGCGATAGTAGTTTCAGGACGTTTCGGTCCGTCATTAGTTTAAGGACGTTTCGGTCTGTCGTTAGTTTAACGACGTTTTCGGTCCACCGTCGCCGTGTTTGAGGCGAATCTTTAGTTTACTGACTTTTCGGTCTACGGGGCTTTCTCTATGACTGAGCATGATGCCCCCGGCGTATCTATCTTTCTCGTAGCGTGCGTTTGTGGCAGGTTCACCCTCCAGCTTTCGGAGATGACGAACTTGCCCTGTTGGTATTGGTTTTCAACCCAGTTCTTGAAGACGTAGCAATCCTCGATTAGGTGACCTACCGTTTGGTGGTAAGGGCAATAATTGAGAGCGTTAACATCTCCTGGCCGCAACGGACGTTTTGGACTCGGCAGATTGATGAGTCTGTCGCGCACTGCCAGCTCGAACAGTCCCCTTGTTTTATCTTGTGGAAACGAGTAAGGACATTTCAACTTTTCCTGGAGGGGTTGCCGCTTGTTGTTTCGACAAACAACCGGTCTAGGGCTACTCGATTGCTGTTGAGTATTGGCTACGAGGGCTATTTTCCCCTTTCCTTTATCCTTTTTGCTCGATCTTTTGTCCGCGGGGCCGAGATTCCTTTCGAGTAGCGGACGATTGTTCGGCTGAATGTTCTCGCAACTCCTCAATTCTTTCATTTTTGAAATGGATTCCTCGAGGAGAGGGTTGAGGGCAACTTCTTCGTCAGAGTCGCTTCAAAAGTTGATAATTTGCGATTCCTTGGAGTCGGCTATATGACAGTCGTCGGCGGCTCTTTTGCGCTCATCTATCGCATTTTTCCGATGTCTACGAGCTTCACACTTTTTCCTGTTGAAGTGTTGCTTTTGAGAGACATATCCTTGCCACCAACAATTAAAGGAGTCGCAGTCTTCGGTAGGATGTATGATCTTCTGATGATATAAGCAGAAGTTAGGATGTATCTCTACTCCATCGAGAGTATTTTCGTCAGAGGGTGGTAGCTTCATTCCTACTGATAGGGCTTTGGCGAACCTTTTCCTTGTCTTGAATTTGTTTTTATCCGCAGCGGATGACTTTTGATTTGACGGAAATGCCTCGACTCTTTGGTCCAGTCGTCGGTGTTTGGTTCCTTCCAGTATGGCCATCTTACGCTCTTGATTGGCTTTAACTTTCAGACGAATCTCATTCAGGAAGGCATCGATCAACTCGTATGACGGCCGCGGAATTTCTGGTTCAGGGTCCGCCCTCGGTTTCTCAGCGCAAGGAGCCCCTTTATCATCCGTCGATGAGTGAGAGATCATATGACAACTCTCTACGTAGTCTTCGGATTCATCTGATGAGTCTTCTCCATCGTTTCCATCCTCAACAAAAGAACAAGCTGTCCCCATCGTGTCCGTCTTCTTTGGAGTGTGCGGCTGTGGTGGGTTTACCTTCCAGTTTTCAGACAGCGCAAACTTACCTTGTAGGTACAGATCCTCGATCCATCCCTTAAAGACGAAACAATCCTCGATCGGGTGACTTACCGTTTGGTGGTAAGGGCAATAATTGGGATTATTGAGATCGCATGGCTGCGACAGACGTTTTGGACTCGGCAGATTGATGAGTCTGTTGCGCACTGCCAGCTCAAACAGTCTTCTCGTTTTATTTTGAGGAAACGAGTAAGGACGTCTTAGTCTCTTCTCGAGGGATGGGCGTGGACGCACGTTGTTTTGGCGAACAACCGGCTTTGAGTTGCTCGGCTGCTGTTGAGCATTGGCGATGACGATCACTTTCCCTTTTCCTTTCTCGTTCGAGAGTCTAGTTTTGGAGGAGACGGTCCATGGCCCATCTGGTCCATTTGGGCTAATTTGTCGATCAAGGCCTGGAAGGTGGTCGGCCTGAAGAACATCATGAATTGCGAGATGGTCGCTTGCGGATCGAGAGTGCCCGCGAACATGCCTACCGCAGGAGCCTCTTCTATGCGTTGTTCGCATTTCGACCATAGGTTCCGCCATCGTGTTGCGTATTGGACCCACGTTTCACCTGGTCTTATCCTGGCATTTATCAGTGCTGTTAGCGGGGTGCGTTCACTAGCACTCGCGAATCTTTTTGTAAACAGTTGCTCCATCTCCGCAAATGTTTTGACAGAGTCGTTAGGTAGCTTTGAATACCATTCAAAGGCTGTTTCTGCTAAGCTGCCGACGAATTGGCGAAGCAACAATTTGTCATCGCCTCCAGTATTGCCGCATAAGGCCCTGAATTGAGCGACATGCTGATGCGGATTCCCTGTCCCTTTATATACGTGGAACTTAGGGATCGTATATCCCGGCGGGTAACTGATTTGGTCATACCAGGCCGGGTAGGGTCGTCCAGTTCGAACAATTTGCCCAGTCGCTTCATTCGCCTGATGAGCTCGTATTTGCTGAGCTATATAGTCATTCAGTGCGGCCTTGGAAATGGTTTCTTCCTTGGCTGTTGAAAGGGCCGAAGGAGGATCAGATGTTTCCCCTCCGTCATTTCCGACAATGACTGGAGGGTCTTCAGCTGGAGTGTCCGGCTGTAACATCATCCCTACCATGTCTTGGAAGAGGAGTGCCATTTGTTTTATGTTAGCCGCTTGTTCTGCGGCTTCTTTGTCCTTCTTTTCGAGGACTCTACGCAGGAAATCAGCGTCAGTCTCTTGTTCGTGACGCTGTTCTGATGACAACTCTGAGCTTTCTTTTGGCCCGGTAAATGCAGCCATTGCATTCATCATCTCCTGAAGCTTCTGCTGCTGTTCTTGAGCCTTCGTCACGGATCGGGTGAGCGGTCGGTGACCCGTCAAAGCGCGGCTTTCCTCTTTTCCGGAAGCCATATAAACAGTATGCACCACCATGCCCTCAGACTTGGGGCGTTTGTGTTCAGCGTTTTTACGCTTCGCCATGTTCACAGGGGCTCTTTGCGGCCTCCTTTTCTTCTGAGTGATTGACGTTGAGGGAGCCGTTGCAGTGGGCACCCAGCCAGCTGTTGCTTTTTCTGGCTTGACAGAGTAGTCCTTCTCCTGCCGAACCTTCATCTTTTTCTGTCGGCGGAGATAGTCTTGATCCATTACGAAGTCTTGGAGTTGACGCCAGACCTTGTAAATTTTAGAGGACAGCCTTTGAGGGGGCTGCTCCAGCTTCACCTTTGTAGCGCTCTCCATAGGTGGAGGGGATCTTTTTAGCACAGCGGTCGGAGAGTTCTTGCGGACCTTCCTAAGTGGTTCAAAGTTGTTCCCAGTTGGAACAGCAGCATCAATTTCCGCCGTTGGAGTCGGCGGAGTCAGTCCAGAAGGAGAGTTGTCCCCAGCCTTCTTACTCGGCGCCAGTGGCAACATCGAGCGTGTCGTGCGGATGGAGTTGTTTCAGCTATAAGGGTGACTTCATCGTGCCCCCTGCTTTGAAGAGAGACTGTTATTGGTGCTAGCCTGTCGAAGACTGAAACCTGTTGAGAAGCAATGTCTAATCTGTCAAAGACAGAGCTCTGGGCAGGGGAAGCAGCTTTGAGGACCTCGCCTGGAGCAGAAACCGGAATGGCCATCCTTGTAAAAACTGACTTCTTGGCAGGAGAAGCCTTTCCAATGATTTCGTCTGTTTGAGCCGGGATGGCTATCCGCTTTGGGATGTCAACTTCAGGTATCGCGGGCTTGTAGACGTTCTGGCCCAGTCTGTTGAAAACTGAGGTATTGAAGTTGGACGACCCGTTGAGAGGGGCCGCGGCAGTGGTAAGTCGATCGAAGACCAACTTCTTTGGGGCTTCTTGCAACGTCATTGGGGTATTGAAGCTCATCGGTGGGAGTATGGTCCCGAAGAATAGCCCAATGGTGGCTTGAGTTACCTGCACCACTGGCATCTTGAAAAGAGAGGCCACTTGGGGCCCGTAAGTCACTCCTCTAGCAGGGATAGAGCGAGAGTTGCAGTTGCAGGTAGTACAGTTTGAAGCCATTGATCTTTTGTTTTCTGCACGGAGCAAGACACCAATTCTTAGTACCTCGAATCCAAAGGCAACCACAGCAAACCGCGATTTGTTCGCGAACACGTCACACGAAGTGTGGAGTGGAAAGAGGAAAAGGTCCCACCGGGCGTGCCAGAATCTGTTCCCCTCCGAAAGGCGGCGACGACGTGAGGACGTCTTGCCTGAGATTCGGGGCAGACGCTATATGGTTTTATCCGTTTACCTCTCCGAAGATGCCAAGTTGATTTATAGCACCGTGTATCGGAGGTTTAGACGGATGCAGCCGATGTAGCAAACTTTGTCAGATTTCCCCTCGCTAGAGAGGTTTTTGATTGTGGGGATGCTTTTCCCTGCAGGCGCAAGCCCCTGCAGTTAATTACGCTACCGTATCGCGGTAACCACTTTCTCCTTCTCCAGAATTTCACTTCGTGTCGTGTGTGTTTGTTTTATTTGTGGTTGCCCATGGATTGTATACGGAGACTATTTATTTTGTTGCCCGTAGGACGTGGATTAGTCCAAATCCGTATTTTCTTAGATTTGGGTTTTGGTTTAAGGATATGTTAGCCATTTTTGAGGTTAAGATCAACTTAAACGTTTGTTAAGGATACGTTAGTCTAATTTCCAGACTAAGATCAACTTAACGGGATCGTCTAGATCCATTTTCAGTTTAGGGACATGGTGGTCCATTGCATGTATGGCCATCAGGACCCATCACCTCTCTGACGACGTTGAAGGATTACAACGACAGATGTCAGAGGAGTTCAGAGATGTACCCTTGAACCAAAGTTGATTAGGGGATCTATAGTCCAATTTGGGACTAAAGTCTGTTTGAAAGTTTAAGGATACGTTAGCCATATTTGAGGCTAAGATCAACTTAAACGGGATCGTTTAGATCCGACAAAAGAGCATTTGGAGGCTCTATAGTTCCAGTTTAGGGACGTAGTGGTCCATAGGTAGTTTAAGGACATTGCAGTCCATTGCCAGTTTAGGGACATGGGGGTCCATATTCCAGTTTAGGGACATGGTGGTCCACTGGTTTAAGGACCCCACGGTCCGTGTTTTAGTTTAAGGACGCATAAGTCCGCGGGTATAAGGACCCCACGGTCCGTTGTTTTGGTTTAAGGACGCATAAGTCCGCGGGTTTAAGGACCCCACAGTCCGTGTTTTGGTTTAAGGACGCATAAGTCCGCGGGTTTAAGGACTCCACAGTCCGTGTTGATGTCTGGTTTTCGGGACCCGTCGCCTCTCTGACGTCGTTGAAGGATTACAACGATAGGTGTCAGAGGAGTTCGGAGATGTACCCTTGAACCGGATGTAAATTGATTTAGGAGAGCAGTGTTGCTCGGTCAATTTAATTTGAGGACTTACGGCCATGATTGGGCTAAGTCCAGTTGAGAATATTCAACGTTTTTTATCTTTAGCCTATTAGACCTGTGTTAGGGCTTTGCCCCTGTTTAATAATGCACTGCATTTTATTTTGGCCAGCTAGGCCTTTCTGATTTGGGCTCGGTCCCTTTATAAATGATGCAGAGCGTCTGTTTGGACTCTACCCTTCTTTAAAATAATGCATTACATTTAATTTGGCCTGTTAGGCCTTTTTTAATTGGGCTTGTCCCTTCTGTAAATAATGCAGCGCATTAATTGTCTGACAGTGGTCATGTGGCCTGTCAGGCGCTTTGCGCTAATTAATGAGCGCAAGCGCATGTGGAGGTGACACGTGTCACGCTCTGGTGAGCGCAAGCGCAGTTAGCGCAGTGCACTGCGCCAGTGCGCTGCGCTGCTAACACGCGGCGCGCTCTGATGAGTTGCGCCAATTTCAGAGAGCAATGCTCTATTTTAAAAGCGCATAGCACAAGTTGTTCTGGAGCTGACACGTGGCGCTCTCTGGTGGCTTGCGCCCACCCAAGAGCGCAACAGTGCAGTTTTGCAAGTGTAAGGCACTATTAACTTGAGAATCTTCTAGATTCCAGAACCAATGGTTCATAAAAGAAGTGCAAAGCACTGTTTGATTTCTTGATCCAATTTAGATCAAAGAAAACAAGTGTTTCTTGTTTTTTCTTGATCTCAGAGAACCAATGGTTCATAAGTGCAAAGCACTATTATTTTTTTTGTTTTTTATTGAAGATCATTGATCTTGTTCTTAGATCAAGAAGAAATTCTTCTATCTTAAAGGGTTTTTTTACCTTTTTTGTTCTTGAAATTTCTTTAGAATTCTCTCTGTTTGAAGCTCTTGATTTCTCACAATGTTCCCCTTTGAATTGGGGTTTAGAGGCTTTTATATAGTGCCCGTAGATTTGTTAAGTTTGTTAAAGAGATTATTCTCTGAGTGATTTGGAGAATTTTCCCCACCGTTGGATCTTTCATCCAAGGGCTTCTGTTTTACAGAAGGCAATCTTCTTGTTTTAACAAGAACAGAAAAATCTTACTAGAATTTAATTCTGTTTGGCGCAAACGTCCCAGCGCGTGACACGTATCAAGCAGCGCAAAGCGCAGCGCAACTGCGCTGACACGTGTCGCGCAGCGCACGGCGCAGTGCAACTGAAGTGTTGCTTCCTTTAATTTTGTTTTAAATAGAGCTTTGCTCTGATTGGGCGCGCTGCCTTGGGCACTGCGCTGATGTATCAGCTTTTGACACGTGGCGCGTTGCGCGCAGCGCAAAGGATCTGAAGCGTTGCTTCATTTATTAAAATTTAAATTTTCAAAGTAGAGCTTTGCTCTGATTGGGGGAAAATGAAGCGTTGCTTCATCTCCCGCCTTGGAATTTGAACAGAGCTTTGCTCTGATTGGGGTAAACAATCCTTACGACTTATAAGAGACCATACACTTGGGAATCCTCACGATTCTTAAGGAGAAAACGCACTTACGAGATCCTCACGACTCGTAGGGAGAAATACCTTTTTGAGACACTTACGGCTCATGAAGTCAAAAGCCTTAGTCGACAGGATCTTAACCCTGTTTGTTAAGCCACCTTTGTTTGAACCGACAAAGGCAAATGATGATTCGCTCCTGGCAATATCCCATTTGTAGCGATGTTGATGCTTAAATCGGTATCAGATCCCAAACCCACAGCGAAAAGTCAGCGAGCCACAAATGCATATGAAATAGCCGAAATGATGGGGCAACTTGCAACAAAATCAGCAAGTAAAATATATGCATACAAAATAGTCGAAATTTTTGGGCGACTCGCAATAAAAAGCAGCGAGTAAATAAGACAAATAGCCGAAATAATTGGGCACCGCGAAAAATAGCCAAAATGATTAGGCAATCGCGACTTTCGCGATATAAAAGCTAAAATGATAGAGCATCGCGGAAAAAGAAAAATATATAAAATGAAACTTTTTGCCCTACAGGTGAGGTCACATCGATCCCTGTATACAATCCAGAGGCACAAACAAAGAGAGAACCATACCTTCCCACCAGGCTCTATCAGAAGGAGAGCCAAGTCTCGATGGCCGCATCTACAGCCTGGAGACCCACAACAGTGTTCCTCCTCATTCCAGCAGGATTCAGACGCGACAATTAAGTGGAGCCATGGCAAAGTCCCTAGTTCCAAGTCTCGATGGACACATCTACAGCCTGGAGACCCACAACAGTGTTCCTCCTCATTCCAGCAGGATTCGGACGCGACAATTAAGCGGAGCCATGGCAAAGTCCCCATTTCCAAGTCTCGACGGCCGCATCTACAGCCTGGAGACCCACAACAGTGTTCCTCTTCATTCCAGCAGGATTCGGACGCGACAATTAAGCGGAGCCATGGCAAAATCCCTAATTCCAAGTCTCAACAGCCATATCTACAGCCTAGAGACCAACAACAGTGTTTCTCCTCATTCCAGCAGGATTCAGACGCGACAATTAAGCGGAGCCATAGCAAAGTCCCTAGTTCCAAGTCTTGACAACCGCATCTACATCCTGGAGACCCACAACAGTGTTCCTCCTCATTCCAGCAGGATTCGAACGCGACAATTAAGTGGAGCCATGGCAAAGTCCCTAGTTCCAAGTCTCGACGGCCATATCTACAGCCTAAAGACCAACAACAGCGTTCTTCCTCATTCCAGCAAGATTCAGATGCGACAATCAACCACGGAGCCATGGCAAAGTCCCTAGTTCCAAGACTCTACGGTTCACAGACAGCCTAGAGATCATCTCAGCATTCGTCTCATTACAACAGACGCAACATCGGCAAATCGGAGCTGCGGCAAAGTTCCCAGTTCCATGACTCGGCGGTGCATAGACAACCGAGAGTCAACCCCTCCTGGTCCCGTAGAACACGGCTAATGTCAATTCTGACCCCGTGAGAAACGTCAAGAGCACCTCCTGGTCCCGTAGAACACGGCAAATGTCAATCCTGACCCATGGGAAACACCCAGAGCAAATCATGGTCCCGTAGAACACGGCTAATGTCAATCCTGACCCCGTAGGAAACGTCCATAGCACCTCCTGGTCCCGTAGAACACGGCTAATGTCAATCCTGACCCCATGTGAAACGCCCAGAGCAAATCCTGGTCCCGTAGAATACGGCTAATGTCAATCCTGACCCCGTGGAAAACGCCCAGAGCAAATCCTGGTCCCGTAGAACACGGCTAATGTCAATCCTGACCCATGGGAAACGTCTAGAGAACCTCCTGGTCCCGTAGAACATGGCTAATATCAATCCTGACCCCGTGGGAAACGTCCAGAGCAACTCCTGACTCCGTAAAATGCGGATAAAGTCAACCCCCTGACCCCGTGAAATGTGGATAAGGTCAACCCCCTGACCCCGTGAAATGCGGATAAGGTCAACCCCTGACTCCGTGAAATGCGGATAATGTCAACCCCCTGACCCCGTGAAATGCGGATAACGTCAACCCCGACCCTGTGAAATGCGGATAACGTCAACCCCTGACCCCGTGAAATGCGGATAAGGTCAACCGCTGACCCCGTGAAATGCGGATAAGGTCAACCCCTGACTCCGTGAAATACGGATAAGGTCAACCCCTGACTCCGTGAAATGCGGATAAAGTCAACCATCGACTTCCCCGTCAAAGCAATTCTTTGATTCGGGAGCAAGTCAACTTATCAATCACTTACGGGTCCTCTCGACTTGTAAAGAAGAAAATTCTCTTCTGAGATCCTTACGACTCTCAAGAGAAAACACACTTAGGAATCCTCACGATTCCTAAGGAGAAAATTACACTTACGAGATTCTCACGACTCGTAAGGAGAAATACCTTTATGAGACCCCCACGGCTTATAAAGTTGAAAAGTCTTAGGTGGCAGATCCTAACCCTGTCTCCCAAGCCATCGTTGCCTCGCAGAGAGGTCAAGGTAGATTTTCTACGGGCCACACTCTCTGACAAGAAAGGAAACAATCACTTACGAGTCCTCTCGACTCGTAAGCAAGAAAAACTCTCTTGTGAGATTCTTACAACTCTCAAGAGAAAATACACTTAGGAATCCTCACGATTCTTAAGGAGAAATTACACTTACGAGATCCTCACGACTCGTAAGGAGAAATACCTTTATGAGACCCTCACGGCTCATAAAGTTGGAAAGCCTTAGGAGGCGGATCTGAACCTGACTCCTAAGCCATCGCTGTCCTACAAGGAGATCAAAATAGATTATCCACAAAATGCATTTACTAAAAGGGACACACCGCCATGAAGCAAAATATGTCTTTTATTCATGAATCAAAATGAATACAAGGTACAATTTATGAAAGAATAAAAAAAATACTCTCATTCAGGAGTATGTACAAAAGAAAAATAAAAAGAAAAATATACAATTCTTCAAGCCGGCGGACGATTTAATAGATTTTCCAATTCATCCTTTTTCCGCTGGGCCTCGGCTTCATGATTCATTATCGCTAAGAGACGGGCCTCCGCTTGAGACTGTTGGGGCCGGTACGAGAAAAGCCGACTTTCAAGCTCCTTTTCGGTAACTTTATGAGCTTCGACCATTTCGCGAGTAAAAATGACGGCTTTATCAATGGCTACCACCTCCCTGATAGCTTCTTGAAGCACCCGCCAAAGTTCATACGCCCAAGTGGTCTTGGCCGTAAGGTCAGCTTGAAGTTCCTCCAGTGCAGTTGAAGCCAGCTTCCTCTCTGAAAATTTTCGGCTGAGCCTCTTCTCGCATGACAGCATATTTGTGGCGCACCGTTCGATCAGCCCCCGCAAGCTCGCCTTTGCAGCCACAACCTCTGAAGGAAGGCGCGTACATTCAAGACTATGCAAGCAAGCCTCCACCCGATGACAAAACTCAACCCAGACTTGCACCAATGTTTCGCTGTGGTAAGCAGCAAGAAAGGGGAGAGAACTGTTGGCTTCGGCGGCAAATTCTTCGGCTGTGATCAAACTACCAGCACGAAGGTCTTCGATCAGAGCTGACAAAGAGTGAAGGCTTACCTTTGTCATCCGTTCCGAGACATGTAGAGCATAGGGGCCGGGTGGCATGACGATGCGAGATTCCAGCGTGGTAAGAACTGACAAAACTGTTAAGATTTATAAACAATCAGCGAGACTTGCAAGCAAAGAGCAGATGGAATAACGTTGAAACTTTACTTACCCACAGTCATGCAAGAAGGGTCTGAAAGATCCCCAAGCCCGTCAAGAATCTCAACTTCGTCATCAGCTTCCAGAACTACAGAAGACATCAACATCGTTATATGAAATAATTATAATACCGTGAGGAGAAATCAAATAACACTAACCTTGCCTGGAAGAGAGGACGATGCGTTGAGGGGATATTGCCTGCGGAGCGGCCATCTCTAGCAAACGTTGAAAGGATTTTCTAGGAGACAGATCAGCGATAGACGCCGCCAATCCGCGTAATTCTGAAAAGACAGAAAGGTTCAGATAATGGAGAGATTATTAAAATAAAATATAGAAGGCTACCTTCGATACTCCTCCCGCTTTGAACTGGAGGGATAGCAGCTTCGGCGGCCTCCTCCATGCCCCCAGGCACATCATTGGAGACAGGGGCCGGTATAACAACTTCCAATTGAGAAGCAGTGGCCACCGCTGCAGGCTCCAATGAAAAGATGGTGGCCTCGACTACTTGTCCCACAGTCTCCGGGCTTTCCCCAGAAAGATCCATTGAATCTGCGGCCAATGAAGGTGCCTCTTCCGGGAAAGCAAGCACCGGGAGAACGGAAATCACCAATGGGAGCTCCATGGCAGGAAGAACAGGTGTATCGACCCCTTCCACACTTATTAGTGTCTCATCGGGGATATTTACAGAGTCCATAGTCAAGGCGCGACTCGAACTCAGATCCTCTGCCATTGCCGAAGTCCCTACAAAGTTTTCACGAAGATAAGGATATATGTATGTATATAAGCAGTGCAAAATACTACAAAAAGATATATAAGTATACCAATGGAGCTTCTAGTATGGCTTTTTCAAGCCGGCATTCCTTCTCAAGAATTCGTGCTCGCCGGGGTTCGAGGGTAGACTCGTGACCACCAGTCCACAATGACAGCGCATCTTCGGCATCGGCCGAGATAGGCTGCTTAAGGTCTATCTCGCCTCCTTCTTCCAAAGGACCTATAAATATCCGCCGTATCGATGGAGGATCTTCGTAGAAGATGACGGCAGGATAAGGCCTCTTCGGGACCCTTACATTTTCAGTCTCATCCTATGAGCGTCTTATAGCCTCAGCCAATTGTGCGGCTTCCTCGGCAGATGAACCTGGGAAATGAATACCACCATCCGACTCTTGCATAGCTATTGGTTCATCTTGAAAGATAGGCTCGGATTCCGCTAAAAAGTCGAGCAGATTGGTGGCCGTCTTCCTTCGCCTCTTTGACCCAGAACTAACACCAGAAGACAATCGCTTCTTTCCCTCAGTGCTTTGGTGCGACGTTGACCCACTTCGCCTTCAGTATCCTCTCTCGGCGGTGCTACCGATGACGACACTGCCATTGCTGACGCCGCAGCTGATGAAACTGCTACTGGCGCCTTATCAGAGGCCCTTGCCTGAGCTCTAATGCGCATCAGCATCCCAACTGTCGGGGTCAAGTCCATATTCACCGCCTCAGGAATAAGTATGGTACCAGTATCCCTCAAGGGAGGGAGAACCATTGTCCGTGGTCGCGGCGGGACTCTCATAGCCTAGAGCAGGGCGGGAGATTTAAGCCCAAAAAGTATCCTCCTCTCCTCAACAATGATTGGACTAATCCGGTGGCAAAACCAACCCGTGAAAGCCCCAACGCACCTCGGAATGTAGTCGGCCTCGAGGATCAGGAAATGAGAACCGGTGTTCAGCCTCATGAAATGGTGGGTGGCGTCACGAATAGTTTCCAAAGAAGGGCCGGGCTCCACTGTGAACGCCTCGAAGGAGACACCCTAGTCATATCCCAGTTGCCGGGCAAAGCGGTGTGGATTGTACCGCATGAAAAGAGCCGCATTGTTTTGACGGAACACCAGATAGACGGGTCTGATTAAGTACAAGTTCATGGCTTCCCTAGGTTTCAAAGATGGTGCTCCCTCTTTCGATAAGTCAAACAGTTGTTGGACAGGTCCCGAGGGAGCGGAGAGGACTCGATCGTTAAATACCATCCCGCCTTCGTTGGCATAAGGATTGAGCAGCACTCGAAGAGCCTCTAATTGAGTCGGGTCAGGAGCAGAAGCGTCCACCAACCTCATGAGCCGCGGAAAGGTATAGGAATCATAAAAGCTGGGTCTCTGATGCGCGGCAAATTCCCCTAGCACGTGCATCTCAATCCATGACGTAAAGTAATGAAGAGAGAAACTCACTACGTTCACGTCTGGGGTTGAGGTATTGGCTGCAGTGCTTAGCCCATGGTACAAATGCGACAGCCCTGCAATGCCCACGGCTAATCGCGTCCTTTCGGCAATGCGATGAGCAGGATAAATAACCGAGGCTCTCATGAATCGACGGTGCGTTGGAACAACAAACCAACTGAGCCAAACGCTGATAAAAATAATGAAGAAAGTTTCTTTATCCATGCCAGGAACTGCGATCGACTCGAAAGGTACAGCCGATAAGACTGAAATGTAGAACTGGGGCAAATCTTCTTCTCTAGCCGGTAGCCTATTTAAACCAAACCCGAAGGGGTCGTTGATATTCGCGAACTTCGGAGCCGCCTTTGATAGAACGTCTCCACGAAGGAAGCTGGCGATAAAGCTTTTAAAAGTGACGCCCTGCTCTTCTGACGCCGCGAACAGCCTCTCAAAAATCCCCAGAGTCTTGATTAGACTCGAATACTTATGGCGGACGGTATTTTCAGTCGACAAGCCGTCAAGCGTAGCGGGCACAGTCTCGAAGGCATACTCGTCAGAGGACAACAATTCTTCGTAAGGCGCTCCCCTGATCGGTAAGCCCGAGATCTTGCGAAACTCTTCCAAAGAGATCGAAACTTCGCGGTCCCCTAACAGGAAAGTGTTGGTGGGAAGATTTCATTGATTAAGGAAAGTTTTAACCTACCATACATGAGGAGACTGATAATGGAAAAGAGACGCGTGCACCGCCTAGTAAAGCCCGACCCTCTGCGGTTGCGCACGATGAGCGGACAAGATGTAACGAGCCCAGATAAGGTAGCCCCTGGAATGGCGAAGGGTAAGCTCTATCTTGAAAACTTGTCCCTAAGGCTGGGCTTCACCTTGGCAGATACGATGCCCCAAGATGTCTATGGCCGGCACAGGCTGGTTTGGTATCCCATTTGTCGACGGTTCGAGCCGGCCGGTAGGAGTCCAATCTGCCACCTCTACAGCAAAAGCAGTCCGCGGACGGTCCATCGACAAGAATGGGCGGATAGGCTCTGTTGGTAACTCGCAAAGAAAGCTTCGATGACCGCGGATGATATGACCGTACCAGATCCCCCATAAAAGTAAATTGGTGCAATCCGGGTCATGAGCCCTGATCATCGCCATCACTTCTTCATCCGACGGTGATTGAGGAAAAGCCGCCTCCGAGCAAGTAAAGGGAAAATATGGAAGAGAAGCCATTGTTCCTGAAATAAAGGAAGGGGAAACTGTTAGTGAAGCCCACACGTGTGTGTATATATATATAAATATATATATATATATAAGAAGACGATGGAAGAAAACGACAAAAAGCTTATTTCATGGGACCATGGGTTACAAGACGCGTGGGCCCCATAAAATCAATATGGCGGCTCAATAATAATGAGGCTGAGCAATCATCATAAGAACAAAAGGAAGATTCTCATTAAATTCAAATGACTCTACACATTCCCCCAAGGAGAAAACCCATTACAAGAATTCTATGCAAATCGAGAAGGATCTCTGCAAGAACAACTAAGGATGAAAAATCCCAAGAAGTCTTCTTTTAAGAACTAAGTTCTTTAGAGGAATTAAATTCCTTTTGAACAGAGGAATTAAATTCCCAGAAAATTTTTCAGAGCTAAGCCCTTTGAAATGGAATTAAATTCCAGAAGGAGGACAAGTATCATCATCAATCCCCTAAAATCATAGAAACCCTAGCAAAAGAGGTTTATTATTTAAAGATTGGACATTCTTAAAAAACTTGGAAAGATGGGTTTTTGTTAAAGGGAAAAACCCTTGGTGTGGATTTGAAATCCAAAGAAAATTTCTACAAGAAGTTCCTCGTCCGTTCAAGATCCTTACCTGAAAAAGGTTTCCTTTTTGTTGACAGAGTTAAACTCTGGATTTTATTTTAATGAACAGAGAACTGAGCTCTGAGAAAGAGAATTAAATTCTCAAGGCAAGAACGAAGAAGGAAGAAGATGAAAGAGTGGAGGCGCTTCTAAAAAGACCCCTGCATTTATAGCATATGATGGGAAACGGTTCATCTACCCCCTTCCCTAGGCAGATCCAATGGCCACAAAAGTTACAGCGTTGCACTCACGTGCAAACACGTGAGAACAACGCTGTGGGGGAATTTGTTCCCTCATAAAATACAAGAAAAAACCCTAATGGGGCATCACGTGCACACACGTGATCGGGGATCACGTGCCGACACGTGATGGCTTCCTGAGGGCTCTGAAATGATAAGAATTGAATCCTAATCAAATGAGGTTACGTGCCCACATGTGATAGGCCTTTAAGACCACTGAAGTATAACAAAACAGCAAGGAAAAACCCCAATGGGGCATCACGTGCCCACACGTGACCAAGGGTCACGTGCTGACACGTGATAAATTCCCGAATGCTTTAAATAACAGAATTAAATTCTGGTTAAATGCTTAATCTATGGGTCACGTGCCACCACATGATGGGGTCTTAAAAATTCTCTGAGATAAAGGAATGAAAACCCTAAACGGGGCATCACGTGCCCATACGTGACAGGGGGTCACGTGCCAATACGTGATGGGTTCCTAAAGATTTCTGAACTAATAGAATTAAATTCTAATTAAATGGTCAATCAGTGGGGTCACGTGCTAACACGTGATAGGCACTTAAACCTTCTGAACTAATGGAATTAAATTCTAATTAAGGGAAATCAAAAACCCTAATATTTCTCTAGATCTTTCCAAACAAAAAGATTGCGCTCTGTAAAATGGAGCACCGTTGGATTAAAAATCCAATGGTGATTAAAAATCACTAATTTATAAAAAGATTCTATACAAGGAGATATTTCCTTGAAATTTGCCAGGAATAACAGACAAAATATCTTTTGGATTAAAAATCCAATGGTGAATAAAATTCACTAAGTGATCTAAAAGATCATGTTGGTTACAAAATCAATCAAAATCTTTCAATGAAAGATTGACTAAACAAACTGATTCTTTTCTTTCTCCTATAAATAGGAGCCAAGAAGAGAAAAGGAAAAGAGGAGAGATATAACAACAGAGAGAAAAAAGAAGAGAATTTAATTCTCCAGAGAGAAAGAAGATTTCTTCAGGAAAAAAAAGAAACCCTGGGTACGAAAGGGAAAGAGATCATTCTATAAGCTCCCACAAAACAAAAAGAGAATTTAATTCTCAAACTAAGAGTTTAACTCTTCTGAACAAGAACTTAGTTCTTCTTTTGGTTGAAGATCTGCAGAAGCAGATCTCCCCATAAGTTGAGAATTTAATTCTTATCGGGGAGATTCTGCCATGCAGATCCAAAACTTAGAGAGAGAATTGAGTTTAAAGAATTTAATTCTTCCAAATACTTATGAATTTAATTCCTCCAACAGAGATAGGGTTTAATCCTTAAAATAAGAACTTAGTTCTTCTTCATGGTTGAAGATCTGCAGAAGCAGATCTCCCCATAAGTTGAGAATTTAATTCTCATCGGGGAGATTCTGCCATGTAGATCCAAAACTTAGAGAGAGAATTTAAAGAATTTAATTCTTCCAAATACATAGGAATTTAATTTCTCTAAATAAAACCAGGGTTTAACCCTACAAAAGAATTTAATTCTTAAATAAGGGACTTAAAAGCTCTCCATGCACGTAAAAGCATTAAGTACCCAGTATGATCACATGTCAACACATGACCATCCCCCTCAGAGATCAAAAAAGAACGAACAAGATCAGATCACGTGCTCACGCGTGACCCTTGAACAGACTCTTCAAAATAAGAAGAGCTGAACAGGCTGTGGGCACCATCACGTGTCTGCACCTGATAATCATGGAAATTAAGTGTTTAACACTTACCTGCATATTCTGAGAATAAAATAAAGAAAGTTTAGCCCAAA
The DNA here is from genome assembly GCA_030015575.1 of Agapanthus africanus. NCBI lineage: Eukaryota > Viridiplantae > Streptophyta > Magnoliopsida > Asparagales > Amaryllidaceae > Agapanthus > Agapanthus africanus. Next base: position 900,577,373 of record CM057339.1, on the reverse strand, counting down.
TCTCAGGCGCCTCACGTGATCCCACATGAGCGCTTCAATTTTAGTGTTTAACACTATTTTTTGAGCGCCTCGTCCCTAGTGTTTAACACTATTTTAAATGTGTCACGTGGGAACACGTGATCGCCGGATGTACTCTAGTGTTTAACACTATATTTGAACCAGTCTTAGCCCAAATTGGCTAAGTCTTCCAGAGGCAAGACTCCCCTTTGACTGAACCTCAAATACACCCTTGTCTTCCAAGATTGATTATCTCATATGGCATATGAGTGCTCAGCACTCAATAAAAGACAAAATATGGTCAGAACCCGGATCCATGCTTAGCATTGCTAAATAATGGGGGGCTGAGCCCAGACAAATGTTCAACAGCCCAAATGAAGGTCCAACATTTTAAACCTAATTGGACTTAGCCCAAGTTGGCCATAAGTGCTCAATTCAGATTTAACTGAGTCTATGTGCTCATAATCTAATTAATTGATTTTAGTCCCAAATTGGACTACAGATCTCCCAACCAACATTGGTTCAAGGGTACATCTCTTCACTTCTCTGATATTTGTCGTTGTAATCCTTCAACGTCTTCAAAGAAGTGACGAGTCCCGATAACCAATCATTCCATGGACTATGGGGTCCTTAAACTCATGGACTATGATTGTCACGCCCCGCTTTCCAGTATATGGCAAAGGGGACGCGGCGAGGTCCGCTACGTATGTACTCAGAAGTACATACGCTAAGCGTAGCTAAGCAATATAGAGTAAATACACAAGAGACAAGAGTATAAAAAGAACAGCAACTTTTATTTATTAATATTCTTTGTACAATACATGAAAAGGAAAATACAACTGAAATAAAGATGCCTAAACAGTGGCATAACAGAAAATGGAAAGTACTGAAAAGAAAAGTGTACAATGAAATTATACTATTGGGTCTTCGGCAAAATGCTCCAAATCTTCTTGTGATGGCTCAACTTCCGCCGGGTCCAAGTCACCTGACGACATTCAAGAAAAGAGAAACAGAATGTCGTCAGCGAACAGATCGCTCGGTAAGTCCCAAAGGTAAGAGGGAAGTAGAGAAGACAGAATAAGAAGGTATATTTTTAGAATGTAAACTATTGTTATAAGGTTATGTTATCGCTGTTGTTTGTAGCTTGGTATAGAAGAATGCTAGTGTATACGAGGGGAGTCTCACTTGCCAGAGACTAGGGCACGTGTAGTACAAGGAACCGTTATGCCACGGTACAACAGCAATGGGATTCAGGTTAGGTGTATTAATCTGACCACCCCGTGCCACCTTTAACACCTTCCGTACCATTCTACCCCTTAAACCCCGTAGTATTGTTGTATTGTAAAAATGGTATAGATTGCATGATCGATTGACTGACTGACCAAAACCATGATATCAGGAAACGGTTATAACCGTAGAGTCATGTAAATGGAATACTGGGAAACATGTAGAAGGAATATCCATGGTTCGGTTCAATCAAGTTATATAGATTGTTAACTGGATTCAGGGATTCATGTATTCATCTTGAGTTGGAATATGAAAGAATATAGATTGACTTGAATCATATTCAAGTCAGAAATAGTCAGACTCTAACCCGAGTCAGACTAAAAGAAAGTAAGTTGAAGTTCAATATTTGTTAGGGGCCTTATTGTAATTTATAAAACTTGAGGGGGTTTTATGTAAAAAGTACTATTGTATATTTTTCAAAATACACCTCAAGTATTTATTATTCATCTTTATGAGCGTGAATTTTATTTGTGTTATTCTAGTGAATATATCCTAATAAAAGTATTAATTGATTTATTTGAAACTCAGGGTATTTTAATGTAACTTTTAAACTTGTAATTTTAAAAAGAGTGGAAACTTTATATTATAATAAAATAGGTGTTTAAATGATATTTATATTAATACAAGAATAATTTTTAAATAAATATTTTATTTTTTTCCAAAATCTCATTTTCCTTAAATGTCGTATTTTAAACCTTTCGAGACCGAATGCTCCTTGCGGAGGTCTGAATCTCGCACTACTAGCCCGCGGGTGCACGATGAACCGTACTTTCCCTAACGGGTTCCCCAAAAGTGGGTTGTAGCGGCGCTTTGCTTAGGTTTAATAAATACTATTCATTTAGAAAAAAACGGTTTTATAAATATAAAGTATTTATTTGTAAAGGATGTAATTTCCGTATTTTAGTTTCTAGGGTTTTCTAAGCCAACTAGCCTATTTCTAAGGTCTAAACGATAAGTCATTAGAAGCCTCAAATCGCCTCTTCACCGTCAATTGCGGCCAGGTAAATGCCAGGTAAGTGGGAAGGAACCACAGTCGTGGGCCTAATTAAAAACCACTAGCCTAGACACACTTGCCTAGACACCACAAGACAGTTTAGATAAACGATCAATATCCATGATATATCGTGTTTTCATTTTAAAAGATTTATTTAGAATTGTGTACAACTTAAAGCTTTTAGAAAAGATTTATAAAGAATATGGTATTTTAGTGAAAAGTCCTGTATTTTCGTATTCTATATTTTGATGTTTATCAATTAAGGTTATATTTGTGTGTGTGTAGAGGTAGGTCATTACCTCGTGACTTATTTTAAGGTATTGCGAAGTTTAGAGGTTAAATATGATATATTAAACTTGAAGGTATTTAAGCGCAAGAATACGGTATTTGAAAACGTTATCATTTCATGTGTGAAAACTCATTCAAATTGATTTCTAGAAGTTTATTTATCAAGATGAACATATTTAGGAGTGAGGGAATTAATTAAAACAAGAAAAGTAAACTTTATGGTATTTTTGTGAAAAGAATACGGTTTTACAAGAAAGCTATCATTTCATGTGAGAAACTTTGTTTAAATTGGTTTCTATGTGATTAATAGTCATCATGTATATGGGTAAGTATCATGGATTAGGTGACAAGTGGAATTTTGTAGAAAAACCGAATCGGAAATCGGTTTGTTCCGATTTCCGTCGGGGTTCGTAATTCCGTATTTTTTAAGAAAAAGGGAAAGAGAGAGGGATGGGACTTACGGGTTTAAACTCTTCTAAAGAGTAAAGAGAACTAGGGAGGAAGACCGAGGGGTGGTTTCGTCGCCGGTTGCTCCAAAACACGTCGCCGGAATTCCGTCAGGGCTTCGCCGGGAACTCGATTTCAAAGCACACTTCTTGTGGAAATTTCAAGAGAGTTTTTCTAGGGTTTTGGAATGAGAAGGTAGGGAGTAGGGGTCTATTTATAGGCTAGCTAGGTAGGGTAGGTGAAGGGTCTTCTTTTATTAAAAATAATTTGTAAAAATTAAAGAAAAACATTAAAAATTTTGCATTCAAAGGGTTGTATTTACATTCAGAAACTGCTACAGTAAAAATGGAGTAAACCATGAGTTACAGAAGACCAAAAGCCAACTTTTTCATGTTGGGACCCCGGCCGTCGGCGCAACTCCGGCCGGCGGCGCCGGCCGCCCGCCGGCCGAGTTAGCCGATTCCGGCCGATTTCGGTCGGCGTTGGGTGTGGGGTCTCCTGACTAGGGTTTTGGCATACTCCAAATTTTGGGTTCAGTTCAATGTTTGGGAGTTATGGCCTGTAGACTTTTGGACTTCCAAGAATTTTAAAGAAAAATGTGCTAAAAATAATATGGGATGTGGGATTCGAACTCTGGTGGTTTGGTTCAGCAGTGCAAGGTATTACCAATGAGCTACAAGCTCTTTCTTGTAATTATTGTAAAGAGATAGATACTTAAAGTGTTAGCAGCAACATTAATACTCCAAGTATACTTCAAATTTAATTCAAATTTAGGTATACAAAAATTGGAGTTGTTACAATGATGTCTTTAAAACTTTATAGACTATGACGTCTTTAAACTACGGACTGTGGGGCCCTTAAGCCCATGGACTATGATGTCCTTAACCTCGGACTGTAGGGTCCTTAAGCTCATGGACTATGATGTCCTTAACCTTTACAGACTATGATGTCTTTAAACTGGACCAAGATGTCCTTAAACTAACATTGGACCGTAATCTCCTTAAACTAACAATAGACCGCAATGTCCCTAAACAAAACAATAGAGCCCAAATGCTCTTTTGTCAGATCTAAACGATCCCGTTAAGTTAATCTTAGTCTAAAATTAGACTAACGTATCTTTAACAAACGTTTAAATCGATTTTAGTCTTAAATGAGACTAACGTATCCTTAAACCCAACCCCAAACCCAAATCTAAGAAGATACGGATTTGGACTAATCCACGACCTATGGGCGACAACATAAATTAGTCTCTGTATACAATCCACGGGCAACCAAAAACAAAACAAACACACATGACACGAAGTGACCATCTGGAGAAAGAGAAAGTGGTTACCGCGATGCGGTAGCGTAATTAAATGCAGGGGCTTGCGCCTGCAGGGAAGAGCGTCCCCACGATCAAAAACCCCTCAATAAGGGGGAATTTGACGAAGTCTGCTATATCGGCCGCATCCGTTTAAACCTTCGATACATGGTGCCATAAATCAACTTGGCATCTTCGGAGAGGTGGACGGATAGCACCAAATAGCATCTGCCCTCGAAGTTCAGGCCCGGACGTCCCAACGTCCCGGTCGCGTTTTTCGGCGGGGAACACCCCCTTTAACTCCTCTGCACTGTTTGATTTCCCTGAATCAAATAGATGTTCCCCTCCGAACGGCGGCCAAGACAGGGACGTCTTACCTGTGATTCGGGGCAGATGCTATTTGGTTTTATCCGTCCACCTCTCCGAAGATGCCAAGTTGATTTATGGAACCGTATATCGGAGGTTTGGACGGATGCGGCCGATGTAGCAGACTTCATCAGATTCCCCCCTCGTTAGAGGGGTTTTTGATTGTGGGGACGCTCTTCCCTACAGGCGCAAGCCCCTGCAGTTAATTACGCTACCACATCGCGGTAACAACTTTCTCCTTCTCCAGAATTTCACTTCGTGTTGTGTGTGTTTGTTTTGTTTGTGGTTGCCCGTGGATTGTATACGGAGACTAGGTTATGCCGTTGCCCGTAGAACGTGGATTAGTCCAAATCCGTATTTACTTAGATTTGGGTTTGGTGTTTTTGTTTAAGGATACGTTAGCCCTATTTAAGGCTAAGATCAACTTAAACTTTTGTTAAGGATACGATAGCCTAATCTCCAGACTAAGATCAACTTAACGGGATCGTTTGGATCCGACAAGAGAGCAATTGGCTCTATTGTTTAGTTTAATGACGTTGCGGTCAATTTCCAGTTTAGGGACATGGTGGTCCATGTTCCAGTTTAGGGACGTAGGGGTCCATCATTCCCATTTGGGGACGAGCATTAGTTTAAGGACATTTCGGTCCAACATTCCCATTTTGGGACGAATATTAGTTTAAGGACGTTTCGGTCCACGAGTTTAAGGACCCCGCAGTCCGTACCAATATGTGGTTGTCGGGACCCGTCACCTCTCTGATGTCGTTGAAGGATTACAACGATAGGTGTCAGAGGAGTTCAGAGATGTACCTTTGAACCAGGTGTAAATTGATTTAAGAGAGCAGCCGTGCTCAGTCAATTTAATTTGAGGACTTACGGCCAGAATTGGGCTAAGTCCAATTGAAGGTGTTTAACATTTTTATTTGTGGTTGGCCTGTTAGGCCTTGGCTTGGGCTTTGCCCTTTGTTTAATAATGCAGTGCATTTTGTCTGGCCTATTAGACCCCCTTTTAATTGGGTTCTGCCCTTGATAATGCATTGCATTAATTAGTCTGACAGAGTGCCATGTGGCTTGTCAGGCGCTTTGCGCTGATTGAGGAGCGCAAGGCGCAAGTCCATGTGGAGGCGACACGTGTCACGCTCTGGTGAGCGCAAGCGCAGTGCGCTGCGCTGTTGCGCTTCTGACACGTGGCGCGCTCTGGTGGGTTGCGCCAATTCATAAGAGCAGTGCTCTATTTCAACAGCGCGTAGCGCAGATCATTCTGGGGCTGACACGTGGCGCTCTCTGGTGGCTTGCGCCAACCTAGGAGCGCAACAGTAAGTGCAAGGCACTATTTTAATATCTTGATCCAATTTTGGATTCAAGAAAAGAATCTTTAAGATTCCAGAACCAATGGTTCATAAAAAAGGCAATGCCTTTGTTATTATTATATTTTTTTATTAAACATCTTTGATCTTGTTCTTAGATCAATGATCTTTTTAGAAGAAATTCTTCTTTATTCAGAGGTTTTTACCTTTTCTTTCTTTGAGCTCTTCTCAGAATTCTTCAGAGGAATTCTCTGTTTTTCTCTCTGTGTTCTTCCCTTAGAATTGGGGTTTGGGGGCCTTTATATAGTGCCCATTAATTTGTTAAATTTGTTAAGGAGATCATTCTTTGAGTGATTTGGGGATTTTTCCCCACCGTTGGATCTTTGATCCAAGGGCTTCTGTTTTACAGAAGACACTCTTCTTGTTTTAATAGGAACAGAAAGATCTTACTGGAATTTTAATTCTGTTTAGCGCAAACGCACCTACGCTTGATACGTGTCGCGCAGCGCAACTGCGTTGCCACGTGTCGCGCAGCGCAGAGCGCAGCGCAACTGCGCTGCCACGTGTTGCGCAGCGCAGAGCGCAGATCATCTGAAGCGTTGCTTCTTTTAATTTTGTTTTAAATAGAGCCTTACTCTGATTGGGTGCGCTACCTTGGGTGCTGCACTGACGTATCAGTTTTTGACACGTGGCGCATTGCGCACAGCGCAAGGAATTTGAAGCGTTGCTTCAATTTTTTTTGAATTTTTTTGAAATTCAAACAGAGCTTTGCTCTGATTGGGGGAAACAATAGAGACTCTTCAGTTCACCATTTAATATCTTTTTAATGCATTTTAATCCAAAATTTTAATTTCTAAACCCTAATTCTTCACTATAAATACCACCCCATGCCTTAACTCTTCGCCATTCTGAAATTCTAGCAAAAATTCTCTCAAAACTTTCTAAGTGCCAAGTAGAGTTAAGCCTCTCAAGTAGAGTAGCGAGCCAAACTCGACGATCGGAGCATCTCCGACGAAACCACGATCCACAAGAGCTTCTTCAACCTCTTCTTAACCTTCTCAAAACTGTAAGTCTCTTCATCCCTCTTTCTTTCTATCTCAAAACTTATTTTTAAAACAAACCGACAAAAGAGGAGCTATCTCTGATATCGCTTTCTTTTTAACATTTGTAAGCTATGTGATAAGCAAACAAGATCAAACTAACATGCTACACTAATCCTAACCTTTTTTCACATCATTTAGTTTTTAGTTTTAACAAAATTTTCATATGAAACGAACATATAACAAACTTTTTCAGTAAAATACCATGAACTTTAGTATCACCCTCTCATCGATAATTAATTTGAACACCTTTAGAAAAACTTCACGGGGACGACCTACCCCACACTCACACCATGGTTCCATAGCACGGTATTTTAGATCTATGGCTGAGTTAAAGAAATAAGATTTTCATTAAAATACCACACCGTTTCATAACGGATTTCTTTAAATCGGTATTTCGAATCCTTGACAAATACGCCTCTACAACTCTCATTAGGGGACCGCTAATGGATGGTGTGGATTATCGTACATCCTTGGGACAGTAGAGCGAGTTGTAGAACTTCTCACGGAGTATTCGGTCTCGAAATGAATAAAAATACGTATTTTCAATAAACGCGACTTTTTCTAATAAAAATTATTTTTTTGGGAAAATTATATATAAATCATAACAATGAAAACAAATTAAGAAACTATTTTAAAAAGAAAGATTAAAAATTGTTAATAAAATACCACCAAGTTTCCAAAAGTAGTAGTTTTCATAAAAATACCATAAACTTTCAAAAAGCTAGGTTTTATCACCAAAACACCACAACAAATAAAATATATGTTTATGAAAACCCTAAATATTATAAATCACTCACGAGATTTAGCTTTAAAAAATATTAATATATATTTTTCATAAAACCCCCTCGAGATATGCAAACAATATTTTAAGAACTCTAGATTAATATAGGTTTAAGCGGGATCAATTCTCTTGAGCCCGAGGGAGCCGGAGAAAGTGAGTGCTTGCCTATTCAGGTTAGACAACTTAACGGAGTTATCAATGTCAATTGTCTTGGAAAAAGACACAAATCCTGCCGTCCATGTGCAGCAGTTGCCGATTTCTTCCGAACATAAGATTTTTAACAATTTACATCAATTCACATGAAAAGACATGAACTCAAATCTAAACTTGAACTCGAACTCGAACACAAACTCAAACTCTAACCTAACTCGAATCGAAACTCGAATATGAACTCGAATCCAAACTACTCGAACCAACTTGACTTGAATCCAGATTGCAATTGTCATGACTCGCACATTACTCGACTCACTCGAATACAATCTACACCTTTTGCAATATAGGGTTTCGATCAAAACATGTCAATCAATCAATCAAATCAATTAAGTATATTAAATAGTTATAATATATATTATACTCGGGGTGTTTGTGATAGTTTCTTGTGTGAATCCAACGGAGCTTCAGGAGTCCCGTATTAACCTTTTTTTTATTTAACTCGAATATCAGTCGGGTTGACTCATCCACAGTTTAGAGCCCCGATACTAACACATGAAATGGGCCCATGTTTTCTTGCTCCTGGGGCCTCACTCTTGAGATTGTGAATACTTCTACGACTGCGTTAATATTCACACTTGGAACTTAACGTTAATATAGCAACCATCTAGAGACCTATAGTATATACTTAGGCATGAACATATACTCTTACCTATCATATATATTCTACACTTGTCATTTTCTTTACTCTTACCCATCTTTGGGACTTACCGAGCGCTAATTCGCTGACGGGCATTCCACCCACTTTTCTTCTCTTGGAATGTTCGTCAGATACGGTCGAGACGGAGGTGGTTGAAGCCACAGAGAAGGACTACGACCAGATCGCTACTCAGGGCTAGTTCAGCTTTATTTTTCTTTAGTTTATGTATGCCACTTGTTTAAACATTTTCCTTATTGTATTTACTTTCCAGCATAAACTCTTATACTTGTACATATTTGAAATTGATTGTAAATAAAGATATTTGTTGAAAATTTTTCCAGTCTCAATTTATTCTTGCATTGTGTATTATTGTTTTAATATGCTTGGTATATTTATTTAGGGAATGACCTTCTCTGAATAAATGTAACGACTCTGTTTCATTGTACAGAAAATTTGTTTAAAAGATAATGTACAAATGGAGTATTTGCAATCATGTGTATGCTATAAGTATTTAATTTGCTTTTGAATAGCAAGAAACAACTTGTAGCTCATTGGTAAAGCCTTACACTGCTGTGACGTAACCCCTGTGTTCGAATCCCCTCAGCCACATAATATTTTTGCTGATTTTTCTTTTAAACTTTTTGGAAGCCCAAAAGTTTACACGTGCAAAACACGTAAAAATGAAAAGTCAGAATAATCAAATATGTGCACTGAGATATATGAAACGACACCAACATGTGGCATCAATCCCACACCCCGACCCCACTCCTTGGCCAGCGAGATTCGCCTCTGGGCCGGCGCCGCCGGGCCCCTCTTTCCTAATGCCTCCAATTTTTCACCCTGGCACCCCTTGGCCTCCCCTACTAATCCTAGTCTGTTTGTTTTCCCTGCAAATTTCCCGAGAAATAAAATGAGCCTTAAAACCAAATTTTAATGCATTTTTAATTCTCAAATTTCAATACCCTAAACCCTAATTTCTCATATAAATACCACCCTACACCATAACTCTCCTCATTCAGAAATCCTTTGCCAAAACTCTCTAAATTTTCCAAGTCCAAGAAATTATACAAGTGGAGTTAGCTCAAGGTCAAGTTCCGGCGATGACTCGGGACAAATCCGGTGACCCCGCGACTCCACGACGCCTACAAAATGTTCCGCTGTCTCTTCTCTCTCAAATCAATCAGTAAGTCCCCTCTCCGCTGCTCCCGCCAAAAATTTCTGCACAAAAGAGCCCAAGGCATCAAATGGCAGCAATACACTTAAGAAAATGTGAACCTGTATTTTCCGGGCTGTATTTTGACAAACTCCCGAATGAGAAATAGCTAAATTCTGATGGTATTGAAAGCATCTCGAAAAAAACTTCTATTTGATATATTATGGGCCTCATAATTCATCCGGAATCAAAAGTTATGAGCAAATGTCTATGCACATGTGATCTAAGAAAGAAGATGCGAACCAGTATTTTCCGAGCTGTATTTTGACAAACTCCGGAATGAGAAACAGCTAAATTTTGATGGTATCGAAAGTTTCTCGAAAAATCCTTCGATTTGATATATTATGGGCCTCATAATTCATCCGGGATCAAAAGTTATGAGCAAATGTGCTATGCACGTGTAATCTAAAGTAATACTCTACTACATAGGGAATGCATTTTTAGTCCCACATCGGGAAAAGAAGAGATGACTTCTCTACCACTCCCATATAAATAAGAGGGGATACCTCTTAGAAAGGGTAGAGTTCAATTCTCAAAGGATTCAATTCTCAAAGGAGCTTAATTCTCCAAGATAGGAGCATGCGCCTTCCCATAATATGCATATGCGCAAGCGCCATGTGCGCTACGTGCAACGCACGTGTGCCCGCCATGCACACACCACGTGCAACGGACGTACGCACCACATGAGAACATTTAATAATATTAAAACGAGCTTAGTTCTCCATAGGAGTTTAGTTCTCCATAGGAGTTTAGTTCTCCAAGATAGGAGCATGCTCATCCCCATAATGCGCATATGCGCAAGCGCCACGTACGCTACGTGCAACGCACGTGTGCCCGCCATGCGCGCACCACGTGCAATACACGTGCGCACCATATGAGAATATTCAATAATATTAAAAGGAGCTTAGTTCTCCATAGGAGCTTAGTTCTCCAAGTTAGGAGCCTGCTCCTCCCCATATGCGCAAGCGCCATGCAAGCACCACGTGCAACGCACGTGCGCATTACACGAGAACATTTAATAATATTAAAAGGAGATGCGTTCTTCATAGGAGCTTGCTCTCCTCCATAATGCGCATATGCGCAAGCTCCATGTGCGCTACGTGCAAATATGTGCGCCCAACACGTGCGACGCACGTGCGCGAACGCAAAAAAGCCTTTTTCAGCAACGAGAAGCTTAAGCTCCAGCATGTTCTTTCCCCCTAATGAGTGGGACATGGTTCAAAGGGTACATCCCTCCACACCTTCGATATATGGCGATGTAATCTCTCAGTGTCGTCGGGGAGTTGGCGGGTCCCAACGACCAATGATCCTTCTTTTCAATAAAAAAAGGAAAAGAAACATACAGAGATATAGAAAAGAGAGAGAGAAACCCTCTGCAAACTTGGAGAAAAAGAAGAGCAAGCTCTCAAGAAAAAGAAGATTTTTCTTCATCTTCAAGGTAAAAAAGAACTTTGTTCTTGAATAATAGAGATGAAACCATCTCGTAAAAAGAAGAATCATCTTCTTCTAAAAAGATCTTAAATCTATAAAAAAGAACAAGGTCTTTGATTTAAAAACAAAAGATCAAAAGATCTAATCATAAAGAAAATAATAATAAAAGAAGTATTTTACTTCATTCACAGATCTTTGATCTATAAAGGCAAAGCCCTTTTATAAAAACAGGAACTTTTGTTCTTGGATTTTGAGGCAAGGCCTCCTTTAAGAAGAACATAAATTTGTTCTTTGATCTTAAATCTGACCAAATGCGCTTTGCGCTATTGGAAAGTGCCTTGCACTCATGAATTGCGCTTTTGCGCTTCTTGGACCGGCGCTCAGCGCCAAAACCTGCCACGTGTCAACCAAAGACACAATCTGCGCTTTGTGCTTCTGAAACAGGGCACTGCGCTCATGAGCTGGCGCTCAGCGCCAAGTGCGCCACGTGTCACTCACTGGCTCGCCAACAGACTAGCGCAGAGTGCTCATAAATTAAAAAGCGCAATGCGCTAAATGAACTAGCGCTAAGCGCAACACGTGTCCTCTTCGTGTATGCTACCTGACAGAAGCGCAATGCGCTCTTTAGCTGGCACAAAGCGCCCGGCGCGCCACATGGCGCATTGTCAGAACACAATTTGTTCTGATAAAGACAAAAGATGTCAGAACCCAATGCTTAGCATTATTAAAAGGGCCGAGCCCAAATAAAGGCTTTATAGCTAGAACAAAAAAAATGTTAAACATTTTAATTGGACTTAGCCCAATTCTGGCCATAAGTCCTCAAATTATCTTGAACTGAGCACATCTGCTCTTTCAACCAACTCATCCTGGTTTAAGGGTACATCTCTTCACTCCTTTGATATTTGTCGTTGTAATTCCTCAACGTCTTCAAAAAGGTGATGGGTCCCGACGACCACACATTTCAAAGACTATGACGTCTCTAAACATTAGACTGTGGGGTCCTTAAACCCATGGACTATGATATCCTTAACCTCGACCGTGATGTCTTAAAACTAATATCGGACTATGAGGTCCTTAAACTCACGGACTATGATGTCTTTAATCTCGACCGTGATGTCTTAAAACTAAAATTGAACTGTGAGGTCCTTAAACTCACGGACTATGATGTCCTTAACCTCGACCGTGACGTCTTAAAACTAATATCGGACTGTGGAGTCCTTAAATCCATGGACTATGATGTCCTTAACCTCGACCGTGATGTCTTTAAACTAACATCGGACTGTGGGGTCCTTAAACCCATGGACTATGATGTCCTTAACCTCGACCGTAATGTCTTAAAACTAAAATTGGACTGTGAGGTCCTTAAACTCATGGACTATGATGTCCTTAACCTCGACCGTGATGTCTTAAAACTAACAACGGACTGTGGGGTCCTTAAATCCACGGACTATGATATCCTTAATCTCGACCGCGGTGTCTTAAAACTAACATTGGACCGAGATGTCCTTAAACTACCAATGAACCACCATGTTCTTAAAATGGTAATCGACCGCAATGTCACTAAACTAAACAAATATAGCCCAATTTCTCTCTTGTCGGATCTAAACAATCCCGTTAAGTTGATCTTAGTCTAGAAATTAGACTAACGTATCCTTAACACACGTTTAAGTTGATCTTAGTCTCAAATGAGGCTAACGTATCCTTAAACCCAACCCCCAAACCCAAATCTAAGAAGATACAGATTTGGACTAATCCACGCCCTACGGGCGACAACATACATTAGTCTCCGTATACAATCCACGGGCAACCAAAAACTAAACAAACACCCACGACACGAAGTGACCATCTGGAGAAGGAGAAAGTTGTTACCGCGATGCGGTAGCGTAATTAACTGCAGGGGCTTGCGCCTGCAGGGAAGAGCGTCCCCACAATCAAAAACCTCTCAAACGAGGGGGAATCTGACGAAGTCTGCTATATCGGTCGCATCCGTTTAAACCTTCGATACATGGTGTCATAAATCAACTTGGCATCTTCGGAGAGGTGGACGGATAGCACCAATTAGCATCTGCCCAGAAATACAGGCAAGACGTCCGCCGCGTCTTCGTCCGCGTCTTTCGGACGGGAACAGATTCTGGCACGCCCGGTGGGACCTTTTCCTCTTTCCACTCCACACTTCGTGTGTCGTGTTCGCGAACCAATCGCGGTTTGCTAATGGTTGCCCTTGGGTTTTGAGGTACTAAGATTTGGCGTTTTGCTTGCTGCAGAAAGCAAAGGATCAATGGCGTTCACTTGTGCAAAATGTTCCAACTACAACTGCATCGTACGCTCCGCCTCATCCAGAGGCATAGCCTGCGAGCCTCAAGCGGCTTCGTTGTTCATAATGCCGGTGGAACAGGTAACCCAGGCCACCACAGGATTGTTTTTTGGGACCATGCTCCCGCCAGAGAGCTTCACCGTTCCTATGCCAACACCAGAAGCTCCCAAGAAGTCGGTCTTCGATCGGCTTGCAACTACCACGGCCCCTCTCAACGGGTCGTCCAGCTCCAACTCTTCTGTCTTCGCCAGACTGAGCCTGAACTCCGATGGGTCTGCCAAGAAGCCCATGATACCTGAAGTGGCCATCCCAAAGAAGATAGCCACCCCTGCTCCTGAAGTCTTCAAGGCGGCTTCTCCTGTCAAAAATTCGTTCTTTACAAGACTGACTATTCCGGCTCCCGTTCCTGCTCGAAGGTCTGTCTTTGACAGATTGGATACCACTACTCAAAAGACGTCAGTCTTCAAGAGGCTGGCACCAGCGGCGCCTCGTCTGGACAGGAGGCAAGACAAAGCCATCCCCATCGCCGAACCAACACCGTCAGCTCGACACGCTCGACGTCGCTACTGACGCCGAGTAAGGAAGGCTGGGGGCAACTCCCCCTCTTAGCTAACTCCACCGGCTCCAACGGTGCAAATCAATGCTGCTGTTCCAACCGGGAACAGCTTTGAGCTACTGAACAAGGTGCGCAGGAATTCGCCTACCGCCGTATTGAAAAGATCTCCGCCGCCGGTGGAGACTGTCACAGAAATCAAGCGGGAGCAGTCCCCTCAACGGTTGTCTTCCAAAGTTTACAAAATCTGGAGACAAGTCCGAGAGTCGGTGGTTGATCAAGACTATCCCCGCCGGCAGAAGAAGCCGAAGGTCCGACAGGAAGAAAACCATCCTGTTAAGCCGCAAAAGGCGGCTACTTGGGTGCCCACTGCAACGGCCCTCTCAACTTCGATCGCGCATAAGAGAAGAAGGCCGGAGAAAATCCCCATGCCTGGGACAAATTTCAAAGGAACTGAACCCAAACGCCCTAAGTCTGGGGGCATGGTGGTATATACCGTCTACATGGCATCCGGGAAAGAAGATAGCCGCGCTTCTACGGGCCACCGACCACTCACCCGATCCATCATAAGAGCTCGGGAACAGCAACAGCAGAAGCTTTAAAAGATGCTGACTGCAATGGCCGCACTTACCGGGCCAAAAGAAAGCCCGGAGGCATCATCGGAACAACGTCACGAACACGAGACTGATGCTGAATTCCTTCGGAGAATGCTCGAAAAGAAGGACAAGAAGGCTGCGGAACAAGCGGCCAATATAAAGCAAATGGCCCTTCTATTCCAGGATATGGTAGGCATTATGATCTAGCCGGATCCCCCAGCCGAAGATCCTCCAGTGATAATTGAAGATGATAGAGGAGAAACATCAAACCCTCTGCCGGCTCTATCAGCAGCCAAGGAAGAGACCATCTCCAAATCTGCCCTAGATGATTACATCGCTCAGCAGATAAGAGTTCACTAGGCAAATGAAGCGGCCGACCAAATTGTTAGAACTAGGCGACCGTATCCAGGCTGGTATGATCAGATAAAGTACCCGTCAGGCTACACGATCCCGAAATTCCATGTGTACAAGGGGATAGGCAATCCCCATCAACATGTCTCCCAGTTCATGGCTCTTTGTGGCAACACCGGCGGCGATGATAAGCTCTTGCTTAGCCAATTTGTCGGCAGCTTATCGGAGACGGCATTCGAGTGGTACTCCGAACTTCCAAATGACTCCGTTAAAACTTTCGCGGAAATGGAGTTGTTGTTCACCCAACGATTCCCAAGTGCTAGTGAACATACCCCAATAATGGCATTGATCAATGCCAGGGAGAAGCCGGGCGAGACGTGGGTTCAGTACGCAATCCGATGGCGGAACCTGTGGTCGAAGTGCGAACAGCGCATCGAAGAACCACCAGCGGTAGGCATGTTCGTGGGCACCCTAGACCCTCATGCAACTATTTCACAGTTCATGATGTTCTTCAAACCGACCACGTTCCAGGCTCTAATCGACAAGCTGGCCCAGATGGGTCATAGACCATCTCCCCCGAAGCCGGAACCGTAGAACGAAAAGGGTAAAGGGAAGGCGATATTCGTTGCGAACACCCAACAGCAGCCCAGTGCCCCAAAGCTAGCGGATCAACTGGAAGAGAGACGACGCTATTATAATGAGAAGATGAAGCGTCCTTACTCATTCCCGCAGGATAAAACGAAGAGGCTGTTCGAGCTGGCGATGCGTAACAGGCTTATCAATTTGCCGAATCCAAGGCGACCAATACAACCCGGCGAAGCGAATAACCCTAATTATTGTCCTTACCACCAAACGGTAAGCCATCCAATCGAAGATTCCTTCGTCTTTAAGGGATGGATCGAGGATCAGTACCTATAAGGCAAGTTTGCGTTGTCTGAGAAGTGGAAAGTAAACCCACCACAACCGCACACTCCTAAGAAGATGGACACACTAGGGGCAACGTGCTCTTTTGTTGAGGAAGCTCTATGGGAGGTGTCTCTTTCGGCCAAAACCAAAAGGATGCTGAATGAGCTCCAGGCATACCCGGCAATCAGGTGGAAGAATCCGCTGGAACCCCAGATCATCGAAGAGATGCTGAAGCCGCGCCCAACTCCAAAGATTGGTGGTAATAGCGAAAGTGCTCACACCCAGCCGTCGAAATCTTCGAAAAAGAAGAAGAAATCCAAAAAGCCCGTGAAGCCTGGCGACAAGCGCACGGACCTGCAGAAACAGATCGACGCGCTGGAAAAGTATAACCAGAAGGCGCGGACTTCAATCACACTCCAAGAGTTCCTCGGCCACGTCCTTGAGGACGAAGATGATGGAGAAGACTCGTCGGATGGATTTGAAGACTACGTAGCAATTTGCCATATGATCTCTCACTCGTTGACAAACGAAGAAGAAGCTCTTTGCACCGAGAAACCGGGGGCAAGCCTGAACCGAAACTTCTATGGCCGTCATACGAAATGATCGACGCCTTCCTGAATGAAATTCATCTGAAAAGTAAAGCCGATCGGGAGCGTGAGATGGCCATATTTAAAAAGGCCAGAAGCCGGCGAATAGACGAATGAGTTGAAACACCTCTGCCGAATCAAAGGATATCCGTCGCGGATAAAAACAAGTTCAAGACGAGGAAAAGGTTTGCTAAAGACATATCGATGGGAATGAAGCTACCACCCTCTGAAGGAAACGTCCCTGGTGAAGCAGAAACACATCCTAGCTACTGCTTATATCATCGGAAGATTGCGCACCTTACCGAAGAATGCAACGCTTTTAAAAGATGGTGGCAAGGGTATGTCGCTCACCGACAGAATTTCAAGCGGATGAAACGCAAAACCCGTTGGGAGAAAAGAAATACGACCGAGGAGCATAAAAGAACCACCGGCAATTGTCACACGGTCAACGCCGGGGGATCGCAGGTTCTCACCTTCGGGAGCGACTCTGATGAAGAAATGACTCTTAGCCCTCTCTTCAAAGAATCCACCTCGGGAAAAGAGGAAGAACCGACGACCTGTGAAAATATTCAGCTGCGCAATCGTACGCTGCCCGAAAAGAATCTCGGACCCACGAATAGAAAAGATAGGGGAAAAGAAAAGGTCTCTGAGGATATCGCCTTAGATGACCAAGTCATGAAAGAGCTGACCGCCAAGGACCCGCCAAAGAATAGTAAGGTGGACTACAACGTTCTGACGCACTTGAGAAAGTTACTCTCGCAGCTCAGCATTCTCGACGCCCTTTTACTATCAAAAGAAGCAAGAGATTTATTACTTAAGGCACTGCAGGAGCCCGAGCAATTCCAAGCTTGCCTCGCCGAAGAAAAGATGAAGGACGAGTTAGAAGAAGTGCACACAGCCGATATCACCTTCGGCGATGAAAATCTCCACCTTGGGACGCGCGAGCACAATCGCCCCTTATATGTCTCCGGATACTGTCATGATATCAAGATAGGCAAAATCCTGATCGACAATGGGTCTTCCGTCAATCTTCTCAACGTACGAATATTGAAAGAAATCTGCATGAGCGTTCAGCACCTAGCTCGTGACAAAATCACTATCTCCGGTTTTGACTCCCAGTCATCACGGACTCTCGGGTCTGTGATATTGACGTTACGCTTCGGGTTACTTGTCACGGATATCAAGTTCCACGTCATTGATGCCAAGACATGCAACAATGCTTTGCTTGGTCGGCCTTGGTTACACGAGTACAACATCATCCCTTCTACAGAGCATCGGTGTATGAAATACTTCAAGGATGGTCTCGAGTATACCGTAACAGGAGAGCTAAACCCATTCTCCGTAAAAAAAGTCTGAAAGTATGAAGATGCCAAGTACTTCTTACCAGATTTTGAGGACACGGAGAGATGTCACAAACCGAAGGACAAAACTATCACCACTATTCCAGTCTTCGGGAGTGATACCGAGGAGGAAGAAGAGATAGTTTACTTAGGTCCGCCCCAGTGCAATAAACCAGGACCGTCCGCTCCTATGTTAATCTTTGGCAGCGATTCGGAAGATGAGGTCCATACTATATTCTCTGCTCGGCCTTCAATACAAACATTCGCTGATGAAGAGCAAAGTTTGCAAGTTGCCATGGTCCCGCCCAAATATCATAAAGAACTAGACGCGCTTGATACCTACAATATGGAAGAGCTGCAGACGTTATATGTCTCTCCCAGGCGAGAAGGTGAAAAGATGATCCTATTTTACCGATCTGGGGAAATCAAAGTGGAGAAAGAAATCTGGCATGGCGCGGATTCTACACTTGACAGGCTCCAACCCATCCGTTTGCCCAGATATTACACGAACGGACTAAAAAGGCTGTTAAGGCGCTAAGGCGTACCTTTCAAACAGACCGCTCGAAAAGCTAAGTTTTATGACAGAATCTGGAACATCCCTGGAACTCAGCGGAAATTGCCCAACGGGAAAATGGAAACGACCTGTCTTGAGTATGTTCGATCCAAGAAACGGGAGCAACTCCATGACTGTTACGTCATACATGACTTTGATGAAGAAGGAGATGCTCGGTGGGAAGATGCTAACCCTGAACCAGAAAGGGCTCCCGCCGTGAAAATACCCAGTCCGTCGTTCGAAGAACAAATGGACAAGCTTATAAAGAAAGTGGGTCAAAAGGTTTGATACGACCATAATCGCGAAATGGCCATCTACGAGAAAGCCAGGACGCAACGCCTTCTTCAACATGCTGCGAAAGATGAAAATGCTCCTCCCTATCAACCCGTCATACACAAGGCCCGACGCAGAGGCAAAAATAATCAAAGAGAGGGAAAAGTGTTCGAGAGTGACAAAGTGGGACCAAGAAGCCACGCGATCAGGAATCGAGTAATCCAGATTCGTCTCTTATAAAGAAGATGAGTCGAGCATACTCTTTTCCTCAGAACAAAACACGGAAGATACTCGATCTCGCCATAAGACATCAACTGATTATACTCCCGGAGTCTAAGCACCCCGAGCAAGCAGGCGAAGTCTCTCATCCGGACTATTGCTCCTATCATAGGGGCAATAGGATATCCTATTGAAGACTGCTTCACCTTCAAGAACTGGGTCGAAGATCAATATCGACAAGGCAGATTCGCTCTATCTAGCAGCTGGAGAGTAACCCCGCCGCAGAAGTATGAACCCAAATCCACGAGGGTAGAACCAGATCAACATCGGTCTTGGAAGCGAGCTCGTACCTGCCACGTGAAAACGCTATCAGAAGAAGACCCCGACGGTATGGATAATCTCCCCTGGTGCTTCGAAAACAATGATGACGAGGTAATCTCGGAGTTTCCACCGGCGCCGAAAAGGCTGGAAGATGGAATACATACCACTGTAGATAACCTCAAGAAAATTGATTTGGGTACAACAAGTGGCCCGCGGCCGACTTTCATCAGCGAGCTATTGTCTGAGGAAAGGGTAGCTACGCTGAAGGATGTGCTCATGCAGCATAAAGATTGCTTCGCGTTGAACTATTCCAAGATGCCCGGACTAGATCCAGAGATTGTTGTACACAAATTGGCAATATCTCCGGACGTCAAGCCAATCAAACAAGCACCGAGAAGAATGCGGCTCGAGCTTGAGATGAGCATCAACGCCGAGGTCAAGAAGCTAATTGACTCCGGCTTCATCCAAGAGGTTCAATATCCAGATTGGATTGCCAACATCGTCCCAGTGATGAAGAAAAATGGGACGGTGCGCATATGTGTGGACTTTCGGGATCTCAATAAAGCCTGCCCGAAAGACGACTTCCCAGTACCGGTCACCGAGCTGATGATAGACAATACGTCCACTCACGAAGTGTTCTCCTTCATGGACGGCTCGTCAGGATACAATCAGATAAAGATGCATCCCGAGGACCAGAAGCATACCGCTTTCCGGACCCCTTTGGGCATATTTTGCTACAAGGTGATACCTTTCGGTCTAAAGAACGCCGGTGCCACCTATCAGAGGGCCATGACGAAGATCTTCAATGACCTTATACATGAAATCGTTGAATGCTATATCGACGACCTTGTGGTGAAAAGCAAATCATACGAGGAGCATCTAGAGCATCTGAAGATCGTGTTTCAACGCCTCCGGCAATACAACTTGAAGATGAACCCTCCCAAATGCGCGTTCGGAGTTTCCTCGGGAAAATTCATGGGATTCGTCGTCAGACACCGAGGTATCGAGATAGACCCGTCGAAGATCAAGACGGTCATGGAAATGCCTCCGCCAAGGACTCTCAAGCAATTGCGGTCTCTCCAAGGAAAGCTCACGTATATCCGGCGATTTATAGCCAATCTTTCGGGCAAATGCCGTCCGTACAGCCACCTGATGAAGAAGGGAACCCTTTTCGTCTGGGATCATAAATGCCAAAGCGCGCTGGACGAAATCAAGAAATATCTGCAGAATCCGCCAGTGCTGGCTGCTCCGGTCAAGGGAAAGCTTCTCATTCTGTATACAACCTTCCTTGAAGGTTCCTTAGGTGCATTATGGGCATAAGAGAATGACCAAGGGAAAGAAAGAGCTCTATATTACTTGAGTCGAGTTTTATTGGGGGCAGAAAGCAACTACTCCCCCATCGAAAAACACTGCCTAGCACTAATCTTCGCGATAATGAAGCTCAGGCACTATGCGTTGGCGTATGAAGTCCGTCTCATATCGAAGGTGGATCCTCTCAAATATTTGATGTCAAAGGCCATATTAACGGGACGGCTCGCTAAATGGGTCTTGCTCTTGATGGAGTTCTCGATAACTTATCAGCCTCTTAAGGCGGTGAAAGGTCAGGCCATCGCCGACTTCCTAGCTGAGCATCCGATACCTGCCAATTCTCCCTTGAACCGCGAATTGCCAGACGAACATGCGTTTGACACGATCGACGGGGATTATATCCGGTGGGAACTTTATTTCGATGGAGCATCTTCCATGAAGAAGCGCAAACAAAGCACCCCCATAATCAAATCAGGGGTAAGCCTCATCTTCGTAACTCCACAAGGAGGGATAATGCGTTTTGCCTTCTCCTTAACAGAGCTAAGGACAAACAATGAAGCCGAGTATGAAACTTTGATAGCAAGTTTCGAGATCGCTATCAACATGGGGATTGAAAATCTCTTCATATACGGAGACTCCTAACCGGTTGTTAGTCAAGTAAACGGCAACTATCAAACGTGCAAACCAGAACTGGTGAAGTACGGCGAGAGGGTACAGCAACTGCTGACCCAAATACCTTCCTACACATTGGAAAGCATACTACGTGCGAAAAATAGCAAGGCGGATGCATTAGCCAAACTCGCTAAAGAACTGGCTGACGAAAACCTCGATGACGCGAGGATCGTTGTTCAAAGCCGTCGAGTCCTCGCACCGGCAGAAATATTTCCAGAGACGTCCGAGGAAAAGGGAATGACCAAGCCAGCGGCTTTACAAATAAAAGACCAAGAAAAGGTTGAGGATTGGAGAGAAGTCTTTATAGACTACTTCAAATCCCGTCGAACGCCTGAAGATGCATCCTCAAAACATCAGCTCATGAAGCGAGCCCTATCTTTTGCCTTTGTCAATGGTACTCTGTACAAGAGGTCATTTAATTCTCTGTGGTTAAGATGCCTGGGACCTGAAGAAGCAAAAAGAGTCGTCCAAGAAACCCACGACGGACTCTGCGGTTCTCACCAAGCCGGGCCGAAGATGAAGCTAAAGATTAAAAGGATGGACTACTATTGGCCCACGATGATTCAGGACTGCCTCGAATACGCGAAGCAGTGCCATTCGTGCCAGATTCACGGGGACTTCATCCATCAGCATCCAAATCTACTACATCCGACAGTGGTTAGCTGGCCATTCGAAATGTGGGGGACTGACATAATTGGCCCCATCGAATCAGTATCGTCCAGAGGACATCAATTCATTTTGGCGAAAACTGATTACTTTTCTAAATGGGCAGAAGCAATACCGCTGAGGGAAGTGAAAATGGAGAATATCCTCCATTTCTTCAAGACACACGTCATTTATCGGTTTGGAACTTCGAGACGGATCATCTCCGATAACGGGCCAGCCTACCGAAGCCATAAGATCAGCCGCTTCGCTCAACAACACAATATAGACTGGAGATACTCCTCGGTCTATAATCCCTGAGCTAAAGGTTTAGCTGAGGCTTTTAACAAGACCTTGACAAAGATCGTGAAAAAGGCGGTGTCCCGGAATAAGAAAGACTGGCATGAGAGACTGCATGAAGCTCTCTGGGTGTACCGGACTACGTTCAAGACGGCCACGAACACAACGCCGTACGCATTGGTATTCGGTACAGAAGCGGTACTCCCCCTCGAAATAGAGCTACCCTCTCTACGAATGGCAGTTCATTATGAGCTGACGGACGAAGAGAATGCTCACCTTCGGCTCGAGGAGCTCGACGCCTTTGACGAAACCCAGCTCATAGTGCAACAAAATCTAGAGGCTTATAAAGCAAAGATGACGCGCTCATATGAAAGATTGACTAGGCAGAGGACATTCCGCCAAGGCGAACTCGTGCTAGTGGTCAAAAGACCTATGATCCCCAATCGCGCCAAGCGGGGGAAATTCGAGCTAAACTATGAAGGCCCGTACATCATAGACAAGGTCTACCAGGGTGGAGCCTATCTACTCATGGACATGCATGGCGAAAGGCCCTTCAAGCCAATAAATGGTCGCTGGCCTAGGTCAATGACAGATGACGACGACTATGTCTGCTCACTATCTTCCTAAGCCCAAACTCTATAGGTAGTAGCCGGCTTCATTAACAACGGACCGAAACATCCTTAAACTAACGACGGACCGAAACGTCCTTAAACTAACGACAGACCGAAACGTTCTTAAACTAACAACGGACCACTATGTCCTAAAACTAGCCGTTGACCGAGATGTCGATAAACTACGGTGGATTACAGCGTCCCAAAACTGATATAAAAAAAAGAATAAAAAAAAGAGAGAGAAAAGAAAACGGTATGTCCACAAGCAAAATGGGCACGGATGAAAACCCGAAAGGGCTCCGTGAGTAAAAACAACAGGGCTACCAGCGAGTTTTGTGAAAACCCAAAAGGGCGCAACCTCGTTAGAATAAAAAAAAGAATAACAAAAAAAGAGAGAGAGAAAAGAAAACGGTATGTCCACAAACAAAATGGGCACGGATGAAAACCCGTAAGGGCTCCGTGAGTAAAAACAGCAGGGCTACCGGTGAGTTTTGTGAAAACCCGAAAGGACGCAATCTCGTTAAAAGACACTTTCAAGGTCTTCTCGACTTTGTAAGGAGAAACCACCCACGTGAGATCCTTACGACTCATAAGGGAGCAACACACTTAGAGATCCCCACAATTCCTAAGGAGAAATTACACTTGCGAGATCCTCACGACTCGTAAGGAGAATCCTCTTATAGGACCCTCACGGCTTATAAAATTCAAAAGTCTTAAGCTACAGAGATCTGAAGCTGTCCTTAAGCAGCCCCCACAACCTCCAATACTGCCCTACAAGCGGCTCAATGCTGACCCTTGTATACAATCCACGGGAGCGAATAAACATTTCCCTAACAAAGTCTCATCCGTGACTAGGGGTATGTCTGCACGGTGAACAGCCCTTATAAGTCCTCTCGACTTATAAGGAGAAAACACTCTTGTAAGATCCTTACGAATTATAGAAGAACACGCACTTAGGAATTCTCATGATTCCCAAGGAGGAATTACACCTACGAGATCCTCACGACTTGTAGGGAGAAATACCTTTATGAGACCCTTACGGCTCATGAAGTCAAAAGCCTTAGTCGACAGAATCCGAACCCTGTCTACTAAGCCACCTTTGTTCGACATCGACTAAGGCAAATGATGATTCGCTCCTGGCAATATCCTAGTTGTAGCGGTGCTGATGCCGAAATCGATGTCTAATCCCAAACTTGCAGCGAAAAGCCTGCAAACCACACATGCATACGAAATAGCCGAAATGATGAGGCAACTTGCAGACAAGATCAGCAAGTAAAAATATATGTATGCAAAATAGCCGAAATGATTGGGCAACTCGCAATAAAAAGCAACGAGTAAAGATAAAAAAAATAGCCGAAATGATTGGGCACCACGAAAAATAGCCGAAATGATTTGGCAATCGCGACCTTCGCGATATAAAAGCTGAAATGATAGAGCATCGCGGAAAGAAATAAAAAAATGAATGAAATTTATGCCCTACCGGTGATATCACATCGATCCCTGTATACAATCCAGGGGCGCAAACAAAGAGGGAATCACACCCGTCCTCCCCAAGCTTCGTCAGAAGGAGAGGCCAAATCTCAATGGTTCATAGACAGCCTAGAGATCATCTCAACATTCGTCTTATTACAACGGACACAACATCAAGCAAAGCGGAACAGCGGCAACACCCAGTTCCATGACTCGGCGGTGTACAAATGACCGAGAGTCAAACTCCGACTCCGTGAAATGCGGATAAAGTCAACCCTTCCCAGCTGCGTGGAACGCGGATTATGTCACTCCTGACCCCGTGGGAAACGTCCAGAGCGGATCCTGATCCTCGCAGAGCATGGCAATGACCCCGTGTGAAGCATCCAGAGCGGAGCCTGGTCCTCGCCAAACACGGCAGTGAACCCGTGGGAAGCATCCAGAGCAAAATTCCTGGTCACGTGGAACGCGGATTATGTCACTTATGACCCCGTGGAAAACGTCCAGAGCGGATCCTGATCCTCGCAGAGCACGGCAGCGAACCCGTGTGAAGCATCCAGAGCGGAGCCTGGTCCTTACCGAACGCAGCAGTGAACCCATGGGAAGCATCCAGAGCAAAATTCCTGGCTACGTGGAATGCGGATTATGTCACTTCTGACCCCGTGGAAAAAGTCTAGAGCGGATCCTGGTCCTCGCAGAGCACGGCAATGACCCCATGTAAAGCATCCAGAGCGGAGCCTGGTCCTCGCCGAACACGGCAGTGAACCCGTGGGAAGCATCCATAGCAAAATTCCTGGCTACGTGAAACGCGGATTATGTCACTCCTGACCCCGTGTGAAGCATCCAGAGCGGAGCCTGGTTCTCGCCGAACACGGCAGTGAACCCGTGGTAAGCATCCAGAGCAAAATTCCTGGTCACGTGGAACGCGGATTATGTCACTTATGACCCCGTGGAAAACGTTCAGAGCGGATCATGGTCCTCACAGAGCACGGCAGTGAACCCGTGTGAAGCATCTAGAGCGGAGCCTGGTCCTCGCCGAACACGGCAGTGAACCTGTGGGAAGCATCCAGAGAAAAATTCCTGATTACGTGGAACGCGGATTATGTCACTTCTGAACCCGTGGAAAACGTCCAGAGCGGATCCTGGTCCTCGCAGAGCACGGCAATGACCCCATGTGAAGCATCTAGAGCAGAGTCTGGTCCTCGTCGAACACGGCAGTGAACCCGTGGGAAGCATCCAGAGCAAAATTCCTGGCTACGTGGAACGCGGATTATGTCACTCCTGACCCCATGGAAAACGTCCAGAGCGGATCTTGGTCCTCGCAGAGCACGGAAATGACCCCGTGTGAAGCATCCAGAGCGGAGCCTGGTCCTCGCCGAACACGGCAGTAAACCCGTGGGAAGCATCCAGAGCAAAATTCCTGGCTATGTGGAACGCGGATTATGTCACTCCTGACCCCATGGAAAACGTCCAGAGCGGATCCTGGTCCTCGCAGAGGATGGCAGTGAACCCGTGTGAACCATCCAGAGCGGAGCCTGGTCCTCGCCGAACACGGCAGTGAACCCGTAGGAAGCATCCAGAGCAAAAATTGGACTGTGGGGTCCTTAAACCCATGGACTATGATGTCCTTAACCTCGACCGTGATGTCTTAAAACTAACAACGGACTGTGGGGTCCTTAACCCATGGACTATGATGTCCTTAACCTCGACCGTGATGTCTTAAAACTAAACAACGGACTGTGGAGTCCTTAAATCCACGGACTAATGATGTCCTTAACCTCGACCGTGAGGTCTTTAAACTACGATATCCTGGAAAACGTCCAGAGCGGAGTCTGGTCCTCGCAGAACACGGTAGTGAACCCGTGGAAAGCATCCAGAGCAACCCCTAACTTCGTAAAATGCGGATAAGGACAACTTCATCCATCACTTGCTGGTCCTCACGACTCGTAAGGGAGTAAATTCTCTTGTGGGATCCTTACGACTTTCAAGAGAAAACACACTTAGGAATCCTCACGATTCTTAAGGAGAAATTACACCTACGGGATCCTCTCGACCGGTAGGGAGAAAATTCTTTATGAGACCCTCACGGCTCATAAAGTTGAAAAGTCTTAGGTGACAGATCCTACCCCTGTCTCCTAAGTCATCACTATCTTATAAAGAGTTCAAGATTAACTGTTATCTACCATCTATGAGCCATACTTGCCAAAGCTACATGCCACTGAAATGGAGAAATTACTCATGAGCATATAAACTACTTCACGTCAGAGTAAAACATAAACGAATAGAAGGGTACGGCTCATGGAGCTGAGGGTTTGGGACTATACCCCTTAAGAGTCGAGATTTGAGTCAATGATAAATGACGATACTTGTGTCCGCTCGTTATCTTCTCAGATCAAGATTCTGAAAATTATATACCAACCCGAAACTGGTCATACACTATGAATTGCTCTGCACTACTTCACCTACGTATATACTTACGTGGGCAAAGTAGTGGGGGGCATTTGTTCCCGCCAAAAATTTCTGCACAAAAGAGCCCAAGGTATCAAATGTTAGCGGTACGCTTAACAAAATGTGAACCTGTATATTCCGGACTGTATTTTGACAAACTCCCAAATAAGAAACAGCTAAATTCTGATGGTATTGAAAGTATCTCAAAAAAACCTTCGATTTGATATATTATGGGCCTCATAATTCATCCGGGATCAAAAGTTATGAGCAAATGTCTATGCACATGTGATCTAAAGAAGAAGATGCGAACCGGAATTTTCCGAGCTGTATTTTGACAAACTCCGGAATGAGAAACAGCTTAATTTTTATGGTATCGAATGTGTCTCGAAAAATCCTTCGATTTGATATATTATGAGCCTCATAATTCATCCGTGATCAAAAGTTATGAGCAAATGTTTATGCACATGTGATCTAAGGAAGAAGATGCGAACCAGTATTTTCCGAGCTGTATTTTGACAAACTCCGGAATGAGAAATAGCTAAATTTTTATGGTATCGAAAGTGTCTCGAAAAATCCTTCGATTTGATATATTATGGGGAATGCATTTTTAGTCCTACATCGGGAAAAGAAGAGATGGCTTCTCTACCACTCCCATATAAATAAGAGAGGATACCTCTTAGAAAGGGTAGAGTTCAATTCTCAAAGAATTCAATTCTCAAAGGAGCTTAGTTCTCCAAAAGAGCTTAGTTCTCTAAGATAGGAGCATGCTCCTCCTCATAACAAGCGCCATGTGCGCTACGTGTAACGCACGTGTGGCCGCCATGCGCGCACCACGTGCAACGCACGTGCACACCACATGAGAACATTTAATAATATTAAAAGGAGCTTAGTTCTCCATAGGAGCTTAGTTCTCCAAGATAGGAGCATGCTCCTCCCCATAATGCGCAAGCGCCACGTGCGCTACGTGCAACGCACGTGTGCCTGCCATGTGCGCACCACGTGCAATACACGTGCGCAACACATGAGAATATTCAATAATATTAAAAGGAGCTTAGTTCTCCATAGGAGCTTAGTTCTCCAAGTTAGGAGCATGCTCCTCCCCATAATGCGTATATGCGTAAGCGTCATGCACGCACCACGTGCAACGCACGCGCGCATTACATGAGAACATTTAATAATATTAAAAGGAGATACGTTCTCCATAGGAGTTTGCTCCCCCCCAAAATGCGCATATGCTCAAGCTCCATGTGCGCTACGTGCAAATATGTGCGCCCAACACGTGCGACGCACGTGCACCCAACAAGTGTGACGCACGTGCGCGAACGCAAAGAAGCTTTTTTCAACAACGAGAAGCTTAAGCTCCAGCATGTTCTTTCCCCCTAATGAGTGGGACATGGTTCAAAGGGTATGTTCCTCCACACCTTCGATATATGGCGATGTAATCTCTCAGTGTCGTCGGAGAGTTAGCGGGTCCCAACGACCAATGATCCTTTTCAATAAAAAAAGGAAAAGAAACATACAGAGATATAGAAAAGAGAGAGAGAAACCCTCTGTAAGCTTGGAGAAAAAGAAGAGCAAGCTCTCAAGAAAAAGAAGATTTTTCTTCATCTTCAAGGTAAAAAAAAACTATGTTCTTGAATAATAGAGATGAAACCATCTCGTAAAAAGAAGAATCATCTTCTTCTAAAAAGATCTTAGATCTATAAAAAAGACCAAGGTTTTTGATTTAAAATCAAAAGATCAAAAGATTTAATCATAAAGAAAATAATAATAAGAGAAGTATTTTACTTTATTCACAGATCTTTGATCTATAAAGGCAGAGCCCTTTTATAAAAACAAGCACTTTTGTTCTTGGATCTTGAGGCAGGGCCTCCTTTAAGAAGAACATAAATTTGTTCTTTGATCTTAAATCTGATCAAATGCGCTTTGCGCTATTAGAAAGTGCCTTGCACTCATGAATTGCGCTTTTGCGCTTCTTGGACCGGCGCTCAGCGCCAAAACCTGCCACGTGTCAACCAAAGACACAATCTGCGCTTTGTGCTTCTGAAACAGGGCACTGCGCTCATGAGCTGGCGCTCAGCGCCAAGTGCGCCACGTGTCACTCACTGGCGCACCAACAGACTAGCGCAGAGTGCTCATAAATTAAAAAGCGCAATGCGCTAAATGAACTAGCGCTTAGCGCTATGCGCGACACGTGTCCTCTTCATGTGCGCTACCTGACAGAAGCGCAATGCGCTCTTTAGCTGGTGCAAAGCGCCCGGCGCGCCACGTGACGTATTGTCAGAACACAATTTGTTCTGATGAAGACAAAATATATCAGAACCCAATACTTAGCATTATTAAAAGGGCCGAGCCCAAATAAAGGCTTAATAGCTAGAACAAAAAAAATGTTAAACATTTTGATTGGACTTAGCCCAATTCTGACCATAAGTCCTCAAATTATCTTGAACTGAGCACATCTGCTCTTTCAACCAACTCATCCTGGTTCAAGAGTATATCTCTTCACTCCTTTGATATTTGTCGTTGTAATTCCTCAACATCTTCAAAAAGGTGACGGGTCCCGACGACCACACATTTCATAGACTATGACGTCTCTAAACATTGGACTGTGGGGTCCTTAAACTCATAGACTATGATATCCTTAATCTCGACCGTGATGTCTTAAAACTAATATCGGACTGTGAGGTCCTTAAACTCACGGACTATGATGTCCTTAATCTCGACCGTGATGTCTTAAAACTAAAATTGGACTGTGAGGTCCTTAAACTCACGGACTATGATGTCCTTAATCTCGACCGTGACGTCTTAAAACTAACATCGGACTGTGGAGTCCTTAAATCCATGGACTATGATGTCCTTAACCTCGACCGTGATGTCTTTAAACTAACATCGGACTGTGGGGTCCTTAATCCCATGGACTATGATGTCCTTAATCTCGACCGTGATGTCTTAAAACTAAAATTGGACTGTGAGGTCCTTAAACTCATGGACTATGATGTCCTTAATCTCGACCGTGATGTCTTAAAACTAACAACGGACTGTGGAGTCCTTAAATCCACGGACTATGATGTCCTTAACCTCGACCGCGATGTCTTAAAACTAACATTGGACCGAGATGTCCTTAAACTACCAATGGACCACCATGTCCTTAAAATGGTAATCGACCGCAATGTCACTAAACTAAACAAATAGAGCCCAATTGCTTTCTTGTCGGATCTAAACGTTCCCATTAAGTTGATCTTAGTCTAGAAATTAGACTAACGTATGCTTAACACACGTTTAAATTGATCTTAGTCTCAAATGAAGCTAACGTATCTTTAAACCCAACCCCCAAACCCAAATCTAAGAAGATACGGATTTGGACTAATCCACGCCCTACGGGCGACAACATACATTAGTCTCCGTATACAATCCACGGGCAACCAAAAAGAAAACAAACACCCACGACACGAAGTGACCATCTGGAGAAGGAGAAAGTTGTTACCGCGATGCGGTAGCGTAATTAACTGCAGGGGCTTGCGCCTGCAGGGAAGAGCGTCCCCACAATCAAAAACCTCTCAAACGAGGGGGAATCTGACGAAGTCTGCTATATCGGTCGCATCCGTTTAAACCTTCGATACATGGTGTCATAAATCAACTTGGCATCTTCGGAGAGGTGGACGGATAGCACCAATTAGCATATGCCCCGAAATATAGGCAAGACGTCCGCCGCGTCTTCGTTCGCGTCTTTCGGAGGGGAACATCCCATCCTACATTTCTAATCTAAAACACTCTCTTCTTAAAACTCGTCAGAAGCGGAGTTATTCCGACTTCCGATTCTCATTTCTGTAAAAACTCAACTTTTCTTAAACAAATTAACCATCTCTTTTTATATTATTTAACAAACATAAAACAACATTTACAACAAGTTTCAATTCAAAATAATATGTATTGCAACTTTTATTTTATTTTTACGGCAAAATGCCATCAAGTTTACATACGACATTACTTTATCGTTTTGCTCATATTACCTTTAGAAAACTCACGAGATAATGCCCTATCTCATCACAACACTCATCTTGACATAGCACGATGGCTTTTGGAACTATTTTTGTGGGACAAAATACAATATTTTACATTAAAATACCTTAAACTAATAAAACCGTATTTCTTTTAATTATTTTAATCAAATTCCATATGATTAAGTCCTTACAACCCATTTTGCGGAATCTAATTTGGTTGGTGCGGGTTATCACACATCCATCAGACTAGTAGGGCGAGATGCAGACCTCCTCACGGAGCATACGATCTCGATGGAATTTTATTACAATTTCTAAGAAAATGTGATTTCTATTAATAAAGAAATTCTATTTTTAATAAATATATATATAAGAATATTATCAAAATATCTATTTTAAATATATAATATATTCCATGTTTTCTAATCAAAAGAACAGAATCACAAAAACTCATGAAAATACCATCAAGAATCAATACAAGTCAAATTATATGAAAATACCATATACTATTCAACACTAGACTATCTCATCACTCTTAAAAAAATTACATCTTTGAAAACCCTAAAGACGATAATTAAATACTTGAGGTGTATTTTAAAACTATATCAAAACTATTTTTCATAAAACCCCCTCAAGTTATATTAAATTACAATAAGGACCCTAATAAATATAGATTTAAGCGGGACCAGTTCTCTTGAGCCCCAGGGAGCCAGAGAACTTGGGTGCTTGCCTATTTAAGCTAGACAACTAAAAACAGGGTTATCAATACGGTAATTGGCTTGTAAAAAGTCACAAATCCTGCCGTCCATGTGCAACAGTTACCGATAACTCCAAAACTAATTCAGGACTTCAATTCGTTTTAAAGTGTCAGACTCGGACAGAGTCTCAGTCTAATATGAAATCAATCCATCTTTGAATACAATTCAAGTACAACTCCAATTCAACATGAATCCATTTATATCAGAATTCAATCAATATCAACATGACTCGACTGAACCGAATCATGAATATACTCTGATTACATGACTATCCGTTTATATCTCTTTCGTTTACATGAACTACCGATATCATAGTTTCGGCAAGTCTTACATCTATTAAACAAAACAATACACATCAATACAAAATACATTACGGGATTTTAAAGGGGTAAATTGGTATGGAATGTGTTAGAAGTGGCATGATGATGGTCACATTAATACACCTAACCTGAATATCCGTTGCTGTTGTTCCGTGGCTTAACGGTTCCTTGTGCTCCGTATACCTTAGTCCACGGAATAGTTGGACTCCTCTCGTATACACTGCCATATTCTGTACCAAGCTACAAACAACCGCGTTAACATAACAATCAAATATTATACAGTTATATTCTTTCTTATCTATTTATTCTATTTCTACTTTTCTTTGGAACTTACCGAGCGATTGTTCGTTGACGATATTCCTTTTCTTTTCTTTCTTTAGAATGTTGTCAGGTGGATCCAACTCACTAGAGATAGAGCCCAGTGCTGACGACTTGGAGCAGTTCACAGAAGACCCCGAGCTTTAGACACCTGTATATATTTTTCTTTTCAGTTTATGACATTGTTTAGGCATTGCTTTCCATTCTTGTATTTACATTTTCAGTTGTATTGTAAAAAAATGTTTAATAAATAAAAGTTGATGTATAATTACATCTCTTATCATTTTCTTGTGTGATTTATTATATTGCTTATTTACGCTTAGCGTGTTTACTTCTGAGTAAATACGTCGCGTGACCCGCCACGTCCCCTTGTCCGTACATCGGAAAGCGGGGCGTGACAATAAATATACCGCGGGTTTGCCATGTCACCATTTCCGTCTATTGGAAAGCAGGGCGTGACAAACTCGGATGTGACTCAGTGCCGAAGCTTCCCCACCACTCTCATCCGGGCCGGGTAAGACTGGTTCCGCGGTCTGACTCCGCGCTCAATTTCAACCTTCGATGAGTTAGTTACTCAGTTCCTCATCCATTTCGTCGGAAACCGACGACAGAAGAGGTCGGTCGACTATTTGTTCACCATCAAGAGTGAGGACATGGAATCTTAATTTTAGGAAAATATCCCTATGTAGAATTTAAGTCTACTCGTTTTTAATTTGGATGTCGGAGCTCACGTGTTGTGCACGTGGGCGTCACTTAAAAATTTAATTCTAATATATGACAGGCGCTCATGTGCTTTGCACATTGGCGTCCATGTGAGCTTCACGTGCGGCGCCATCATAAGATTTAATTCTAAGGGGTTGACACTGGTGTTGGCGCCCTCGTGGGGAGTACATGAGGCCCTGCCTCATTAAAATTTAGCAGTGCTTAGCTCTTTTTACTATATTTAATTATTAGGGGAACAAAGGTGTTATTTGTAATTTAAGAGCATATATGGGTTTATTTGTAAAAAGAGTTTTGTCATATGTTTCTTAATTTATAATTAATACAATTATGGAATATATGCATATCATATTTAAATAAAATATTCATGAGATTATTTATTATTAAAATATGCATATCATATCAAATATTCTTAATCAATATTCTTAAAATATCATATCATTTAATTGGTTGGAATAATATCTCAAATAAAACAAATACTACTAACAATTTGATTTGAGATATTATGCAGATATTATAATAGATCAGCTCAGGACTTAGTTCGCACGATCAGGGAAAGGATGCGAATAGCCCAAGACCGACAGAAACATTGGGCAGATGCAAAACGTCGACACTTGGAGTTTCAACCTGGAGAACATATATTCTTGAAGATCTCTCCAAACAGAGGAGTGATACGTTTTGGCAAAAGGGGTAAGTTAAGTCCAAGATACATAGGACCATTCGACATACTCGAACGAGTTGGAGAAGTGGCATACCGTTTAGCACTACCACCTTCATTGGAAGGAGTGCACAATGTGTTCCATATATCCCAACTACGATGATATGTGAGCGACCCTAGCCACATACTTGATCACATAGAGCTCACAATACAAACAGACTTAACCTGCGAGCAACAACCAGTTGAGATCCTGGACCGAAAGGTGAAGACATTGCGGAACAAGAAAGTAAACTTGGTCCGACTGATGTGGAGAAATGATTCGCGAGAAGAGTCAACTTAGGAAAGAGAAGAGAATATGCGTGCACGATACCCTTACCTTTTTGAAAATTAGTCCCTATGTAATTGTAAATTTCGAGAACGAAATTTTTATAAGGAGGGTAGAATATAATGACTCTGAAATCACCGTACCGAAATTTTCTTGTTATTGTACAGAAAAGAGTATTTCAGACTGCGTAAGAGTTAAAAGTTATTTTTGATAAATAAAAGCAAGAAGCAATTTGTAGCTCACTGGTAAAGCCCCTGCACTACTGTGACATAGCTTGTGTGTTTGATTCCCATCAGACACAATTATTTTTTCAGATTTTTCTTTTTAATTTTTGGAAGCTCAAGAGTTGCACGTGCAATACATGGAGAAATGAAAAGTTTCAGAAAAATCAAACAGGCGCAATGAGGTGTACACACCCAAAAACACATGTGGCACGAATCTCGAGACAATGCCTCAAGATCCGCCCGCCCAAACCTCTGATAGGGCCGGTACCGACGGTTCGATTGAACCCAAATGGCTCCGTGCTTTGCGCACACACCCCTTCGGCTCCCCTTAACTCCCCTGCACTGTTTGATTTCCCTGCAATCAAACAGAGACCCTTCAATTCACCATTTAACACTTTTTTAATGCTTTTTAATTCAAATTTTTAATTCCCAAAACCCTAATTCTCCACTATAAATACCACCCCATACCCTATATTCCCTCTATTCTGAAAATTTCTAGCAAAAGCACATCAAAAGTTCCTAAGTGCAAGTGGAGTCAAGTGGAGTTAGCAACCAAGCTCCTTCCGTCGAAGATCGAAGCCGTTTCCGGAGCTCCCACGACGCCACGAAACACCTTCCCTTCTTCCTTACCCTTTTCTCGATATTACCTAACCGTAAGTCCCTCTCATCTCTCTTTCTTTGTAACGACTCTGAATTTACTGTAAGGAATTTTCCAGTTTAATGTACAGAAATGAGTTATACAGCCTGAGATTGAGTTATAAGTTAATTTTGTTTAAAAACAGCAAGAAACGCCTTGTAGCTCACTGGTAAAGCCCTTGCACTGCTGTGATGTAGCCCCTGTGTTCGAATCCCATCAGACACATTATTTTTTCTGATTTATTTTAAAAACTTTTTGGAAGCCCAAAAGTTTACATGTGCAATACACACAAAAATGAAAAGACAGAGGAAAAAATTAAACACGTGCACAATAATTTAAACACAGACAAATACACGTGGCACGAATCCAGAACCCTTTGGCCTTAGATCGACCGGCCAAACCCCTATAAGGGCCGGCGCCGATGGTTCAACCGTGGCAAATAATGCCCGGGCTTTGCACACATGCCCTTTTCCCTACCCCTAACTCCACTGCACTGTTTGATTGCAGGGCAATCAAACAGAGACCCTTCAATTCCCAATTTATCACCTTTTTTAATGTGTTTTAATTCATCATTTTAATTCCAAACCCTAATTCTACACTATAAATACTACCCCATACCTTAGCCCTTCATCATTCTGAAAATTCTAACCAAAACTATCAAAATTTCTTAAGTACAAGCGGAGTAGAAGATGAGTTAGCAAGCGGTCAAATTCCGGCGAAGAATCGAAGCAAATCCGGAGCTCCCGCGACGCCGCGACGACAACCCTCTATTCTCCTACCTTTCCTTAACCTAAATAACTCGTAAGTCCCTCCCACTTCCTTTCTATTTCTTGAATTTCTTTTTAATCAAAATCGGTAAAAAGTGGAGTTATTACCGATATTCCTTTTTCTAAAGCATATAACTCCATTTTCCTTTACCTTTTGATCAAACAAATTGCACCACTTCACTTATAAGCCTAATATTCATGTTTAGAATAAATTTTATCCAAAAAAATTTTGTAAAACAATCACAATTTAACTTTTTCATTAAAATACTATGAACTTTAGATAACGCCTCTTTTCGTATTTTGGTAAAACATACCTATAGAAAACTTCACGGCATAACGACCTACCCCTCACATACACACATTGTTCCATAGCACTATATATCCTTGTATGAATTTTTGTTACGAATACCATATTACAAGAAAATACCATTTACTATAAAAAAACAGTTTTCTTATGAATTGTATTTTAAATTCCTTTGCAAACATGGCTCTACAACCCTCTTTAGGGGACGCGCTATTGGATGGTGAGAATTATCGCACATTCTTGGGCTAGTAGAGCGAGATGCAGACCTCCTCACGGAGCATTCGGTCTCGAAAAGTTTTTAATTCGGTTTTTAAGAAAAACGCATTTTTTCTATTTAAATATAATTTAATTTTTAATAATTATATAAAAAATTACAAATCCATATATTTTCAAAATATAATAAAATTAAATTTTTAAAGTGAAAGAATTTCAAGTTTCACCAAAATATCACCAAGACACCAACAAAAAGACAACTTTTACAATAAAATACCATGAACTTTCGAAGCTAAGCCATTATTACTAAAATACCTCAAATACTTAAAATTCACATCCAAGGAAACCCTAAATAATATAAATAATTTCTCGAGATTATTTTGAAACTATATTAAAAATATTTTTCATAAAACCCCTCGAGTTATATAAAACAATATTTAAAGACTTTAATAAATATAGATTCAAGCGGGATCAATTATCTTGAGCCCCAGGAAGTCGGAGAAATTGAGTGATTGCCTATTTAAGGTAGAAAACTCAACGGAGTTATCAATGGTAATTGTCTTGGAAAAAGACACAAATCATGCCGTCCATGTGCAGCAGTTACCGATAACTACCGAACCTAATTCATGATCTAAATCTATTATAAGTGTCTGACTCAAGTCTGATTCCAAACCAAACTTGAATCCAAACTCAAATCAAAATCCAATTCAAATATGAATCCAAAGTCTAACATGTATACCTACATGAATTCAGACTTCAATATTAAACCTGAATACATGACTTGACTTGACCGAACCATAGCTATAACTTGACATGACTACAATATTACATCCTGAACCTGACTACTTGAATAACTTATAACCATGGTCTCGGCAAGCCTTGTAATATAATATATATAATACATTACGTGAGGATAACATGGTAGATTGGTA
Organism: Agapanthus africanus; assembly: GCA_030015575.1. Classification (NCBI taxonomy): domain Eukaryota; kingdom Viridiplantae; phylum Streptophyta; class Magnoliopsida; order Asparagales; family Amaryllidaceae; genus Agapanthus; species Agapanthus africanus. Next base: position 900,540,377 of record CM057339.1, on the reverse strand, counting down.
CGTAATGTATTAATATGGCAAGAGATGGTTACTAAAACACACCTATATGAACTCTCGTGTCGTTGTCCCGTGGGTTTTGACGGGGCCTTGTACTACATGTTACCATAGTCCACAGGGTAAGATGGACTCCTCTCGTATACACAAATACCTTCTGTACCAAACTACAAACAACTGCGTTAGAATAACAAGTTTATACCTATACAACTTACCAGTTCAATTCTCATTACTCGTTCTATTCCATTCTTTCTTTTGGGAGTTACCGAGCGCTAGTTCGCTGATGACATTCTTGTCTATTGCTTTCTTTGGAATATTCGTCAGGAGGACCGGACTCTCAAGAGATCAAGCCTAGCCAGGAGGACGTAGACCAGCTCACTGCCCAGCAAGACTACTGGCTTTCCTTGTACTTACTTTTATTTTGTATGCCACTGTTTAGGTATTACTTTATATCATTGTATCTTTTCTTTTCAAAACAGTTGTATTGTAAAGATAAATGCTAATAAAATTTGTTGTTTATTTTATATCTCTTATCATTTTTGTGCATTTTACTTAATTTACGGTTAACGCATTTATTTCTTAGTAAATACGTTGCGGACCCTCCACGTCTCCACTTCCGTACATTGGGAAGCGGGGCATGACATTCTTTTCATCTCGTTTCATTCCCTAAACATATATCGGTAAAGTAGAGTTACTGCCGATATATTTCTTTTAAAACCTAGAACTCCATTTTCCTTTATACATAAGTCAAACTAATTTTACCACCCTACTTATAACTTTAATTACAAACGTTTAACTTTGAGCTTAACCAAAATTTTCATGTGAAATAAAGATAAACGAACATTTTCATTAAAATATCTTAAACTTTATTATCACATTTTTTCGATATTGGTTAAAACAATACTTTTAGGAAAACTTCACGAGGTAACGACTTACCCCATACGCACACTTTGGTTTCATAGCACGATATCTATATATATGTATAGTTGGTTCAAAGAAATGCCTTTCATTAAAATACCACATCTTTCCAAAAAAAATGGGTTTCTTTTAAAACGGTATTTTGTAATTCTTGGCAAATACGCCTCTGCAACACTCGTTAGAGGACCCGCTAATGGATAGTGCGGATTATCGCACATTCTTGGGATAGTAGAGTGAGATGCAGAGCTTCTCATGGAGTATTCTATCTGGAAAGGAAATAAAATACGGTTTTTAAGAAATGCGGCTTTTCTAAACAAAAATTAAATTGTTGAAAAATTATATAAAAATTATAAATCGTTATTTTCAATATATTATGAAACTATATTTTTATAAAAAAAAGAAAGATTAAAATGTTAATAAAATACCATCAAGTTACTAAAAATGGCTATTTTTTAATAAAATACCATAAACTTTTAAAAGCTAGGTATTTATTATTAAAATACCCCAATAATTAAAATCCATGTTCATGAAAACCCTAAATGTTATAAATCACCCTCGAGATTTGTTTTTAAACTATATTAAAATATTTTTCATAAAACCCCCTCGAGATATGCAAAACAATATTTTAAGGTCTCCAGTTTAATATAGGTTTAAGCGGGATCAATTCTCTTGAGCCCCAGGGAGCCGGAGAAAGAGTGCTTGCCTATTCAGGTTAGACAATTTAACGGAGTTATCAATCCAATTGTCTTGAAAAAAGACATAAATCATGTCGTCCATGTGCAGCAGTTACCGGTTACTCCCGAACCTAAGAAAGTCAAGAGTTAAATCCGTTCACAAGTATCTGACTCAATCTGAGTCCAAACTCAAACCATAAACCAAAATCAAACTCGAACTTGAATGCTTGATCATGAACTTGAATAATCGAATTCAAACATCAAACTCAAATTTGTATACTTGACTCGACTTGACCGAACCATGGTTATAACGTGACATGAACTTGACATGACTACTTAAACACATGATTGCATCCTGAACATGAATCTGTACATTTTATATCCATAGATTCAGCCACGACCTATATTCTTAATCTATACAATACAATACGCGGGGATAAAGGGGTAGATTGGTACGGAACGCATATCGCGGCACGAGAGGTCACTTAAAAGATACCTACATGAATTCACGTGCCGTTCTCCCATGGGTTATGACGGGGCCTTGTACTACATGTTATCATAGTCCACGAGATAAGATGGACTCCTCTCATATACATGAATACCTTCATTATCCAACTACAAATAACCACGTTAGAATAACTATCTTATACATGTGAATGATCGTATACAACTTTACCTATTTATTTCACATTACATACTATCTTCTCTTTCTTCCTTTGGGACTTACCGAACGCTAGTTCGCTGACGACATTCCTTTCTGTTTCTATCTTTGGGATGTTCGTCAGGAGGACCGGACTCTGAGAAGATAGAGCCGAGCCTGGAGGACTTGGACCAGCTTGCTGCATAATCAGATTACTATCTCTTTCCAACCTGTACTTACTTTCTATATGCCATTATTTAGGCATTTGTTTATTGTATCTTTTATTTCAGACAGTTGTATGTAAAGTTGAATGTAAATAAAGTTGTTGTTTCGTTTTATTATTATTGTCATTCTTGTTCATTGTTATATTGCTTAATTACGCTTAACGTATTTATTTCATAGTAATTACGTTGCGGGCTTGCCACATCACCTTTTCCATCTACTGAGAAGCGGGGTGTGACAAGAACTCCTCATGGAGAATTCGGTCTCGAAAGGAAATAAAAATATGATTTTTAAAGAAATACGACTTTTTAAAACAAATTAAACTTTGGAAAATTATATAAAATTATGAATCCGTATTTTTAATAAAAACAAATTATGAAAATTATATTTTAAAATAAAAGATTAAAATTTTAATATGATACTATCAAATTTCCAAAAGTGGTAGTTTTCATAAAAATACCATAAACTTTTAAAAATTAGATGTCGTCATTAAGATACCACTAAAACTAAAACACTTTATTATAAAACTCTTAATATTCTAATTCACTCTCAAGGTTTATTTTTAAACAATATTAAAGTATTTTTCATAAAACTCCCTCGAGAAATACAAATAATGCAAACAACAAGAATAAATCTTTAAAGACCCTAGATTAATATAGGTTTAAGAAGTATCATTTCTCTTGAGCCTCAAGGAGCTGGAGAAAGTGAGTGCTTGCCTATTCAGGTTAGACAACACTGCAAATTAACGGAATTATCAATGACAATTGTCTTGGAAAAAGATATAAATACTTCCGTCCATATACAGCGGTTGTCCGATTATTCCTGAACTTAAAAATTTACAAGATTAAGGCTATTCAAAAGATTTTAAATCTAGTAATATAAAAGGACTATAATCTGAATACAAACTTGAACATGACTCATATATGAATTAAAACTTGAACTCAAACTTGAACCTGAACTGGATACTTGAACTTAATATGAATACCTGAACCCAATGTTTACTCTTGAACTGACTTGACTCGAACCATGAATACAACTTGATATGAATACATGAACACTTGACATGAATACTTAATCTTGACATGAAATCAATATTGCAACTTGATATATTCATGGATTCGAGCAAGACAGGTAATTTTAACTGTAATTTAGAATACATGGGGTGTTAGGGTGGTTTAAGCATGAATTCAATGGAATCTCAGGAGTTCCTCTAGATCATGAATCCATGTCTACTAACATAAGCAATTTATCATGAGGGCCCGTGTTTCCTTGCTCCTGAATTATTGCATGTTGAGTTTGGAATACTTCAACGCTAGATTGAAGTCCCGTTACTAACACTTGATTCGGGCCCGTGGTTCTTTACCCCTGTATTACAGCATGTTGGGTTCGAGAACACTCTTGAGATTAATTGACATTCACCATTGAAATTGCGTTAAATTAGTTTACCTATGTAGAGACCTTTTAGGACACTTACATGCATTTCATGTTTACTATACCTACACTACACGGACATGCTATACTATTTTGCTATGCTCGTGTTATATTTCCATATTTATAAACATTTTATCATACTCATGATACCTTGCCAATAGAACTGCATGTTATATAGAATTGCCATGCTTATATTAAATGACATGTTTAATCACTATATCTCCTAGTCCATTACTTCATGATATCCATTTTCCAACTTGTCATTATACTTTTATACTTTACACATTTCCTTGGAGACTTACCGAATGAAAGTTCGCTGACAGGCATCCACCCATCTCTTTCTTCTTTTGAATATTCGTCAGGTGGTCTAAAGACTGCAGGGGATTACAACCATATCACTACTCAAGTTTAGCTTAACTTATCTTTTCTTTTAGTTTATATATTCCACCTGTTTAGGCATTTCTGTTCTTATATTTCCTTGTCAGTTGAACTCATGTATTGTAAATATATCAAGTTTGAATATAAATAAAGTTGTTGAAATTTAAATCTCATGTTAATTTCTTATCATTTTATATTGCTTATTTTACGCTTAGCGTATTTACTCCGGGAAATGACCTTCTCGGAACAAATATATCGCGGGCTTGTCACGTGCTTGTTTCCGTCTTCTGGAAAGCAGAGCGTGACACCTAGGCCAAAGAGGATCTGATCAATTTTAAGCCGGACCAGAAATCCGAGGAGAATCCTCCAAGAATTCAGTGCTAACTGGCTCGGGGCGAGTTGAAAACAATGAAGGACTGGATAAATCTCGGGCAAAATGGGCAGACACATTTCTGCTCGAAATGCTTCCAAGTACAGAGCAATCTCATTACCCTATACCCGGTCTGCCCGTTCAGCCTCCCTGGCCAGATGGAGCGTGTAGCCAGAGGGAATGTGGAAACAAGCCCGGATGTCAGAAAGCTCATCCAACATGTTCCGCATCGAGACAGCGTCACGAGTATTCTCAATATGCACCTTAGGGGCCTTCTTGGCCCCACGACGACGGGGAACGAGGGAATTGCCACCCTTTAGGGGTGAACCAGACACGGAAGAGGAAGAGCTTTCTCAGCTATCAGAAGCCGAGAAAGACCCACTAGACTCGCTTCAGAGGTCGAAGCCTCATCGCCTGGCTTTACCCTAACTACATCTATTAGAGGATCAGAGGAAGACATCTGACCTGATTCAAAGGAAGAAAAGCTGAAGAAGGATTTGACTGGGGATCCGACCTAAGAGCGGGAGCACCAAGCAATCCACAGACGTCAGAAGTCAAGCGAAGGAAAGGTGTTTTTGGGGGATAGGCCGTCCCTATTTATATACTTAGCAAAGGCTATTCAGCGGCCCAGATCCGCTCCTGCCAAAACGAAGCGTCGCGCCCAACGATCCAAATGGCGCCACGCAGCATCCAACCATTAGACGCTTCTCCCTCATGCGGATCCGATCGGTCAAAGCGACGTCGCACAATCCGCCATCTGATTGCGGCTACGTGGCATGAAATCAACGGTCGACTTGTCGACACGACAGCCCGAACAAGCAAAGCGACGTCTCTATGATGGCGCCGCCCTCTCAGTGATCCGCTGACATCATCGAGGATACGTACGAAAATTAAGGCGCGCGGTAAAATGCCACATGGACTCGGAGATCAAAAAGACACAACTGTCAAGCGCCATGTCGTTCCCGGACAATCCACCGCAAAGAATTCTCGGTACCAGGCTGAACGGAGAAAACTGAGCAGACCACTCTCGACCCGACCCATAAATAGGTCAGAACGAGAGTGGGGGGCTAATGATGATACTTATGATTGGGAATTCCCTAGAGCATGACACGTAGCAGATGACGTGTCATCCACGTAAACCCGCTAGATTCCCGGGGGTTTTGGAGCCAGAATAGGTATGATGCATCGGGGACATTTCTCGGCACCTAGCCTTAGAGATTGCACTCAACCTTTTGGAGGCCTCCCCTGCGTACGTTTCCTTTTCATCTAATCACTAGCCAATCGTTCGTCTCCGAGTAATCATAAAATTGAGCTTCCTTAGCTTCCTAGCTCATCTCCGAGCTATCTTATAGCTGAGATTCCTTAGCGTTCCTGTTTGGCCTGGGGTGTAAGTCCACGTTGCGACCCCCGGTTCTTACGGGGAGGCGGAAACGGTATAAAAATCAAATTTTGGCGCATGGGGCAACATGGACTAAACAAAGTCGGGATCTTTTCCTAAACTAAAACTAGCAAACTTGCTAAAGAGAGTTAGCTACTCGGAAAGATGGTTATACCTAAACTTGAACTCCTTCTTCTTCAAACTTTGTAGAGGTTGATGGTTCTTTCCTCGTCGCCTTCTTCCGTCGAAGATGGATCCACCTGAGGGTTCAACCTTCGGGCTCTTCCTCGAACTTTGAGTGAACTAGGATCTCCGGCTTGCTAAACCTTGAACCCTAGAGAGAGTAGAGAGTATCTATGGGGTGCTTTCTTTTTCAAGGTGAGGGATTCTCAACACATGAGAAGGAATCACCTTGAGCTTGAGGAAGAAGAAGATGAAATGAGGAGAGAGAATGATTATGATAGAATGAGCTCTTTTCTTTTGCAACCATAACTAAAAGAAAAGGAATTATATAATTAATAATAATAAATCAAAAATGAAATAGTTGATGGTTGTATTTGGAATGACCACTATCATAACTTTCAATAAATGAGTGTAAGCAAGAATCAAGGAGTATCCTTTCAAAGCATGATGGTGGTCAACATTCAACCATGGTCAACAAGTCAACCATGGTCAACAAGTCAACAAAATCAACCATAACAATATTTCATTTAATTACTATTATTAATTGATATTTCATAAATCTATTAGGGTTTGGAAAATGACGACTGTCAACTGTGCATACGCACCCGTTCCGAAACCCTAATGAAATACCTCATCCTCCGCCTCAAGAAACTGTGCATACACACCTGCATTCTCGTTCCGAGGAACAAGAATACCAAGATATAAAAGCAACCTCAAAACATATACCAGTATCTGGCTCAAACCAGAGCCCGCCAGTATAATCCGTCCGGACTCCAAACGTGCACAAGTGCGCGGATGAGAACGAACCCTGCCGCAAAACCATGCGACCTCTACTCTGTTTTGCCCAGAGGCGAATACCCTCTGTGTGGGACTCTAAAGACTCGACACTACGCTGGCAGTGGGTTTAACCACAGACCGCAAGCGGCACTAGCTGTGCGTAACGGTCCCCAGGAAGATGCCGACAAGAAGGCTGACGAGGTGAACCCCATCTGAACTCCTACTGAGTCTGAATGTGACATTCTCCGTACAGTCCGGTCTGTTCGTCTGATACATCGCATGTCGGGCCTAGGGGGCGGTAAAACGTCAGTCCCCCAATAGCGGTACAAGTCGTGTCGGAGTGAAGCCCAAAACACCCTGAGATAACACTGGAAGCCTACCAGTATATCTCGCTTGCCCTGGCCAGGGACTACTCGTGTAATGGCTCTCCTAGACACAGCGCGATGTCAACCCCCAATACCGGGAGAGACGAATCCTGTCTAACCGTCACTGCCTCCAAGTGCTTCGGGACTGCACCCAACCACTACCTGTTTGCACGACTCCTTTGAGCCGTGGTAGGGTAGTGATCAAAGTGCAGTGGGAACACACTCGAGGCGAAGTGCCAGTGTCAAGTCAGCGGACTAAGCTGTACTCATGTCACCTGGGAACTGATAACTGACGATAGGTATAATACCAACCTGTCAGTTCCCGACGAGTCCTGTCCAGTGTACTCGTAACCTAACGAGCACCCGTATACTATCTCCAGTACGACGTACTGATGGCTGTGGGACAGACCATCTCCCACACTGGGATGAGAAGCGCATACGCTAGTCTACTCCGGAGTATCGATGCCCTGTCTCGATAGTCCTGCGACTAGGGACCTGTATAAGGATGTGCTTATAGATTACCCAGCCCCCACTAGTGTGACTGCCATCACAACGCTGGTAATCAAGCAAAGATCCTAAGGGCTCCACTAATGCGTATAGGTGATATCGCAAAATAAACACATGTACACATTGAAGTAGAAACAAACCAAGTAGCATACTACTATATTGAGCAAGATTGTTTATACAAGGTGAATATCCCAAGCTTCCATTAAGTAATATACAAACTAGTATGATACAGTAATGGCCTCTAGGGCATATACACTAACAATCTCCCACTTGCACTAAGGCCATGTACTGGCGTATCGAAGACCTATCATCTCGATCAGCCGCTCGAACTGAGTCTGGGGTAGGGCCTTGGTGAATGGATCTGCAGTGTTTTCTTCTGAAGCAACCCTCCGAACCTCGATCTCCTTGCGATCCACGATCTCCCTGATCAGGTGATACCGCCTCAAGATGTGCCTGGATCTCTGATGGGACCTGGGTTCCTTCGCTAAAGCTATAGCCCCGTTGTTGTCGCAATACAGAGGTATTGGGTCAACAATGGACGGAACCACCTGAAGTTCTTTCAAGAACTTCCTCATCCAGACAGCTTCTTTTGCGGCATCAGATGCAGCAATGTATTCCGCTTCCATCGTCGAGTCTGCAACGGTTTCCTGTTTGGAACTCTTCCAACACACCGCCCCTCCATTGAGGGAAAGACAAAACCCGACATGGACTTGGAATCATCCTTGTCACTCTGGAAGCTGGAGTCAGCAAAGGCCTCGATCTGGAGGTCTTTTCCGCCATACACCAAGAACATCTCCTTAGTCCTCCTTAGGTACTTGAGAATGTTCTTTACTGCTATCCAGTGTTTCTCCCCAGGGTTCGACTGATACCGGGTTACTACACTCAGTGCATAAGCTACATCCGGTCTGGTGCACAACATCGCATACATTATAGAGCCTACCGCAGAAGCGTAGGGTATAATAGACATGCGATCCCTCTCCAAATCAGTCTTGGGAGACATCTCTTTAGAGAGGGTGATCCCGTGACAAGCCGGTAGGTTACCGCGCTTGGAATCTTCCATACTGAATCTTTTCAGTATGGTGTCGATGTACCTGGACTGTGAAAGTCCTAATATCCTCTTGGATCTATCACGATGGATCCGGATCCCCAGGATGTACGAAGCATCACCCAGGTCTTTCATGGAGAACCTTTGTGACAAGAACCCCTTGACAGATTGTAGCATAGGAATGTCATTTCCTATTAAGAGAATGTCATCCACGTATAAAACGAGGAATACTACAGTTCTCGCTACAAATCTACTATAGATGCATGGTTCATCTGGATTTTTGATAAAGCTAAATTCCTTGACCGTCTCATCAAAACAGATGTTCCAACTCCGCGATGCCTGCTTTAGTCCATAGATGGACTTAAGCAACTTGCACACCTTTCCGCTGCTCCCACTCTGAATGAAACCCTCTGGCTGATCCATATAGACACACTCCTCTAAATTTCCATTTAGAAAAGCGGTTTTTACGTCCATCTGCCAAATCTCATAATCGTGGAAGGCAGCAATGGCAAGAAGGATCCGAATGGATTTCAGCATAGCCACTGGAGAAAAGGTTTCGTCATAGTCCAAGCCAGGTCTTTGACGGAATCCCTTTGCTACAAGTCTAGCTTTATAGGTCTCAACCTGTCCATCTACACCAATCTTCCTTTTGAAGATCCACTTGCATCCTACGGGTTTTACCCCGTCTGGAGCAATGTCCAACGTCCATACTTTGTTGGTGTACATGGACTCCATTTCGGTCCTCATTGCATCCAGCCATTTTACCGAGTCAACGCTCTGAACGGCCTGCTGGAAGCTAGTAGGCTCATCATAATCTATGATGCAATCCTCTCTATCCCCGTCTATGAGAAAACCGTAGTATCTCTCGGGCGGATGAGACTGCCTACTACTCCTGCGGAGCGGCGTAGGAATGTCCAGTTCATTTGAACCCTCTGGTTCTACTAAGCTTTCAGTAATAGCTCGTGGTTCTGGAATTTCTTCCAGTTCTACTGTGCTCCCACTTATCTGGTTTTCCAAAAACTCAGTTTCCAAGAAGTAGGCATGACGAGAAACAAGAACTTTTTGTTCCTCTTCACAGTAGAAGAAATATCCCTTGGAGTTCTTTGGATATCCCACGAATTTACACTGTACTGAGCGTGCCTCGAGCTTGTCCGCATGCTGCTTTTTAACAAAAGCTGGACATCCCCAAGTCTTAATGTGACTGAGATGGGGCCTCTTCCCACACCACATCTCATATGGTGTAGTAGGCACAGTCTTAGTAGGAACCCGGTTCAAAAGGTACGCAGCTGATTCTAGCGCATACCCCCAGAAGGATCGCGGTAACTCAGCGTTACTCATCATGGACCGTACCATATCCAATAGGGTTCGGTTCCGTCTCTCCGATACACCGTTGTGTTGCGGAGTGTATGGAGGAGTAAGCTGAGAGAGAATTCCGTTCTCTTTTAAATAATTCAGGAACTCGGCACTTAAGTATTCTCCACCTCGATCCGATCTTAGAATCTTGATACTTTTGCCGGTTTGTTTTTCTACTTCATTCTTATATTCCTGGAACTTTTCAAAGGCTTCGGACTTATGTTTCATTAAGAAGATATAACCGTACCTAGAAAAATCATCCATAAAAGTAATGAAGTAAGAATAACCGCTTCGCGCATGTGTAGACATTGGACCGCACACGTCGCTGTGTACGAGTCCCAAGAGCTCGCTCGCTCTTACTCCGTGTCCAGTGAACGGAGTCTTTGTCATCTTTCCTTTGAGACAGGATTGACAAGTGGCATACGATTGATATTCGAACGGATCCAAATATCCTTCTGTATGTAACTTAGTCAACCTTCTCTCATTGATGTGACCCAGTCTACAATGCCATAAGAAAGTCTGATTGATATCTGGAGACTTTCTTTTGTGTGTATTCTGGACATTGAAAATCTGTGGTTGGTTTAATACGTATATACCATTGCTCAGTGTACCTGACCCAATCAGAACTTGATTAAGGTGAATGTTTACAACATTACTTACAAACGCAAATTCATAACCTTCTTTAGAAACCAAAGATACAGAAATGATATTACAAGTTGCGTTGGGTACAAAAAAGCAACTACGCAAAACCAAAACATGCCCATCTGACATTCCCAGGTGATAGTCCCCCACGGCTTTAGCATCCATGCTAGCTCCGTTCGCAACTCTGAGGGTCATGTCATCTGCCTTCAAAACCCTACGGTTTCTCAACGCCTGCAAAGAATTACAGATATGAGATCCTGATCCGGTATCCAATACCCAGGAAGTAGAGTTTATAGAAAGACAGTTTTCAATAACATACACACCTGAAGCTGAAGCCGCAACCTGCTTCAGTTCCTGTGTCTTGGCCTTCCAAGCCCTGCAATCTTTCTTCCAGTGTCCACTCTTGTGACAATAGAAGCATTCCTCTTTACCAACAAGCTTCCCCGCAATCTTTGTTGCCTTTTCCTTTCCCTTTGCACCCACTTTACTAACACCGCCTCTTGGTTTGGCGGGGGCTTTCTTCCTCTTTCCCTTGGCTTTCGCCTTGGACCTAGAGGAAGAAGATCCTCCTACAAACAAAGCGGGTGTTTCCCTACCCTTCTGTAGGGTGCCCTCTGCGCTCCTCAGCATGTTGAGGAGTTCTGAAAGTTCAACTTCCTTTTCTTGTAAGTTGAAGTTCAGTATAAACTGGGCGTAAGTGGATGGAAGGGACTGGAGAATTAAATCCGTATAGAGTTCACTGTCCAACGTGGTCCCAAGTTCCACGAGCTCCTCAGTGTAGCCAATCATCTTAAGCACGTGGTCCGCTACCGATGATCCGACGGCCAACTTTGTCGAAAATAACTTCTTCGACACTTCGTATCTTGCGATACGAGACTGCTCTCCATACAGTTCTTTTGTATGGAGAAATATGGACTCCAAGTCCATATTCTCGTGCCTCCTCTGGTGATCGTTGTCCATAGAGGCAAGCACGAGGCACCTGGCCTTCACGCAATCAATCTCCCAAGTCTTACGGATTTCCTTATCCGCGACGCTGGAGGTGGGACCTGGGACGGGGGGAGCTTTGGTGGTAAGAAGATACCCCAGCTTGTCGTAAGTGATTGCCATTTTGACATTCCTGAGCCAATCTTTGTAGTTTGGCCCTGTCAGTATGTTTTTATCTAGAAGTAACTTAAGTCCAGTCATTTCGATTTGGTCGCTGCAGGGGGAGAGAAGAAACACTTAGCACGATGCTCTTGCAAGTTTAGAATGGTTTTTAATTTGTCTAAACAGGATGGCTCCCACTGTCTCTCGAATCCCTCCTCAAACCACAAAGGAAGAATTAGCCGGGATCAATCCCACCGCACAATACTTGCTTAACCGTTCAGCCAGGCCAGTGTCGGTACTTCGAGAGAGGTTTTCCAACGCTTTCGCGAAGTTCATTAATTTAAGAACCTCTTTTCCCTGGGGGCGTAGCCCCGCTAACACCTTTCTAGGCACCTACTAGGTTTATAGCATTGATCGTTTAGTGAGAAATTTCCCGAGGAGTAGCATATACTCACAGTAGGATCGGGATCCAAATATCATCGCGTGACGAAACTGAAGGAATCCTACCAGAATCATCACACTCCAAATGGTATGCAAATCTAGCAAGTTTCAGTACTTATGAAACTCCCGATGTGGATTTTTGCCCCATGCTCTTATGACCTTGACTTTGGCCAACAAATCATAAGTCACATGTCAAGTTCTTCCCGTCGTTCTCCAGGTTAATTTGAATCCACCCGTACATACCCTTGACTTTGGCCAACAAGGCAGTACGACTGTTCCAAATCAACGCATCTATCTATGCTGCACATGAATATCCAATAGCTACCAATCACTATGCCTTGACTTTGGCCAACAAACACAGCTTGAATACTATTGACTATTTATGTGAAACGACGGAGGGCTACGAATGGTTTTGGTAAAACCGTGAACGTAGTGAACTTGATATAATCGATGGAACGAGATAGCTTTTAGAAGGAGTGGCTCAAGCTCCGCATTTAAAAGTTAGTTTTGAAAAGAACCGAGTAGGTTTTTGAAAGTGTTCCAACGACTTTAACTTGGTTTATTATCTTGCATTAGTTCTTTTAATGCGTGATATTCTTGCATTAGTTCTTTTAATGCGTCCCATCATTTTATCCTACCATTGCAGAAAACAACCAAAATATGACGTACGCTTATGCCATTCGCATTCGCCATGGGGTCCCGTCATCACTCGTTAGGTTACTTAACTAACGACAGAGCGGGGGCTGGGCTAGCGCGGCTGTAAAACATAAGCAACGCCTAAATATAAAGCAATGATAGACATTACAGATCACAGATGAATACATTGGATATACTAGCAATCCGCAATCCGTTCGAGCCTGCAACGAAAAGCGGATTACACGGTCGCGGTGAATAGCAAATACCCCACCCAAGACCCCTACGGGTGCGGCAAACTACCCGCCAAGAACCCGGTAGTTTGTGCACCCCTCCATGGGTCTATCCTAGGAGCAAAAACAGTAAAAAGAATTATACAATGACGGCTACAACCCCGACCCGGTTGTGCGGCCATACAAATAATATTATTACATCAATTTACATTTACAAATGAATGAAAGAAAAACAAAAGCTCATCTCACATCCACCCCGGTTATTCACCCGCGACAGTCCAACACATTCATATACACATTCCAATATCAAACACAGATCACAGAGATGTATAACCCCGACTAATCGACTTATAGCGATTAGCCGACGTTCAATACATGCAAACATCACAGATATAACCATCATAGTCAAAGTGTAGTGAAGTTCGGAAAAAAATACGGAATTATAGGACCCCAAAAGCAAATTTCTGTTCTGGAAAATCTGGGCACATATAATATATCTTAAAAATCCCAAAATCCTACCAGAAGAACACTGCACAAAAAACGATCGCATGAAGGACCCAAACGGCGGCGGATCCGCGGCCATGAGAATAGATGAGGCCGCGGATGCGCGGCGGTTTTAAGGAATCAGGGGATCGTTTTTCTTGGGTGTTCACACAAAACCCTGAGCCGATTTTAGGTGTATAACAAATCTTGTTTTGACCAGAAATTTTTTTAACAGAAACTAGGGTTTTGTAAAAGTTTGGATTTTGGATTTTTTCGGTTCCGAACTTCGTTACACTTCACTACCAAGCTAGTTTAAGTTTAGTTAGGCTCTGATACCACTGTAAGTCCACGTTGCGACCCCCGGTTCTTACGGGGAGGCGGAAACGGTATAAAAATCAAATTTTGGCGCATGGGGCAACATGGACTAAACAAAGTCGGGATCTTTTCCTAAACTAAAACTAGCAAACTTGCTAAAGAGAGTTAGCTACTCGGAAAGATGGTTATACCTAAACTTGAACTCCTTCTTCAAACTTTGTAGAGGTTGATGGTTCTTTCCTCGTCGCCTTCTTCCGTCGAAGATGGATCCACCTGAGGGTTCAACCTTCGGGCTCTTCCTCGAACTTTGAGTGAACTAGGATCTCCGGCTTGCTAAACCTTGAACCCTAGAGAGAGTAGAGAGTATCTATGGGGTGCTTTCTTTTTCAAGGTGAGGGATTCTCAACACATGAGAAGGAATCACCTTGAGCTTGAGGAAGAAGAAGATGAAATGAGGAGAGAGAATGATTATGATAGAATGAGCTCTTTTCTTTTGCAACCATAACTAAAAGAAAAGGAATTATCTAATTAATAATAATAAATCAAAAATGAAATAGTTGATGGTTGTATTTGGAATGACCACTATCATAACTTTCAATAAATGAGTGTAAGCAAGAATCAAGGAGTATCCTTTCAAAGCATGATGGTGGTCAACATTCAACCATGGTCAACAAGTCAACCATGGTCAACAAGTCAACAAAATCAACCATAACAATATTTCATTTAATTACTATTATTAATTGATATTTCATAAATCTATTAGGGTTTGGAAAATGACGACTGTCAACTGTGCATACGCACCCGTTCCGAAACCCTAATGAAATACCTCATCCTCCGCCTCAAGCAACTGTGCATACACACCTGCATTCTCGTTCCGAGGAACAAGAATACCAAGATATAAAAGCAACCCCAAAACATATACCAGTATCTGGCTCAAACCAGAGCCCGCCAGTATAATCCGTCCGGACTCCAAACGTGCACAAGTGTGCGGATGAGAACGAACCCTGCCGCAAAACCATGCGACCTCTACTCTGTTTTGCCCAGAGGCGAATACCCTCTGTGTGGGACTCTAAAGACTCGACACTACGCTGGCAGTGGGTTTAACCACAGACCGCAAGCGGCACTAGCTGTGCGTAACGGTCCCCAGGTAGATGCCGACAAGAAGGCTGACGAGGTGAACCCCATCTGAACTCCTACTGAGTTTGAATATGACATTCTCCGTACAGTCCGGTATGTTCGTCTGATACATCGCATGTCGGGCCTAGGGGGCGGTAAAACGTCAGTCCCCCAATAGCGGTACAAGTCGTGTCGGAGTGAAGCCCAAAACACCCTGAGATAACACTGGAAGCCTACCAGTATATCTCGCTTGCCCTGGCCAGGGACTACTCGTGTAATGGCTCTCCTAGACACAGCGCGATGTCAACCCCCAATACCGGGAGAGATGAATCCTGTCTAACCGTCACTGCCTCCAAGTGCTTCGGGACTGCACCCAACCACTACCTGTTTGCACGACTCCTTTGAGCCGTGGTAGGGTAGTGATCAAAGTGCAGTGGGAACACACTCGAGGCGAAGTGCCAGTGTCAAGTCAGCGGACTAAGCTGTACTCATGTCACCTGGGAACTGATAACTGACGATAGGTATAATACCAACCTGTCAGTTCCCGACGAGTCCTGTCCAGTGTACTCGTAACCTAACGAGCACCCGTATACTATCTCCAGTACGACGTACTGATGGCTGTGGGACAGACCATCTCCCACACTGGGATGAGAAGCGCATACGCTAGTCTACTCCGGAGTATCGATGCCCTGTCTCGATAGTCCTGCGACTAGGGACCTGTATAAGGATGTGCTTATAGATTACCCAGCCCCCACTAGTGTGACTGCCATCACAACGCTGGTAATCAAGCAAAGATCCTAAGGGCTCCACTAATGCGTATAGGTGATATCGCAAAATAAACACATGTACACATTGAAGTAGAAACAAACCAAGTAGCATACTACTATATTGAGCAAGATTGTTTATACAAGGTGATTATCCCAAGCTTCCATTAAGTAATATACAAACTAGTATGATACAGTAATGGCCTCTAGGGCATATACACTAGCATGGGGCATGGAGCACGAGCGCCCCCGTAACGCCTCCGTGTATCTCGCCACGACGAGATCTCCGCCACTCCACATTCCGCATCCCACGCTAGCGTATCTCGCCATTAATGGACGTATCCCACCATCAACGCGAACGTGATGCAGGGGCGAAACGTGTAGGGTTCCTAGGCACACTCAAGAGGTTCCACAAGGCATCAACCATGCCAAATTCAAAAATTTAGGTGCCGAGAAACCCTAAACTAGATCGTTAACTAGAGATTAGGCGATAACTATGCAAGTAAATCACATTTACACTAAGTGAATGGAAATACAACCCTTGTAGATCCGGTCGTCCACTTCTTTAGCTCCGTGATGACGTCCCTTCGCTGCGATCACCGGGATCCCGGACTCAAGCGATGGTTTTGTCGGAGAAATGAGCGGGCTAGGTCGTTAACTTCGATGCTGAAGATGATCTACGTCGAGGCAACTCTAACTCAAGCTCCATCTTCACTTGGTCATGAACCTTGTGAAGAAAACACCCTATACTACATGGCACGTGGTAGAGAATGAAGAAATAGGAAGTGGGTTCACTTTGGATTTGGATTTCTCACTTGATTTCAACACTTGAAATTTTCCAGCAAGGTTTTCTTTTCTTCATCTAGAAGAAGAAGAAGAAGAAAAGAAATATCAATAATAATAATGAAAATGAAAAATCAAGTGAAGAGTTATCATAATGCAACCATGGGTGAGGCTAACACATGTAGAGAATAAACTAGGGTTTAGGTGTAATGGTTAGGTTAAGGAAAAAACAAAATGGTAAAGACTTTCAAAGCTTCATGAAGCTTCATGAATAAAACAAAGCAAGCCTCCATTTTATTTTTGCCAAAATGAATAAAGAAAATAAATAAAACAAATTAAAACCTAACCATTAACCTAAAGATGGTTTAAAGCAAACATACACCCAAGTTTGCATGTATCATCAAACATGATACAATCAAGTGCACAAAAATATATCACATATACTACTTGTGCACATCAAGTGAGAAAATCCATCTTAAGTGAACAATATTAGTCAATGTAAAGTAATATATCAAATATATAATTATACATTAAATCATTAAATCAATACTTGATTTAATGATCCGGTCATATCTCATATAACCGACTAATATCAAGTGTATCAATATATCGAATCAACACTTGATTCGGTAACCCGGCTATATCACATATAACCGACCGATGATACAAATCGCGAGAATAGAATACAGTATCACATACTGGTATTATTCTCGGTCCCGCACATATCTCATATGCGCTCTTATTTCGTTTCGCTTGAGCCAGGAAACCTCTGTGTAGGACTCTAAAGACTCGTCAATACGCCGGCAGCAGGTGATGATCATATCAAACACCCACAAGCCGCAAGCGGTCTGCTAAACGTAACGGCCACCCGGGTATTGAGCGATCAGAAGATCAACGAGCAAGCCCGCTCACACTCCTGTGAATCCAACCAGTAACACTTACCGTACAGTCCGGTCTGTTCGTCTGATATGTCGCATATCTCGCCTAGGGGTGGTAAACGTCAGACCCAATAGCTTGATAAGTCGTGTCGATATGTGGTCTATAACAGTTCGAGATACTACTGATAATACTTACTAGTAAATCTCAGCAACCCTGGCCAGGGATTTCCGGTTATAGCCAATCGAACACAGCACAACATCAACTCCCTATACCGGGAGAGACGAATCCCCTCCTATCGCTCATTGCCTCCATGTGATTCGGGACTGTACCCAAAAACCACCGTTTTGCACGCCCTCTTGGACGTGGTAAGGTGGAAATCAAAGCACAGTGGGAATCACACAAGACTCTATGACGATCTCGGGTCTACAGACTAACCTGTACCGGTGTCACCAGAGAACTACCATCTTACGTAAGGTATAATACCATCTGGGAGTTCTCGGCGAGTCCGTCCAGTGTACCCAGTCTCTACTGAGCACCCGTATATCATCTCTGATGTCAAACACCAATGGATATGGGATCATCCATCGCCCATATGTATGGGTCGAGAAGGTATACGCTAGTCTACTCTGGTATATCGATGCCCCGTCTCGATACACCCACGACTAGGGACCTTGAAGGATGTACTTATGGACTACCATGTCCCCACTAGTATCATCCGCATCATAGTCCAGGTAGTCAAATACACATCCTAAGGGCTTTACCAACATGTAACAGAGAGACAATCAGTGTACACGTTAAGATAAAGAGCAACCAGATAGCATACTATCATGTCGAGCAAGAAAGTCCTCCCTATATATGTCCTGGCATCCACTACAATATACATCCCATGTACAGTAATGGCCTCTGGGCATACATATAACTAACAATCTCCCACTTGCACTAGGGCCATCTGTAGCAGTGGTTGTAGTATCTCATACTCAACCATCCCATAAAAGTCTCTCTCTGGGAAAAGGCCTTTGTGAGTGGATCCGCCGTGTTGTCCTCTGAGTCTACTCTCCTAACCTCGATCCCCTGGAGATCAACCATCTCCATGATCAGGTGATACTGCCTTAGAATATGTCTGGATCACTGACAGGACGGGCGTTCCTTGGCACAAGCCACAACTCCATTGTCATACAATGGTAGGAACGAAGTTCATCTCATGAACCAATATACACCCAGACTGCCTCTTTGGTAGCATCTTAAGTAGCGATGTATCCATCCTTTATCGTCTAGTATGCCACGGTATCTAGCTTGGAACTCTTCCAACATACCGTCCCTTTACTGAGGGTAAAGACAATGCTTGTGACTGACTTTCAGTCGTCCTTATCACTCTGGAACCTTTCCTGTGATTCTCCCTAGGATCAATTGATACCATCTCACTACAACTAGTGAGTATCCTAACATCCAATTAGATCTATCTCATAGATCCAAAACCCAGGATTTAGGAGATATCACTTTGATCCTATATGGAGAATTATTGTGATAAGCGGAGATTGACCGAGCGTAGCATAGGAAACTCCTTTCTTATCAAGAGTATGTCATCCACGTACTCTACGAGGATCACCACCATACTCCCTACTACTATTTTGTTTATACAAGGTTCATCTACCATTTTGATGATGTCAAACTCTTTGACTAACACATCAAAACAGACGTTCCAACTCCGCGATGCCTGCTTTATCACATAAAACATCTTGCACACGTTTTCGCTGCTCCCACTGTTTACGAAGCCCTCTGGCTGTGTATTTATAGACGTTCTCTTCTAAATCAATATTTAGAAAAGCAGTCATGACACCCAACCACCAGATATCGTAGTCATGATATGCAGCAATGGCAGGTAGGATCTGGATGGACTTAAGCATAGCTACTGGAAAAGGTTTCATCATTTTCCACGCCTGGCCAATGACGAAAACCTTTAACAAGCCTAGCTTCTAAAGTCTCAACTTTTCCATCTACACCAAGTAGTCTTCTCAAGATATACTTGCTCGTGATGGAGATTTAACCCTTCAGATATAGCAACCAAAGTCCATACTTTGCTGGTGTACATGGATTTCATCTCAGATCGCTAAGCATCCATCCAATTTTACAGAGTCCCTACTCTCGATGGCCTGCTCGAAACTAGTTGGGCCATCATCTCATGATGCATTCCTCGCTCCCACTGTCATCGAGAAACCGAAGTATCTCTCAGGCGGATGAGGAACCCTACCAGATTGGCGGAGAGGCTGAGGTTCGTCGGGGACTATTGAATCCTTTGGTTCTGTCAAATCATCAGTCGTAGTTTGTATAGCTGGAACTCCTTCCAGTTCTACAGAACTGACCTTGCCTCGATCTTGTCCGGATTTTGCTTTTGACATAGGCCGGACAATCCCAAATCTTAACTCACTTAAGAGATAGGCTCTTCCCATACCATATCTTATATGGAGTGGTAGGCACTGATTTGATTCGAACCCAATTCAATAGATATGCAGCTTCTCAAGTGCACAACTCCCTAAAAGGAAATAGGAAACTCAGTAGTACTCATCATAGAGCACACCATATCACATAGGGTGCGATTGCTCCGCCCCGATATACCATCGTGCTATGGTGTATACGGAGGAGTAATGCTGAGAGAGAATCTCATTCTCCTTTAGAATAGTCCAAGAATTCTATGCACAAGTATTCTCCTCCCTGAACTTATCATAGGACATAATACTTATACCCGTATTTTGGTTCTCTACTTCTAACTTATATTCTGTGAATATCTCAAAAGGTTCGGACTTGTGTTTCAACAGGAACATATGTCTGAATCTTGAGAGATCATCAGAGAATGTAATGAAGTATAAAGAACCGGTCTTGGCATGTGTAGACAGGGGACCTACATACATCAACATGTATCATCCCAAGAGTACACTAACTCTTTCTCTGCTTCCAATAAACAGAGCTGTGGTCATCTTATCTTTGTGACATGACCGGCAAGTTTTCACAAGATGTAAATTCAAACAGATTTAAATATGCATCCAAGTGCAACTTAGCTAGTCGGGTCGCATTGATATGACCTGGTCTACAATACCTTAAGAAGGATCCGTTCATTTCTGAACTCTTCCTTTTGTGTGTGTTCCGTATACTAAGAACTGTAGTTTGATTTAGAACGTCAATGCTTTTAGATAACGTGCCTGAACCGATCAACTCTTGATTTAGGAAATGTTCAAAACATTATCCAACAATACAAAATTATATCATTTCTTTACTAATAAAGAGACTGATATGATTTTGTATATCAGGTTCGGTATCTAATAACATTTGTTCAGAATCAATGTATTTATAATACAGGGTGACAGTGACCAACAGACTTGGCTACAACACTTGTACCGTTTTCTGTCTCATGAAACTTATCACTCGTTCTCAGTTCTCTACCTTTCTGTAGCCCTATGTAACAGATTACATATCTGGGATCCTGATCCGGTATCAAATACACGGGACGCAGAGGATACTGAGAAACAGTTCTTTGTAATGAACGCACCCGAAGAAGATGCATCATCATGCACTTTCTTCGTTTGGGCGGCATGGGAATCCTGGTATTCCCCAATTTCCTGCTCTGTCTTATAACAGTTATAAGTTGGAGCGGGACCAACGTTCCCCAGCTCAGTATAACAAGCGGGTTCGGTCAATATATCCATTTTATTATCTTGATTAAGGCGTGACATGGTCGCTACGTGGAGAGAGAGAAAAGAAAACACTCTGCGTGCGCTCTTGCAAGATTAGATTGGTTATATATTTTATCTAATCAGGATGGCTCCCACTATTTTTATCAAATCTTCCTTCAAACCCGAAAAGGAAAAACTAGCCGGGATTAATTACACGCTACAAGTTCGCCAATCTTTCAGCCAGGCCAGTGTCGGTACTTTGAGGGAGGTTTCCCGTGCCTTCGCACGGACCTAATTACAGTAAACCTCGTTTTCCCAGAGGCGTAACCCCTTTGACACCTTTCTAGACACCTACTAGATCGGCTAATTGTAATGTGTAAAACTCTCCCAGGAGTAACAATTACTCGCAGCGGGTATCGAGATCCAACTATCTCATAGAAGGTATGCAATCTCATTGCAAATTTCAACACTTGAAATTCCCGATAATTTTGCCCTTAGCGTTCTATGACCTTGACGCAGGCCAACAAACCATAGTGCGCTAGTCAAGTTCAACCCGTCATTTCCTGATTGAATTAAACCCACCCGCACGACCCTTGACGCAGGCCAACAAAGTCGCACGACTACCCTAATCCAATCTGCATCATATGCATAAGCAGATAAATACTAGTTAGCTACCGCACACTATGCCTTGACGCAGGCCAACAAATGTAGCACGAATATTAACTACTATTTATCTGAAATAACGGAGGGCTACGACAGGTTTTTCTGAAAACCTATTGCGTAATGAACTTGATATAGTTGTAGAATCAAATGATTTTAAAATGGAGTGTTTTTTAGGCTTTTCTAGTTTTGCTAAAGGGGTCACTCCCGGTGAAGGGATCGTCGGCCCTTTCCTCATCGAATAAGGTGCAGGATATATCATATATACCGCTGTGCAAAGAAAAAACTATAGAAGCAATCAAAAGACAAACAGAGGGTTTTAGCATCTGCCAGTTATTGCTAAAGGGGTCACTCCCGGTGAAGGGATCTCGGCCCTTTCCTTATCGAATAAGGTGTAGGATGTTCTACAAGGAACACCGCGATGCAAAGCAATAACTGTAGCTACCTGATTTTATTTTTGAAATTCGATTCCACAACATCTTAGGTTTCTTTTCTTTCATTAATCATATTAATGAAGTCCCATGATTTAAGTCACCTAAATATCACAGATAAATACGACGTACACTTATGCCATCCGTGTTCGCCTCGATGTCCCCTCGTGCACCGTTAGGTTAGGTGACTAACGGCAGAGCGGGGCAGGGCTAGCGCGGGTGTAAAACATAAGTAACGTCTATATAATATATCATATATACTATATACAGTATCTATCACAACATATCAAATGATCACATCACAGATATCACTGCAGAAGAATCATATGAAACATTGGATATACTAGGACGTCCGTGTTTTTTTAATACGAGCCAGTATAAAACACGGATTCCACGGTCGCGATGAATAGCCAAACCCACACCCCTAGACCCCTACGAGAGCGGCAAGCAACCCTACCAATTCTAGAGTTAGGAGACCCGGACTCGACTCCTCGAGTTGGTCTCCCACTGGACTCTAGAATCCGGTTACTTGTGCTCCCCTCCTTGGGTCTATCCTAGTGCGGAAAAGTAAATAATATACAAATGGTGACAACAACCTCAACCCGGAAGTACCCCAATAAAAGAATATTACATACAAGTTTTTACATGAATGAAAATGAAAAACACTCATCTCACATAAAAAAAAACCCGGCTATTCAAACTCGACGATCCAATATAACATATCCAGCAACACATAATATCGCATGTCATCAACGTAAGTAAACATGCGTATCCCAATTATCGTTGACATATAGTAACGAAACCGGCGATATCACATATTACACTTACGGTCACAGAAAAGAAAGTGTAAAACTACAACAGTTGGAATCCACAACCTACTTAGACATCGCATGCCTAACCATCTGAATTTCTTAGACATCACATGCCTAACAATTATAAACCCCGCATTTTAGTCTCGTTATCGAAAACTCTTTTCAATATCAAGTCGGGCAATTCAACAAGATTCCCGATAATTTTGATCGAATGCTCGTCGCAAACTTTAGTGGGCGGCCGCACCCCCGATGCCGTCGACTAAGTGCACCAAGGCGGAACACCGCTGCCGCGAGCACCCGAACAGATGCTTTCGACGACGGGGTTCTCCTACAGTCACTTGGTCGGGGCTATGGGATGTAGCTGTCTATTAAGTTTACCCGGCGAGTATCCGCGTACGCTACGTGATTGCGACGGAATTTTTGATCACATCAAAATTCCGTGGCAACCGATCAAGTGAGACTAAAGTGCTATGTTTATAACATTCAAATCAGTTATCTCATAACTCCTTGTGGATTCCAAATATTGTATCACATTCCGGATAAATAGAAAATGTTAAACTTTCCGATCGAACAATCAAACATCCAAGTTTTCCCGAAACAGCTCAACACATGAAATAAGTTTAAAAACATTCACTTCATGCCACAGTACCAACGGTCCAGCCGTAGAAGGGTCAAGCCAACGCCTCACATGCGGCACGCCGTACTGCCCTAAACCCTAAGGTTCAAAGGGCAGTTCAAGACGGTCACATAATCGAGTTAAAGTTTGTTGTCTTCTAGAGGGACCATCGCGTTACTTGCACTACTTAGAACGTTCTTAAACCAAGAAAAAATCCAACACTTGGAAATTTTCCGGCAGGGGAAAAATTGGGTATTTATATCCGGTCGAACTTTTTAACATATTCAAAAATTATCCGGAAAAACACATAACGAATTTAAAATTTCCGATCGAATCGACGAACACAAAATAAACCTCAGAACACTCAACCCTTGAGTCAGATTAAAAATACCCATAAAATAGTAACAACAGAGTTAAGAATTACTGTGCAAAAAACCGTACCTAATACCCTTACCCTGCCGCGAAACCGCCGCCAAAGGTGGCTTGTTGCCGCGGTTCCACGGCCACGTGGAGGTATTGGAGGCTCGTTTTTCAGGGTAATTCTTAGAAAACCCTGCTGAATTTTTTAGGTATTTTTAATATAGAAAAATCCCAGATTTGAAAAAATTTCCAGAGAGTGGGTTAACTTTGCGATTACGGGTTTGATCGGGGTTTTAACTGCGTAAACAAATCGCCTAATGCTGTAGCTGGGCTCTGATACCACTGTAGGGTTCCTAGGCACACTCAAGAGGTTCCACAAGGTATCAACCATGCCAAATTCAAAAATTTAGGTGCCGAGAAACCCTAAACTAGATCGTTAACTAGAGATTAGGCGATAACTATGCAAGTAAATCACATTTACACTAAGTGAATGGAAATACAACCTTTGTAGATCCGGTCCTCCACTTCTTTAGCTCCGTGATGACGTCCCTTCGCTGCGATCACCGGAATCCCGGACTCAAGCGATGGTTTCGTCGGAGAAATGAGCGAGCTAGGTCGTTAACTTCGATACCGAAGATGATCTACGTCAAGGCAACTCTAACTCAAGCTCCATCTTCACTTGGTCATGAACCTTGTGAAGAAAACACCCTATACTACATGGCAGGTGGTAGAGGATGAAGAAATAGGAAGTGGGTTCATTTTCGATTTGGATTTCTCACTTGATTTCAACACTTGAAATTTTCTACCAAGGTTTTCTTTTCTTCATCTAGAAGAAGAAGAAGAAGAAAAGAAATATCAATAATAATAATGAAAATGAAAAATCAAGTGAAGAGTTATCATAATGCAACCATGGGTAAGGCTAACACATGTAGAGAATAAACTAGGGTTTAGGTGTAATGGTTAGGTTAAGGAAAAAACAAAATGGTAAAGACTTTGTTTTATTCATGAAGCTTCATGAATAAAACAAAGCAAGCCTCCATTTTATTTTTGCCAAAATGAATAAAGAAAATAAATAAAACAAATTAAAACCTAACCATTAACCTAAAGATGGTTTAAAGCAAACATACACCCAAGTTTGCATGTATCATCAAACATGATACAATCAAGTGCACAAAAATATATCACATATACTACTTGTGCACGTCAAGTGAGAAAATCCATCTTAAGTGAACAATATTAGTCAATGTAAAGTAATATATCAAATATATAATTATACATTAAATCATTAAATCAATACTTGATTTAATGATCCGGTCATATCTCATATAACCGATTAATATCAAGTGTATCAATATATCGAATCAACACTTGATTCGGTAACCCGTCTATATCACATATAACCGACCGATGATACAAATCGCGAGAATAGAATACAGTATCACATACTGGTATTATTCTCGGTCCCGCACATATCTCATATGCGCTCCTATTTCGTTTCGCTTGAGCCAGGAAAGCTCTGTGTAGGACTCTAAAGACTCGTCAATACGCCGGCAGCAGGTGATGATCATATCAAACACCCACAAGCCGCAAGCGGTCTGCTAAACGTAACGGCCACCCGGGTATTGAGCGATCAGAAGATCAACGAGCAAGCCCGCTCACACTCCTGTGAATCCCAGCAACACTTACCGTACAGTCCGGTCTGTTCGTCTAATATGTCGCATATCTCGCCTAGGGGTGGTAAACGTTAGACCCCAATAGCTTGATAAGTCGTGTCGATATGTGGTCTATAACAGTACGAGATACTACTGATAACACTTACCAGTAAATCTCAGCAACCCTGGCCAGGGATTTCCGGTTATAGCCAATCGAACACAGCACAACATCAACTCCCTATACCGGGAGAAACGAATCCCCTCCTATCGCTCATTGCCTCCATATGATTCGGGACTGTACCCAAAAACCACCGTTTTGCACGCTCTCTTGGACGTGGTAAGGTGGAAATCAAAGCACAGTGGGAATCACACAAGACTCTATGACGATCTCGGGTCTACAGACTAACATGTACCAGTGTCACCAGAGAACTGCCATCTGACGTAAGGTATAATACCATCTGGGAGTTCTCGGCGAGTCCGTCCAGTGTACCCAGTCTCTACTGAGCACCCGTATATCATCTCTGATGTCAAACACCAATGGATATGGGATCATCCATCGCCCATCTGTATAGGTCGAGAAGGTATACGCTAGTCTACTATGGTATATCGATGCCCCGTCTCGATACACCCACGACTAGGGACCTTGAAGGATGTACTTATGGACTACCATGTCCCCACTAGTATGATCCGCATCATAGTCCAGGTAGTCAAGTACACATCCTAAGGGCTTTACCAATATGTAACAGAGAGACAATCAGTGTACAAGTTAAGATAAAGAGCAACCAGATAGCATACTATCATGTCGAGCAAGAAAGTCCTCCCTATATATGTCCCAGCATCCACTACAATATACATCCTATGTACAGTAATGGCCTCTAGGGCATACATATAACTAACAAAACGGACGGCGAAAATCTCGCTTCGGCTCACTCCAACGCGACCCCTATATAAACCCCTCCTCCAGACAATTCAGGTAACTTGAATTCAATCCAATACGCCGCTACTCTGCCCAATTATTTCTCAGCACTTACTTAATTGTCGGAGGGTCCTACGGTAGCTTCCCATCATGGGACTTCCTTTACAGGTAGCTCAGCGTCAAGAACAATCAACAACCCATTGAGATCCACATCCAACCTCCACCATAAATCTCAACAGTTCAGCCCCGCTGGCCACAAGATCGACGGAAGACAATATCTGAAGGAGATTCCGACCTCCATCAAAAGGTGTTCACGGGTCGGGTTGGACAAGTTTTTCACCAGCAATGCACCCAAACTCGGTAGTGTGGGCGGCTTTTTCAACCCCTACAAACAGTTGGAACGGGCCTGTAAACCCGCACCCGCAACCGCAACCAACGGGTTCGGACGGGTTTGGGTTTGGGATCCGGTTTAACTGATTCGGCTTGTTTCGGATTTTGGGTTCGGACATACTAATGAGGGTTTTGACCTGACATTTGATATATATAGGCAAAAAACTTATTCATAAGCCTACATAGTAAAATTAACTTTAAAATGATATAGATTTAAAACTTAATAATTCCGAAATAGGTTGGAATTACAACAATAAAATCAATTATTGTATCTAGAAATTTCAAATTTAGAAAATTAGGAAAGATAAAGTTAGTATTGGAGTCAGGTAACTAACTACAAAATACTACAACTGTATATTACATGTAAGTTCATAATGTGGGTAGGATCAGATACTGAACGGATGTGTGTTTGGGTTAGGACGAGACTTTAATTTTTAAAAATCCGTCCCATTTAAAAATTAATCTATTCAAAACCATAAGATGTAGCTAGGTTTCGGGTCGAACCCAATGCAAAGTCCTTCTAAATATCAATGGCTTGGCGTGAATAGCATAGCTTTTTTGGTAAACATTTCATCTCCAAAGAGAGCAAGGGCCGGTTCGATAAAAGGGGGGAAAAAAAGAGCCATGCACACGAAACACAAGATTTTAGAGGGCTATACACACAAAACAGTGGGGTGTATATGCAATACGAAACATTTCAAGGGTGGTATTAGTAAAACACTACTCAGCAGAAGGCCTCATTGGAAATTCTCTCTCCCCCTCTCCGACTCTCTCTCAGAACCCTAAAACCCTAATTTCATCAACTTTCCCTTCTTCGATCAGCCTTCACATCTAGTAAGATTTACGTTTCCTTTGATTTCTTTGGGTTTTGATGTATCTCATTGTTCCATTTATTTTCTACACATTATCTTTTTTTAAAAGAAAGAAAAAGAAAAATTTATTTGTTTATACCTGCGATTTCCCCCAAATTTGATAGATTTTGTTTTAGGGTTTTTTGTGATGACTGTTTGGGTGGTGGCAGATTGTGTATTCTTGATTTGAGCTCTTGATTCATCTTCAATTTCCCATATATTTTTGGGTGTAAGAATCCTTTCTTTTCAGTTTAAGACGACGAATAGAGCCCCCCCCCCCCTCAAAGTAGTATCCAAAACTTGATTGTGTTAGGGTTTAGGAAAACTTACGACAATTTAGGGTTTAGGATTAGATTTAGGGTTTATGACAGGTCTTCTTGGCCCTGTTTGGGGATGGAGTTAAGTTTTCTAACTGGAGTTTCATAAAGTTAGCAAAACTTAACTCCAAAATGCTAACTTTACCCTGTTTTGTATTTAGTTCAGATTTGTGATAACTACAGTTATCTAAATTCCGATCCTTTCTAAGTTTTGTAAACTCCGATTTCCCAGACATGTCTCCTAGAACATAACCAGAGTTTATTATTTTTAATGATAAAGTTTGGGACTTGCAAACCAAAGTTTGCATCACCTCTACCTCCACTAAAAGATAAACTCCAGTTATCCTGACTCCATATCAAAATAGGCCCTAGTTTTTCCTTTGCTTTCGATTTCTTGGTTTTGTTGCTTGTATAGATGTTTGGTTACTTCCATTGCTTGAGTTCCTTTTTTGTTAGGTGCTAGCTATTCGGTTAATCAGATGAAGATATAAAGATTTAATCAGTTCCATTTTTTTTATTATTGTTTTTGAAAAGATAAGTAAAACTTATAACATATATCATACAATTCATTTAATGCAGTTTCCTGATTCCTATTTGACAGGGAAAATGTTTGCAAGTTTTAGTCGAAAAGGATGCGCTGGTATGTGCTATTTTGTGCTTGTTGTATAAGTTGCTTATATGAATACTGAAGAGATTTATAATGTCTTAATGTGCTACACTTGTTGATTAACATTTTAATTTTAATAATTAATAGTACTTTTTATAAAGCGGAATATGTACCGTTTCACTCTTGGCTATATTTGTGCCTTAGAGTTGAACATGATTCCCTATAGCAAATTTATCATCTTTTCGTCTTTTTTTAGACTTCTCCATAGATGGATAATACCGGCCGGTCATCTAGGACTTTGACAAGCTTCTCTCATGTCATAGTTTTCTGAACCAAGAATTTGGCACTTATTAGGAGAGAGATGACGTAGGTTGACAACCGATCATAAAGCTTTGTCATTTATTGGAGTTTTGCTTCATTGCTTGTCTCATTATGATGGAAAAAGGCTCAGATGATGATGCTGATGAGTAATTTTTATTTCTCCACTCTTATATTTTGTATTTAGTCCCAAATTTATCCTGTATACCTTTTTTACTTTATTTCATTGCCATATTTGGTTGAAGTTTTGGATGAGCTTACGATAGCTTTTAATTTTTAAACTGCACCAAGGATGTTGTAAATAGTGCGAGCATACATGGCGGTCGAAAGCTGTGAAACAATTAAGCTGATTATGGTCCTTTTACATTTATACAGTTCAAGTTGGTTTTGAATGATCAAATGCATTTGATCAGTATGGATGAGTTGGATCTGGGCAATATGGAGTGTTTTGAATAGTTTTGATTAGTTTAAGGTTTGGCTGAGTTGCAAGTTGAATATGGTTAAATGTGGAATTGATAATTATTCTTCTTGGATCGGCAAAATAGTTGGTCGCCCGATGTTGGGGAGCCTCAACAACAACATGCCGGGGGCAATAACAACTCCCTTTGAGATCACCGCGCCTAGGCTGAGCGACTGCAACCATTTCTTTCAGGTTTGCTGTTTTTACTTCTTAATGCTTTCGGTTATTTTTTCAACCGATGTGGCTTGTAATGCATCTCCTTTTGAGCTTATTATATCATCTTGTTCTGCTGAAGTGTTGTTTGATTCCAGATCTACACATTCGTATTTTCAAATCAATTTGTTTTTACCCTAAACATAACAGTTGAGCTTCTTCAGTTTGAATTATCAATTGAGTTGGTATCGGTTTTTCAGCTATGTATGAGGGGCATGAAAGTTAAGATTGGTGATAAAAACCTTCTAGCTGACGTAAATTGCTTGGAGATGCACTAGTTAATGTAATCTTAGGCATGGATTGGTTACCTTCATATCATGCATGCGTAGATTGTTTAGTAAGCAAGTAGTATTTCCTATCCCGAGTTTTATCTTTGTAGATGAGAGGGCTACCTGGCATTATATCAGCCCTACAAGCCAATAAATGCTTTAAGAAGGATTGTCAAGGATGTTTAGTCTATGTGATTGATGGTGAGAAGTGATTAAGCTTGAGGACATAGCTGTAGTTTGTGAATTTCCTGATATACTTCCCGACGTGTTACTAGGATTAGAAAATTGTGTTCACCGTCGATTATTAGTGCCTAATACAACTCCAATTTTGAAATCTCACATATAGAATAGCCCTTCATAGAGTTTAAAGAGTTAAAACTGCAATTACAAGAGTTACTAGATGAAGATATCAACAACTTCTTATTTAAACTTGTATATATACTAGAATCGACCCCACGCGTAACGTGTGGGATCGAAATTCTTCTAATGAAAATCGAAATCAAAAGACAAAAAACCTGAAAATTATAAAAATAACTCAAATAACACGATTTTTAACTATTATTATACCTGCACTATTATTCTAGATTCTTATTTCTATGTAATACAAAACTTGGTATGAACTGTGCCTCAATAACATCCGTTGATAAAATTTTTAAAAAACATTCCTAGTTGACTTGAATGATTGTAATGTGCATTTTGGGCCTTTTTTACATATTTATATTCTGATAATTACTACAAAACTCAAAAAAGTGTCTAAAAATTAATTTCTCATTTAGTATGTAAACAACATATGCAAGTAGCCATGGCATAAGATTTTTGTTTGTCATTATAAAAAATGACCGATCTCAAATTAATATCCGAGTACCTATATTTTAAACTATGATACTGGATGACAAAATGATTGTCTGAGTAATATTATCGGTGTATGTAAGATTTGGTGTTGCAAATTTATGTAAATTATTTATTTAAAATGTATTTAGATAGAATCTACTCTAAATACTCTACTTTAATGAATGCCAAGGACGGTTGTTTTTACTACATCTTTAGCAAAAAGGATTTTAAGGATTTTAAGCATCGTTGATTATAACATGCTATATATCAAAGTGTGAAAAAAAAACTAATTGAATTTGCTTATAAAATTAATCATCAATAATTTCATAATTTTTATCAAAAATATGATGTTCTTGCCTAGATCAAGGAAAGGGGTCAAAAAAAATCTTTGAATAATTTCAAAAAATGAAAAAGCATATGAATTTTTTATTGTGTTCAGAGACAATTTATTACCTTTAAGTTATTTAAATGAAAACAGGAAAATTATGTGACATACAACAACATATTCTATTTTGCTATTAGAATCCATAGAATCGACAAAACCATCTTAATTCAACACAAAATAAAAAATCAAAATGAATGACCAAATTGTAGAATATATTAAACATAAGGGTGTTTTGGGAAGTCCAAAAAATAGTGATTAGGGAGAATATTCTCTTTTAGTTGAAGTATTCTACAAAAACCCCCATCTATGTATTATATTAATGAATGATAGCACATTTAGCGAACATGTAACTTGTTGACTTTATGTTAAGTAACAAAACTTCCATTCATCATGACGGCCAATATATCTTGATATCCGCCATCTTACATGGGATTGTGCGCGCAGCGATGCAGCGAGGGCGCTGCGATGGTAGTGAGATCAAGTTCGATGACAACGCGGTGGTTCTCGTGAACAAGCAAGGGGAGCCCATGAGCTCAGGAAGAAGAATCATGTCAAGATTTTGACTTTGGCTGAGCACATTGCTTGAAATTTGTTTAAGAGAAAAGGAAAAAACGTGTTGTGTTCAAAGGCCAGTCCAAAATAAAAATAATCTTTAAGTTTTTGGCTTTTTCAGCGCGGAAGATACTTGAATGGTTCTGAGTTGCGGTCTCTAAGTTGCATGTAACAAGCTGTTAGAAAATGATTCTAATCTTGTTAGAGGGTGGATTAATCATGAAAATGCTTTTGTTGATGGAGGTCTGAATCTCCTTTAGATGTTAGTCTTCTGTTGATCTTTCGACGAGCGTTGATGAATGGCTGAGATTAGATTTGAGTGTTGCCTTCTGAAGCGTGTGGATCTCAGTGGGTTTGGTTTGGAATGAGACCGATCTACCTGTAAGGAAGTCCCGGGATGGTTGTACCACTGTGGACCTTCCGACGATCGAGTTAGTCGAGTTATTTAGGCAGAGGAGCAGTCTGTTCAGATAGAATTTCTTTACCTAAGTCGTCTGAGAGAGGGTTTATATAGTGGCAGTCATGGGCTGGCGGGCTCGAGATTAACGTCAGCCGTTACGCCACCGGCGTTACGTCCCCGGCGTTACGTCTGCGCGAGTGGCGGGATCCTCCATTAAATGACAAGATACTCTCGTTAATGGGGGAACGTGATAGCGTGGAACGCGGGATCGTGGGGCGGCGGATATCTCGCGTCTGGCGGGATTCGCGGAGACTCCTGTGATCTGTGCTCTGGGTCGATCGGTAGAACCGGGGAAGTTGAGCTCGGCAGGAGGCTCGGAGCGAGCGGGAGGCCGAGTAAGCTTGGTTCTGTGATAGCTCGGAGGCGAGCTGGGAGGGCTGAGGAAGCCCAGCGTGCAGGAGGGCTCGGAGGTGAGCCAGTGGTTATTTATAGGACGAGCACATGAGTGTTCTGGGAGGTCATCGAAGGTCGAGAACATTCTCGGATCGAAGGCTCGGGATATTCCTTCAATGTACCGTTCTTGCTCCCTTCCCGTAAGCCTCAGGATACATCATCTGCCACGCGTCATGATCTGGGGAGTTCTCAGTACTGAGCATCATCATTAGCCCCCCACTCTCGTCCCAACCTATTTATGGATCGAACCGAGAGTGGTTTGATCGGTCACCCGGGCTAAATTCCTAGCTGAAGACATCGTTAGCACGGATTCCCGGGCAGTTAGTCGTATTTTTTTATGACGTTAGCGGATCAGAGAGGAGATCGTGCATTAAAGGGGAAGCGCCGATTCGATCGTTCGTTCGTTGAGGCGCCAGGCCACGTGCCCGACGCTGGTTGGCTAACGTGACAGGCCGTCGGTGTCTTTTGCGCTTGAGGGGACGTGTCCAATGCTCGTGAGACACGTGGAACGTTGATGGCCGTCGAACGCGAAGCGTTGTTTTGGCGGGAAACGATCGGCGCCGTTGGATGCGCTTGCCAAATGCTATAAATAGAAATGGGATCCCCCCAGGGTCCACACTTCGCTGTAATTTCCTCCTCGCTGCGTGTGTTAACTCGGCGCTCTTCCCTTTAGGTCGGATTTCTTGTGTTCTTTTCTCGGAGGTCTCCTTCCGTTGCTCAGGTTAGATGTCTTCTTCCAGGGAGTCTGTTGAGATAGTTCGGGTAAAGTCTAGGGAGTCTTTTGCTGCTTCTTCCTCTGTCTCGTCCGAATCGGATTCCCCCGGGGGAGTTAGGGTTAGACATGCTTCCCGGGGCCGCGCGACGGGGACGGTCCCCAAAGCGCGTATCAAGAGTGCTCGTGGCGTGCCTTCTCTCCTGAGAAATGTGGACGAGCTCACCACAATCCGGGCTCGTTTTCAAATTCCCCATGTCTACTCGCTTCTCTTGGCGGAGGATGGAGAGAGGGTAGACCAGGTGCGGGGCAAGAAGATTGCCTTGTACCTGGATACTTTATGGGCTGGAATGCATATGCCCTTCTCCCCCGAGGTGAGTGCGGTGCTGCGTTGTTTTCAACTAGCTCCGGGCCAGCTAGTGCCAAACTCGTGGAGGATTCTCCTCGGATTCCTGGTCCGGTTGAGGCTATAAGAAATCCCTTTCAGTCTGACCCTTCTCATTTCCTCCCTCTGTTACAAAAATCATCCCGGCATCCGTAAGGCCAAGCCGAGCTGGGTATACGTTTCCTTTAGAAAACACAGGGGAGGGGCGGCCGGGTCGGGAGTCGTAGCAGTTCCTTCTTCCATCCATGGATAGAAGGAGAAATTCTTATTTGTCGGGCCACCTGAGAGTGAGGATTGGCCTGTGCCTGTTCAGTGGCACAGGGCCGACTGCCCCCGGGTGAGGCGGTCGTCTAATCCCGAAACGAGGGCAATGTCGACGTGGGAGCCCGTCCAACGGGCCGATGTATTGCTTTCCGAGCAGGCCCTCAGTTGGACCAGGATAAGCCCTGCTCGGTTCGTGGGTAAGTTAGGAGCCTAGTTGACCTGTTTAGACTTACATATCTTTCTTCTATTCTTTCTGGCATCGCTAACTCCCTTTGTGTATTTTCCTCCTTCGCAGAACCGATGGACCGCTCCAAATTTCTGGCTGCAATGGCTGGGAAGAAGGGGAGGAAGGCCGGAGGCGCCGGCTCGTCACACCCCGCTTTGAGCCCGGTCCCGTCGGCGGCCGCTTCGGCTAGGCGTTCCACTACGCCCCGGGCTCCGGAGACCAGCCACGGGGAGAGCCGCAAATATGCTCGGGAGCAGGAAGCCCGGGTTGTGGAGGTGGCGGATGAGGCCGGCCCTCCCGTGGCCCCCCTCAAGTGGCACAAAAGGACAGTGTCCCGAGCCCCGTCTTCCCCGATCTTCATGCAGGAGGGGGATCTTCGATTCGAGGTGCCCTCAGGGCTTTCTGTCGCCGACAGCTTGCTCTCGGAGATGGAACGGTCGGCTGGGGGCAGAATCCCCTGGGTCCCTCAAGGCCCAAATCGCGTCTATAGCTCAGGAGGCCGTGCAGGTTAGTGTCCGCCTCCCGTCCGGGTGTTCATTATGCCTTTTTGTTTGCAGGATCGGATACTTTTTTAACCCCTCCTTTCGTTCTCAGGTCCTCCAGCACTGCGCCCTCATCGTCAACATGGAGCGCGAGAAAATCGCCCCGGCGCTGCAGATAGCGGGCGAGTCTTCCTCGCGGGAAGAGAGCCTGAGCCGGGAGCTGCATCAGGCGAGGGAGAGGATCGCCGCCTTCGAAGACCGGGTGGATGCCGAGGAGGGGGTGAACGCTAACTTCCGGGAGTCCATCCGAGCTTTGAGGGAGTCCAACAAGGTCGCTGAGGCCAAGTTGGAGGATGCCAGGGTGCTCGCCGCCACTCTGAAGAAGACGCGGGACACCATAAAAAGGGAAAACGAGGCGGTGAAGGAAGGGATGAAGCGT
Organism: Agapanthus africanus; assembly: GCA_030015575.1. Classification (NCBI taxonomy): domain Eukaryota; kingdom Viridiplantae; phylum Streptophyta; class Magnoliopsida; order Asparagales; family Amaryllidaceae; genus Agapanthus; species Agapanthus africanus. The sequence continues at coordinate 900,505,101 of CM057339.1, read as the reverse complement.
GCCGACCTCCGGGCTGCGAAGGCGGTGGAGAGCTACAATACGTCGGATCAATTCTACGCCGACCTTGCTTACGCCTCGGCCCTCGTCTGGCATCAGGCCTTCGACGCCGTCAAGGCGTTGATGCCGGAGTTTCCCGATGGTGAGCTCCGGCTCGAGTACCCCCTTAAGGATAAGACGTAAGGGAATACCACCGGGGGGAAAGCCCCCGGTGGAGGCGTTGGGGATAAGACGATCACCCCGGCTCCCAGTGCTGAAGCTCCTGCTGTGGGCGCCGATCCTCAAGCCGCCACCCCGGCTTCCGACGCTGGCATGGAGCACGTTGAGGTCCTCCCCGTCCCCGAGGCCTGAACCTCTCTGCCTTTTCCCCCCTTTTCTTGTTTTTGTTTAGGAATTTTGCAAGCCTTTGGGCGATTTTGTAAGGCTGAGGAGCCTACAATACCTTTGTAAAGACTCCCGAGTTGTGAATAAAGCCCTTTTGCAGAAATTTGTGTGGTAATGTTTTCATTTTGTGGTAATGTTTTCATTTTTCTCGTCTGACGAGCCATGCGCTAGGTCTGACGAGCCCATTTACCGAGGTTGAGGGCTTCTGATCCTTAGTTAGCGACCGCGCGTCGAATTAAGTCCAATTATTTATCATGTGTTCAAAGGCCGGAGTAAGGTCGGCATCCTTATGGCCCCGAAGTCGAGGTGACGATCGCTCGTTGAAGGTATGTCGGTTGGCACCTCCGAGTAGAAAGGCGTAGACTTGCCCATTTACCGAGGTTGAGGGCTTCTGATCCTTAGTACAGATGGATAGGGTGTTACCCACTAAGGAAAGACCGAGCAGGAAAGCTGCTCGGCGACCTCTTGAGGAGGGCTTTGATCCTTAGCACAGATGGGTAAGAAGTTACCTGCTAAGGATGGTCCGGGCAGGGGAGCTGCTCGGTAGCCTCTTGACGAGGGCTTCAATCCTTGGCATCGGTAGGTAGTAAACTACCATCCATGGATTGACCGAGCAGGGAAGCTTCTCGGTGGCCTCTTAAGGAGGGCTTTGATCCTTAGAACAGATGGGTAAGAAGTTACCCACTAAGGATGGACTGAGCAGGGGAGCTGCTCGGTGGCCTCTTGACAAGGGCTTCGATCCTTGGCGACGGTGGGTAGTAAACTACCATCCATGGATTGACCGAAGAGGGAAGCTGCTCGGTGGCCTCTTGACGAGGGCTTCGATTCTTGGCGTCGGTGGGTAGTAAATTACCAGCCATGGATTGACCGAGCAGGGAAGCTGCTCGGTGGCCTCTTGAGGAGGGCTTTGATCCTTAGCACAGATGGGTAAGAAGTTACCTACTAAGGATGGACCAAGCAAGGGAGCTGCTCGGTGGCCTCTTGATGAGGGCTTCGATCCTTGGTGTCGGTAGGTAGTAAACTACCAGCTATGGATTGACCGAGCATGAAAGCTGCTCGGTGGCCTCTTGAGGATGGCTTTGATCCTTAGCACAAATGAGTAAGAAGTTACCCACTAAGAATGGACCGAGCAGGGGACATGCTCGGTGGCCTCTTGACGAGGGCTTCGATCCTTGGCGTCGGTGGGTAGTAAACTACCAGCCATGGATTGACCGAGCAGGAAAGCTGCTCGGTGGCCTCTTGAGGAGGGCTTTGATCCTTAGCACAGATGAGTAAAAAGTTACCCACTAAGAATGGACCGAGCAGGGGAGATGCTCGATGGCCTCTTGACAAGGGCTTCGATCCTTGGCGTCGGTGGGTAGTAAATTACCTGCCATGGATTGACCGAGCAGAAAAGCTGCTTGGTGGCCTCTTGAGGAGGGTTTTGATCCTTAGAACAAATGGGTAAGAAGTTACCCACTAAGGATGGACCGAGCAAGGGAGCTGCTCGGTGGCTTCTTGACGAGGGCTTCGATCCTTGGCGTCGGTGGGTAGTAAACTACCAACCATGGATTGACCGAGCAGGGAAGCTGCTCGGTGGCCTCTTGAGGAGGGCTTTGATCCTTAGCACAGATGGATAAGAAGTTACCCATTAAGGATGGACCGAGCAGGGAAGTTGCTCGATGGCCTCTTGACGAGAGCTTCAATCCTTGGCGTCGATGAGTAGTAAACTACCAGCCATGGATTAACCGAGCAGGGAAGCTGCTCGGTTTTGTGAGGCTTTGCCCGACCTTCCTTGGTGTGTGAAAATCTGGAAGAGTGACCGTCGCGGGAGACGCGTGGCTGAAATGCGCGAGTTAGGCGGAGCGTTCCAAGATCCGTGTCATTCTGACTTCAGTTGGCCGAGAAACCCAGGATTCTCGCCACGTGGCGGCGAGGTATCGAAAGAATTTGTGAAAATCTCAGGATTCGCGCCCACGCGCGCGTAAATTTGGGCCCCTGGGGTTCCGTTGAGGCTATAAATAGAGAAGGGGATGTGTTTGTTTCAACATTACTTTTTCGAGATGGCAAGGCGTATCTACGCGATTGAAGAGATCATCACTCCCGATGACGTCTACCTATACGACCAGTCCGTTACTGAGGAGAAATACCGGGGTGTGGTCCAGCGCATCGAGGACCACATCGGCCGTCTTCTTCCTCGTCGGTCGTCCCTCCTCTAATTGCTAATGTACGCAATCTGGAGGAGGCCCCCGGGGTTGTACAACCCCTTCTCCGAGGAGCTGCTGGACGAGGCGCTCGACAAGATGCGTACGATCTATGTGCTCGACCTCATCTCGAAGAGCAGGCACGACCAATCTTTGGCCCTTATTTTGGAGTGCTTCCAAAAGAGACAGATCGTAAGCCAGGGCTCGGCAGATGGAGGGCCCTGCGTTTCCGTGGCGTCCCGAGTTCGTGGGCAGCATCAGCGGGAGCGGGCTGAAGAGGCAAGGGCTCGTCTGGCGGAGATCTCCACGGAGTATCACCAGTAGTGCTTTCTTGACCCCGTTCCCCCTCTTTTGTAATTTCAATTTTTATGTAAGGCTGAGGAGTCCACAATACCTTTTGATAAATAAATAAAGCTCTTCTTTTTGCGATGTTCTATTGTTTCCTTTTTGTCTTCTGGGCGCATTTGAGTAATTTTGCGAAACGAAATCCGTGAGCTTTAAACCGAGGAAGAGGGAAATACATAGGGGAAGTTCCTTCTTATTAAAAAAAACTTAGAAAAATTTGCATCGCTTTGTCAAAGAAAAAACATGTATTCAGAGATACACTTTTCAAAGGTACAACTTGAGCTTCTCGGCGTTGTAAGGCCGTGGAAATTTGCGACCTGCAGCGCCTTGTAGGAGATAGGCCCCGCCGGGCAAGACTTCAGAGACGAGGAACAGACTGTCCCACTTCAGAGAAAACTTGTGCAACTTGCCCTGATCAATGAACTTGTTCCGCTATAGAACCAAATCTCTGGTTTTGAAGGCGCGATACTTGACTTGTGCGTTGTAGTAGCGGGCAGTCTGCTGTTGGTAAGCGGCAGTTTTGATCTGTGCCCGGTCCTGCTTCTCCAACAAGATGTCCAAATTAGTCCGGAGGGCCGAGGTGTTTTCTTCGTCGACGAAGTGCTCGACCCTGTAACTGGGCAGCCCGATCTCTGCTAGGACCATCGTCTCGATGCCGTAGCAGAGGCTGAAGGGGGTCTCTCCAGTGGGGTTCTTCTTCGATGTGGACAAGACCCATAAGACCCGGGGTAATTCGTCGACCCAACTGCCCTGTCGTCCTTCCAGGCGAGCTCGAAGACCTCGAATGACGTCCCGGTTAGTGACCTCGACCTGCCCGTTGCACTGGGGGTGCGCGACCACGGTGAACTTCATCGGTATATGGTATTCGCTGCAGAACCCTTTAACTTTTTCGTTTTCGAAATTCGTCCCATGGTCGGTGATGATACACCTCGGGATCCCGAACCGGAATATTATGTTGTTCTGCAGGAACTTGATGGTCATGGTGGCGTTCGGTTTTCTGATGGGAACGGCCTCGATCCAGTTAGTAAAGTAGTCCACCGCGACGAGGATGTATTTGTGCCCGCCCGTACCAGTAGGGAATTGGCATATCATGTCCATTCCCCACTGGGCAAACGGCCAGGGGGAGGTTAGGGCCGTTAGCTCGGTAGCCGGAAGACGGGGTATGCTGCCATGGAGTTGGCAGCCCTTGCACCTTCTGACGAGCTTCCAAGCGTCCTGATAGATGGTCGGCCAATAGTACCTTTGGAGGAGTGTCTTCTGGGCTAAGGTGCGGGCCTCTTGATGTACTCCACCAACCCCTTCGTGAACCTCACGGAGGACATAGTCGTCTTCGTGGGGATCGACGCACCGAAGCAGGGGTTGAGTGAATGATTTCTTGTAGAGGTTCCCTTTGCTCCAAACGAAATGGCTGGCATTGGCTCGGAGGCTGTTCATATCATAATTTTGCATTATTATATTTCCCATTCTTATTCATTTTACAAATAAACAGGTGCTTTTGATCCATGTCTGCTACATAGTTGCAGGTTACAGGTTCTCGGAACAAAAACAGTGAAAACGATGAAAAGACGATACAAAAGTGAGACTACGACCAACAAATGGAAAGATCTTGATCATGCCTACAGTTTGAAGACTAAACGAAGATCAATGGACAATTTCACAAAGAACAAAGGCAGCGCAAGGTTCAAGACTTCGACACGAAGCAAGCGGTAAAATCCACGACATTATTCACTGTGGAAATCTGGAAAAAAACTAGAAGAAAATCTGAGAAACCAAGTGAAAAAACAAGAAGAAAAATGCAACCATAAGCAGCCCAGAATAAGTCAATCAACAAGCTCCCAACATGGCCGCGGATCCGCGGCCAAACATGGCTCTTGGCCGCAGTTCCGCGGCCATGATGAGCCCGTGTCGGTGCGAACTTTGACGGTGGATGGCGTGCGTTGACTAGGCTTCTTTAGGGTATATTTGTAAATGCAGATGTGACTCGATTGTAACCCTAGTGTTTCTATGCTCTATAAATAGAAATCCTAAACCTCTTTTTTGAGGTATGCCTCTTTTCATTGATCAAAAATTCAGAAATCAATTGCAATGTTTTGAGAGCATCAATAAAGTAAGTAGATTTCTTTTCATTGCTCTAGTTCTAAATTTTCTTTCTGCCTTAGTATAGTTTTTATTATCTGCCCTAGTTAATTAATTTAGAACTTTTATTAATCTGCCGTAGTTTAGATAGTTAGTCTTTTTAAATCGAAAACTCAAATAAAAACATGTCTTTTATCGATCCCCTAATGAGTGAGTAGTTCCTCACTTGTTAGGGTTAGGTATAGGAAAGGTTTGAGAGATGAAAATCTCTCGCCCCTTTCTTACCCATCACTTATTAATTAATAGGACTCCATGCATACATACACACACCGCTCCCTACGGCACCCTACCATGAGGTAACGGTGATACCGTAGTATAAAAGACCGGTTGTGCATGTTTTCCATGGAGGTTAGGGTAAGAATTAAGAAAGGACGGATAAGGACCTAGAGGAAGAAATATCGTTTCTTCCCGATCGTCCTAATCCCCTTTATTAATTATTACCATAACACCTAAATAGATCTAAATTAGGGCATTGAAAGCGGTGGGAAATCTTAAATTTCCAAACTTAACCTAAACCTAACCCTAGCAAGATTCTAATCCTAGTCTAAATCAACTTAGTTTTAGTGATAATCATCCGAACACCATTTGGAATTAACTCGTTAGAATAATTTGAGAATACACAAAATCCCTATGGACCGACCCGTACTCACCGGCTAGCTACCAAGCGACGCCGTTCTTGATTGTGGTAAAATTCTTTGATCATAAAATCACATACAACTCAAATGGCGCCGTTGCTGGGGATGGCGTAGTATTTTCTTTTTGCAATTTCGGGTTAATATAAAATCATAAAACTCATAAAAAACTGGAAAAAAAAAATATAAAAATTTTATCATCTTGTTTTTGTTTGAAGGGTGTTTCGTTGGAATTTTGCAGGATTGACGAATGAGTTCGGATCTGGAAAAATCCAGAGAGCAAAACAGAAAATGGCAGATCTGAACAACAGAGAAAAATCAGAACAGAGGAGCAGAAGAAATCTCAGGATCTGAACCAATCTACAGACCGCGGAACCGCGGCGAGGAAGCGCTTTTGGCGGCGGAACCGCGGCATTGTGCTGACGTCAGCTGACCAGAAACCCTCTGTGAGCTTCCTTTCTCCTTCTCTGCAACCCCAATATGTCCTCTGTAAAATTTGCCTGCAGGATTCTTTGCGCCAAAAATTTCTCCCCTTCTCAATAATTGATCTTGTGCAGGATTCTTTGCGCCGCGCTAAAAAAAAATTTGTTTGCAAGTGATTGTGTTTACTGCTTTGCATATCTAAATTGACTTTAAGGGGCTTGAACACCAATCCAGATTGGGTGGGGATTTCATTACCCTTCCCAGGACCCTAAAAAATCACATAAAGCATATTGCATTGACCATCGAGTTAATTAAAAAAGATTAGACTCAGCTCTAAGGACTTCGCGCTCAATACGGCAAAGGAATAGTTGTAGACATCGATCGTTGATCTAAACCTGACTTTGTGGTGCCTAGGCTAGACAGGTAGGGAAAGGTAACTTTAAAAGGCCCGTCTCACGGTGATTTGTGAGCAGATCCCTCCTTTCTCTACTTGTGCTTACCTGGCCACAATTGGCGGTGAAGAGGCGATTTGAGGTCCTCACATCTTACCCTTTGGAATAGTTAGGAGCAGTCTAGTTGACCTAGGTGACCCTAGATCTAGGCTTGATTGTGTATTTTGTGATTGATTGAACGTGTGTCTAAGCCTTTTATTGAAAATCTTTTTGCAAAAAGCTCCTTATAAAAAAAACACAAAAAGGAAAAAATTTTACAAAAACTTGCAACTTGTCGCTAAGAAATCCATTGCACCCCACTTGCACTCACATTCTTTTTCTTCTCCTTCTTACATCATGGGTACCCCACTTCCCAAAACTATTGCCGAACTTTGGTACCCTCATCCAAACATTGCTTCCTACGCGAATTGTTTTGGTCGAATTACGGACAACCCCTCCATGCCCAAAATTTCTTTGAAAGATCGAATAGAAGCGTCTAGGACAAACAGTTCGACTCTGCAATCCACTTTGTATCAACCATTTCAACATTCACCACCTTCGTACGTTGATACTACTTTTTCGAGTTCTGTTGTAACTCCGAAACCCATGTGTATTGCAGAACATATTGAAAAATCTCGTAACCGATCTTTCACTCCTTTCAACACTTCCAGTTCTTGGGATCAACAAGTCCATTCACCTTTTTATCCAAATGTTGATCCTACTCCTGTCCAACCATTCAATTTCTACCAGTCCTACCCGACTTTCGCACCTTCCCTAGACATTGCTTCTACACAGCCATTTGGGAGTTTCCAGAATCCAAACAATTTTGAATCCTTTACTGAAACCCCTTCACAACCCATGTCTAATCTGGAACAGTCGTTGGAAGCTTATATTGTAGCGACAAACCAACAGATGAGGAATTTGGATGCGTCCATTGCCGCCCTTATGCAACCTAGTGACCCGGTAGCTAGTTTCCAACTAGCTCCAAAAATTCCAATGTATGATGAGGCGATTGGACAGAGTGAGAATTTGAGTGGTGAGAGTGAGCTGTACACACTTCCAAATCAAACCTACCCATCCCCAATTGAATCCCACAACTACGGTTTGAATGTCTATCAAGTATCCCAAATGATTCACCAGTTGAAAATAAAACGTTTAATGAGTTGTGCGACTTTGTAGTGCTTGATTTGCCAGATTGTGAAGGGTCCCTTTCGAGTGAAACCATCACCAATCCTTTCGACCTCTACACCTCCAATTTAGAACCTGAATTGATAAATATCCATGTTTTTGATGAGGTGTCCGAAAAAATTGATTTTCACTTGATTGAGGATATTGACGCAGGGAATAATTTGGATGATGAACCTGCAGATTTGACTGATTTTTCTCTCAAATTCATCATCCCGAGTCATTAAATGTTTCTCCCGAATTTCATATGCGTCTTAATTTTGATGATAATTGTATGGATGAGATAACTTTTGAGGAGAATTATGAGGATAGTATTGAGGATGAACCGTTTTTTTTTATGAGTCGGATTTTCCAATTCATCCTCCTGAACCTTTCACTGTTATACTTCCTAAATCATCCCCCTTCATCCTTTCCATCGTTCCGACCACACAAGAGATCACGCAGGAGGACTGTGAGCTTGAAAAATTTCTGTTCGATCACAGCAGTTTTGACGCCACTAGTGCGTTCCTCCTTGAATCTGACACGGTTCTCACAACCGATAACGATTACGAGTGTTTCACTTTTTCGGACGATTTTGAAGACTCACCTCCTAAGTTTGAGTCCTTTGAATTTTCAGATGAGTTAGTTGAACCATCAGACTCGGTTGCTTACAGTCATTTCGAACCATTGATTGAATCCTTCGAGTTTGAGACAGTTTCACCAATTTCACCAATTTCACCTTCAATTGTTTCATCTCTGAAACTCGGACTCAAGCTGTTGCCGTCTCACCTTATATACGCTTACTTAGGTGAGAATGAGACCCTTCCTAAATTACTCCCCTCCGTCCTTTCGACCACGCAAGAATCAGTCACGCTTCCATTTTCAATGGATGGTTTACCAAGTTCAACGTACCCATGTTTTCTCGCGAATCTTGAGGGATTTGACCCCATTTCTCGATGGGTTGATAAATTAGCACAATCGCTTTTAACACATCGGTCATCACAATTTGTGCTAATTTATTCACTCAATTTACACCCTCAAGTTCGTACTACACTTCTTTCTCTTTTCCGCCATTCTTCTCCTAATATACCGAGACCATATTCCACCTTTCTTCCCATACGGTCTCATGCGTTTCTCATTTCTTTTCTCTACACTCCATTCTTTCACCAACCGCACCATTATAACGATAAATTTTTTGAATGGTTGGTGCTAACTTTTGGCCTGTGTAAAAAAATAAAAAAATAAACAGGGGAATGCCGACAATTTAGACCCTCTTGGTGTGGCATGACAGTGAAGACACTGTCAAGTTTAAGTTTGGGGGTGTGCTCGGTAAAGTCTCTTCCTTCGCATTCATATGTATATTTTTGCATTTGCATACTTATTTTAACACCCATAAAAATTGAAATTTTTTAAATATTATAAAAAATTGAAAAATTCAATTTTAGGGCCATAATTGACTTGAGTTTGATAAGAAGGTTAACTAGCTAGGAACAACTAGATCCTAGACTTAGTAAATTTAAAACCCTAAAAATAACCTTTCTTAAAATTTAACGGTAGAAAATATATGTCTTTATAGATTATTTAGAAATAGGCAAATTTCGAGTTCACTTCTTGGGCTAAGTTAAAACAAGGGAAAAGTATTGATATTTTTATTAAAATATAAGTCTGAAAAATAATTCCTAAGCTTAAGTCTAAGTTCTGAAAATATATACCCTACAAATTGCACAAACACGAACCTTGAAACTTGGAATAGTAGAAGAGACCTTGAAATACTCTTGTCTAAAGTCCTTAGTACGAAGGAAAATAAAATAAAATTACAAGTTTGAATAAAGAGATATAAAAAAATGAACACTGATTTTGTAATTACTTAAGACTGCGTAAAATAAAAAATATATAGCGAGGGTGCTTTATCACCTAGTGCCTTAGACCAACTGGTTTAGGAGTCACTGCTAAAACCTTAGGTGTTACAAGACTGGGAATTACGCTTGAATGTGCAAACACGTTTTGTAATTGGTCGTTGGTACCTCAAGAAGTATTAACGGTCATATGAAGAATGTGTGAGCAAATTTTATCTAAAAATTCACCAATTGAAAAGTACTTTGGACGATAGACAAGAGTATAATAGTTTGATTTGAATTTCCAAGTATAAGGGTGATATATACACACACGTAGGGGTATGTGATTGGGGTTTAGATAAGAGATGAGAATGAAAAATAGGACTTATATCTTCAGTAGAGATGATAAAAATTCCTAAGTTGAGATGGAACCCTAAAAGGAAAACTTAAAAGATGCTAAAAACTAAGTAAATCTACAGAACCTATATAATCTTAAGTTAAATGATAAAGAAGCGTGAAAAATACGGGTGGATAATTTCTGAGTCGAAGATAATAGAGTTTCTTGTTAGAAGACCTAATTGGAGAATAAGAGTCAATAGGCCGAATTGATAAGATTTTATGGGTAGTATCCGCTGAAAACCCTTAGGAGACAACGCTCCTCCTACTAGGGACACCTAGAGGTTTAACGGCTTGTTGCACGAGCTCAGTGCAATCGCGTTTCCCTGCGAAAGTGAGGTTAGGTCTTTTTCGAGAATAAACTAGTTTTGCTCGAGGACGAGCAAAAGATAAGTTTGGGGGTATTTGTTCATATCATAATTTTGCATTATTATATTCCCCATTCTTATTCATTTTACAAATAAACAGGTGCTTTTGATCCATGTCTGCTACATAGTTGCAGGTTACAGTTCTCGGAACAAAAACAGTGAAAACGATGAAAAGACGAAACAAAAGTCAGACTACGACAAACAAATGGAAAGATCTTGATCATGCCTACAGTTTGAAGACTAAACGAAGATCAATGGAAAATTTCACAAAGAACAAAGGCAGCGCAAGGTTCAAGACTTCGACACGAAGTAAGCGGTAAAGTCTACGACATTATTCACTGTGGAAATCTGGAAGAAAACCAGAAGACTATCTGAGAAAACAAGTGAAGAAACAAGAAGAAAAATGCAACCATAAGCAGCCCAGAAGAAATCAACCAACAAGCTCCCAACATGGCCGCGGATCCGCGGCCAAACATGGCTCTTGGCCGCAGTTCCGCGGCCATGATGAGCCTGTGTCGGTGCGAACTTTGACGGTGGATGGCGTGCGTTGACTAGGATTCTTTAGGGTATATTTGTAAATGCAGATGTGACTCGATTGTAACCCTAGTGTTTCTATTCTCTATAAATAGAAATCCTAAACCTCTTTTTTGAGGTATGCCTCTTTTCATTGATCAAAAATTCAGAAATCAATTGTAATGTTTTGAGAGCATCAATAAAGTAAGTAGATTTCTTTTCATTGCCCTAGTTCTAAATTTTCTTTCTGCCTTAGTATAGTTTTTATTATCTGCCCTAGTTAATTAATTTAGAACTTTTATTAATCTGCCATAGTTTAGATAGTTAGTCTTTTTAAATCGAAAACTCAAATAAAAACATGTCTTTTATCGATCCCCTAATGAGTGAGTAGTTCCTCACTTGTTAGGGTTAGGTATAGGAAAGGTTTGAGAGATGAAAATCTCTCACCCCTTTCTTGCCCATCACTTATTAATTAATAGGACTCCATGCATATATACACACACCGCTCCCTACGGCATCCTACCCACGAGGTAACGGTGATACCGTAGTATAAAAGACTGGTTGTGCATGTTTTCCATGGAGGTTAGGGTAAGAATTAAGAAAGGACGGACAAGGACCTAGAGGAAGAAACATCGTTTCTTTCCGATCGTCCTAATCCCCTTTATTAATTATTACCATAACACCTAAATAGATCTAAATTAGGGTATTGAAAGCGGTTGGAAACCTTAAATTTCCAAACTTAACCTAAACCTAACCCTAGCAAGATTCTAATCCTAGTCTAAATCAACTTAGTTTTAGTGATAATCATCCCAACACCGTTTGGAATTAACTCGTTAGAACAATTTGAGAATACACAAAATCCCTGTGGACCGACCCGTACTCACCGGCTAGCTACCAAGCGACGCCGTTCTTGATTGCGGTAAATTCTTTGATCCCAAAAAACGCATAAGCTAAATCTCTTAACAATCAGAGGCGGCGGGCTTCCCCTCGATCGTCTGGGAGCATACCCTCCATCAGGAATTCCACGAGGGGCTTCCTCCAATCCCGGCCTTCTTCCCGGGCCGTGTAGACTTGGAGTGGTGTTGCCCTGTCTTCCACGTTTGGCCGTGGCAAGACCTCAAAGAGGACATTTCTCTTGTCGTTGGCCGTGTAGGAGGAATCTAGCTTGCTCAGGGCATCGGCCTGGGAATTTAGGTGCCGGGGGATCTGCTCCACTTGAACTTCGTCAAAGTCCTTTCGTAGTCTTTTTACCTCGTCTAAGTATTTCACCATCAGAGGTTCCCATGCCTCGAAACGGCCGGTCACTTGGCAACGACCAGGGCGGAATCACTGCGGATTCGGATCGTCTTCAGCCCTACTCTGGAAGCGATTCGCAATCCAGCTAGCAAAGCCTCGTACTTCGCAGCGTTGTTTGAGGTTTTGAACCCGAGCTTCAAAAAATACCGCATCTCTGCCTCGTTCGGGCCTCGAATGACGTGGCCCGCACCACGACCCTCCTCGGTTGATGACCCGTCGACGTAAAAGACCCAATCGGGGACGGAGTCGGGCCTCTCTTCGATCGAGGGTTGAGATCCGGGGGCCGGCACGACCACCGCCTCCTTCTTGGGGATAGTGCATTCGACGATAAAATCGGCCAGGGCTTGCGCCTTGATAGCCTGCCTCGGGCGGTATTTGATGTCAAATTGGGATAACTCCCACCTCCTCTTCTCTAAACGACCAGAAGACTCGGGGGAGGCGAGAATGGCCCTTAAAAGGCGCTCGGTGAGAACGAGGATGGTGTGTGCCTGAAAGTAGTGTTGTAGTTTCCTTGAGGCCACTATAAGCGCCAAGACAATCTTCTCTATGGCCGGGTACCTTGTTTCCGTGTCCTTAAAGAGGTGGCTTACATAGTAGACCGGTCTCTGAACTCCTTCGACCTTCGGACAAGCACCGAGCCTGCAGCTTAATCGGACACCGCTAGATATATCGATAGCTCGTCTCTTTCAACTAGCCGGGTGAGTAGTGGGGGAGTCACCAGGTGCATTTTCAATTGCTCAAAAGAGATCTGACACTCCTCCGACCATTCGAAACATGGGATCTTCTTCAGGGTTTTGAAGAATGGGAGGCACTTTTCCTCGGATCTTGACATGAAACGACTCAGGACGGCTACCCTCCACATGAGCCGCATGATTTCGACGTTGGGATTTGGCGCGGCCACGTTGAGGATGGCGCTGATTTTCTCCGGGTTAGCCTCGATTCCTCGATGGGTAACCATGAACCCGAGGAACTTTCCGCTAATGACCCCGACCGCGCACTTGGCAGGATTCAGTTTCATTTTGTACTTGCGGAGGACGCCGAAAGTCTTGCTCAGATCTTTGGCGTGCTCATTTGACAAGGTCGATTTAACGAGCATGTCATCGACGTAAACCTCCATGTTCCTCCCGATCTACGGTTTGAATATCTTGTTGACCAAGCGTTGGTACATAGCCCCGGCGTTTTTGAGGCCGAAGGGCATCACCTTATAGCAGTATACCCCCGGTCCGTTGTGAATGCGGTGAGCTCTTCGTCCGCCGGGTTCATACCGATCTGGTTGTAGCCGGAGAAAGCATCTATAAAAATGAGTAGCTCGTGGCCTGCCGAACTGTCGACGAGCTGATCTATCCGAGGGAGGGGATAGTTGTCTTTCGGGCAGGCCTTGTTGAGATCAGTGAAGTTGACGCACATGCGCCACTTCCCGTTTGCCTTTCTAACCATGACTACATTTGTCAACCATTCCGAGTATACCACGTTCCGAATGAAGTTGGCTGCAAGCAGTCTGTCAACCTCGTCCTCGATCGCTTTTTGCTTGATCGAAGCGAAGCTTCGTTTCTTCTACCTGACGGGTCGGACCGTCGAGTCCACCTCGAACTTATGTGATATTACCTTGGGGTCGATCCAAGGCATGTCGGCGGGCGCCCAGGCGAACACATCTGAGTTCCCTCACTGATGGAGTGGACCAGGTCGTCGCGCCGAGTCCCCGTTAAGAGTGACCCGATTTGGACGGTTCGCTCATTATCCCCTTTGACGAGGTGGCCTCCATTAGCGGCTCCACCGGGGCCCCTCGGATTTCTTTTTGCTCGTCTCGAGTATCCAAGGACCCTCTGAAACCATCCGTGCTTTTTAGGTCATCGCATCGCTCCTCGGGAATAGATGTCGCTGTGAAGCAAATCTTTGCGGCTTGCTGGTTCCCATAGGCCCGGCCTATTCCACCTCGGTTGAGCGGAAACTTGATCGCGAGGAGGTAGGTCGATATCTGGGCCCGAAGGGAGTTTAGCCTCGGGCGTCCCAGGAGGATATTGTAGGCCGATGGTATTCTGGTGACGATGAACTCCACAGGCACGGTACGTGTACGGCCCGCCTCCCCGATGTTAAGTAGGAGGGTGACCACTCCTTCTGCCAGGATGGAGTGGTTAGTAAACCCTGACAGGATGTGGGTGGTCGGCCTCAGATCCTACGGGGCAAGCCCCATACGTAGAAAGCAGTCATAGAAGAGCATGCCTGCCGAGCTCCCCGAGTTGACCAGTATTCTTTGAACTTCGTAGCAGTTGACCCGTACTGTAATCACCAGGGGGTCATTGTGAGGCAAGGATATCCCGTGGAGGTCCTCGTCGGTGAAGGTGATCGGCTCGGCTGCTTTGCTCTTCTTCCGGTGCTGGCTGCTAGTCCCCTCGATCGGCAAGAGACATCGAATCTCGCCGGCTCCAGGCGCACTCCCTGTTGACACGACCATGATTTGGCCGATCGTCAGCTCACCAGGAGGGGGATGGTTCTTGTTCCCTGATAAAATATCAGGAAATACCCCAATGGGGTATCATGTGCTCACACGTGACCAAGGGTCACGCGTTGACACGTGATAGGTTCCTGTGATCTCTGCTTTATAAAATTAAATTCTAGTCAAACAAAAAATAACAAAACAGCCAGGAAATACCCCAACGGGGTATCACGTGCTCACACGTGACCAAGGGTCACGTGTTGACACGTGACCAAGGGTCACGTGTTGACACGTGATAGGTTCCTGTGATCTCTGCTTTATAGAATTAAATTCTAATCAAACAAAAATATAATAAGACACTAAGGAAAAACCCCAATGGGGCATCACGTGCTCACACGTGACCAAGGGTCACGTGCTGATACGTGATGATTCCTTAGCTCTGTTAAAAGGCAGAATTAAAATTCTGAATAAAATGTTTAATCAAGGGAGGTCATGTGCCAACACGTGACAAGTTCCTAAACTCTTTAATCGATAGAATTAAATTCTATTTCAATAATCAAATATTGGGATCACGTGCCAACACGTGATGGGCTTTTAATCCTTCTGAACTAATAGAATTAAATTCTAATTAAGTGGGAATCCAGAACCTTAACTGGAAAAAGATCTCTCTAAATCTTTCCAAACAAGAAGATGGCGCTCTGTGAAATAGAGCACCGTTGGATTAAAAATCCAATGGTGATTAAAAATCACCAATTTATGGAAAGATTTTATACAAGCAAAGATTTCCTTAAAATTCACCAAGAATAACAGACAGAATATCTTTTGGATTAAAAATCCAATAGTGAATAAAATTCACTGAGTGATCTAAAAGATCATGTTGGTTACAAAAACAACCAAAATCTTTCAATGAAAGATTCACTAAACAAATTGATTCTTTTCTTTCTCCT
Organism: Agapanthus africanus; assembly: GCA_030015575.1. NCBI lineage: Eukaryota > Viridiplantae > Streptophyta > Magnoliopsida > Asparagales > Amaryllidaceae > Agapanthus > Agapanthus africanus. The sequence continues at coordinate 900,489,617 of CM057339.1, read as the reverse complement.
ATAAATAGGAGACAAGAGCAGAAGAGAAGGGATCTTGGAATTTTGATTTTCTGGAGGAAAAAAAAACACCAGCAAAGAGAAAAGAGAGGAGAATTTAATTCTCAAGAAAAGAAACCCTAGGTAAGAAAGAGGAAAGAGGTCTAAGCTCCATAAAACAAAAAGAGAATTTAATTCTCAATCTAAGAGTTTAACTCTTCTGCAAAAGAACTTAGTTCTTCGTTTAGTTGAAGATCTGCAGAAACAAATCTCCCCACAAGTTGAGAATTTAATTCTCATCGGGGAGATTCTGCCATGCAGATCCAAAACTTAGAGGGAGAATTGAGTTTAGAGAATTTAGTTCTCCCAAATTCATAGGAATTTAATTCCTCCAAATAAAACTAGGGTTTAACCCTATATGAGAATTTAATTCTCCTAAATTCACAGGAATTTAATTCCTCCCAAGTAAAACTAGGGTTTAACCATATATGAGAATTTAATTCTCCCAAATTCATAGGAATTTAATTCCTCCAAAACAAAACTAGGGTTTAACCCTATACAAGAATTTAATTCTCCCAAATTCATAGGAATTTAATTCCTCCAAAACAGAACTAGAGTTTAACCCTATATGAGAATTTAGTTCTTCCACATACATAGGAATTTAATTCCTCTAAAAAAATAATTAGGGTTTAACCCTACAGAGAATTTAATTCTTAAAACAAAGAGACTTGAAAGCTCTCCATGCACGTAAAGAACTTGATCACGTGGTAACACGTGACCCCCATTCTCAATGAGCAGAAAAGAAAAAACAGAACTTGGTCACGTGGTGACACGTGACCCCTATCCTCAATAATCAGAAAAGAAAGAATAAAACTAGGTCACGTGCCCCCACGTGACCCCTAAACAGATCTCCCAAAATAAAAAGGAAAAAATCTTGGAGGCAATGCCTCACGTGCTCCCACGTGACTTCCAAAACAAAGGGAACAATAGCAAAGGCAGTACTGGCTTTGGGCGCTCTCACGTATGTTCACGTGACTCCTAGTAAACACTTTAATAAATCAATGCATGGGTGCCCATCACGTGCCCATACGTGATGGCTATGAAGATTTAAGTGTTTGACACTTATTTCAATATTCTGATAATAAAATAAAGGAGGTCTGGCCCCATCTTCAGGCGCCTCACGTGACCCCTTCCTTTTTAGTGTTTAACACTATTTTGAGCATTTTGTCTCCAGTGTTTAACACTGTTTTAAATACATCACGCGAGGACACGTGACCTCCAGATGCCCTCTAGTGTTTAACACTGTTTAAAACCAGCTTAACCCAAATTGGCTAAGATTTCCAGAGGCAAATCTCCCCTTCAAATGAGCCTTAAAATCCAGAGCTATAATGTTTAGTGCTCAGCCAAAGACAAAATATTATCAGAGCCCTCAAACTCTTGTTTAGCATTGCTAAATAATGAGGGGCTGAACCCAGACAAATGTTTAATGGTCTAACAAAGGGCCAACATTTCAAACTTAATTGGACTTAGCCCCAATTGGCCATAAGTCCTCAATTCAGATTTAACTGAGCCAACGTGCTCACAATCTAATTAATTGATCTTAGTTCCAAATTGGACTATAGATCTCACAATCAACTTTGGTTCAAGGGTATATCTCTTCACTCCTTTGATATTTGTCGTTGTAATCCTTCAACGTCCTCAGAGAGGTGACGGGTCCCGACAACCACACATTTCACAGACTATGACGTCTTTAAACTGGACTGTGGGGTCCTTAAACTCATGGACTATGATGTCCTTAACCTTGGACCGTAACGTCCTTAAACTAACAATGGACCGCAAAGTCCCTAAACTAAACAACAGAGCACGAATGCTCTCTTGTCGGATTTAAATGATCCTGTTAAGTTGATCTTAGCCTAAAAATTAGACTAACGTATTCTTAACAAACGTTTAAGTTGATCTTAGTCTCAAATGGGACTAAATATCCTTAAACCCAAACCAAAACCCAAATCTAAGAAAATACGGATTTGGACTAATCCACGCCCTACGGGGGACGACATAAATTAGTCTCCGTATACAATCCACGGGAAACCAAAAATAAAACAAACACCCACGATACGAAGTGACCATCTGGAGAAGGAGAAAGTTGTTACCGCGATGCGGTAGCGTAATTAACTGCAGGGGCTTGCGCCTGCTGGGAAGAGCGTCCCCACAATAAAAAAAACCCTCAAATGAGGGGGAATCTGACGAAGTCTGCTACATCGGCCGCATCCATTTAAACCTTCGATATACGGTGCCATAAATCAACTTGGCATCTTCGGAGAGGTGGACGGATAACACCAATTAGCATCTGCCCCGAAATTCAGGAGAGACGTTTATCGCGTCTCTGTGTTTCGGCGAGGAACAGATTCTGGCACGCCCGGTGGGACCTTTTCCTCTTTCCACTCCACACTTCGTGTGTCGTGTTCGTGAACAAATCACGGTTTGATATGGTTGCCCTTAGATTCGAGGTACTAAGATTTGGTGTCTTGCTCTGTGCAGAAGATGAAGGATCAATGGCTTCTACCTGCACAAAATGCTCCAGCTGCAACTGCAACTCCCGTTCCGCCTCATCTGGAGGTGTAACTTACGGGCCCTAGGCAGCCTCCCTGTTCATGATGCCAGTGGACCAAGTAACTCAGGCCACCACTGGGCTGTTCTTTGGGACTATGATCCCACCCATGAGCTTCAATGCCCCGATGCTGCCGCAAGAAGCCCCAAAGAAGTCGGTCTTTGATCAACTTACCACTGCCGCGGCCCCTCTCAACGGGTCGCCCAAGTCTAACGCCTCAGTTTTCAACAGACTGGGCCAGAACGCCAACAAGCCCGCAATACCTGAAGCAGCCATCCCAAAGCGGATAGCCATCCCGGCTCAAGCGGAAGAAATCATTGGAAAGGCTTCTCCTGACAAGAAGTCAGTCTTCACAAGGCTGGCCACTCTGGCTCCCGCTCCAGGCGAAGTCACCTCAGCCCAGAGGTCTGTATTCGATAGGTTGGACATTACTTCTCGGCGAACGTCAGTCTTCAAAAGGCTGGCACCGGCGACAACCCTCCGTCAAGACAGAGGGCATGACGAAGCCATCTCCATAGCTGAACCAACTCCATCTGCACGACATGCTTGCCGTCGTCACTGGCGCCGAGTAAGGAAGGCCGGGGCAACTCCCCCTCTGGGCTAACTCCGTCAGCTCCCATGGTGGAAATCAATGCTGCTGTTCCAACTGGAAACAGCTTTGAACCGCTTAGGAGGGTTCGCTAGAACTCTCTGACGGCCGTGCTGAAGAGATCTCCTCCACCTACGGAGATTACTACAGAAAAGAAGCCGGAGCAGCCCCCTCAGCGGCTGTCCTCCAAAATTTACAAAGTCTGGCGACAGATCCAAGAATCGGTGATTGACCAGAACTACTCTCGCCGATCAAAGAAGCTTAAAGCTCGACAAGTAGAAAACCATCCTGTCAAGCCACAAAAGGCAACAGCCGCCTGGGTGCCCGCTGCAACGGCCCCCTCGACTTCAACTGCTCACAAGAGAAGGAGGCCAGAGAAAGCCCCTGTGAACGCGGCAAACCGCAGGGACGTTGAATCTAAACGCCCTAAGTCCGGGGGCATGGTAATACATACCGTTTATATGGCTTCCAGAAAAGAGGAAAGCCGTGCTTCCACGGGTCATCGATCGCTTACCCGATCGATAACGAAGGCTCAGGAACAACAGCAGCAGAAATTCCAGGAGATGCTGACTGCAATGGTCGTACTCACTGGGCCAAAAGAAAATCCAGAGACCTCAGAGCAGCGTCGGGAGCAAGAAACTGATACTGAATTCCTCCGAAGAATGCTCGAGAGGAAAGAAAAAGAGGTCGCGGAACAGGCAGCCAATATAAAACGAATGGCTCTTTTGTTCCAAGACATGGCCGGGATGATGTTACAGCCGGAACCACCAGCTTAAGACCCCCCGATTATCATTAAAGACGACAGAGGGGAGACATCGAACCCTCCTCCGGCTCTTTCAGCAGCCAAATAGGAGACCATCTCCAAAGCTACCCTGGATGATTACATCGCTCAGTAAATACGAGTTCACCAGGCGAATGAAGCGGCCGGCCAAATTGTTAAAACTGGGCGACCATATCCAGGCTGGTATGACCAAATAAGGTACCCACCGGGATATACGATCCCTAAATTTCACGTATATAAAGGGACGGGAAATCCGCATCAGCACGTCGCTCAATTCAGAGCCTTGTGCGGCAACACCGGGGGTGATGATAAACTTCTACTCCGCCAGTTTGTTGGTAGCTTGTCGGAGACGGCATTCGAGTGGTATTCTGAACTTCCAAACGACTCTGTCAAGACATTTGCGGAGATGGAACTGCTGTTTACGCAGAGATTCGCGAGCGCTAGTGAGCGTACCCCGATTACCGCATTAATTAAAGCCAGGGTGAGGCCAGGAGAAACTTGGGTACAATACGCAATACGGTGGCGAAATTTATGGTCAAAATGTGACCAGCGCATCGAGGAAGCGCCGGCAGTGGGCATGTTCGTGGGCACTCTGGACCCTCAGGCAACTATTTCCCAATTCATGATGTTCTTCAAGCCGACCACGTTCCAGGCCTTGATTGACAAACTGACCCAAATGGACCAGATGGGTCATAGACCGTCTCCTTTAAAGCCGGAGTCGCGGAACGAAAAGGATAAAGGGAAAGCGACCTTCGTCGCGAATACTCAACAGCAGCCAAGTAGCCCAAAACTAACCGATCGCCTAGACGAGAGGCAGCAATTCTATAATGAGAAGATGAAGCGCCCTTATTCGTTTTCCCGGGACAAAACGAAGAGATTGTTCGAGCTAGCGGTGCGCAACATGCTCATCAATCCGCCGAATCCAAAACGACCGTTGCAACCCGGCGAGGCTAATAGTCCCAATTATTGCCCCTACCATCAAACGGTAAGCCATCCAATTGAAGATTGCTTCGTCTTCAAGGGCTAGATTGAAGACCAATACCAACAGAGCAAGTTTGCACTGTCCGAGAGTTGGAAGGAGAACCCACCACAGCCACACGCTCCCAAGAAGACGGACATACCGGGGGCATCATACTCTTTTGTTGAAGAAGCTCCATGGGAGGTCGTTCTTTCAGCTAAGACTAAAAGAATGCTGAAGGACCTCCAAACATGTCCGGCGATTCGGTGGAAAAACCCACTGGAACCTGAGATCATCGAGGGAATGCTGAAACCGCGCCCAACTCTAAAAATTGGTGGTGATAGTCAAAGTGCTTACACCCAGCCGTCAAAATCTTCGAAGAAGAAGAAGAAGAAATCCAAGAAGCTCGTGAAGCCTGGTGACAGGCGCACGGACCTGCAAAAGCAGATTGACGCGCTGGAAGAGTATAACCAGAAGGTGCGGACTCCAGTCACACTCCAAGAATTTCTCAGTCACGTCCTTGAAGACGGAGATGATGGAGAAGACTCGTCGGATAAATCTGAAGATTACGTAGCAAGTTTCCATGTGATCTCTCACTCGTCGATAAACGATGAAGAAGCTCCTTACACAGAGAAACTGGGGGCAGGTCCTGAGCCGGAACTTCTAGGGCCATCAGACGAAATGATTGATGCATTCCTGAATGAAGCTCTTCTTAAAAGCAAAGCTGCTCGAGAGCGTGAGATGGCCAAATTCGAAAAAGCCAAACGTCGGCGACTGGACGAAAGGGTTGAAACACTACCGCCAGATCAAAGTACATCCGTCGCAAATAAAAGCAGGTTCAAGACGAGAAAGAGGTTCGCCAAAGCCATATCGATGGGAATGAAGCTGCCACCCTCCGAAGGGAACGCTCTTGGTGAAGCGGAAACGCATCCTAGCTACTGCTTATATCATCGAAAGATTGCGCACCCCACCGAAGAGTGCAACGCTTTTAAAAGCTGGTGGCAGGGGTATGTTGCCCACCGACAGCATTTCAAGCGGATGAAATGCAAAACTCGTCGGGAGCAAAGAAATACAACCGAAGAGCATAAATGAACTACCAGCAACTGTTGCATGGTCAACGCTGGGGGATCGCAAGTTCTTACCTACGGGAGCGACTCTGACGAAGAAATGACTCTTGGCCCTCTCTTCAAAGAATCCACGTCGGGAAAAGAGGAAGAACCGAACAACTGCGAGAACATTCAGCTACGCAATCGTACGTTGCCTGAAAAGAATCTCGGACCCGCCAACCAGGCTTCAAACAAAAAGGATAAAGGAAAAGAAAAGGTCCATGAGGACATCGCCCTAGAAGATCAAGTCGTCAAAGAGCTGACAGCCAAGGACCCGCCAAAGAAAAACAAAGTGGACTACAACGTTCTGGCACACTTGAGGAAGATACCCTCGCAGCTCAGCATTCTCGACGCCCTTCTGCTATCAAAAGAAGCAAGAGATTCTTTGATCAAGGCACTGCGAGAGCCCGAGCAATTCCACGCTTTCCCCGCCAAAGAAAAGATGAAGGACCAGCTGGAAGAAGTGCACACGGCCGATATCACCTTCAGCGATGAAGATCTCCTCCTCAGAACGTGTGAGCATAACCGTCCCTTTTATGTCTCCGGATACTGTCATGACATCAAGATAGGTAAAATCCTGGTCGACAATGGGTCCTCCGTCAATCTCCTCAATATAAGAGTGTTGAAGGAAATCTGCATGAGCGTTCAACACCTCGCTCGGGATAAGATCACTATCTTCGGGTTTGACTCCCAGTTATCACAGACGCTTGGGTCTGTAATATTGATACTACACTTTGGGCTGCTTGTCACGGACATTAAGTTTTATGTGATTGACGCCAAGACATGCTACAATGCTTTGCTCGGCAGACCTTGGTTACATGAGTACAATATTATCCCTTCTACACAACATCAGTGTATGAAGTATTTCAAGGATGGTCTCGAGTATACCGTAACAGGGGAGTTGAACCCATTCTCCGTGAAGGAAGTCCGAAAGTACGAGGATCCAGAATACTTCTTACCAGATTTTGAGGACACGGAAAGATGTCACAAATCGAAGAACAAACCTATCACCACTATTTCGGTCTTCGGGAGTGATACCGAGGAGGAAGAAGAGATAGTTTATTCAGGGCCGCCCCAACACAACAACCCGGGACCGTCCACCCCTATGTGGGTCTTCGGCGGCGACTCGGAAGATGAGGTCAACGCTGTATTTTCCGCTTGGCCGTCAATACAAGCCTTCGCTGACGATAATCAGAATTTGCAAATTACCATGGTTCCGCAAGAGCATTACAAAGAGCTTGACGCGCTTAACACCTATAGTGTGCAAGAACTGCAGACATTCTACGTCCCTCCCAGGCGAAGAGATGAAAAGGCGATCCTCTTTTATCGATCAACGGAGACCAAAGTGGAAAAAGAAATTTGGCATGGTGCCGATTCTACACTTGACAGGCTCCAGCCCATCCGTCTGCCTACACAGAAGGCTCGAAAAGGCTATTGAAGCGCCAAAGGGTACCCTTCAGACAGACTGCTCGACAAGCTCAATTCTACAACAGGATCTGGGACGTCCCCGGAACTCAGCGAAAGTTGCCCAACGGGAGAATGGAAACGATCGGGCTTGGACATGTTCAATCTAAAAAACGGGAGCGAGTCCATGGTAGCTATGTCATACATGACTTCGATGAAGAAGGAGACGCCCTGTTAGAAGACGCTGACCCTGAACCAAAACGAGATCCTGCCATCAAAATGTCGAGTCCGTCGTTTGAAGAACGGATGGACAAACTAATAAGGGAAGCGGGGAAAAAGGTCCGGGATGACCATAACCGTGAAATGGCCATTTACGAGAAAGCCAGGACGTAGCGCCTCCTTCAGCAGGCCGTGGAGAATGACAATGCTCCTTGTCGTCGGCCCGTCATACAAAAGACCCGGCGCAGAGGCAAAAATAAATTAAAGAACGAAAAAAACGTTCGACAGCAGCCAAGCGGGTCTAAGAAGCCACGCGAGCAAGAGTCGAGCAGCCGGGATCCGTCCCTTATAAAGAAGATGGGTCGAGAATATTCTTTTCCCCAAGATAAGACAAAGAAGATATTCAATCTCATCGTAAAGTATCAGATGATGACACTCCCGGAGTCCAAGCACCCCGAGCAAGCGAACGAGGTCTCTCACCCAGACTATTGCTCTTACCACCAAGAAATAGGGCATCCCCTCGAAGACTGCTTCACCTTCAAGAACCGGGTTGAAGACCAATTTCAACAAGACAGGTTCGCTCTATCTAGCAGCTGGAAGGTAAGCCCGCCACAGAAGCATGAACCAAAAGCGACGTGTATAACGAGAGTAGAACCAGATCAATATCGATCTTGGAAACGATCTCATACCTGCCACGTGATAACGCTGTCAGAAGAAGAGCCTGAGAATACGGATGACCTTCCCTGGTGCTTCGAAAACGATGATGACAAGGTAATCTCAGAGTTTCCACCGGTGCCGAAAGAGATGGAAGATGGGATACATACTACTGCAGATAACCTCAAGAAAATTGATTTGGGGACGGCAAGTGACCCGCGACCAATATTCGTCAGTGAGCTGTTGTCTGAAGAAAGGGTGGCTACGCTAAAGGACGTGCTCATGCAGCATAGAGATTGCTTCGCATGGAACTATTCCGAGATGCCAGGACTAGATCCAGAGATTGCTGTACAAAAATTGGCAATATCTCCGGACGTCAAGCTGATCAAACAAGCACCGATAAGAATGCGGCTCGAGCTTGAGATGAGCATCAATGCCGAGGTCAAGAAACTAATCGACTCCGGTTTTATCCAAGAGGTTCAATATCCTGATTGGATCGCCAACATCGTCCCGGTGATGAAGAAAAATAGGACGGTGCGCATATGTGTGGACTTTCGGGATCTCAACAAAGCTTTCCCAAAGGACGACTTTCCAGTACCAGTCACTGAGCTGATGATAGATAGCATATCCACTCACGAAGTCTTCTCCTTCATGGACGGATTATCAGGATACAATCAGATAAATATGCATCCCGAGGACCAAAAGCACACTGCTTTTCGGACCCCTTTGGGCATATTTTGCTACAAGGTGATGTCTTTCGGTCTAAAGAATGCCGGTGCCACCTATCAGAGGGCCATGACGAAGATTTTCGGGACCTCATACATGAAATCGTCGAATGCTATATCGACGACCTCGTGGTTAAAAGAAAAGCATACGAGGAACATTTAGAGCATCTGAAGATCGTGTTTCAGCGCCTTCGGCAATACAACTTGAAAATGAACCCTCTCAAATGCGCGTTCGGAGTTTCCTCGAGCAAATTCCTAGGATTCATCGTCCGACACCGAGGCATCAAGATAGATCCGTCAAAGATCAAGGCGATTATGGAAATGCCTCCGCCAAGAACTCTCAAAAGCTGCGGTCTCTCCAAGGAAAGCTCGCATATATCCGGCGATTTATAGCCAATCTCTCAGGCAAGTGTCGTCCTTACAGTCACCTAATGAAGAAGGGAACCCCATTCGTTTGGGATCGCAAATGCCAAAGCGCACTGGACGAAATCAAGCAATATCTGCAGAATCCTCCTGTATTGGCTGCTCCCGTTAAAGGAAAACCTCTCGTCTTGTATACGACCGCCCTCGAAGGTTCCTTAGACGCGCTGTGGGCACAAGAGAACGACCAAGGGAAAGAGAGAGCCCTTTATTATCTAATTCGAGTTCTCCTAGGGGCAGAAAGCAATTACTCTCCCATTGAAAAACACTGCCTGGCGTTGATCTTCACGATAACGAAGCTCAGACACTATGCATTGGCACATGAGGTCCATCTCGTATCAAAGGTAGATCCTTTCAAGTATTTGATGTCAAAGGCCATATTGACGGGGCGGCTCTCTAAATGGGCCTTGCTCTTGATGGAGTTCTCGATAACTTATCGACCCCTCAAGGCAGTGAAAGGCCAGGCCATCGCCGACTTCCTCGCTGAGCATCCGATACCTACTGACTCTCTCTTGAACTGCGAATTGCCGGACGAACACACATTTGACACGATCGATGGGGAAAGAAGAGAGAATGATACCCGGTGGGAACTCTATTTTGACGGAGTATCTTCCATGAAGAAGCGCAAACAAAGCACCCCTATAATCAAATCAGGAGTAGGCCTCATCTTCGTGACTCCACAAGGAGGGATAATGCGCTTTGCCTTCTCCTTAACAGAGCCGAGGACGAACAATGAAGCCGAATATGAAGATTTGATAGCAGGTCTCGAGATCGCTATCGACATAGGAATTGAAAACCTCCTCATATACGGAGACTCCCAACTGGTCGTTAGTCAAGTAAATGGCGACTATCAAACGTGCAAGCCAGAGTTGGTGAAGTACGGCGAGAAAGTACAGCAACTACTGATTCAAATTCCTTCCTACACCTAGGAAAGCATACCGCGTACGGAAAATAGCAAGACGGATGTATTAGCCAAGCTTACTAAAGAATTGGCCGATGAAAACCTCGATGACGTGAGGATCAATGTGCAGAGCCGTCGGGTTCTTGCACCGGCAGAAATATCTCTGGAGTCGTCCGAAGAAAAGGGAGCGACCGAGCAAATAGCTCTGCAAATAAAAGACCAGGAAAAGGCTGAGGATTGGAGAGAAGTCTTTTTAGACTACTTCAAATGTAACAACCGAGCCCAATGCTACTAGCTTCTGTTACCGTATGAATGGTGTATGGTATTTATTTCATTGATCCTAATTGACTGTTGCTAGTATAAATTTTACCGGCAATTCATTTCTGCATATAACAATTTAAGGCATCTAAAATAAAATTAAAAATATTCGTCATGGCCTGCTTGACACCCCTAACCCTGTTGTAGCGTCCGTGCATCGTGTTCTCGTCTCGTTCAGTGAAACGGGCGAGTTTGGGCGGCTACGCGCACGTACGTATGTCCGTTTTGGGGGTATGCTTTTTGATCATAAAATACTTCATTTTAAATTTTGGATCCCGTCTAAAATTTTCTTATTTCAATATCAAATTTTTGGACCCGACCCGGGCGCAATTGGGAAATATTTTACTTTGCGCCAAAAATCCCAATTTCTAATATATTTTAAACTGTCAATATTTTAGAACCCATATAATATTTTTTCCTTTTCCTAAATCATTTTAAATTCAATCCCAGCCAATCATATCCCTTCTTTAACCCGTGGGCCCCACCTTCTCTCTCTCTCTCTCTCTCTCGCTTTCTCTCTCTCTATCTCTCTCCCCGTATCTCTCTCTCTCTCTCCCCCTCCCCTATATAATTCTCTCCTCCTTCCTTTTTCTTTTATGTAACCAGAACCCACCTCGCGCAACCCTAGCCGTCTTGCCCCTCGCCGCCGCATCCCCAACGCCGACGCCATCACCACCGGCCTCGTCGTCTCCTCGCCCTCGTCATCTCCACGGCACCCTCCTTCCTCCTTCATCAACTCCCCGTGCACCCTGCACCAGCAACCACGGCCACCGCCTGCACTTCGTGGGATCGCCGCCGGCGATCTCGATCCGTCCCCCGGGCCTTGTGCATCCCTCGGTGAGTGTCTTCTCTCTTTCTCCTCTCCTCCTCTCTTCTTCTTTCTTCTTCTTCTCCCCGATTCATGTTTTCATGATCTAGGTTTCCATCGCTGTCGTTGTAAGCCGACCGCCGGAGCTCCGTCGACGTGATCGGCGATCACAACCCCTCCACAGATCCTCGTGAGCACCCCTTTCTCTGTCCTCCTTCCCTTCTTCTTTATTTTCTTTTCTTTTCTTGTTGCATTCTTGATCGTTCGCTGTTTTTGCATCTCGCCGGAATCCGGCCGTGCCGGCGACGTATCCCGACGATCCAGCGAGATACTCTGATCTGTGTGGTTCCACTGTTCGTCGTTTGGGTTCATTCCGTGAACCGTGCGCCCGTCGCGAGTTTCCCCGCCGACGTTTTACGTTCCGTTTTCCCGATTCGCGACCCGTCAAGGCAAGTACCCCTTGCTACATGCTAAATAATATTTACTTACACATTGATGACACCCTAAACCTACAATTTAAGTTTAGTACGATCATTTCCCATTTTCGTGTTCAATATTGTTATATATTATTTTGTCTTTCAAACTTGGAACCTAACTTTTGCAATTACGGTATTGAACCTAATAACCACATTTGCATGTTTTAATTACACTTTCACTAATGACGTAGCCTATGGCACTTTCTATATCGTTTTACTTCATTCGGGCACTCGTGTACATTTAACCTGCATAAACTTTGATTTCATCCTTGGAACCTATATATATACATATATCGTTGCATCCATAAAATTCTTAAAATGGTTAACATGATTTAACGGCCCTAACTGTCATACTGTATTCTTATAATGTTGATAACACCTCGGACACCCAATTGATAACTGTGCTGCAAATTAATCGATACTTCTTTATTGTTTAATTCGTTGCTTAAATCTATGTTGTTGATGACCATGCTTGATTATGTAACTGAGTATGAGCACACCCATGATATCGTTTACATCTTGACCTGACTTGCTACATACATATTGATTGACCCGACATGGTACCGTACTGCTTGACTTGACCTGATGTACCATGACCTGACCCGTTACCTGATCTTGTGTCTAATGCCAACAAACCTGACATGTAGTCCTCATGGACCGTTCCTGTTGTCTATCCAGACAAACCTGTTTACCTGATCCTGTGTTGGCATTAGTTCTTGATTACGGGATACCTGACTTGACATACACATATAACTTGGGGGTATGGGAAAATCAAAGGTGAAACCTGACTTGTAACTCAAAAGTTCGCTACTTGTTCTGATCAGTTTTAGAGGCTAGGCCAGCCTTGGAATGATGCTGCTGACATCATTCATCTGTACACATTTCTATTTAGTGCCTAGCGGCATGTCTCGGTTTCAGCCCGAGAATCTGGGGCCGTGGTCCCGGGTATATACGGGATACTATTGAGTTACATCGATGATTCATCAATTTGGTTTCAAAGACTTTAGAACAGAGAACCTGATAGAACAGTTTAGTTTACCCACTGCACACTACCCTGCACTGCTCTGATTTATATTATTGTTACCCTTGCTTTATTCATGTTTATTCGCATTGCCTGTTACCCTGTTTGTATGTTATTACTTGATGACTTGACGCGCTGACGTCTGGGTTTTGCATGGCCCAGATTCTGTACCGCTGTTGCAGTCCGAGCAGGAGTACTTCAGCCAACAGACTGAGCTGTGAGTGTCAGCAGTAGTTAGTTTTCTTTCCTGCATTTATTTCCTGATGTGAGCCCGCATTATGGGACATACATTCCAGTTATTTTGTATTGGATCTTTCGCTTCTGCATTTTTATTACTCTTGACTCATGTTATCTTGGATTATGGACATGTTTTAGATAGTTTTATTTGCTCTTGATATCTCTACAGCCGTAATGTGACTGTGGATGGATACTTCCTACCCACAAGTAGCATGGTTGGCTATGTCACGTGCCCACTTTAGCGAACTCTGGGAAGCGGGGCATGACATGGTTCTTTTGGTATCAGAGCCATAGATTAGTCGGGTTGATTCTTTTTGTAGTTGGGTATTGTATCCAATACACGAATCAGAATACCCCTGTTTAGGAAACATGTCCTGCCACCTTGCCGTTTACCATTCTTGAATCACATTCTTCCTAATTATATCTTTTACGATGTGCAAACTTCCTTTGCATGTCGACTCGAAAACCTGATTCCTTGTCATCTCTAGGACTTAGGCGACTTGGGTGGAGTTATGTAATTGTGGCTATGATACCGCGGCATAGTTACAATGCGGCACTCTATTTAAGTAACTTGGAGTTCTAGCCTTGATCTATATTTTGAATCTATTATCATGCTAATGTTGGGTGTTTTGATTTCAGGAATATGGCAGGTAAGAATTTGAAGACGTACCAAAGGCGTGTGGACGAAGCCGCCATGCTTGGAGTGATAAGAGGAATGCTGGAGAATCAAAAGAAACAGACCGAGCTGATTCAGCAGCAAGCGAAATCATTTCAGGAAGGTTTGCAGATCGTTCAGCAGTCTGTGAACAATGTTGGAGCTAAACCAGTTGACCGAGTAGGGACCGTAGCAGATTTCAGGCATTTGGGTCCGTCTACATTTACTGGTTTGGAGGAGCCGTTGCCAGCAGAGCAGTGGCTAGTTGACACAGAGAACTTGCTTGTTGCGGCACAGATTCCAGATGAGAAAAGAGTTGATGTGGTACGCATTCAGTTAGTGGACTACGCCCGAGAATGGTGGCTTGTAGAGGAGAACCGCTTGTCCAAGCCGATCAAGTGGGCGGATTTTTTTCAAAGAGTTTCCTGGAGAAGTTCTTCCCGCGGACTGCACGGGAGGAAATGGAAGAGAAATTCATCGGGCTAAAGCAGAATGGAGCACCCGTAGATGTGCATGCAGCAGAATGGACAAGACTCAGTAGATTCGCTGGACCTTTAGTTGCTAACGATGCAGACAGGGCACGGAGGTTCATGCGCAGCTTGGACGTGGACATCCAGAGGCAGATTGTCTCCCTGGGTTTGACCACTTTCTCACAAGTACTTGCGGCAGCCCGAGAGCAGCAGAGTTTATCTGGGATGAAAGGGAGTTTGCAGCAGACAGCAGTTGCAGTAAGGAAGCCAGCATTTGTACCAAATCGAACTCATGGTCGCAGAGGTATTCCAGTGGACCGTCGAGGTATAGCACCCATGAAGAAGCCTGTTGCCGTCGATCGAAGAAAGAGCATGACTTGTAACTGCTGCAATTTACCTGGCCACATGCAAAAGGATTGTCGAAGGAGGCTGGGACTCTGTTTGGTTTGTGGAGCGGCAGATCACGCTGTTAGTGCTTGTCCGTAGAAGCTTCGTACGAGGGATGATTTTTAGAAGCCTCCGCAGAGACCGTTCCAGGGACAGAAACAGCTGACTCAAGGACCTAATCAGGCTCGAGCTTTTACCTTGACAGCTGAAGAAGCTAAGGCGTCAGGAGAAGTTGTCTCAGGTACTCTACTAGTTCATGGTTTTCCCGCATTAGCGTTATTTGATTCTGGTGCATCCCATTGTTTTATGTGATCCAAGTTTTTAACTACACACTCGATTGACTACACGACCCTGTCTAGTTTCTGGGACATACACACTGGGAATGGGAAAATCATAGCTAGTAGGGAATGTAAAGATTGTACAGTTGTTGTGTGCGGACGGGAGCTTTTTGCAGATTTCTTGGTGATTGATACGGGCAGCTACAAGGTCGTCTTGGGAATGGATTTTCTTGGCACTTTCCACGCTCACATTGATTGTAGGGCAAGGAAGGTAATTTTCCAGATTCCCGGACATCCCGAATTTAGCTTCACTCGAGGAAGCAGTTCTGTCGGGCGGTCGAGTTTAGGGCTAGGCCGACAAATAATGTTCTTGCATCAATGGAAGTTGATAAAAGTGAGGAGCCAGCTATCATTCGTGATTTTATGGACGTGTTTGAAGATATATCGGGATTACCGCCGAAGCGAGACGTGGAGTTCGCAATTGATCTTATTCCTGGTGCAGCGCCAGTATCCAAAGCGTATTATCCAATGGCACCAGTAGAGTTGGAAGAAGTCAAGAAGCAGGTTGTTGAATTGCTTGAGAAAGGTTGGATTCGAAGCAGTAACTCGCCTTGGGGAGCTCCAGTTCTTCTAGTAAAGAAGAAGGATGGCACAAGAAGGATGTGCATCGACTATCGAGAATTAAACCGGGTGACTATTAAGAACAAGTACCCGATCCCTCGCATTGGAGAACTTTTTGAGCAGCTTAGTGGCGCGAGGGTATTCTCGAAGCTGGATTTGCGATCCAGATATCATCAGGTCCGAGTGAAAGCAGAAAACATTTGCAAGACGGCGTTCCGAACTCGGTATGGACATTACGAATACTTAGTGATGCCCTTCGGAGTAACGAATGCGCCGGCGGTATTCATGGACTTGATGAACCGAATCTTTTCACCATTCTTGGACCAGTTTATTGTGGTATTCATTGACGATATTCTTGTTTACTCAAAGAGTTTTGAAGAGCATGCTGAACATTTGAAGATCGCACTGCAGACGTTGAGACATGAGAAGTTATATGCGAAGATGAGTAAGTGCGAGTTTTGGCTGGGGGAAGTAAAGTTTTTGGGGCATGTTGTGTCTGGCGATGGAATTGCCGTCGATCCAGAAAATATTTCAGCAGTTCGAGATTGGCCGATTTCAAAGAATGTTGCGGAGATAAGAAGTTTTCTGGGACTCGCCGGGTATTACAGAAGATTTGTGGAGAATTTTGCTCATTTGGCGGAGCCGTTAACCAAGCTTACGCGCAAGGAGGTACCTTTTGTGTGGACGGATAAATGTGCGTTAGTTTTTGAGACGTTGAAGCAGAAATTGATAACCGCCCCTATTCTGACCGTGCCGGACAATTCCGGAGGATTGGTGATTCACAGCGACGCATCTGGGAAAGGACTGGGATGTGTTTTGATGCAGCATGGTAAGGTTATAGCGTACGCATCAAGACAGTTGAAGACCCATGAGAAGAATTATCCAACTCATGACTTGGAGCTTGCGGCTGTGATTTTCACTTTGAAGATTTGGAGACACTACCTTTTAGGCGAAAGGGTCGAAGTTTTTACTGATCATAAGAGCTTGAAGTATGTGTTCACGCAGAAGGAGCTTAATATGAGGCAGCGTAAATGGTTGTAGCTGATGGCTGACTACGATCTTGATCTTAAGTACCATCCGGAGAAGGTTAATGTCGTGCCGGATGCGCTTAGTCGGTTACCAGCAATTCAGGTGTTAACTACGCAGAAGGAGATCGTTGAAGATTTTCGAAGATTTGACTTGGAGGTTGTGCTGCCGCATTCTACGGGACAGTTGATGCAGCTGCAAGTACATTCATCGTTGATCGAGAATATTAAAGCAGCACAATCGCAGGATCCTAGACTGCAAAAGTTTCGAGAACAGGTTGAAGCCGGACTACGAACGGATTTATTAATCCACAAAGATGGTTCGTTGAGGTATGGTAGCCGTTTGTGTGTGCCAAAGGGAGATATTCGTGAAGAGCTTATGAAAGAAGCACACAGTTCAGCTTATTCTATACATCCTGGAGGCACAAAGATATACCGAGATATTCGACAGCATTTCTGGTGGGAAGGCATGAAACGGGAGATTGCTCGCTTTGTGGCAAAGTGCTTGGTGTGTCAGCAAGTTAAGGCTGAACATCAAAGGGTTGCTGGTTTATTGCAACCACTTCCGATTCCTCAGTGGAAGTGGGAACATATAACCATGGATTTCGTGACGGCTTTACCGCGGAGTCCAAAAGGCAACAATGCTGTATGGGTGATTGTTGATCGTTTGACCAAGGCAGCTCACTTTATCCCTTTTCGGGTTGGTCAATCAACGGAGACTTTGGCAGAGCGGTACATGCAAGAGATTGTAAAATTGCATGGAGTACCGGTGAGTATCGTGTCCGATCGGGACACTCGGTTCTTATCACACTTTTGGCGGAGTCTACAGGAAAGTTTGGGGACTCGATTGAAGTTTAGCACAGCTTATCATCCTCAAACTGATGGCCAGTCGGAGAGAACAATCCAAACTCTTGAAGATATGTTGAGAGCATGCATGTTGGACTTCAAGGGGTCTTGGGAGGATCATCTACATTTAGTGGAGTTTTCTTACAACAACAGTTTTCAGGCAACTATCCAGATGGCTCCATTTGAAGCTTTGTATGGTCGTAAATGTCGTTCACCTGTTTGTTGGGACGATGTCGATGAACGAAGATTATTGGGACCAGATTTGGTTGTGCAGACAGTTGAGAAGGTTAACACTATCAGAAATCATATGAAGGCAGCTCAAGACCGACAGAAGAGTTGGGCAGATACGTCGAGAAGACCTCTAGAGTTCGCCGTGGGTGATTTGGTATTCTTGAAGATATCACCGACTAGAGGGGTGATTCGTTTTGGAAGTCGAGGAAAGCTTAGTCCTCGATTCATTGCAACCTTTGAGATCTTGGAGCTTGTTGGTGAGATAGCGTATCGTTTGGCGTTACCGCAGTCCTTGGCGAATGTGCACGATGTTTTCTACGTATCTCAACTCCGTAAGTATGTTCGTGACGAAACGCATGTATTGGATCATTCGGAGCTGACGGTACGAGAAGACTTGACTTTTGAGGAGCGACCGATTGAAATCGTGGATCGAAGGGAAAAGGTTCTTAAGAACAAGGTGATCCCTCTTGTGCTTGTTTCTTGGGGAAATCGCTCGCATGGAGAGTCCACTTGAGAACGAGAAGATGAAATCCGGCAGAACTTTCCTCATCTTTTCTTATAGTTATTTGTTGTCTATCTTTGCATTCTTGGAATTTTGAGGACGAAATTCTTTTTGTAGTTGGGTATAATGTAACAACCGAGCCCAATGCTACTAGCTTCTGTTACCGTATGAATGGTGTATGGTATTTATTTTATTGATCCTAATTGACTGTTGCTAGTATAAATTTTACCGGCAATTCATTTCTGCATATAACAATTTAAGGCATCTAAAATAAAATTAAAAATATTCGTCATGGCCTGCTTGACACTCCTAACCCTGTTGTAGCGTCCGTGCATCGTGTTCTCGTCCCGTTCAGTGAAACGGACGAGTTTGGGTGGCTACGCGCACGTACGTGTGTCCGTTTTGGGGGTACGCTTTTTGATCATAAAATACTTCATTTTAAATTTTGGATCTCGTCTAAAATTTTCTTATTTCAATTTCAAATTTTTGGATCCGACCCGGGCGCAATTGGGAAATATTTTATTTTGCGCCAAAAATCCCAATTTCTAATATATTTTAAACCGTCAATATTTTAGAACCCATATAATATTTTTTCCTTTTCCTAAATCTTTTTAAATTCAATCCCAACCAATCATATCCCTTCTTTAACCCGTGGGCCCCACCTTCTCTCTCTCTCTCTCGCTTTCTCTCTCTCCTCTCTCTCTCTCCCCGTCTCTCTCTCTCTCTCCCCCCTCCCCTATATAATTCTCTCCTTTTTTCTTTTACGTAACCAGAACCCACCTCGCGCAACCCTAGCCGCCTTGCCCCTCGCCGCCGCAGCCCCAACGCCGACGCCATCACCACCGGCCTCATCGTCTCCTCGCCCTCGTCATCTCCACGGCACCCTCCTTCCTCCTTCATCAACTCCCCGTGCACCCTGCACCAGCAACCGCGGCCACCGCCTGCACTTCGTGGGATCGCCGCCGGCGATCTCGATCCGTCCTCCGGGCCTCGTGCATCCCTCAGTGAGTGTCATATCTCTTTCTCCTCTCCTCCTCTCTTCTTCTTTCTTCTTCTTCTCACCGATTCATGTTTTCATGATCTAGGTTTCCGTCGCTGTCGTCGTAGGCCGACCGCCGGAGCTCCGTCGACGTGATCGGCGATCACAACCCCTCCACAGATCCTCGTGAGCACCCCCTTCTCTGTCCTCTTTCCCTTCTTCTTTATTTTCTTTTCTTTTCTTGTTGCATTCTTGATCGTTCGCTGTTTTTGCATCTCGCCGGAATCCGGCCGTGCCGGCGACGTGTCCTGACGATCCAGCGAGATACTCGGATCTGTGTGGTTCCACTGTTCGTCGTTTGGGTTCATTCCGTGAACCGTGCGCCCGTCGTGAGTTTCCCCGCCGACGTTTTACGTTCCGTTTTCCCGATTCGCGACCCGTCAAGGCAAGTACCCCTTGCTACATGCTAAATAATATTTACTTACACATTGATGACACCCTAAACCTGCAATTTAACTTTAGTACGATCATTTCCCATTTTCGTGTTCAATATTGTTATATATCATTTTGTCTTTCAAACTTGGAACCTAACTTTTGCAATTACGGTATTGAACCTAATAACCACATTTGCATGTTTTAATTACACTTTCACTAATGACGTAGCCTATGGCACTTTCTATATCGTTTTACTTTATTCGGGCACTCGTGTACATTTAACCTGCATAAACTGTGATTTCATCCTTGGAACCTATATATATACATATATCGTTGCATCCATAAAATTCTTAAAATGGTTAACATGATTTAACGGTCCTAACTGTCATACTGTATTCTTATAATGTTGATAACACCTCGGACACCCAATTGATAACTGTGCTGCAAATTAATCGATGCTTCTTTATTGTTTAATTCGTTGCTTAAATCTATGTTGTTGATGACCATGCTTGATTATGTAACTGAGTATGAGCACACCCATGATATCGTTTACATCTTGACCTGACTTGCTACATACATATTGATTGACCCGACATGGTACCGTACTGCTTGACTTGACCTGATAGACCATGACCTGACCCGTTACCTGATCTTGTGTCTAATGCCAACAAACCTGACATGTAGTCCTCATGGACCGTTCCTGTTGTCTATCCAGACAAACCTGTTTACCTGATCCTGTGTTGGCATTAGTTCTTGATTACGGGATACCTGACTTGACATACACATATAACTTGGGGGTATGGGGAAATCAAAGGTGAAACCTAACTTGTAACTCAAAAGTTCGCTACTTGTTCTGATCAGTTTTAGAGGCTAGGCCAGCCTTGGAATGATGCTGCTGACATCATTCATCTGTACACATTCCTGTTTAGTGCCCAGCGGCATGTCTCGGTTTCAGCCCGAGAATCTGGGGCCGTGGTCCCAGGTATGTACGGGATACTATTGAGTTACATTGATGATTCATCAATTTGGTTTCAAAGACTTTAGAACAGAGAACCTGATAGAACAGTTTAGTTTACCCACGGCACACTACCCTGCACTGCTCTGATTTATATTATTGTTACCCTTGCTTTATTCATGTTTATTCGCATTGCCTGTTACCCTGTTTGTATGTTATTACTTAATGACTTGACACGCTAACGTCTGGGTTTTGCATGGCCCAGATTCTGTACCGCTGTTGCAGTCCGAGCAGGAGTACTTCAGCCAACAGGCTGAGCTGTGAGTGTCGGCAGTAGTTAGTTTTCTTTCCTGCATTTATTTCCTGATGTGAGCCCGCATTATGGGACATACATTCCAGTTATTTTGTATTGGATCTTTCGCTTCCGCATTTTTATTACTCTTGACTCATGTTATCTTGGATTATGGACATGTTTTAGATAGTTTTATTTGTTCTTGATATCTCTACAGCCGTAATGTGACTGTGGATGGATACTTCCTACCCACAGGTAGCATGGTTGGCTATGTCACGTGCCCACTTTAGCGTACTCTGGAAAGCGGGGCGTGACATCAAATCCTGTCGAACACCTGAAGATGCATCCTCGAGACATCAGCTCACGAAACGAGCTCTTTCTTTTGCCTTCGTCAATGATACTCTGTACAAGAGGTCATTTGATTCTCTGTGGTTAAGATGCCTGTGAGCTGAAGAAACGAAGAGAGTCGTCCAAGAAACTCACGACGGACTTTGCGGTTCTCACCAAGCCGGCCCGAAGATGAAGCTAAAGATCAAAAAGATGGGCTACTATTGGCCCACGATGATCCAGGACTGCCTCGAATACGCGAAGCAATGCCACTCGTGCCAGATTCACAGGGACTTTATCCATCAGCATCCAAATCCACTATATCTAACGGTGGCTAGCTGGCCGTTTGAAATGTGGGGAACTGACATAATCGGCTCCATCGAACCAGCATCGTCCAGAGGACATCGATTCATTTTGGCGACAACTGATTACTTCTTAAAGTGGGTAGAAGCAGTACCGCTAAGGGAAGTGAAGACGGAGAATATTCTCCATTTCTTCAAGACATACGTCATTTATCAGTTTGGCACTCCGCGACGGATTATCTCCGATAACGGGCCAGCCTATAGAAGCCACAAGATCAGCCGCTTCGCACAACAGCATAACATAGACTAGAGATATTCATCGGTCTATAATCCCCGAGCTAACGGTCTAGCTGAGGCTTTTAACAAGACCCTGATGAAGATCGTGAAAAAGACGGTGTCTCGAAATAAGAAGGACTGGCACGAGAGACTGCATGAAGCTCTCTGGGCGTATCGAACTACGTTCAAAACGGCCACGAACACAACGCCGTATGCATTGGTGTTCGGCACAGAAGCGGTACTCCCCCTCGAGATAGAGTTACCCTCTCTACGAATGGCGGTTCACTACGAGCTAACAGACGAAGAAAATGCTCACCTTCGGCTTGAGGAGCTAGACGCCCTTGATGAAACGCGTCTCATGGCGCAACAAAATCTGGAGGCTTATAAAGCAAAGATGATGCGCTCATATGAAAAATTGACTAAGCCGAAAACATTCCGCCAAGGCGAACTCATGCTGGTGGTCAAGAGACCCATGATCCCTAATCGTGCCAAGCGAGAGAAGTTCGAGCCGAACTATGAAGGCCCGTATATCATAGACAAAGTCTACCAGGATTGTCACGCCCCGCTTCCCAAAATACGGAATACGAGGGGTTGACAAGGCCAGCCATGCTCATACAGTCAAGGAAATATCCTGCCGTAGTCACACTTCGGCTTCTAGCTTTACGTGGTCATCAGTAAAGAATGCACAGGTAATGAGAAATGCAGTAACTAAAACAAAACAAATACAAAGAACTGACCTGATGGAGGTACAAAGAGTAAATCTCTGGATAGCTGATCAAGATATCTGCGATGTACGCCTAGTCCTGGTCCAGGCTAAATCCACTCCTCACTCTGAGCATGCATACTCAGGTCGTCAGAGCGACACAATAGCAATATATATATGTAGATGCAAGTGGTAACTCGAACAATGATAATAGATATGTAACAGTAAATCAAGATGGTAAAAATATGAACATGGAGTAACCAATGAAGTGTCCAATAGATCAGGTGTACAGTAAAGCAGTAAAATAGTATGCCAGGTATGTCAACACAGTAAGTAATGTATATCAATGCCATTATCCCTATCAGTCTCTAAGTCTCACTGTACAGGTCACTAAGCCTATCGTTAGTCCAAGTGTGAGAGTCAACCACTCGTGAGTGTCCTCCACCCAAGGGTAGGACCCAAGGGCAAGGGACCACGGGCCCAAAATATAACTCACGGTAATAATCATGTACCCTGTAAATCTCCATATATCTCCATATATATAAGCCGGCATGGGACTCCCGAGATTCTGTTGAACTCACACTTAAACTACCCTACACCCCGTGGTCTACATCAAACGCCAACCATAACCTCAAATACCGATCGGTCCATGACAAGTCTGCGCGAGAACTGGAGACAGGATCTCCATCAAGCACGTCCCGACTAATACCCAAGATAAATGGGCAATGTCTGGTGCCTTATCTGTGACACTCATGCAAGAGCTTCCATAAGTGTCCCATACCACTTATAGTCACACTTACACGCGTCTCACAGACGTCGACAATGCAATAGAATAAAAGGATTCACTGATTGTGTATAAGTATGTGTCACTTTCACTTATCCACTCATGCACGAACACTAACGTACTTGCCACAATCACCACTAATACCTAACACTGGGTAATGCACATGACTACTAGGTTATCAATGCAGTGACATATGTATGATATGATGAGTAAACAGTATGTAAAGCATGATTAAGATGTCACAAATCGGTATTCTGCCACTTGCATAATTTATCATAAATCATACGTGCACAGTTTAGCGAAACGATGAACAGGGAATAAGTAGTATGTTTGATTATATAGTCAGAAAATTTGGTTTCACGTCAATCGGGTTTCGGGATCACTAGATATGGCCATTTCATTTTAAGCGTTCACTGCTGGAAATCCGGTTTCAGAATCGGAAGTCCGTTTCGCAACGCATTTTAATCCCAGTTGGGATCAGAATTTAGCGACACTACAGTTTAATGAAATCTAGGGTTTTCAGTAGGGTATTCAACGCAATAGACAGATCCTCAATCGTGTCTGTACGTCGGAAGTTATACACTATTTAACACTGATATGTCACTTCTGAATCTGTTCTGGACTGTTATACGTCCTGCCCTCTTAATTTACAAATTAAATAGCAAACGATGATGAAACGGAATGAAACCACTTGTGTTAGTTAGATAACAAATTCACCTTTAATAAAATGCAGAGTTCCGCAACATACGAGTTCAGGAAACAAGATGGTACACATTACGGGACAGCACACAGTAACCAGAGTCGCTCTGGACTGCAGTCCAGAGTCGCACTCCGACCCAAGTATCGTCACAATATCGGTACAGAAACCAAAAGAAATTTGCATAAGGTTACAGTTCGTCGAGTCGTATTCAATTTGAGCCCTCGAACATAACATTTCAGTATGTACACAATTTATGGTGATTTTAACGATTTTCAGATGCGGGAAAATCCCAGTTTTACGGATGTATTTGGGGGTATTCGTTTTAGTCATTAACGGTCATATTTTCCAATGAAATTCACACACTAAGTTCACTGCCTTACGGGCCAGACCATGCAATGGATCTCCGTCAAATTAAATGAAGATTTCCATTGAGATCATGCATCAAACAGTTACGTCACATAATTTATCGGGAAAAGTAAATATAGAATATATACGATTATAGTTTGTAACTAACACAAATTAGCATGTAGCAAGTAGGGAACTTGCCTGGATACGCACGGCAGTGGCAACGACACACGCGCGGCACGGCAATGACGATTCCGGCACGGCACGGCCCACTAGTGACAAAAGTCTCGACCTTGCCTCGAGCTTGGATTTGATGTTGATGCGGTGCAACAAGGAGGCTCGTGGGTGCGGGCTGGTGGTTGGAGGGCTGCGGCTGTCGAATGAGAATGTGATGACGGCAAGGGAATAGTAATGGTGTTCGAAGGAAGAGGCGCGGGAATGAGGAGAGAGAGTGAGAAAGAGAGAGAGACAGAGGGATTGAGAGAGATACAGAGAGGGATAGAGATGGAGAGAATTAGAGAGAGGGGGGCAGAGATTGAGAGAGAGACAGGGAGAGAAAGAGACAGAGAGAGAGAGAGAATTAGAGAGAGAGAACAGAGAGGTAGAGAGGGAAGCAGATATTGAGAGAGAGAGAAGTTGCAGTGGGGCTTGGGCTGGAGGCGACGGTGGTGGTGCTGATGACGAGGAGGGTGCGGGGAGTCGACGAGGTGCAGTGGGGCTCGCCGGAGGAAGGGGACGGTGTAACGACGGCGACGAGGTGAGCTTCGGCGAAGGCGGCGAGGGCTTAGGGTTGTGAGCGAGAAGGAAGTGGCAAAAGAGGAGCTCGCGGTGGGCACGGTGAGGCGATGGTCGGAGTTAGGTCATCGGGAAGGAGCTCGAAGCTCGGAGGAGGAGGGCAGCGGTCGGGTGTGTAGGCGAGGTGATGGGTGCGACGAGGGTTGAGGACGAGGGTGGATGCAGCGAGGCGGAGGCGAGCGACGGTGAGGGGACGAGGTGGAGGCGAGCGACGATGAGGCAGTCGAGGGCGCGACGTGGGTTCTAGAAAAGAAGCGGGAAGATAAGAAAAATGGGAGAAAGCGAGAGAGAGAGAACGTGAGGGGGAGAGAGTTAGGGAAGACGAGGGGATCGCGAGGGTTGTGCGTTGTGGGGGTAACGGCGCACGAGCGTGGGCGTTGGCGTGGGCGTGGGGTGCGGCGAAGTGAGCGGGAAGAAGAAACTAGCCGTTGGAGAAGAGGAGAGTAGGGTGTGGGCCGGGTCGGATTTATGAAGGAGCTGGGCTCGGGGAGTTTGGGCCGGGTTTTAAGAAAAGGATTAAGTTTATTAAAAAAGAATGGGCTGAGGGAATTAGTTGGGCTGGGTAGTTAAGGAATAATGGAAAAAGAAAAGAAAGGATTTGGGTGTTGGTGTTTAATGGGGTTTTAAAATGAATAAATAATTATAAATAAAATAAAAAATTTATAAGTTAAAGAGAAATACGGATATTGGTGTATATAAAGGAACCGGGTATTACAAGGATGGAGCTTACCTACTCATGGACATGCATGGTGAAAGACCTTTCAGGCCAATAAATGGTCGCTTCCTAAAAAAATACTACGCCTGACGAGTCATAGCCTAGGTCAATGATAGATGACGACGCCTATGTCCGCTCGCTATCTTGCTAAGCCTAAACTCTATAAGTAGTAGCCGGTTTGCGGATCGAAACATCCTTAAACTAACGATGGACTACTATGTCCTAAAATTTGCTGTTGACCGAGACGTCGATAAACTACTGTGGACTGCAGCATCCCAAAGCTGACACAAAAAAAATAATAAAATAAAAAAAGAGGAAAAAACGGTATGTCCATGAGCAAAAAGGGCACGGATGAAAACCCGAAAAGGCTCCGTGAGTAAAAACAGCAGGGCTACCAGCGAGATTTGTGAAAACCCGAAAGGGCGCAATCTCATTAAAAGACACTTGCAAGGTCCTCTCGACCTTGTGAGGAGAAACCACCTGCGTGAGATCCTTACGACTCACAAGGGAGCAACACACTTAGGGATCCCCATGATTCCTAAGGAGAAATTACACTTGCGAGATCCTCACGACTCGTAAGGAGAACCCTCTTATGAGACCCTCACGGCTCATAAGATTCAAAAGTTTTAAGCTACAGGGATCTGAACCTGTTCTTAAGCGGCCACCACAACCTCCAATACTGCCCTACAAGCGGCTCAATGCTGACTCTTGTATACAATCCACTGGAGCGAATAAACATTTTCCTAACAAAGTTCCATCCATGACTAGGGATATGTTTGCACAGTGAACCCCCCTTGTAAGCCCTCTCGACTTATAAGGAGAAAGCACTCTTGTAAGATCCTTACGATTTATAAGAGACCACACACTTAGGAATTCTCACGATCCTTAAGGAGAAAACGCACCTACGAGATCCTCACGACTCGTAGGGAGAAATACCTTTATGAGACCCTTACGGCTCATGAAGTCAAAAGCCTTAGTCGACAGGATCCTAACCCTGTCTACTAAGCCACCTTTGTTCGATATCGACGGAGGCAAATGATGATTCGCTCCTGGAAATATCCCAGTTGTAGCGGTACTGATGCCGAAATCGGTGGCTAATTCCAAGCTTGCAGTAAAAAGCCAGCGAGCCATACATGCATACGAAATAGCCGAAATGATGGGCAACTTGCAACAAATCAGCAAGTAAAAATGTATGCATACAAAAACAGCCGAAATGATTGGGCAACTCGCAAAAAAAAACAGCGAGTAAAAATAAAACAAATGGCCGAAATGATTGGGCACCGCGAAAAATAGCCGAAATGATTGGGCAATCGCGACCTTCGCAATATAAAAGCTAAAATGATAGAGCATCGCGGAAAGAAATAAAAAAAATGAAATTTATGCCCTACAGGTGATATCACGTCGATCCCTGTATACGATCCTGGGATGCAAACGAAGAAGGAATCACACCTTCCCTCCCCAGGCTCCATCAGAAGAAGAAGCCAAATCTCAATGGTTCACAAACAGCTTGGAGATCATCTCAACATTCGTTTCAGTACAACAGCCGCAACATCAAGTAAAGCGGAACCGCGGCAATTCCCAGTTCCATGACTCGGCGGTGCACAGATGACCGAGAGTCAAACCCCGACTCCGTGAAATGCGGATAAAGTCAGCCCTTCCTGGTTGCGTGGAACACGGCCTATGTCAATCCTGACCCCGTGGGAAACGTCCAGAGCGAAGCCTGGTCCTCGCAGAACGCGTCTATGTCAATCAGACCCCGTGGGAAGCATTCAGAGCAAATTCCTGGTCACGTGGAACACGGCCTATGTCAATCCTGACCTCATGGGAAACGTCCAGAGCGGAGCCTGGTCCTCGCAAAACATGGCTATGTCAATCAGACCCCGTGGGAAGCATCCAGAGCAAATTCCTGGTTACGTGGAATGCGGCCTATGTCAATCCTGACCCCGTGGGAAATGTCTAGAGCAGAGCATGGTCCTCGCAGAACACGGCTATGTCAATCAGACCCCGTAGGAAGCATTCAGAGCAAATTGTTGGTTACGTGGAACGCGGCCTATGTCAATCCTGACCCCGTGGGAAACGTCCAGAGCAGAGCCTGGTCCTCGCAGAACACGGCTATGTCAATCAGACCCCGTGGGAATCATCCAGAGAAAATTCCTGGTCACGTGGAACATGGCCTATGTCAATCCTGACCCCATGGGAAACGTCCAGAGCGGAGCCTGGTCCTCGCAGAATACAGCTATGTCAATCACACCCCGTGGGAAGCATCCAGAGCAAATTCCTGGTCATGTGGAACACGGCCTATGTCAATCCTGACCCCGTGGGAAGCGTCCAGAGCGGAGCCTGGTCCTCGCAGAACATGGCAATGTCAATCAGACCCCGTGGGAAGCATCCATAGCAAATTCCTGGTCACGTGGAACACGGCCTATGTCAATCTTGACCCAATGGGAAACGTCCAGAGCAGAGCCTGGTCCTCGCAGAACACGGCTATGTCAATCAGACCCCGTGGGAAGCATCCAAAGCAAATTCCTGGTCATGTAGGACACGGCCTATGTCAATCCTGACCCCGTGGGAAACGTCCAGAGCGGAGCCTGGTGCTCGCAGAACACGGCTATGTCAATCAGACCCCGTGGGAAGCATCCAGAGCAAATTCCTGGTCACGTGGAACACGGCCTATGTCAATCCTGACCCCGTGGGAAACGTCCAGAGCGGAGCCTGGTCCTCGCAGAACACAGCTATGTCAATCAGACCCCGTGGGAAGCATCCAGAGCAAATTCTTGGTCACGTGGAACACGGCCTATGTAAATCCTGACCCCATGGGAAACATCCAGAGCGGATCCTTGTCCTCGCAGAACACAGCTATGTCAATCTTGACCCCGTGGGAAGCATCCAGAGCGGAGCCTGATCCTCACAGAACACGACCTATGTCAATCCTGACCCCGTGGGAAGCATCCAGAGCAAATCCTGGTCCCATAGAACACGGCTAAAGTCAATCTTGACCCCGTGGGAAATGGCCAGAGCAACCCCTGAATCCGTGAAATGCGGATAATGTCAACCTCGTCCATCACTTACAGATCCTCACGACTTGTAAGGGAGAAAACTCTTTTGTGAGATCGTTATGACTCTCAGAAGAAAACGCACTTAGGAACCCTCACGATTCCTAAGGAGAAGTTACACCTATGGGATCCTCTCGACCTGTAGGGAGAAAATTCTTTATGAGACCCTCACGGCTCATAAAGTTGAAAAGTCTTAGGAGGCAGATCTTAACCCTGAATCCTAAGCCATCGCTGTCCTACAGAGAAATCAAAATAGATTATCCACAAAATGCATTTACTGAAAAGGACACACCATTATGAAGCAAAATATGTCTTTTATTCATGAATCAAAATGAATACAAAGTACAATTTATGAAAGAATAAAAGAAAAATATACTCTCATTCAGGAGTATATACAAAAGAAGAATAAAAAAATATACAATTCTTCAAGCCGGCGGTCGATTCAGTAGATTTTCCAGTTCACCCTTTTTTCGCTGAGCCTCGGCCTCATGATTCATTATCGTCAAAAGACGGGCCTCCGCTTGAGCCTATTGGGTCTGGTATGAGGCAAGCCGGCCTTCAAGCTCTTTTTCAGTAATCTTATGGGCTTCGACCATTTCACGAGTAAAAACGGCGGCCTTATCAATGGCTACCACCTCCTTGATAGCCTCTTGAAGCACCCGCCAAAGTTCATATGCCCTAGTGGTCTTGGCCGTAAGATTGGCTTGAAGCTCCCTCGGCGCTTTGGAAGCCAGCTCCCTCTCCAAAAACTTGCGGCTGAGCCTTTTCTCGCATGATATCATGTTCGCGGCGCACCGCTCAATCAGCCCCTGTAAGCTCGCCTTCGCGGCCACAACCTCTGAAGGAAGGCGTGTACATTCAAGAACATGCAAGCAAGCCTCCACCTGCCGACAAAACTCAACCCAGACTTGCACCAATGCTTCACTATGATAGGTGGCAAGAAAGGGAAGAGAGCCATTGGCTTCAGTGGCAAACGCTTCGACCGTGATCAGACTGCCAGCACGAAGGTCTTCAATTAGGGCTGACAGGGAGTGGAGGCTTAGCTTTGCCATCCGTTCCGAGGCACGTAGAGCGTAGGGGCCGGGTGGAATGATGATGCGAGACTCCAGCATGGTAAGAACTGGCAAAGCTGTTAAGATTTATAAACAGTCAGCGAGACTTGTAAGCAAAGAGCAGATGGGACAACGTTGAGACTTTACTTACCCACGGTCATGCAGGAAGGGTCTGAAGGCTCCCCAGGCCCGTCAAGAATCTCAACCTCGTCATCCACTTCCAGAACTGTAGAAGACATCAATGTCATTATATGAAATAATAATAACACCGTAAAGAGAGGGCAAATGACACTAAGCTTGCTCGGAAGAGAGGACGATGCATTGAGGAGATATCGCCTGCGGAGCGGCCATCTCCAACAGGCGCTGAAAAGACGTCCTGGGAGACAGATCGGCAATAGACGCCGCCAATCCGGGCAATTCTGAAAAGATAGAAGGGTTCAGATAATGGAGAGATTATTGATGTAAAATATAGAAGGCTACCTTCGATACTTCTCCCATTCTGGGCTGGAGGGATAGCAGCTTCGGCGGCCTCTTCCGTGCCTCCAGGCACATCATCGGGGACCTGGGCCAGTGTAACGACTTCCGAGCGAGGAGCAGTGGCCGCCACTGCAGGCTCCAGCGGAAGGACGGTAGCCTCGACTATCTGTCCCCTAATCTCCGGGCCGCCCCCAAAAAGATCCATTGAATCGGCAACCAACAAAGATGCCTCTCCCGGGAGAGCAAGCACTTGGGGAGCGGGAATCATCGAAGGAAGCTCCATCTCAGGAGCAACGGTTGCATCGACCCCCTCCATACTGATTAGTGTTTCATTAGGGATATTGGCGGAGTCTACAGTCAAAGCATGATCGAACTCAGATCCTCCGCCATCGCCGAAGTCCCTGCAAAGTTTGTACGAGGATAAGTATATATATGTATATGAGCAATACAAAATATTACAAAGAGATACATGAACATACCGATGCGCAAAGAAGCCTCTAGTATGGCTTTTTCGAGCCGACGCTCCTTCCTGAGGAGGTATGCCCGCCGAGATTCGAGAGTAGACTCGTGGCCACCGGTCCACAATGAAAGTGCGTTTTCGGCGTCGGCTGAAACAACCTGCTTAAGGGCCCTCTCACCCCACTCTTCCAAAGGGCCTATAAATAGCCGCCGTATCGATGGAGGGTCTTCGTAAAAAATAACGGCATGATAAGGCCTCTTCGGGATCCTTACGTTCTCGGATTTATCTTGTGAGCGTCTTATAGCCTCAGCCAATTGTGCGGCTTTCTCGGCAGATGAACCTGGGAAAAGTAGACCACCATCTGATTCCTGCATGGCTAGTGATTCGTCTTGGAGGATAGGCTCGGATTCCACTGAAGAGTCGAGCAGATTGGTGACCGTCTTCCTCCGCCTCTTAGACCCAGAACTAACCACCGAAGGCGATCGCTTCCTTCCCCTTGGTGCTTTGGTACGGCGTTGACCCACTTCGCCTTCAATGTCCTCGCTCGGCGGTGCTACCGATGATGACACGGCCATTGCTGACGCCGCAGCTGATGACACTGCTACTGGTGCCCTATTAGCCCTTGATTGAGCTCTAGTACGCAGTGGCATACCAGCTGTGGGAGTTAAATCCACTTCCACCGCCTCCGGAATAAGCACGACGCTGGTATCTCTCAAGGGAGGGCGAACCGCTGCACGCGGTTGCGGCGGAACTCTCGTGGCTTGGATCGGAGTGGGAGCCCTATATCCGAGAATCACCCTCCTCTCCTCGGCAATAATTGGACTGACTCGGTGGAGGTACCGGCCCGTGAATGACCCCACACATCGAGGAATATGATCAGCTTCAGGAATCACAAAGCGGGAGCCAGTGTTCAGCCGCATGAAGTGATGAGCGACGTCATGAACAACTTCTGACGACGGGCTGGGCTCCACTACAAATGCCTCAAAGGGGACGCCCTGGTCATATCCTAGTTGCCAAGCAAAGCAGTGTGGGTTGTACCGCATAAAAAGGGCCGCACCGTTCTGACGAGATACCAGATAACCTGGTCTGATCGAATATAGATGCATGGCTTCCCTGGGCTTCAGAGAAGGTACCCCATCTTTCGATGAGTCACAGAGCTGTTGAACCGGTCCTGAGGGAGCAGAAAGGACTCGGTCATTGAATACCATCCCGCCTGTATTGGCATAGGGATTAACCAACATGCGAATAGCCCCAGACTGAGTCGGGTCAGGAGCAGAAGCGTCCACCAGCCGCATGAGTCGCGGAAAAGTGTAAGCGTTATAAAAACTGGGTCTTTGGTGCGCAGCAAATGCCCCCAGCACATGCATCTCAATCCAGGACGTAAAGTAATGAAGAGAGAAGTTTACCACATCTACGTCTGGGGTTGAGGTATTAGCCGCAGCGCTTAGCCCGTGATACAGATGCGCCAACCCCGCAATACCCACAGCTAGTCGCGTCCTCTCGGCGATGCGATGAGCGGGATAAATAGCTGAGGCTCTCATGAAACGACGGTGCATAGGAATAGCGAACCAACTAAGCCAGACAATGATGAAGCCCACGAAGAAAGTCTCCTCGTCCATACCAGGAGCTGCGATCGACTTGAAAGATACCGCTGACATGATGGGAATGTAGAACTGCGGCAAGTCCTCTTCTTTAGTCGGCCGCTTATTTAAACCAAACCTAAAGGGGTCGTTGATATTCGCGAACTTCGGAGCCGTCTTTGACAGGACATCTTCGCGAAGGAAGCAGGCGATAAAGCTTTTAAAAGTGACGCCTTGTTCCTCTGACTCTGTGAATAGCTTCTCAAAAATACTCAGGGTCTTGATCAAACTTGAGCGCTTGTGGCGGACGGTATTCTCGGTCGACAGGCCGTCAAGCATGGCAGGCTCGGTTTCGAAGACATACTCATCGGGAGGCAGTAATTCTTCATAAAGTGTCCCCCTGACCGGCAACTCTGCGAAATTCTTCCAGAGAAATTGAAACTTCGTGGTCCCCTAAAAAGAAGGTGTTGGTGGGAAGATTCCATTGGTTTAAGAAGGTCTTAACCCACCAGACATGGGGAGACTGATAGTGGAAAAGAGACGCATATATCGCCTGATAGAATCCGACCCTCTGCAGTCGCGCACGATGGGCGGACAGGATATAACGGGCCCAGAGAAGGTAGCCCGTGGGATGTCGAGGGGTAAGCCCTATCTTGTAAATCTGTCCCCATGGCTAGGCTTCGCCTTGGCAAATGCGGCATCCTAAAATGTCTATAGCCGGCACAGGATGGTTCGGAATACCAGTTGTTGACGGCTCAAGCCGTCCCATAGGGGTCCAATTCAGCATCTCCACAGTAAAGGCGGTCCGTGGATGATCCATCGGCAAGAATGGATAGGTAGGCTCTATCGGTATCTCGCAAAGGAAACTGCGGCGACCGCGGATGATGTGACCATGCCAGGTCCCCCATAAAAGTATATTGGTGCAATTCAGGTCATGAGCCCTGATCATCGCCATCACCTCTTCGTCAGACGGTGGCTGAGGAAAGGCAGCCTCCGAGCGGGTGAAAGGGAAGTATGGAATAGAAGTCATTGTGCCTGAAATAAAAGAAGGGGAAACTGTTAAGCGAAGCTAACACGTGTATGTATATATGTTTATAAATGTATATATGTATGAAAAGACAGTGGAAGAAAGCGACAGAGGACTTATTTTATAGGACCATTGGTTACAAAACATATGGGTCCCACAAAATCAAGATGGCGGCTCACTAATAATGAGGCGAAGCAATCATCATGAGAATAAAGGGAAGATTCTCAATGAATTCAAATGACTCTACACATTTCTCCAAAAAGAGAAACCTATCTTGGACTCTGCGAAAATCAAGCAGAACAGGGGAATTAAATTCCCAGAAAACTCTACTGCAATTCTTTTTTTTGCAAAGAACAACTCAGGGCAAGAAAACCCCAAGAAGTTCTCTGGGAAGAACTGAGTTCTTTAGAGGAATTAAATTTCTTTTGAATAGAGGAATTAAATTCCTAGAAAATATTTTTCAGAGCCAAAGCTCTTTAGAATGGAATTAAATTCCAGAGAGGAGATAAGCATCACCATCGATCCCTGAAGATCAGAGAAGCCCTAAGAGATTTATTATTTAAAGATTGAGTAGTTTTCTTTTTAAAAGAACTTTAAAAAAAATGGATTCTTGTTAAAGGGAAAAACCCTTGGTGTGGATTTGAAATCCAAATTTCTACAAGAAGTTCCTCAGCCGTTCAAGATTCTCACCTAAAAGGAGGAAATCTTTGTTGACAGAGTTAAACTCTGGAAGTATTTTGAATCAGAGAACTAAGCTCTGGGAACGAGAATTAAATTCTCAGAGGAAAAATAAGCAAGGAAGAAGATGGAAAAAGTGGAGGCGCTTCTGAAGGGACTCTTACATTTATAGGATGTGATGAGGAACGGTTCATCTCCCCTATTCTCTAGACAGATCCAACGGTCACAAAGGTGACAGCGTTGCACTCACGTGCAGACACGTGAGAACAACGCTGTGGGGGCATTTGTTCCCTGATAAAATATCAGGAAATACCCCAATGGGGTATCACGTGCTCACACGTGACCAAGGGTCACGCGTTGACACGTGATAGGTTCCTGTAATCTCTGCTTTATAGAATTAAATTCTAGTCAAACAAAAAATAACAAAACAGCCAGGAAATACCCCAACGGGGTATCACATGCTCACACGTGACCAAGGGTCACGTGTTGACACGTGATAGGTTCCTGTAATCTCTGCTTTATAGAATTAAATTCTAGTCAAACAAAAATATAATAGACACTTAGGAAAAACCCCAATAGGGCATCACGTGCTCACACGTGACCAAGGGTCATGTGCTGACACGTGACCAAGGGTCGCGTGCTGACACGTGATGATTCCTTAGCTCTGTTAAAAGGCAGAATTAAAATTATGAATAAAATGTTTAATCAAGGGGGGGTCATGTGCCAACACGTGACAAGTTCCTAAACTGTTTAATCGATAGAATTAAATTCTATTTCAATGATCAAATATTGGGATCACGTGCCAACACGTGATGGGCTTTTAATCCTTCTGAACTAATAGAATTAAATTCTAATTAAGTGGGAATCCAAAACCTTAACTGGAATAAGATCTCTCTAAATCTTTCCAAACAAGAAGATGGCGCTCTGTGAAATAGAGCACCGTTGGATTAAAAATCCAATGGTGATTAAAAATCACCAATTTATGGAAAGATTTTATACAAGCAAAGATTTCCTTAAAATTCACCAAGAATAACAGATAGAATATCTTTTGGATTAAAAATCCAATGGTGAATAAAATTCACTGAGTGATCTAAAAGATCATGTACAAAAACAACCAAAATCTTTCAATGAAAGATTCACTAAACAAATTGATTCTTTTCTTTCTCTTATAAATAGGAGCCAAGAGCAGAAGAGAAGGGATCTTGGAATTTTGATTTTCTGGAGAGAAAAAAACACCAGCAGAGAGAAAAGAGAGGAGAATTTAATTCTCAAGAAAAGAAACCCTAGGTGAGAAAGAGGAAAGAGGTCTAAGCTCCATAAAACAAAAAGAGAATTTAATTCTCAATCTAAGAGTTTAACTCTTCTGCAAAAGAACTTAGTTCTTCCTCTGGTTGAAGATCTGCAGAATAAAACTAGGTCGCGTACCCCCACGTGACCCCTAAACAGATCTCCCAAATAAAAAGGAAAAAAGCTTGGAGGCAATGCCTCACGTGCTCCCACGTGACTTCCAAAACAATAGCAAAGGCAGTACTGGCTTTGGGCGCTCTCACGTGACTCCTAGTAAACACTTTAATAAATCAATGCATGGGTGCCCATCACGTGCCCACACGTGATGGCTGTGAAGACTTAAGTGTTTGACACTTATTTCAATATTCTGATAATAAAATAAAGGAGGTTTGGCCCCCATCTTTAAGCGCCTCACGTGACCCCACGTGACCCCTTCCTTTCTAGTGTTTAACATTATTTTGAGCATTTTGTCTCCAGTGTTTAACACTATTTTAAATACATCACGCGAGGACACGTGACCGCCAGATACCCTCTAGTGTTTAACACTGTTTAAAACCAGCTTAGCCCAAATTGGTTAAGTTTTTCAGAGGCAAATCTCCCCTTCAAATGAGCCTTAAAATCCAGAGCTATAATGTTTAGTGCTCGGCCAAAGACAAAATGTTATCAGAGCTCTCAAACTCTTGTTTAGCATTGCTAAATAATGAGGGGCTGAACCCAGACAAATATTTAATGGTCCAACAAAGGGCCAACATTTCAAACTTAATTGGACTTAGCCCAAATTGGCCATAAGTTCTCAATTCAGATTTAACTGAGCCAACGTGCTCACAATCTAATTAATTGATCTTAGTTCCAAATTGGACTATAGATCTCCCAATCAACTTTGGTTCAAGGATATATTTCTTCACTCCTTTGATATTTGTCGTTGTAATCCTTCAACATCTTCAGAGAGGTGACGGGTCCCGACAACCACACATTTCACAGACTATGACGTCTTTTAAACTGGACTGTGGGGTCCTTAAACTCATGGACTATGATGTCTTTAACCTTGGGCCGTAACGTCCTTAAACTAATAATGGACCGCAAAATCCCTAAACTAAACAACAGAGCCCGAATGCTCTCTTGTCGGATCTAAATGATCCCGTTAAGTTGATCTTAGCCTAAAAATTAGACTAACGTATCCTTAACAAACGTTTAAGTTGATCTTAGTCTCAAATAAGACTAACGTATCCTTAAACCCAAACCAAAACCCAAATCTAAGAAAATACGGATTTGGACTAATCCACGCCCTATGGGTGACGACATAAATTAGTCTCCGTATACAATCCACGGGCAACCAAAAATAAAACAAACATCCACGACACGAAGTGACCATCTGGAGAAGGAGAAAGTTGTTACCGCGATGCGGTAGCGTAATTAACTGTAGGGGTTTGCGCCTGCAGGGAAAAGCATCCCCACAATCAAAAAACCCCTCAAATGAGGGAGAATCTGACGAAGTCTGCTATATCGGCCGCATCCATTTAAACCTTCGATATACGGTGCCATAAATCAACTTGGCACCTTCGGAGAGGTGGACGGATAACACCAATTACCATCTGCCCCGAAATTCAGGAGAGACGTTTATCGCGTCTCCGTGTTTCGGCGGGGAAGAGTTCCGGTCGGCTTGTCGCTTTTCCCGCAAGTATTTTGCCAGGTGCCCCGAGCAAATTAACTCCTCGATATAGTCTCGGAGTTGTTTGCAGTTCTCGGTGGGGTGTCCCTGCGACCTGTGGAAGGCGTAGTAGGGCCCCTATGTCCGTTTGGTCGTCTTATTATTGACCGGGGGAGTTTGAAGAATCTCTCGCCCTTCGCCTCCTCCAACAGCTCTGTCTGGGAGATGTTGAGTGGGGTATACTCCTGGAACTTCGGGGAGTATGGCTTTGGCCGGTCAATCTTCTTTTTCTCTTCTCTGGCTCTCTTCTTTTGATCGGTCTGGTCGGTCCGGGGTAGGTTCGCGTTCACCTCGGACTCGAGCTAGATCTCTCGCTCGGTCCAGGCTTTTACCTCGGTCATGGTCTTAGGTTGCGCTAATGCAAAGGAGCGGAGCCACTCCTTGTGCCTAAGATCCGACCTAAGGGCCGTGATGGCCGTCTCGTCCCGGTGTTCGGGGACTTCAAGGAGAGTGTTGTAGAAGCGGGTGACGTATCCTTTGAAAGATTCCTAGTCCCCGCTCTTTATAGTGAAGAGGTGGTCGATGGTCCGCTTCTGTCGTCTGTTCCGGACGAAATGGCCGAGGAATTAGACGGCCAGCTCATCGAAGGTAGAGATGGAGCATGGCGTGAGTCCTCGGAACCAATCTCGTCCAGCGCAGATGAGAGTGGCAGGGAACGCTCAGCATTGGGTGGCGTCAAAGTTGTCCTGGAAGCTCATCCCCACCGTGAACGCGTCCAAGTGGTCTTTCGGGCCGGACTTTCTGTCAAAGAGGGACACCTTTGGAAGCTTGTTCCTGGAGGAGATGCAGACGGCGAGTAGCTTTTCAGTGAAGGGCTTCGTAAGCGAGTCGGCGGCATATCTAACCCCCTCGCTTGAAGGGCGACTCTCCCTATGTATACCCTCGATTTTCTTTTAGAGGGCATCGAGTCGGTCGTGGTATCCCGAGGATTCGGCATTCTCGAAGTGATGGCCCCTCCTGCTGGAGGCCTGCGCCTGGTCACGGTTTCAGTTCCGTTCTATGAGGTTCCTCAGGTCCCCTGGCAAGGTCGTCCTCGAGCTACCGTGGTGAGTCCCGTCCGCGCGACCCTGTCGAGGAAGAGGGCGCCGGCCATGCCTGGGAGCAGGCGAGCTGACCGATACCTCCTCGGGAAGGATAGGAGCGCGATAGGCTTCAGGGCGGGGTGCTCTTTCATGAGACCTCGGCGTGGAGCTGTGAGGCGCCCAGCGGGTCATTGAATTGGTCACCACGGGGGATCTGTGGCCGCCGGAAATAGCGAGGCGCTGCTCAGTCGTGCCAGCGTGGGCAGTGTCTTCTCCCCCTATATGGAGGTCCTGGTCCCGAGGTAGGGGAGCGGAGAGGGGGGCAGGGGGGTCGTCCCGCCATTTGGATACGGACAAGGGCATCCACGATGGACATGGCTGACAGGGCGTGAACGGCGTTTGGGGGAGGAGATAATCTGTCCGTACCTCCGTTGTGAGGAGGGCGGCGGCTAGCACTGGGATCGTCGCGATGATCACTCGCCATGCATTCAAGATCGGAAGATCAACTTTCGTTGAGTGGAATCCTCGGTTCCTATAGACGGCGCCAACTGATAGATGTCTGGATCTCCTTCAGATACTGTCTTCCGTTGATCTGTCAACGAGCGTTGATGAATGGCTGAGATTAGGTTTGAGGGTTGCCTCCTGAAGCATGTGGATCTCAGTGGGCTTGGTTTGGAATGAGGCCGATCTACCTGCAAGGAAGTCCCGGGGTGGTTGTACCACCGTGGACCCTCCGACGATCAAGTTAGTCGAGGTATTTGGACAGAGTAGCAGCCTGTTCAGATAGAATTCCTTTACCTGAATCGTCTGAGAGGGGGTTTATATAGTGGCAGCCATGGGCTGGCGGGCGCGAGATTAACGCCGGCCGTTACGCCCATGGCGTTACGCCTACGCGAATGGCAGGATCCCCCATTAAATGACGAGATACGCTCGTTAATGGGGGAACGTGATGGCGTGGAACGCGGGATCATGGGGCGACGGATATCTCGCGTCTGGCGGGATTCGCGGAGCCATGGCTGAGACGCCTGTGATCTGTGCTCTAGGTCGATCGGTAGAACCGGGGAAGCTGAGCTCGGCGGGAGGCTCGGAGTCAAGCGGGAGGCCGAGCAAACTTAGTTCTGTGATAGCTCGGAGGCGAGCTAGGAGGGCTGAGGAAGCCCAGCGTGCAGGAATGCTCGGAGGTGAGCCAGTGGTTATTTGTAGGACGAGCACAGGAGTGTTCTGGGAGGTCATCGAAGGTCGAGAACATTCTCAGGTCGAAGGCCCGGATACACCTTCAATGTACCGTCTTGCTCCCTTCCCATAAACCTCGGGACACGTCATCTGCCACGCGTCGTGATCTGGAGAGTTCTCAGTACTGAGCATCATCACCAACCTTACAAAGTTGATAATGAAGGATATTGAGAAACGAACAAACGTTTTTAAAATTTCATACTTCTCATATCTTTTCCATAGAAAATACGAGCGATAATTTACTGGCTAACACAGCAGCATTGGATGATGATGCTGATTTTATTGAGATGATGCTTCCAAAGGTTTCATTATGATTGGCCTATAATAGACAACAAAGTTGTTTCTTGGTAACATCATATAGAAATTTTTGGGCATTAAAAAAAACCTTGAATGTAAAGGACAGAGCCATATACTTAACAGTTCATTGTAGCTATGATCGATCGCCTAAATTGAGGTTGAACTGAGTTGGGCTCCTGATGGGTGTGAAAGGCGGTCACAGCGGACCGCAACCACATGAAAACCTATACCTGATGTGTTCTCGCTTAGGGGCCATGAATCTTGCAATAAATTTGTCCTCATACGGCAGATTTTGTTCATTAGAAATGCCTAATTTGCAAAGGTGATTTTGTTGCCAAAAAAAATTCAAAAAAAATAAAATAGGTGTTCATGATATGACTTGTAGATTTGCGAAAGTGATTTTGTAGCAAAAATGACTTTTAACCAAAATAACGCTGGGCCTTTTGCAACTATATTGAAACACACAAGAATCATGTGAGTAAACCCAAAACCTTGGATGGTACATGGAACACCTAAATCAATTCATATTAACGACCACAAGATGAAGAGACACTTGTCAGAAACACAAATATAAAACAACAT
Organism: Agapanthus africanus; assembly: GCA_030015575.1. NCBI lineage: Eukaryota > Viridiplantae > Streptophyta > Magnoliopsida > Asparagales > Amaryllidaceae > Agapanthus > Agapanthus africanus. Next base: position 900,449,337 of record CM057339.1, on the reverse strand, counting down.
GATTGAACCATGAGAGAGAGAAATGAGGTGTATATGAGGCCATGTTTTATCAATCCAAATCTTAATTGTCCATGTATCATATCATGAATGGTGGATAAGTTACTTCAATATTTTTTTTGCATCAAATGCAGAAATGACAACACAAGCACTGTTCGTTTTATCCTTTAAAATTGTTTAAACCTCATTAATTGCTAGAACATGTAATCGCGCGCATCTTTTGTCGTTGCTCATCATTAAAGACTAAACCGTGTGTAACTAGAACATCCTAAAAGAAGGCACTGCTATGAAAGAATTTGTCTTGTCGCGACAAGCAAAAACACATGTCACAAGCTTCGTTCCAGTAAGTGCCACCAGCACATGCAAGGATCCAATGCTGCTAAAGTGGTTTTATCTGATACGTGAAAACCATGAGCGCTCTTATACAGGTTGCGTCATGCCACATATTTCCATTTTAATGCTATCTGTAGTAGATATATCTGGTGAAACTAAATCTAAGCTAAAACGTACTAAAATAACATGCAATTAATCTTTCTAAGCATTTTTATCTTATTTAGAACATTTAAGTTTTTATCCATTTCTTCAGTAACACTAAAATGTATGATAAACAAAATTCTCTTATAATTGTGAAATTATTCAAAATTTAAAAATGAATAAATTTTCTTTTCTAAAAATAAAGATAAAATCATTCTTTTTTTTCTGTGCTCAAGAAGTTTTCCAGTAGTATGTCAATAGCTATGAACAGGAATCTAAAGAAAATCATTTAGTATAGAGGATACACCTCCGAATATAAAAGATAGAAAGATATAAAACTTAATTTTACTGTCTTCACCTACCACACTCTTTCTTTCCCCCAAAAATCACTATAAAAGGCCACTCTCCTCAACATCTGCATTCTCTGCCAAATCTTTTTCCTTTTTCTGCTTCCCCTTTTCTCCCTCAATTTCTGCAAGTTCAACCGAAAAGAAGGATCTTTCTGCAAAAAATGTGTGGCGGCGCCATCATCTCCGGCTTCATCCCGCCCTCCGTCGGGTCGAGGAAGGTCACCGCAGGCCATCTATGGCCTCATCCGAAGAAGGGGAAATCGTACGGCCCTGAGAAGAAGCTGGCGAAGAAATGGACGTTCGAGATTGAGGATGATGACTTCGAGGCTGATTTCCAAGAGTTTAAGGATGAGGATGAGGAGGAGGAGGTAGAGGTCTTTGATGTCAAGCCTTTGTCTTTCCCTTCGAAGCCTGCGCCCTCGAAAGGTATCGAATTTTTTTTTTTTGAATTTTTTTTTTGGTAGATGTTGTCAAAATTGAATTTTTAGTGGGATTTAGGGATGATTTTGGGGTTCTGGAAATGGGTTTTTGTTGGCTTGGGATTTTGATGGCTCTTTTTCTGTGGCTAGTTGGGATTTGAATAGATAATTTATATAATGAAAAAAAATGAATTTTTTTCTGAAGTTCATAGGCTAAAGAACTCCTCAAGATTATCAGGATCGATAGAATTTGTACGATAAAATAGCAAGTAATGTTTTGGGTGATGAAAGCTGCCTCTTTTTGTTTGTTTTATAATATTTTTAGTATTTAGATATCTATCGCAAAAAAAAATTTGTGATCTATTGTTGGATTTGAGGAACTTTCCTCATTTTAGTGGTATGATTAGAGGGATTGTAGTGATAGCTGAAACAAATTGTGCAGCTCATCATTCGTAGGTTTTCATCTAACGATGAAGATCATCTAACGATGAAGATTGCAATTCTCTTATCTATTAGCTGTCCTTTGCTCAATCCATTGAATCAGGCTTCAGACTTAAGGCTCTTAGTCTCTTAGAGGGCAGTGTAAAATTAGGTTTCTGGGGTTTATAGGCTACAAGATCAGCAGGATCAGTAGAATTTATAGGATATGGGTTGATGAAAGTGCCTCTTTTTGTTTGTCTTTGTTATTATTTTAGTTTAAATATCTATTGCAAAATTTCATTTGTTCTCTATTTGGTGGATTTGTGGAACTTAGCTTTGTTATTTGGATCTTTGAGTATATTAGGGGCACGATTAGATGGATTATATTGATAGCTGATAAAAAAAACTTGTGTTGTTTATTTATTTTAGGTTTTCTTCTAATGATGAAGATTGCAATTTTCTTCTCTATTAGTTACCATTTGTTTAACCCATTGAATTAAGTTTCAGCCTTGAGGCTCTTGGAGGTCTGCTCAAAGTTATACCTGATTATCTTCCTTATTTTTTTTTTCTGAAAAATTAGAAATAATACTTGAATTAATTAATTTTTAGTCTCCATGATTGAAATTATGTTAATTTGCTTTAGTTTGGATCTTTCAGGAAATGGGTCCTAATATTTGAGCTTTTGAAGTTTATTTCTAAAATTTACAGAAGAATAGAACATACAACGAGTCGTTACTTTTATGCCTTAGGTATTGTGGTCCGGTGCCTTAGGTATTGTGGCCAGGTGCAAAGGTAAAATTTTGAAATATTTTTATATTATAATTGATTAATACTCAAAAGAGATTTCGTGATTAGGGTAAATGTGTGAGCTATATATCGAAAGAGGACACCATATGTTCATACCATGAATTCTTTCCATTATTGATCTAATTAAGCACTCTGTTTATTGAACAATTGTAACCACCTTTTGGTTATTAACAGCCTGATGATATTTTTGTTTGAAATCCAATATGAAGCGTACAATTCCACATTAGTTTTTAGTTAAATTTTATAAAGCACCATTGAACTTTCAGGTTCTAGAGATGGCACCATTGAACTTTAAAAAATGCCATGAACCTTCCTTGAAGTAACAAAATTGTATTAAAATGTCAGCTTCTTTAACTCGTTTTAGGCATTGGTATATTAAATAACCCCAAAATGACCTTGTTCATGGATTGAATGGTCCAAAATGAACTGAATATGGCATTTTTGAGAAAAATATCCTTATAAAGTACCCTGCAAGCAGGGGTTCATGGCATTTTTAAAGTTCAATGGTGTTATCCTCAAAAACCTTGAAAGTTCAATGGTGCTTTATGGAAATTTACCCCAGTTTTTATAAGTCTAAAGAGGACATCTTATGTGCATATCATTAATGCTTTCCATTATTGATCTAGTTGAACAGTGTGCAATACTCAAACCTATCGAGTGTTGATCAATTAAAAAAGGTCATCTATTATTTTTGATAATTTCTCAAAATAGCAATATAAATCATTGTGGAACCTTTTTTCCCTTTAATTTCATTTAGCATTGAGTTCTTGTTATATTCTGAGTAACATAAGTGTTAATTTCAACTCTTGTTTCCAAATTACAATTTATGCTCGTGTAGGAACCACTCCAAAGCCTGCGGAGTTCAAGGGACTTGCTGAAAAATCTGCAAAGCGAAAGAGAAAAAACCTATACCGAGGAATCCGTCAGCGTCCATGGGGCAAATGGGCAGCAGAGATCAGAGACCCTCGCAAAGGAGTTCGAGTTTGGCTAGGAACATTCAATACTGCGGAAGAAGCTGCACGGGCTTATGATGCTGAAGCCCGTAGAATCCGAGGCAAGAAAGCCAAGGTGAACTTTCCCGAAGAGGTTCCCCAACAAAAACCAATGTCCTTTAAAGCACCAAATCAAGGAGTCTCGAAGAATTTCGATTTTAACCCTAATCCTGAATTCTACTCGACTTTTGGGTTTTTCGAGGAAAAGAATCCAGTTAAGCCTGGGTATGCAAATTCTTTGGCTTTTCAATCTGATCAAGGGAGCAATTGTTCGGATTTCGGTTGGGGAAATGAGATGAACAAGACACCGGAGATAACTTCGATCACTCCCCCTACGATAATAGAAGGAAATGAATCTGAGATAATAGGATATGAGAATAACAATGCACAGAAGAAACTGAAGAACAACTCTGGTGAGGGAGTGGTGCCTAATGAAGAGCTCTCGGCATTTGATTCCTATGTGCAGTTTCTGCAAATTCCTGACTTTCAGGGCAGCTCAGATGAAACTTTTGATGGCCTATTCGCAAATGGAGTGGATGCTCAGGATGCTGTTAATCTCTGGAGCTTTGATGACATGCCCATGATAGGGAACTTTTAAAGCATTTCTGTTAATAAGCGTAACAATCTAAGCTCTTCGCATTTTCTCCCTCACAATTGCTTTGTTTTTTCCTGTGACGATGCTATCTTTCTTATGTTTCAGGAACCTGTTGTCATGGGAGGCTATTGAGCAGAAATGTTAGCTGGGTGCAGGGTGCAGTCTCGAGTTTATAAAAAAACTTTCGGTTATGGAACTATTTTTAGGTATTATGTTGTTTCTTGTTCATTTATATGTTGTTACCTTATTAAGTGTTCAATGTTTCAGTGTTCTGAACTTCCAAGTTACGGAACTATTGTTGTTTCTTTGTGTGTAGTGACTTTTAAAAAACCTGACTAAATACTGGGTGTATTGTGTAATCCTGGTTGTTGTTGTTGCTGTTGTTGATTACTAATTGCTGTGATTTGGTGGGTTTGTTATGTGGCTGTGATCAGATCATAGCAACCTAAATAATGCGCGAAATTTAAATGTGTTGGTGATTTGGTCGACCAGAACACTCAAATTCTATTCTATACAACACAAACAAATCCTGAAGTTAAACCAGACGATCGGGAATATCGATGTTTTTTGAGGGTTTTGGTTGACAAGCAGAAGGTGCAATGTGTTTTGAGGGTTTAGGTCGACAAGCAAAAGTGGTGTTTGCGTTAGTTAATAAAATTACTTGAGAGGATTTCTTCTGCTTTCTCCCATGTGTTTTTGTCAATTAATGCAGTCGGTGTTGTGTACATTTTGAGCTCTTAAACACATGGCTCCAACAATATAGAACCAATAAACCATTGCTTTGGATTGATTGTTGAAGCATCTAATAGCTTTCTTGTGATGTTTGATGTGGAAATTTTTGTCGCAATTTGGCGATGTTGATGGGGTCCTGCATAGGTTAGGAATCATCATGATGATTTGAATGCAGTCCACATCTTTTTCTTCAAGGGTCACAGGGCACCAAATAATGTGTGGGGACTCGAAATCTTTCTCCAAAGTTGAGCAAACAAATGAAATTTGGAAAGAAGAGGACCCCAATTTCTTTGGTCATTTGGGGCAAGTAAATTTGTGGTAGAGGATACCTTTTCATTTTGGCAAGGATTTTAGATGGAAAATTTTGGCCCGTAACAAAACTAACCCTGAAGTTTTGATGTTAATTTAAGTCAACTTTCTAGATGAGACCATTGTATCTTTTATTTGATTTCTTTTGCCTTGTGATTAATTTAATGTTTCCATTCATTTTAAACATATGTCGGTGATATTGTTAGGGTGATATGCAAGTTGTTAATTCGTTTGAGGGTAGTGAAACAATCTCATCTCTTTGTCAGAAGGATAAGCCGATGGACTTTATCAATTATTTGTATTAGTATTCTGCACGTGCGATGCATGTATGTATGAAGAACATAAAATCTCACTCCATTAAACGTGCAGTTAAATATGGGCAGCATATTTTGATATCCTAAACTTGATGTTCTAAATCCATATAAATGTCAACCCATGATACCACATTTAAAAAAAATAATTTAATGTGATACCGATCATAACATAAAATTTTGGAAACATGTAAACAACAATTACTCATATGATTCTGGCATCAAACCATGAAATAATGATTGACCCTCAATTAGCAAATAGCATGGATTTCCTCTTCCCTTTGTGTTCTCTCCTCTTTCTTCATCTTATCTTCAACCTTCTTTTCCTCTCTTTCTTTATTTTTCTATTCTCTTTTCAATTTTTTCCCCTTCCCTGCAATTTTTTTGTGCAAATCCAATGGGAGTTGGTTTCTTTAACTAACTAATAAAACCATGAGTGGGTTGTTTTTTCAAAAAGAATAAAATAATATGTTCTATAAATAAGTGCAGGGAAAATATGGTTTTATAGCTTCTTTTTGGATCTATCTTTTTTTCTTGTTTTTTTAAACTATGGGATGAGAAAACTCTCTATTTTATGGAACATGTGACACTTCCTAAGAAATTGTTAGTTAGAATTTGATTCTCAATTTCTCTACCCGTAGAGTTTTGTGGTTATAATAGTAGAGATTTTAGATGAAAAGTCAAGGCATGGAGGATGAATTAAAACCATTTTCTTATTATTGCAGCAAGAGGATTTTACTTGGATGCATCGTTTTTCTTTCTCTAACAAGTACAAACCAAGTTAAACAGTGTCTCATGTTATCTTTTTTGTCTCGTGTTATTTTTTTTCTTTTTTAATAAGTACAAATCAAGTTAACTGATTGAACTGATCAGTATTTTGATTGTATGACGCTGAGTCTACTGGAGTTTGATTAAAATACTAAAAAAAGAGAAACTCATTTAATGGACTAGCTAACTCGTGGCATGATGTTGTTGAAGATGATGATAATAATAATAATCCTGCTACGTGTCATCGAACTTTGGAAATGCCGTGATACAACCATTTCCTCAACTGTGTACGTGGTAACACAACTTACCATATGGTTCCTCCTCCACTTGTAACATAAGCCACGTGGTCAACCTCCCACATAAAATAAGCACGTGAGTCCCTCACACAATATTTACTCAAACAAGGGAATTTTTTTTTGGCTTGGCAAACAATACAATACATAACCCCTGGTGTTTTCATGTGATCCCTATAGATCTTTTTGATTGATATATATATATATATATATATATATATATATATATATATATTATATTTGAGATTTGGAGAATCTAACACATCAATCAAGCTATAGTAGTTTTTAGACACCGAAAAAGCCGTTAAATGATTAGTATGCTTGATGCATTATTAGTATGCTATTAGGGGTAAAAGCAGGCCGGCTGGACGGATTTTTGACTTATTTTATACGCGACCACAAAAATAAAACCTAAACCCAAAGGGACAAAGCCCATCGGAACCCGATAGGTTTAGAATGTGTTGAATCCGAACCCGCAACTTCGGGTTTCGGAAGGATTTCAGGTTTATTCCAACGGTTGTTGTTGCAGGTTTTCAGTCTTTGCCCATTATAAATAATCAAAAAATTGAAATTATAATATTTTGAGATGAATTCTACCAAAAATATATATACAAAATTGATAATTTGATAAAATTATATAATTTATATATGACATGTTTATATATTACACTTAAAAATTACAATAATTAGACATTTTGCAATAAATTACAATATGCACATTATAGCATCTGAAGTTAAATATTAGAGGCAGGTCGAAATGGAAAGCGGATTTGGTTTGGGCCAGGTTTAGGGTTCGGACCGATGGGTTTAACACCAAATCCATACATAACCCGGAATTTTATCATATAATCTCCAACCAGCCCGATGGGATTCGGACAGGTATGGGTTATCTAAAATACCTGGAAATATCACGGGTCAAAACCCAAACCACCATGGATCCTTTTCTCCACACACACTCTCTCTGTGTCGATATATATATATATATATATCAACTTGGGACATATGACCGCACATCGAGGTGGACATCAGAGGCAAAGGAATCAGGTTTATTATTAATTTCTAGTTCAACTTTGACCAATCCATTGATCGAGCTGCGGCTGAGCTTCCCTTGTTAAAAATCAATAAATAAAATAAAATAAAATGAATAATGAGTGTAGCAGTATTTAAACCAATGACTTTATATTTTGGCATCTAAATGTACTACCACTTCACCCATATGATCTTATTAATTATATTTAGAGATTTTTAAAAAAAATTTATGGTCTTCCTATTCTGATGTTAGGATATAGAAAAACGGAAAAAGACAGAAAATATTGAAAAACCGAAGGAAAAAAATTATGAAATTCTTAAGATTTTTGAAGATTTATGGTTTTCATATGTAACCAAAAAATTAATTTTTTTGAGATTTTCAAAATGTTCGTGATTTTCGTGTGCCATATAACATGTAAAATATTGAAAATTTGAAGAAAATAAAAAAATTTAAGATTTTCTTAAATTTCATGGTTTTCGTGTATTGCGAAGTGTTCCCAGTCAACGGAGTCTTAATGATTCTGAGCAGATTTTGTTCTGACATACCTTTTTATCTCCTTATCACAAGTTCTTCTAGAGCATGAGAGAAATAATGAAAAAAATAAAGAATAATTTTTAAAAAATTATATTTTTGAAAATTTTGTGATTTTAAGATTGCTACATAACACAAAATATTGAAAAACAGAAGAAAACATAATTTTTGAGATTTCTGAAAGTTTTGCTATTTTCGTTTATTATAGAAATAAAAATGTTAGAAAGCAAAGAAACCAGAAAAATTTGCTATTTTTGAAAATATTGCAATTTTCCATACTCTATATATAGCAAGCAAAATAATAAAAAATCGAAGAAAATAGAATTTTTGAGATATTTGAAATTTCATGATTTATTTGTGCTATAGAATATAAAAGAATTGTAAAACCAATAAAAATAATTTAGCTTTTTAAAAATTTAGCGATTTTGCGCTATAAGAAGAAAATATTAAAAACGGAAGAAAACGAAAAATATTTCATATTTTGATAATTTCGCAGCCTTTCTGTATTATAGCAAGCAAAATATTGAAAAACAAATAAAACAGAAATACTGATATTATTGAAAATATCGTGATTTTCGTGTCCCATAGCATGCAAAATATTGAAAATTTGAAAAGCACAGAATTTTTTTGAAATTTTAAAGAATTGACGATTTTCGTGTGCATATAGCATTCAAAATATCGATGATTTGAAGAAAACGGAAAATTTCAGGATTTTTCAGATATCACGATTTTCGTAAGAAATATTATACATATTTATCTTAATAAATTTAATAAACATAAAATTTATGAGAAAATCTAAAGATATCATTTATTATGGATGCTTAAACATACATATAAGGCTAACGTTCACTAAACCCCTAATTCGCTTGGCTGTATCACAAAACCCCAAAAAGTTTGATTGGCATAAAAAAAAAACCCCAAAGATAACGGTGACACATCATCACTGTTAATACCACATCGCTACCATGTTAGCCAGCATAAAAATACAAAATTTCACAAAATACCCTCATCTTCTTCCTTTACATCCAACCCTAAATAATTTATAAAAACCAAACCAAAACAAAAACCCTAAACTCCACCTCCAGCGTCTTAGCCACCTCGGTCACCACCACTGCCGGCGCCGTCTCCTTCTCTCCTCCCCACCGCTGCCCCTCCCTCTCCCCCCCAGCCCTAACCCTAACCCTAACACCTCCTGATCCCTCCCTCTCTCCTCCCCCCTTCCTCCCACCACCTCCCTGACCTCGATCCGGGCCTCCCCCCGCCTCCCTGACCTCCCCAATCCTCACTGTTCCCCCCCGGCCCCCTCCCCCGCCCCCAACACCGCCTCCACCTCCATCATTATCATCACCACCACCTCCCCCTCCTCCTCCTTCCACCTCCCCATGACCCATCACGCTTCCCACCACCTCCATCATCATCATCACCACCACCACCTCCTCCTCCTCCTTCCACCTCCCCCACGACCCATCACTTCCTCCTCCTCGCCCACCTCCTCCGACCACCCTCCTGCCCCCCCCCCCCCGCGTCCTCGTCCTCCTCGCCCTCCTCCGACCACCCCTCCTCCAAAACCCATCTCACAAAAAATTTAGATACTAATTAATAATTTAATATAAAATTAATATAATTAATTAATAATTTAATTATATATGTTTATTAGAAGGGTAAAATAGTCATTTTACTGCCTAACTTAATACCTTTAACCTGGCACGGTTATCTTTGCGGCCTTTCTAAGCTAATCAAACTTTTTGAGGGATTTCTGCCACACAGTCAGACTAACCGGCGATTTAGCAACTTAAACCAACATATAATTTACATACCTAGATGCATGCAATAAAGAGCAACAGAATAAATTATGCTTGATGTGAAGAAAAAGTATTTAAATAAACCCATATAACATGATTTTAAAAGATATTTAAACCATCATTTTCTTTAAAAAACACAATATCGGTGATATTTAAACCTTGCAACTTATTAAATCATCATTTTCTTAAAAAAAAAACACAATATCGGTGATATTTAAACCAATACGATATATCGATATATTGGCCGATGTCTGTAGGTTAAAACGATAAACCACCTTATCGATATAAAATTTATCAATGTATGTCCGATATCGATATATTGGTCGATACGACCGATATTTGTTTTGCTTGGTATAACAAATAAATAAAATATTGAAATACTGAAGAGCGATTTTCATGAGCAATATGCAAAATACTGAAAATCAAAGGAAACTAAACATTTTTGAGATTTCTGAACAATTCGTTGTTTTTATGCGCTATAAATAAAATATTGAAAAACTAATGAAAACAAAATTGTTTCAGATTTTCAAAAGTTATCTAATTTTCGTGTGGTAACATGCAAAATATTATAAATTTAAAAAATATATAATTTTGGGAAATTTTGTAAATTTGGTTATTGCATGTGTTATAGCATGCAAAATATTTCAAAAAAACGAGGAAAACAGAAAAATGTTTTTGAAACTTTCATGATTTTCGTTTGAAAAAGATAATGAAAATGAAAATTTTGAAGTTATTGAAAATCTTGCAGTTTTCCTATTATATCATGAAAAATAATGAAAAACCAAAGAAAACAAAAAATATTTTGTTTAAAATATCATGATTTCTTGAGAAAATTATTGAAAAACCGAAGAAAACTTACTGAGATTTTTTAAATTTCGCCATATTCGTGTGCAATGACATGTACAATATTGAAAATCTGAAGAAGAAATTTTTTTAGAACTTTTGTTCCTACATGATTCTCGCGTGCTTTGGTTTTTGGAAAACCGAAGAAAAAGAAAGTTTTGAGATTTTTAAACTTTCCGGGATAGTATAAGTTGGCCTATTTGATTCATGTTTCAAAAATGGATATTCTTTTCACTGGAACTATGACATATTTAAGAGAAACAGATTCTCATAATCCAATCTAGTTTTCCTCGAAAAAGTAAATAATGAACCAATAATCTCACTTGATACCGAATATTTATTCAAATCCAATCTGACAATAAACCAAATAATAAACCTAAATAATTCAAATTATGTAAATATATTCACAAAGTAAGCTATTAAAGATGAACCGAGTGTAGAAATTTACAGTAACTGTACAGTTGCAGTATCAGTTGGCATAGTTAAGCGATCAGCGAAGGTATTTACAAGAACCCTTTCCACAGAAGGCTAACATCCGAGACTCGAATAGAGATTATCAAGAGCAGAGTACAATGGCTCAGCAGCTCTCGGTTTCTCTACAGTACCCAAGAGAATGTCGGTTGTTGTTAGATAAGGATCGCCATAAAAGCGTAGGTTAGTATCCATCCGTGTTGAGACGATGCTTCCCTCGAGCGCGACCCCAACAAAGGCACCTGGTTCAACTTTTTGATTAGAAACTCAGATAAAGGGTCTACTAGAGGAGTAATACAATTTTTGATTGAGGTGTATTCAAGTAGTATTCAATTTATGTATCTATTTACTAATTTATTGATTTGCCAAACTAAATGATTTTGATGTACTTAGACTTTACTTCTATTAATATACTAGTGAGGTGAGCTAAGGCTCAAAATTTCATCCAAAGATTAAAAAAAGCATCCACACACTTTATCACAACATGCACACACTTTTGCTATAACATTCAATGGTAGTAGCGGTTCAGAAATTATTAAGAAATTTTCCTGCCCGAACGAATCCTATTTTGGTAGATTGATATCACTTCTAGGCCTGTAGGTAAAATTGTGATTTTCAGTGACTTATCTACCTTAACTCCAAACTTCCGACAGTGGCTTTGGCTTTTAGGAGTTATGCTAACTTCCTTTTTTCTGTTTGGGGAAGACGCCCCCCTCCCTCCCCGCCCCCCCCCCCCCCAAAAAAAAAAAAAAAAAACTCCCTAACCCCGCACGTACGTTCCATTAAATTGACTTAACGAAACATTACAAGAACAGTGGGGAGTTGAGCTAACTTCAGTTATCAAAAATTCAGTTCAGCCTCATTTTAGTTGCTGCAAAGAAAGGGGGAGAATGGAGTAGAGATGACCCTGACCATGCAAACATCACTTACAATTATTTGCATACACGCCATACACACTCCTTTTTCCTTTTTTTTTTCCTGCGACTCCTTAAAAATAGAGTTAGCTGCATGTAATATACTTAATCTATACCTTATCCTCCAACACTTACAACACCTTATCTGATTTATTATCACCCAGCGGCATAAAGTGTGTCAGTTCAATCGAGACTAATCCCAAGGGTCGCGTGTCATAAAGTCAATTTAGAAGTTATAGACTCTGGACGAGATAGAATAGGAGACATGTTGCATGGTACTAATGGTAAGAGATACACTTTGATTACCATAAATCCTAAGCCAAACAGCTCACCGCTATAGGACTGCACATAACTATAATGCTTTTGGAGGAAAAATAAAAAGAGAACATCATTTTTTTCAATGCAATAATATTTCCTCTTGTGATGCTGATCATCTAGCGTCCTAAGAATTTACTTCATATGTAGAAAGTATAGGTTTTAGAATAACAGTACCTTTGCTGCAACTATATGTATAACACATGCCAGACCCTCTAACTCCGGAACGGAAATCAGCTTCCAAAACCCTGCCAACTGGACCTGCTGCCGCACTCAGACCAGCTCCAAGGGACAAGTGCATTCTGTTGCAAAATGTTTTGACAGTTTCACCGCCATGAAGCACAATAATGAAATCCATAAGTTCGCCCCCAATCTGTACTTCAAAATGAAGTCAAAGAAATCATATTATCCAGTAAGTTCACTGCATATGCACAAGTTTTTGCTGAGTTTTAACTCAAATTCGGATCAATATGGAATTATTACCACACACCCATTCTATATTTTCTCCCTGGTTGATACTAGGGGCAGTGCAAATAATTTATGCAGCGTCAACCTCTCTCGGTCAACACAATTCGAAAACGAGAATAGGCTTTTTTCTATTTCGATTCAGAATGCATCATGTGAGAATTCTCCAAACCAAAACCGTGAAACCCTAGAAATACACAAGCCCATATAAGGTGTGATATGATTGCATCATGGTGCCTAAGGACACAACCTTATAGATCTTTGTATCAAGTAGTTGGAACATAGTCTCTTACCATAAAAATGGCTGCATGTGCAGCAACACCAGCTATGTGAAACCCGCCAATCCACATGTGATGTGTAAACAACGAAAGTTGCGTCAATAGCTAAGTATGGATTGGGGGAGTAAAATACATATGGCGCACTACAATTTTGGTGTGGCAGCTATATTTCGATTCATCCTCTTCTTCCAACGGTTTCAAAATTGGACGTTGAACCCTTAGTTGCAGGAACCTTGGAAGTATGTAACAAATCCCGCTTCGGATTCTCGAATCCGCGGTTCTTCCTGAGATTCGAAACAGAATCTCGACTCTCATACAACAGAATCTCGATTCAGTTTCGAATCTTTCCGGCTGGGTTATTGTCTCTAGAGCTACTTGGCTTTTAATAAAATATTGGACTTATAACTTAATGAATTATTGTATGGCATTATATATATATATATATAGCGCTCCCCCGACGCTCTTAACATAAGATTCTTTTAGGTTTTGGCGATTCCCCGCCTCCACCTCCGGCCCCGCTTCGTGCAACTATGGTTGAACCCATTTCATATGATGGGAGTTACCGGAGTATTAGGTGCTTCTCTGCTATGCACTATGCATGGTGCTACCGTGTGTGTGTGTGTGTCTTTTGTTTGTTTTTATAAATCAAGGATAGGAATTTAAATGGCTTTGGCCTTTTGATTATGTCATCTATTTTTTTGTTGAAGGGGGCATTCAAAGGAATACTTCTAAACTTGCAGTCTCCTCTCCATGAATTTGCATTATACAAGCAATTGGGTCAACCTTTGTTTACATAAAATCAAAGAATTGGATGACATAGACTAACTGTTGAAACACAGTGGGTTTTTATGAAAAAGGAGGATGCAAAAGAATAGTATGTTGGATGAGGAAACAGAGTATACCTCGGCACGGTGGCACGTTAGAAAATTTCCTACCATAGCGCCTCTAAAAGTCAACTATCTGTCGATATTTTCGGCGATCAGCTCCGGTCATATTGATCTTCATGTCTTTAAATATATCTCTACCAATTTTCATGACATTTGGATACTTTTTGACTGTTCATCTAGCGTTTCGAAATGTTCTATTGTCAGTAAATCTTTAATTTTGCAATTATCCGATGGAAGGACGAATGGTGTCCAAATGACATGAAAATTGGTAGACATGTTTAAGGACATGGAGATCAACATAGTCGGAGCCGATCGCCAAAAATATCGACACATAGCCGACATTTTAAGGTGCCATGGTAGGAAATTTCCTACCATGCCATGGTATACTCCGTTTAATCTGATTGGCAGATAACTTTAAATACTACCTTTCATTCAACAAAAAAAACTACCACGCGTATGCACTAGGAACGCATATCAGATTGCAGGTCAGACACCACTTCATGGTTCCACGCAATAACATGAAAACTTCAGAACATGTATGAGGTTTTTTCTCATTTAGCTTCGCTTATCTATCTTCTGTTATCACGTATCACAAAAGCATGTCATCTCTATTGTTTGAGCTTCAAAAGCCTAAAGCAAACACAGCTTCAGTGAAGCTTTATTAAACTTTTCATAAGACGTAAATCTGCTTTACTAAACTTTCCATTAAATATAAATCTTCCCATTATTATATGTCATCATGCACTATCAATTATATCTATTAAAAAATTAATATGTGCAAACTGAGAAGCATAAATTTCATAGAAAAGAATGCTAACCTGTGCTCCCCATCCTAAACCAATTGAAAGAATGGCAGATGGAGCAGACCACGAATCATCAAACCTTCTGGATACGACCAAACCAGTGCCAAGCTTGTATGTAAGAACGGCACCAGCTTTTGCAACTGTAAGAATGGCAAGCCCGCTTGCTCCTTGAAGGATTGCCGCAGGAATCGACTTTTCATGATTTAATCTAGCAGCCTGTACTTGCCAACATGAAGGAAGAACTTAGAAGGGAATGGCAAATTTTTACGACACTTGTGATTTTGAAACCTTCGAGGTTGGGCTTTCATCCATAAAGAAATCATGCATGATATAGCCGTTTCTTTTCAAAAGCTGCTCTTTACTTAACAAATATATATATTTTTTATGCCGCTTATTATTTCCCAAAATACATTTTATTTGGTGTCAGTTCCTGCACCCTTTCACTGATATTGCATGTTTAGCATTTCCACCAAGGGATATTTTGCAAATAAGAAATTGTCAAGAATTGAAAACCAAATATAAATTAGGGATGTAAGTGCAGCTTTGGAAAAGAGGAGGTTTCATGCCATACCGGCAAAAGTAATAGTTCTCTACAATTTATCCTTTCTATGACAAACAATTGAACAATGTTTCAAGAGCTTCACCTGGCAGTAGCTCCTCAGAGTATTCGCTGCCTTGTATATCTCATGCTCCATCGACAATCCTACAGGTAAATTTAGCCACCCTCGCGTGCATGTCCAATCCATAACATCATGTTTCGCAAACTGTGCCGCGTTGCTAATAGTGTGCTTCAACACGGATTGCACAGGATCAAGCCTGTCATAGCAAGCATCGCACACTCTTTGAGGCTCTCGCATCCGAAACTTAACTGGCAACAAGCATCTCCCTTTTGTGCATGCTCTACAGAATATATGCCCACAAAATCTACAGTGATGTCTCCCACGAGTAAGGGCGGTAAATGGAGAACAGCATTGCATACAAACAGTAGTGCAACTATCAGGCAACCATTCTGGCGGTTCTGCTTCTAAAACCTCCCTATTTTTTTTATGATCAAAAGCATCTAACTCGGTTAATGGTGGTGCACTTGGCATACAAACTGATTGATGCAAAACACTGACCCCATTCACTTCTGGTCCTAAAAATGACACGTTTGAGCTGGATTGTTGTTGCTGATATGGAATGGTGCCAAGACCTTTGTTTCTGCCTGTGAGAATTGCAGCTATGCCAGTCAACACATTTTTGAGGTTCACTTCAGGTTGGGCCGGAGGCTGAGAGGAGATATAAGGATCCTCGTGTGAATCATAAGTTTCATAATCATCATAATAATTGGAGTTGCCTGATAACTGATACAGATAATCTTGTTTTGACGTTTTTTGGCCCGATGAGTGAGTGAATTGATCTAGGTTCCTCTGGAAACCTAAAACTTTATCATCATGATGGCTCTCTTTGTCTAGCTTAGCGAGTGAAGAATATGCAACTCCTTCAGACATTGCCATTTGTTCATTCATCATTAGCAATAATCATCAGCAGAAAATACTCTGCAAACCGGAATACAATTCTTTAGATATGTATACAAATAATTAAATAGCAGAATAGTAGCACCTTGCATAAAATGCATAAGAAAAGAACTAGATGCTTCCAGCACATGGTAAAAACGAATTACAGGATACAAAAGGTAGCGAGTACAACATTGCTAAGTAGCAGTAAAGCATTCCCATTCAAAATAAGTGAATAAATGGCTCAACAAGTATTAACTAGTAAGAATCATGTGTACGCAATTTCGAAGCATTTTCTGCAATATGCTTACGAAATAGTAAGGGTATTTATAATAATAAGCTAATAGCTGAGTATATAAGAGAGAACCTAAATAAACATAGAAATTGTTTCTGCTTTTGTATCTTATTTTTGACACCTGCAGCCAGATTTTTTCCAATTTCATTATCACTTAATAGTCAACAATCAAAGTTATAGGCAAGTGCGAGCAAAAGAAAAGGTAGGCAAGGCAACATGGTTGGAGTGAACATAATACTTCCTAATGCAAACCTTTTTACCAATAGAAGTAACAAGTATACAGCAAGAAGCACAATGATAAAGCATTTACAGTAAACATTCCGAATCAGCTAATGGATTATTGTCTCCATCCAGTTACATTTTGAGTTAGCAAGGACTGTATCCTCTTTTTCTGCTCATCCAGTGTTCAAGTATGTTTGTCCCATGTCCTAGGCTGCTAGCCGTTACTTCAACTATCTCCTTTCTCTTCTAGCTGTCACTCAACGATCTCTTCTGCCGAACAAATTCAAACCATTTAAAACTGACTCTACCCTAACTTATGCTCAATTGCAGAAAATACTTACAGATGCAATTATATCTCATCTCCTTTTAGTGTGTATAGCCAATTTTTGACTCATCGATCTAAATAGTTTTGTTTCAGCTACACCCATTCTCTCAGCGTGCTTTTTAAATGCCTATCATACTTACCATAAGCATAGTTCTTGTTTTGCAAATTTAACCCAATGTAATTTTGATTGAATGATATTATTGCATTGCTACAATATGCAAATACATTTGTTGTGGTTCAATTTGTTAAGTAAAGCGATAAAAGTTAGAATATTGCTGTATACGATATTGTAAGGATGGTAACAGTTCTATTTGAAACAAAATCCGTTAGATATAAAAATTTATTTGAACACACAAAACCAACTTCACTAACCAATTGAGGGTCTTTCAATTAAAATTTCATGAATGTTCATTAGCGGTTCTTGTCCATATTCGGTTACTAGCAACAATTTCACTGCATCTAATATTAAAGCAACCTAGATTGTGGTGTTAATAGAACTTGTGTCAACCTCACATCATTTTGCTATTATTAGATCTAAATGCATGCAATTGGTTTTTAATAAGCAATGTGACATGCACAAGATGTTAAAAAAAACTCGAACAGGAATATGAAGTAAAGGTGTTTTGTAGCCATGAGATAATTTTTTAGAGCATTATCCTTCATGAGATAGAATCAACAAAATTGCCTTGTATTAGTTTCCACGCCCCCTTAAATGAAAGCCTAACTTCCTGGAGACAAAATTTGATACAAGCAAATCAAACTCTATCAGCAACTACATGAAATCAGCAGACCCAAAAAATTCAAGCACATAATGAACCAAAATAATTAATTTCGTTATATAGATTAATCTGAGGACGCATCTAACACGAAAAGTTATTAAAAATCAATGAAATGGGAGGAGGGGGGGGGGGGGGGGGATACAATCACAAGACTTAGAATTGCTCAAAGTTCATCTAAATATGAACTTTAATCACATCATATTCGATCATCATCAAAAAAGATAAAAATCATGAAAAAGATACAAATGATCCATGGAACCAAAAAAAACCTAATAAATATTGCAAAATTGAATTCTCATTGGATTTCAAAACAGAGGAATGAAGATCATAGAGAATTACCTTTTGTGTGTCGCGATTGATGACGAAAACAGGAGGAGGAATCGATGTTTCGCAATAGATCGAAGCGAATTCGTGTAGAAAAAGTAAAGCTTTTTTCTCCCTTTTGGGTTGGGGTTTAGTTTTACGCATAAAAAAGGAAGCTTTTACGTATGAATGTGGATGTGCGGCAAAACTACAGAAAAGTCCCTGATACTTTAATAATTAAGAACTTTTTCCTTAATGGCTACAATAATGATTAGTTGTCTTTAATGTATAAATAGATGGTTTTATATGCTGTTTACTGCACTTCTGTTTGACTCGGCACAAAACAGCCCTTAGTTTACCCTGCCTGTCACTTAATTATAAAGTAATTTATTGACACAAATAGCCCCTTCTCATCAATTGAAACCCTAAAAAACACTCAAATCCAACACTACATAACAAAAACAAGCTCTAAAGCAAAAATAGACAATCATTTTACTTATTTAAAAATCAAATACAAGCATTTTAAAGCATTTTTAGGGTTCTGATCGATGAGCACAGTGATGTTTGTGCCGATAAATTACTTGAGAGGTAGTACAAGGGTATTTTGTGTTATTAACCCAAAAAAAAAGGCTCCCTTATTGATTCCAAGGGCTAGAATAAAACTATGGATGAAAATGGTGCATGTGATGTAGTTCTTTTACTTGATTGTTTCTTGTTTTGGATATAGATGTCTTTCTCGATACCGTCCATCTAAAAATCTATCGGAAAAATATAAGAAGCTCGAAACTTTAACGATTGATATGATCACAAATATTCTCACGCTAGAAATCTTCACATCCATTCTACTCGAATAGACTTCTAGCCAAAATTCGGTGGCATGCGGCTCAAATTCGCAGTTCGCACACTAACATACAGTAGCTTTCACAAAACGTAACTAAAGGACCCTTAGGGCCTCAAATCTCCATTCTTTTAAGGCTAAATTACGAAAATATCCAAAATTCGGTGAGCTTAGCACATAAATACCCGAAGTCTTTTTCGGACACATAAAATACCCAAAATTTGATTTTGACACTTTAATGACCAACACCTGGGAATATTCCAACATACATCTCATGTTTTTCTTGACAAATTTGATCCTAGCGGTTAAAAATAGAAGGAATTTAGATTTTCTTCTCCTAATCTTCATCACTTGTGCCCTAACTCTAACCC
Source organism: Agapanthus africanus (assembly GCA_030015575.1). Classification (NCBI taxonomy): domain Eukaryota; kingdom Viridiplantae; phylum Streptophyta; class Magnoliopsida; order Asparagales; family Amaryllidaceae; genus Agapanthus; species Agapanthus africanus. The sequence continues at coordinate 900,429,902 of CM057339.1, read as the reverse complement.
TTCTTCCCACAGCTACTTCTCCAATTTCTTCGGGATCTCCATCCATCAAGTGGCAAGATCCTTAATTAAGTGATTGCAAAGTCAAGCGCATCATGGAGAGTTGTTTTTATGTCTATTTCTAGATTTAATTTTTAGGTTGCCATGTGATGATACTCATAAGTGGAAATTTCTCAGATCCCGACACATAGCGGATGACATGTCATCCATGTAAGCCCGCTACATTTCTGGGGCTACGGAGCTGGAATAAGTATGATGCATTGGGGACCTTTCTCGGCACCTCGTCTCCGAGGTTGCATCCGACCTTTTGGAGACCTCCCCTGAGTACCTTTCATATTCACCTAGCAAACAACCAACAGCTCACCTCCGAGCAATCCTACAACCGAGCTTCCTCGGCCTTCTTGCTCGTCTCCGAGCTGTTGCAGGGCTGAGCTTCCTCGGCCTCCCGGCTCGTCTCTGAGCCATTCACCGAGCTGAGCTTTCTCGGTTTCCCCGATCAACCGAGAGCGCGGAGCCCAATCGCCCCCTCCACGGCTCCGTGTATCTTGCCAAGGAGAGAAATCCACCGCCCCACGTTCCGTGTCCCACGCTGGCGCGTCCCTCCATTAATGAGCGTTCCCGCCATTAATGGACGGATCCCACCATCGACGCGGACGTGACGCAGGGACGTAACGAACAGCGAGGATCTCGCGCCGGCTCGCACTATGCAACCGCTATATAAACCCCTCTTTCAGACGACTCAGGTAAGTCGAATTCATTCTAACAGGCCACTGCTCTGCTCTTATTTCACGGTACTAACTTGATCATCGAAGGGTTTTACGGTGGTCACCCACCCCCGGAACTTCCTTTGCAGATAGCTCGGAGTCGACACCAACCCATTAAGATCCACACATTCAACCCTCAAATTAAATCTCAACCGCTCAAAACCGCTCGAGGTCAGATCGACGGAGGACAACACCTGAGGGAGATCATGACCCCTGTCAGTTGGCACCGTCTGTGGGAAACTTCAGAAGTTTCTCCACCCATAAAGTTAATCTTCCGCTCTCGACCCGATGGTGAGCGACAACCGCGACGATCCCAATACGAGCTGCCCCACCCTACATAACGGAGGCGGGAGCGGTTCTACTCCCCCTCCTAACGTCATCGGCGTCTTATCCGCTCGGATCAACAGACTCACAGCTATGGTGGATGCGCTCGTCCGCGTTCAAGCGGCGAGTCTTACCCATTAGGCTGCAGTTCCCCCTTCCCGGGATAATGACGTCCGCTGAAGGACAAATAGGCATGCTCAGGCCCTCAATTTCGCTCATGCTCATCTCAGCGTCACTGCACGCCAGCGTGCTGACTCCGGCAACCATAACCCACATGCGGTGAATGATTCCATGACTCGCTCGGCGCCGGACGGCTCCACACCCCGATCTCAGGGAAGACTAGGTCGTCGCTCCGACGTCCGCCGTGCGCTCACACCCCCTAAGGAGGTGTCGGTCAGTTCGCCTGCTTCCAGGCACAACCGATGCCCCCACTTCCGTTGATGTCGCACAAACGGCGAATGCCGGGACTACTCAAGAAGGGCCTCGCCCAAAAATTTAAGAAATGTGATAGAGCGAAATCAAAACCGCACCATTACGTAGACCCGAAGCAGGGATAGCCGCCGCTCCGACTGTGGTGAATCCTCGGGGTACCACCACCGGATCGAAGCGCTCGAAAAGGAAATTGAAGGCATACGACGAGATGGCCATATGTTCGGTGAAGGGGCAAAGTACTCTGCCGAATCGCTTACAAAGCCCTTTACAGAAAAGCTACCGAGCATATCTCGTCCAGGAACAAACCGCCTAAAGTGGCCCTCTTCGACAGGAAGTCCAACCGAAGGACCACTTGGACACATTTACGGTGAGCATGAGCTTTCAAGACTACTTGGATGCGGCTTAATGCCGAGCTTTTCCCACTACCCTAATCCGAGCTGGCTGGGATTGGTTCCGAGAGCTTGCACTCCATCTCGACCTTTGACCAGCCGGCTACCCAATTCCTCGGTCATTTCGTCGGAAACCGGCGACAGAAGAAGACGGCCGATTACCTGTTCACCGTCAAGAGCGGAGACAAGCAATCCTTTAAAGAGTATGTCACTCGCTTCTACAATGCCCTCCTGGAGGTTCCCGATCACCACGACGAAACAGTTATCACCGCGCTGACGTCGGGTCTTAGGTACAAAGAGTGACTTCGCTCTTTTGCATTGGAGCAACCTAAGACCATGGCCGAAGTGAAAGCATGGACCGAGCAAGAAATCCAACTTGAGTCAGAGGTGAACTCCAACCTGCCCAGAGGCGACCAAGCAGACCGAAAGAAGAGGGACAGGGAAGAGAAAAAGAAAGCTGATCGCCCGAAATCTTATTCCCCGAGGTTTCAGGAGTACACCCCTCTGAACATTTCCCAGACCGAGCTGTTGGAGGAAGCTAAGGGCGAGAGATTCTTTAAGCTCCCGCCAACTACCCAAAGAACAAGTAAGTGTCTCCACGGTCCGTACTGCGCCTATCACAGGTCGCAGGGTCACCCGACGGAGAGCTGCAACCAGCTCCGTGACTACATCGAGGAGTTGATCCGCTCTGGCCGCCTGGCGAAATACCTACGAGACAAGTGGCAGACGGAGCGAGAGCAAAAGGACAAAACCTATCCCGGGGAATTAACGATCAGGCAAATCATGGTCGTTACCGTGGATCCAGCTCGGGAAAGTGGGGGGAACCACCGCCTCCTACCAGTTGAGGAGGTAAGCGATCAACCCCACAAGAAGTGCAGGAAGGGTGACCCGATCATCTTCACCGACGAAGACCTTCACGGCATATCACTTCCTCATAATGCCCCCTTGTGATAGCGGCTCGAGTCCACCGTTATGAGGTCTAGAGAATATTGGTCGATTCAGGGAGCTCGGCGGACATCATGTTCTACGACTGTTTCCGACATATGGGGTTGGGTTCATCCGACCTTCAACCGACCTCTTATTTTCTCTCTCGGTTCGCCAACCATTCCGTCCCAGCAGAGGGATCGGTCACCCTCCTCCTCAACATTGGAGAAGCGGGAAAGACGCGGACCATACTGGTGAACTTTCTCGTTGCTAAGGTCCCGTTGTCCTATAATGTTCTCCTGGGACACCCTATCCTGAACGCCCTCCGGGCTCAGATCTCGACTTATCACCTTGCGCTCAAATTCCCTTTGGATCAAGGGGGATAGGCCGAGCCTATAGGGACAGGCAAACCGCCAAGATTTGCCTCGCCTCGACGTCCCCCGCCGGAGAGCAGGGCATCGATTTTGAAGACGCGCATGACTTCCAGGGGTCTTTAGATACATGCGACGACCAAAAGAAGTTCGTGGTGCCCCGGTGGAAGCGTTGACGGAAGTCCCCTCGTAGAGGGAGTCGATAGACGGACAGTCCAGATCGGCTCTCTCTTGACAGGGGACCACCGCGAAGGCCTGATCCGGTTCCTCTGAGATAACTTGGACGTATTCGCTTGGACGCCGGCGGACATGCCCGGGATCAACCCTGAAGTAATCTCCCACAAGCTCGGATTCGACCCAAAGGCCCGGCCTATCCGACAGAAAAAGAGAAGTTTTGCGCCGGTTAAACAAAAGGCGATAGAAGACGAGGTGGATCGATTACTCGCCGCCAACTTCATCAGAAACCTGGACTACTCGGATTGGCTTGCAAACGTGGTGTTTACCCCAATCAGAGCAAAGCTCTGTTCAAATTCTAAGGCGGGAGATGAAGCAACGCTTCTGTTTCCCCCAATCAGAGCAAAGCTCTGCTCTGAAAATAAAATGAAAATAAAAGAAGCAATGCTTCAGCTGACTTGCGCTCTGCGCTGCGCGCCACGTGGCAGCGCAGTTGCGCTGTGCTCTGCGCTGCGCGACACGTGTCAGCGTAGTTGCGCTGTGCTCTGCGCTGCGCGACACGTGTCAAGCGTATGTGCGTTTGCGCCAAACAGAATTAAAATTCCAGTAAGATCTTTCTGTTCTTGTTAAAATAAGAAGATTGTCTTCTGTAAAATAGAAGCCCTTGTATCAAAGATCCAACGGTGGGGAGAATTCCCCAAATCACTCAGAGAATGATCTCTTTAACAAATTTAACAAATTAATGGGCACTATATAAAGGCCCCAGACCCCAATTCCAAAAGGAGACAACAACACGAAGAGAACACAAAGAATAGAGAAACTCAAGAAACAGAGAGAGAACTCTAAAGAATTTGGAGAAAAACTCAAAAAAGAGAAGAAGGTAAACCCTTTGAATAAAAAAGAAGAATTTCTTCTGAATAGATCATTGATCTAAGAACAAGATCAAGGATCTTCAAATAAAAAAAACAATAAATAACAAAGGCATTGTTTTTTTATGAACCATTGGTTCTGGAATCTTAAAGATTCTTTTCTTGAATCCAAAATTGGATCAAGATTTTAAAATAGTGCCTTGCACTTGTAAGTCTGCACTGTTGCGCTCCTGGGGTTGGCGCAATCCACCAGAGAGTGCCATGTGTCAGCACCGTAACAACTTGCGCTATGCGCTTTTAAGATAGAGCATTGCTCTCTGAAATTGGCGCAACTCACCAGAGCGCGCTACGTGTCGGCAGCGCAACAGCACTGCGCTTGCGCTCACCAGAGCGCGCCATGTGTCGGCAGCGCAACAGCGCAGCGCACTGCGCTTGCGTTCACCAGAGCATGACACGTGTCACCTCCACATGTGCTTGCGCTCAATAATTGGCGCAAAGCGCCTGACAGGCCACATGGCCACTGTCAGTTTGATTAATGCACTGCATTATTTACAGAAGGGCCAAGCCCAGTTAAAAAGGCCTAACAGGCCAAATAAAATGCAATGCATTACTTTAAAAAGGGCAGAGCCCAAACAAAAACAGATGCTGTGCATCATTTAAAAGGGACAGAGCCCAAATCAAAAAGGCCTAGCAGGCTAAAAGAAAGTACAGTGCATTATTAAATAGGGGCAAAAGCCCTAGCACAGGCCTAATAGGCCAAAGATAAAAACGTTGAATATTCTCAACTGGACTTAGCCCAATGTCACGACCCGAAAGTACGGAACGTGACCGGCACTTAGATTACGAAGTGTCTAGAGGCGCAACGTAATCTAAGTAAGCCGGTCACGTTCCGTACTTTCGGGTCGTGACAAAATTGGTATCAAAGCGCTAGGTTTAACCTTGTCTAAGTCTAGGGTGACCCTTGGTTGATGGAGTAGGTGACTTAGGTAGAGTGACGTACCGTGGGTATGATCCGCGGCATACTTACGATACGCTACTCTGCTTAAAGAGCCTTAGGATGTACATTTCTTTGCACCGCATTTCATTCGTTCCTTTGATCTATCTTCGTCGATATTGGATGGTGGTTTCTGTTACCACGGGCGCACGGGCGGAGGGAGCTGCAGCTCGAATGCGATAACCATTAGGGTATCGGTTATTCTTGAGGATTGAAGTATTGTTTAGCGTGCGGACGAAGGGTATTCACATGCCGTCCAGACGAAGTTAAAGGATTCGAACGATTTTCAGAAACCCATTTTCCTAAGTTTAAGGTATTCGGAAGAACATGCAGGTATTTCTATTGACCCTCTAGAAGAATAAACCCTAACTCGACATAATGACCACGAGAACGCCCTTGAACCTTAGGGTTTGCGGAAGTTCTGTGGTGCCATTAGTGAGGCTTGGGTTTGCCCTTCTACGGCTGGTCCGCAGATGCTGGGGTATGTACTGGATATTTTTAAACTGTACTTGAGTGTTGAGCTCTCGGAGAATTATGGGATTTTGATGAATCGATCGAAAAGTTTAATGTAGTCTGGATATCAAGTGAAGGGATAGATTACGTGGGAGACTCTAGATATGAATATTGCCGTTGGTAGCGCTGTCAGCACACCTATGAAGAGACGAGTTCGAAGCAGTCAACCCTAAAGGAAAGAGGAAAGAGGCACACATTGACAATAATGTTTACGATTGTGATTTGGTGATTTGAATTTCATATTTTCGTTGATTGGATTTTGGTATTTTGAGGACTTTGTTCTACGATTGGTATTTCTTATGTGTACATTCATTGCATTCTAATTGTGTTTCATATATCAGTTGTATTGATGTTGTTTTGTACATAACCAGTGCACTCAATTTGGTTTTAATACATTTTGAGATTTTGATTTGATTTCGTGCATATGGGTTACACATGATTTTGACATATACTTCGACCTAGTTTTCATGCACTTTAGTACTGTGATTTCGATTTTGATATTCGGTGTATGTTTTCGTGCACCATGTGCACCTGATTGAGATTCTTGCGCACACTTGGCACACTTGGTGCGATTTTGTGCACACCAGATGCACTAAATCGGGGTTTTGTGCAGATTAGATGCACCTGATATTGTGTCGTGCACGCCCGTTGCACTTGACAGATATTTTTGGTGCACACCTGTTGCACTCAGTTTTGTTTCTGTGTGTATTCGTGGCATCTGTATTTGGTTTCGATTTCAGTGCGCACCGGACGCACATGATATTTTTATGATATGATTGGGATTGATTTCAGTTTAAGCAGTATGCTTTTATAATCATTACTATTGATTTGGTAACCAGGCGGGACGTGCATGTTAAATAAAAGATATATATATATATAGCTATTTTTTTAAAAATAAATGTCCGCTACTTATGCCGTGACACGTGCATCGCACGGCGATTTTCAAGAGTGGTTTTTGCATGCTTCTTTATTAAGATGTTTAGACGATTTTACTACGATGCGCACTATATATAAGTTATAGATTTGATGTATATTATGTTGGTTTTCGTATTGGGTTTGGATATTCTATTTTCACCATAACTCCGATGATTGCGTTATGTTTGACGGAGTTTTAATTTTGAGTTATGTACTTGTTTTTCATGCGCTTGTATCGTGCTAAAAACGTGTTTTATGTATTGATGATTTCGGAGCCCCGACGATTTGAGTGTTTTGCTAAATGTTTTAGTAATTGGAGGGGATTTTTAATTTAAATTCGGGGACCAAATTTCTTTAAGGGGGGAAGATTGTAACGTTTTGAAAATCGTTTTGGTGAAATTTCGGAAAATCGGTAAAATAAGAGGGTTTTCTGTAAAAAGTCAAAATACAAATATTTTTATTTTAAAATTAAATATACATATTCTAGCTATGTAATTGCTAGTATTTGGTGTTTATTGATCCACTGGTGAAATTTCAAAATTTCTGAAAATTTTTCCGAAATTAATTATTTTAATATTATTTTAAGCTGTTACTAATACATTTAATTAGGGAAAATTACAAACTGGAATGAGTTGAAACAAATTTTGTGCATCATAACACATTAAACAAAATTTTAACATGTAGTTTTTGAATTGAAATGGAGTTGTTAACCGGTGTTAGAAAATATCGTAGAAAAGGGCTTTTTTCGGTGGAATTAGTGTAAATGGAAGTGGGGTACAACTTTTATCTTTTTTTTCTCACCCAAACAAAACCCACACTCTCTTTTACTCCCTCTCCCCCATTGTGGCCGGCCTTGGCACCCCCCCTCTCTCACTTGGTTCATCAAGTGGTTTCTAGAATTAGGTTAAGTGGAAAAATAAAAAAGAAAATGAATTAAAGATGAAAAGACATAAAGAAAGAAATAATGAGGGAACTTTCTCCACACCCTCACTCCCTCACTTTTCCCCCTCTCATTTTCCTGGCCGAGCACAGGTTTCCCCCTCCCCACATTTTTCCCATTTCATTTTTCTTCAAAAACCCTCCAAAATCCATCAAAAATCAACATATACTAGCACAAATTCATCACTAAACCCTATCCAATTTTCTTTGCTCCTATTTAACTTGGATTTGGAAGCAAGAGATCCATATTTTAAGGTCAAGTTGCATGTTGGGATCTCAATGTGTTGAGGTAAAATTTTAATCCTTTTGTCAAGTGTTGTTTATTTTAATCCAAAATTGATTATTGTGTTGTTTAATATAGTTTTAAGTTTAAGATTTAAATTTCTAGAATATGATTATTAAATTATTATTAGGGTTTTGATTCTTGGGTGTTGATCTAAAATTGTAGTTTAACCTATTAGGAAATGTTAAACCTAATCTAGTAGCCAATTTGCTAGTGTTGCATTAAAATTGTTTTAATTAGGATCTTTTTGTAAACTAGATTTCTACAAAACATATAAAGATATTAGATAAAATTTTAATTAGGGTTTTTATTATTAGATTGTGGTATTAGTGTGTAGATTAACTTGTTAAATGAGCGTGAAACATAAACTAGTTGCAATTTCTAGCTTCCACCTTAAAAATTGTCACAATATTGCTATGTTATTAAACTAGGTTTTGAAAATTTATTTAAAATGTGGGATTAAAAATAAAGTTTGGGTTTTAGAACATCCTTAAGGGTTCAAGGAGTTGTTTAACGATTTAAAATATGCAAAATCAATTCTAGAAGTGAAATTGTGAGATTTTGCTTAAAAGTATCGAAATCGGGCAAGTTTGCAAACTAGAATTTCAATTTAATACAATTGGGGTGTTAAAAAAATATAGTAATGGTTTACATAAGCTAGTTATGCTATTTAATGAGTATTATGACCATTAGTTCCAGTTAAACGTCAAGTTTTGAAGTAAAACGGTAAATTGACATTTTCAAGGTTTTTCGGAATTGGATGATTTGACCGATTTTAGGGTTTCGATGATTTAAACCAAGTTTTATATTATAAGTAATGAGTTTTAAAACTACGAGTTGTTGTTGGTGTTTTATCTCGATCAATCGGCATTTGTACGCCGATATCGAGCGATATTTGGTTCTTTTGCGAGAACGGGACATAGGTTTTAACCTATGCGCGTTCCGTGCGTCGTTTTGATTTTGTCCGTGATTCAATTTACGATACTATATATGTTTGCGTATAGGTACCCCTCACGTGAACTGCGGACGATGAAGAAGAGGATGGCGACACCGTCTTCGGCAGACAAGGACCAGGTGAGTAGATGTATATCTACGGGGGAAGTCGGGTGGATGGCGTTTAGCACCCCCGCAAACGTAGAATAGGAATAGTACTTATTGTCATTAGGAAGCCAGACGTGACCTTAGATTCTTGATGAGTAGGACCCTAGAAATGACCGTAGGTTGGACTAGACTGATTTAGAAAGACCTTACCTGAGGAGGAATATCTTGGAGGAGATTTGTAGGTTTCTGGTAGATACACACACACGCACACACAGAAACTTGACTTGGTGTATATGTGTATGTGTGTGTGTGTGTGTATATATATATATAGGGTTATGTGTAGGTGTATATATATATATATATATACACACACACACACACACACAGCATGTATATGTGATATAAGGATGTGATATGATACATAGGGATGAAACAATATAACTGGGCTTGATGCCGTGATTCTTGGCTATGCAATCACGTTATAATGTTAGCGGATTATTAGAAAATGAGATAATGGATATGTATACATAGAAATAATAGGTGGCGATGATTTTGAGGTACCTGAGACTCTAAAATGGAACCCGGACTGTAACCTATGACTGAATCACGAGATGATGTATGTGTGACTTGGTTACGATGTCATATAGGTGTGACTTGATACGATATGATATAAAGTGTGACTTAATCACGATATGATATATGTGACATGAGATTTCTGAGGATAGATTGACGGTGTATATTTATGCTGGCAATGATATATGATTGATGTATGCGATTACAGTACAGTACCTTGATCATGACACTATTGATGATGATATTATACGAATGATGATGTACGTAGGTGATACTTGACCCGTACCCCGATATTGGGATGTCGTACGATGGATTTTACCGTACGAAGGCATAGATGTGATGATTGATCCGCACTCTTGATTCGAGGAAGCCGTACTACGTACGCGACGCTATTGAGGCTGGATCGCCGACTATTAGAGATATGGACTCAGACCTTAGGTGGACTCTTATTTCTTATCGACTAGTTTCTTAGGTTTAGTTCCTTAGGGGGTTAGATGGACACTAGTTTAGGCTCGAGTCATATAGTTGTAGTTAGACTTGTATATTACGAATGAGAGGTTAATACACATCCATCTTTACATTCAGATTGTAATCATCATGTTGCATGTTCATACATATGTTTCTTTAATCAGTATGAAACTCTGCCTGTTAGGACACTAGCACCATTACCGATGATGCGCATATTCCACGCACACTTATTGCCGGCTCACACACATCATCATCGGTAATTGCTATGTCACGTACACTTTAGAATATATTATCTTTTATTGATAGAATCAGCTAGAGGCTAGATCAATATAATATTGTGATTACTCTCAGGTGTTAGTCTAGACATTGCATTTATTACTTAGACATTTCATGCATTCACATTTTCATGTTATCATGCAGTATTGTGGGGATTATGCCGACACTTATCATTTGCTTACTCATGATATTGGGATTTTGGATTTCTATGAGATTTCTGGATTTTTGGGGAAAACCGCAAGAATATAGATAAAAACTTCTCTCTCTCCTCCTTTCTTTTTAAAATATAAGTTGCGGTTTTCTCGTGATGTATGTGTCGTCTACCATGAGATTTCATGTTTTCTGTTGGATTTCGAGACCCGATTCGAGGAGTGGATGAACCGTCTCGGGTACATGGTGGGCCCGGTATGGTATCCCGGGGCAAGAAGATCAAGTTGTAGACGATGAGCCTGGCAGGGGAAGACTACCTACCAGTGATGTCTGGCGCGGCGGATATCCGAAGGATACCGACCGTTGTCGTGAGATTTGATGATATGGGCCGATCCGGACTGACGGAGCCCGAGATATTGAGACTATGAGATATTGAGACTATGAGGTATTGAGACTTAAGATTTACATGTTTTGTGTCAATGCTTGACACGGATTTCCATGGATTTCATCGATGATATTTCAGATTTCTATACAAATTTACCATGATAAAAGTTAAAGATTTTCTTTATACAGATATATCCAGATTTCAGGATTGATTGTTTTGCATTTATGGTGCATGCATACTCATTCACATGACATATTACTATTTGAGGCACTGACACGAGCACGGAGTATTTGCACTTACACGTAGTTTATTACCCTGCCATTACTAGATGACTAGTGATATAGTAGTGTATTATTATGACCTAGGACAGCGTCGTGCATTCGATTTCTTTTCGCAGATGTCTTCTACTCACGAGTTGGCAACTCACCCCCGTTGTGCCAAATTTTATTACAGGTTTGATGTACAGGTTTCCTTGGCAGCTTGCTGGCACATCCTTTCATTCAGGGTGATTTGCACGGTAGGTTGGTTCACTTGTATCTGAACCGCCGTTGTACTTTTATTATTTCATTTGTATCTAATAAGCTCCATCAACCAAACTTGTATTAGTTGATAAGTTGTAAGGACCGGTTATTTATTTCGACCTTAGAGTCGCGCATGTTTTATTGTGGTTTGGTGGATTTGTTTTCTTTTGAGTTTTGAGCCTCGCCCTTTGGCGTTGTATACTATTGTGCATTGGTGTGGTTGTTTCCGCCTGTTGGCGTAGAGCTAGCTCCCGTTTGGGGATGCCATTTTATCGTTTGTATATATTTTACTTGTTTGTACCCGTTTGGGGCCAGTTTTTACAAAGGAGACTCTGCCGAAATTTTTGAAAAAAATTGGATGTTGCTTTTAAACTTGTTTTCCTATACGTTTTCGTTTACTTCTTCTTCTTCTTCTTTTTATGATTTAGATTTCTGGGCTTCGGCTTACTTAGATTACGTTGTGCCTCTAAACGCTTCGTAATCTAAGTGCCGGTCACGTTCCGTAATTTCGGGTCGTGACACCCAATCATGGCCGTAAGTCCTCAAATTAAATTGACTGAGCAAGACTGCTCTCTTAAATCAATTTACATCCGGTTCAAGGGTACATCTCCGAACTCCTCTGACACCTATCGTTGTAATCCTTCAACGACGTCAGAGAGGTGACGGGTCCCGACAACCACACATCGATACGGACTGTGGGGTCCCTAAACTCACGGACTAATGCGTCCTTAAACTAATGGACTAACGCGTCCTTAAACACATTCATACGGACTGTAGGGTCCTTAAACCCATGGACTTATGCGTCCTTAAACTAATAGACTAATGCGTCCTTAAATACACCCATATGAACTGTGGGGTCCTTAAACCCATGGACTAATGCGTCCTTAAACTAATATCCGTCCCCAAAATGGGAATGTTGGACCCCCATGTCCCTAAACTGGCAATGGACCACTACGTCCCTAAACTGGAACAATAGAGCCCCCAAATGCTCTTTTGTCGGATCTAAACGATCCCGTTTAAGTTGATCTTAGCCTCAAATATGGCTAACGTATCCTTAAACCCATGGACTAATGCGTCCTTAAACTAATATCCGTCCCCAAAATGGGAATGCTGGACCACCATGTCCCTAAACTGGAAATGGACCACTATGTCCGTAAACTGGAACAATAGAGCCCCCAAATGCTCTTTTGTCGGATCTAAATGATCCTGTTAAGTTGATCTTAGTCTCAAATTAGGCTAACGTATCCTTAACAAACGTTTAAGTTGATCTTAGCCTCAAATATGGCTAACGTATCCTTAAACCAAAACCTTCAAACAGACTTTAGTCCCAAGTTGGACTATAGATCTCCCAACCAACCTTGGTTCAAGGGTACATCTCTGAACTCCTCTGATATCTGTCATTGTAATCCTTCAACGTCTTCAGAGAGGTGACGGGTCCCGACGGCCATACATCCAATGGACCACTATGTCCCTAAACTGGAATAATTGAGCCCAAATGCTCTTTTGTTGGATCTAAACGATCCCGTTAAGTTGATCTTAGTCTGAAATTAGACTAACGTATCCTTAACAAACGTTTAAGTTGATCTTAGCCTCAGATATGGCTAACGTATCCTTAAACCAAAACCCCAAACCCAAATCTAAGAAAATACGGATTTGGACTAATCCACGTCCTACGGGTGACGACATAAATTAGTCTCCGTATACAATCTATGGGCAACCACAAACAAAACAAACACCCACGACACGAAGTGAACATCTGGAGAAGGAGAAAGTTATTACTGCGATGCGGTAGCGTAATTAACTGTAGGGGCTTACGCCTGCAGGGAAGAGCGTCCCTACAATCAAAAACCCCTCAAGTGAGGGGGAATCTGACGAAGTCTGCTACATCGGCCGCATCCGTCTAAACCTTCGATACATGGTGCCATAAATCAACTTGGCATCTTCGGAGAGGTGGACGGATAAAACCAAATAGCATCTGCCCCGAATCTCAGGCAAGACGTCCACACATCTCGGCCGCCGTTCGGAGGGGAACGGATTCTGGCACGCCCGGTGGGACCTTTTCCTCTTTCCACTCCACACTTCGTGTGTCGTGTTCGCGAACAAATCGCGGTTTGCTGTGGTTGCCTGTGGATTCGAGGTACTAAGATTTGGTGTCTTGCTCCATGCAGAAAACAGAAAATTAATTGCTTCAAACTGCACTACCTGCAACTGCAACTCTCGCTCCGTCCCTGCTAGAGGAGTGACTTATGGGCCCCGAGCGGCCTCCCTTTTCAAGATACCAGTGGAGCAGGTAACTCAAGCCACCACTGGACTATTCTTCGGGACCATGCTCCCACCGATGAGCTTCAATGCCCCAATGACATCGCAAGAAGCTTTAAAGAAGCCAGTCTTTGATCGACTTACCACTGCCGCGGCCTCTCTCAACGGGTCGCCCAATTCCACTACCTCAGTTTTCAACAGACTGGGCTAGAACGTCTACAAGCCTGCGATACCAGAATGCGTTATCCCGAAGCGGATAGCCATCCCTGCTCCCGTTCTAGGCGAAATCACCAAGGTTGCTTCCCCTACTCGGAAGTCTGCTTTTGACAGGTTGGCCGTCCCCATTCAACGGACGTCGGCCTTTAAAAGACTGGTACCGGCAAATTTTGACCAACACAGGGGACATGAGGAGGTCACCCCTACGGCTAAACCAACTCTATCCGCACGACACGCTCGACGTCACCACTGGCGCCGAGTAAGGAAGGCTGGGGGCAACTCCCCCTCTGGATTTACTCCACCAGCTCCAACGGTGGAGATCGAGGCTGCTGTTCTAACCGAGAACAGCTTTGAACTGCTCAACAAAGTGTGCAGAAACTCTCCCACTGCATTGCTGAATAGAACTCCTTCACCTGTGGAGAATGATACAGAAAAGAAGCCGGAGAAAGCTCCTCAACGGCTGTCCTCTAAAATCTACAAGGTCTGGCGTCAAGTCCAAGAGTCAGTGATCGATCAAGACTACCTCCGCCGACAGAAAAAGATGAAGGTTCAGCAGGAGAAGGGCTACTCTGTCAAGTCGAAAAAAGCAACAGCTGGATGGGTGCCCACTGCAACGGCTCCCTCAACGTCAATCACTCAGAAGAAAAGGAGGCCGCAAAAAGCCCCTGTGAATATGGCGAACCGTAAAAGCGCTGAGCACAAACGCCCCAAGTCTGGGGGCATGGTGGTGCACACTGTCTACATGGCTTCCGGAAAAGAAGAAAGCCGTGTTTCGACGGGTCACCGACCGCTCACCCGATCCGTGACGAAAACCCAGTATCAATAACAGAAGCTTCAGGAAATAATGACTGCAATGGCTGCACTCATCGGGCCAAAAGAAAGCCCGAAGGCATCATCAGAGCAGCGTCACGAACAAGAGGCTGATGCTGACTTCTTACGAAGAGTCCTCGAAAAGAAGGACAAAGAAACCGCAGAGCAAGCGGCTAACATAAAACAAATGGCGCTCCTCTTCCAAGATATGATAGGGATGATGTTACAGCCGGACCCTCCAGCTGAAGACCCTCCGATCGTTGTTGGAGATGACGGAGGGGAGACATCTAATCCTCCTCCAGCTCTTTCAGCAGCCAAGGAAGAAACCATTTCCAAGGCCGCACTGGATGACTATATAGCTCAGCAAATACGGGCTCATCAGGCGAATGAAGCGGCTGCGCAAATTGTTAGAACCGAACGACCCTATCCAAGCTGGTATGACCAAATCAGTTACCCGCCGGGATATACGATCCCTAAGTTCCACGTATATAAAGAGACAGGGAACCCACATCAGCATGTCGCTCAATTCAGGGCCTTATGCGGCAACACTGGAGGCGACGACAAGCTGCTGCTTCGATAATTCATCGGCAGCTTAGCGGAAACAGCCTTTGAATGGTATTCAGAGCTACCTAACGACTCTGTTAAAACATTTGCGGAAACGGAGCTACTGTTTACACAAAGATTCGCGAGTGCTAGTGGATGCACCCCGATGACAACACTAATTAACACCAGGATAAGGCCCGGCAAAACGTGGGTCCAATACGCAACACGTTGGCGGAACCTATGGTCGAAATGCGAACAACGCATAGAAGAGGCACCTGCGGTAGGCATGTTCGTAGGCACTCTTGATCCGCAAGCGACCATCTCACAATTTATGATGTTCTTTAGGCCGACCACCTTCCAGGTCTTGATCGACAAATTAGCCCAAATGGACCAGATGGGCTATGGACCGTCTTCTCCAAAACCAGACTCTCTAAATGAGAAAGGAAAAGGGAAAGCGATCGTCGTTGCCAATGCTCAACAACAGCCGAGCAACTCAAAAACGGCCGTTCGCTAAAACAACGTGCGTCCACGCCCATCCTTCGAGGAGAGACTGGGACGTCCTTACTCCTTTCTTCAGAATAAAACGAGAAGACCGTTCGAGCTGGCAGTGCGCAACAGACTCATCAATCTGCCGAGTCCAAAACGTCTGTCACAGCCAGGCGATCTCAATAATCCCAATTATTGCCCTTACCACCAAACGGTAAGTCACCCGATCGAGGATTGTTTCGTCTTTAAGAGATGGATCGAGGATCAGTACCTACAAGGCAAGTTCGCGCTGTCTGAAAACTGGAAGGTAAACCCGCCACAGCCGCACACACCAAAGAAGACGGACACGATGGGGGCAGCTTGTTCTTTTGTTGAGGACGAAAACGATGGAGAAGACTCATCAGATGAATCCGAAGACTACGTAGAGAGTTGTCATGTGATCTCTCACTCATTGGTGGATGATAAAGAGGCTCCTTGCGCCAAGAAACCGAGGGCGGACCCTGAACCAGAAATTCTACGGCCGTCAGACGAGTTGATCGATGCCTTCCTGAATGAGATTCGTCTGAAAGTTAAAGCCAATCAAGAGCGTGAGATGACCATACTAGAAGGAGCTAAACACCGACTACTAGACCAATGAGTCGAGGCACTTCCGTTAAATCAAAAGTCATCCGCTGCGGATAAAAACAAATTCAAGACGAGGAAAAGGTTCGCTAAAGCTCTATCAGTGGGAATGAAGCTACCACCCTCTGAAGAAAATACTCTCGGTGGAGTAGAGACGCATCCTAACTTCTGCTTATATCATCAGAAGATCATACATACTACCGAAGACTGCGACTCCTTTAAGTGTTGGTGGCAAGGGTATGTCGCTCAAAAGCAACACTTCAACAGGATAAAGCGTGAAGCTCGTAGATATCAGAAAAATGCGATAGATGAGCGCAAAAGAGCCGCCGCCGACTGTCACATAGCCAACTCCAAGGGATTGCAAATTATCACCTTTGGAAGCGAGTCTGATGAAGAAGCTACCCTCAACCCTCTCCTCAAGGAATCCATTCCAAAAATGAAAGAATTGAGGAGTTGCAAGAACGTTCAGCCGTACAATCGCACGCTACTCGGAAAAAATCTCGGCCCCGCAAACAAAGGATCGAGCAAAAATGATAAAGGGAAGGGAAAAACAGTCCTTGTAGCCAACACTCAACAGCAATCGAGTGGCCATAAACCGGTTGTTTGCCGAAACAACAAGCAGCAACCCCTCTATGAAAAGTTGAAACGTCCTTACTCGTTTCCTCAAGATAAAACAAGGAGACTGTTCGAGCTGGCAGTACGCGACAGACTCATCAATCTGCCAAGTCCAAAACGTCCGTTGTGGCCAGGCGATGTTAACGATCTCACTTATTGCCCTTACCACCAAACGGTAAGTCACCTGATCGAGGATTTCTACGTCTTTAAAAACTGGGTTGAAGACCAATACCAACAGAGCAAGTTAGTCATCTCCGAAGACTGGAAGGTGAGCCTGCCACAATCACATGTTCCGAGAAAGATGGATACACCGGGGGCATCATGCTCAGTCATAGAGAAAGCCCCATAGACCGAAAAGTCAGTAAACTAGAGATTCGCCTCAAATACGGCGATGGCGGACCGAAACGTCCTTAAACTAATGACGGACCAAAACGTCCTTAAACTAATGACGGACCGAAACATCCTAAAACTAGCTGACGGACCGAAACGTCCTTAAACTAATGACGGACCGAAACGTTCTTAAACTAATGATGGACCACAATGTCCTAAAACTTGCAAACGACCGAAACGTCTTTAAACTACTACCGCAGCATCCTCAGGCTGACGAGAATAAAAAAAAAGAATAATAAAATAATAATAAAAACGGTATGTCCATAAGCAAAACGGGCACAGATGAAAACCCGAAAGGGCTCCGTGAGTAAAAACAGCAGGGCTACCGGCGAGTGTTTGTGAAAACCCGGAAGGGCGCAACCTCGTTGGAAAAATAAAAAAAAAGAATAAAAAGAATTGAAAAAAGAGAGAGAGAAGACGGCATGTCCATAAGCAAAAGGGGCACGGATGAAAACCCGAAAGGGCTCCGTGAGTAAAAATTGCAGGACTACCGGCGAGTGTTTGTGAAAACCCGAAAGGGCGTGGCCTCGTTAAAGGACACTTACAGGATCCTCTCGACCTTGTAAGGAGAAACCACCCGCGTGAGATCCTTACGACTCACAAGGGAGCAACACACTTAGGTATCCTCACGATTCCTAAGGAGAAAATACACTTGCGAGATCCTCACGACTCGTAAGGAGAACTCTCTTATGGGACCCTCACGGCTCATAAGATTTGGAAGTCTTAAGTTACAAAAACCTTAACCTGTTCTTAAGCAACCCCCACAACCTTCGATATTGCCCTACAAGTGGCTCAGCACTGACCCTTGTATACAATCCACGGGCACGAATAAACATTTTCCTAACAAAGTCCCACCCGTGACTAGGGATATGTCTATACGGTGAACAACCCTTGTAGGTCCTCTCGGCTTATAAGGAGAAAACCCTTTTGTAAGATCCTTACGACTTACAGAGGGACATGCACTTAGGAATCCTCACGATCCCTAAGGAGAAAACACACCTACGAGATCCTCACGACTTGTAGGGAGAAATACCTTTGTGAGACCCTTACGGCGCATGAAGTCAAAAGCCTTAGTCGACAGGATCCTAACCCTGTTCGCTAAGCCACCTTTGTTCGACATCAATAGTGGCAAATGATGATTCGCTCCTGGCAATATCCCAGTTGTAGCGATGCTGATGCCTAAACCGGTATCAAATTCCAAGCCCTTTCATGGCAAATGATGATTCGCTCCTGGCAATATCCCAGTTGTAGCGATGCTGATGCTAAGATTGGCATCAAGATTCCAAGTTCTACACCCGCGATAAAAAATCTGCGAGCCACACATGCATACGAAATAGCCGAAATGATGGGGCAACTTGCAATAAAAAGCAGCAAGTAAAAATGTATGTATGCGAAATAGCCGAAATGATTGGGCAACTCGCAATAAATAGCAGCGAGTAAAAATAAAATAAATAGTCGAAATGATTGGGCACCGTGAAAAATAGCCGAAATGATTGGGCAATCGCGACCTTCGCGATATAAAAGTTGAAATGATAGAGCATCGCGGAAATACCAAAAAAAATGATGAATGAAACTTTTTGCCCTACAGGTGAGATCACATCGATCCCTGTATACAATCCAGGGGTACAAACAAAGAGAGAACCATACCTTCCCAACAGGCTCCACCAGAAAGCGAAGCCAAATCTCGACGGTTCATAGACAACCTAGAGATAACCTCGACATTTGTCGCAATATTGCAGACACAATGTCAACAAACGGAGCAAAGGAAGATCCCTAGCTTCAGAGTCTTGACGTCAACAACCGACCTCAGAGTTGCAATGAAATGGAGCCACGGCATAGTCCCTAGTTCCAAATCTTAACGGCAATATCTACGGCCTAAGAATCAACAAAGGCGTTCCTTCGCAGTCCATCAAGATGCAGATACAACGCCAACAAAAGACCTCGCGGTCGAAACAAAGCGAAGCGACGGCAAAATCCCAGCTTCACCTCAACAATCGTCTCGACACAGCAGACAAGATATTAACAACGACGTTCCTTCGCAGTCCATCAAGATGCAGATACAACGCCAACGAAAGACCCCATGGTCAAACAAGCGGAGTAACGGAAAAATCCCAGCTCCACCTCAACATTCGTCTCGATACAGCAGACGAGATGTCACTACAGCGTCCTCCCCCCAACAGGATTCAGACACGCCAAAGAAAACGAAGCGAAGGCTAAATTCCTAGCTTCGAGGTCTTAACGGCGAGTCATATAAAGCCTGAAAGACAACCGGAGATCATCCCACACCAACGTGGAATGGTCACTACCTCTATGTTCATCTCGATACAGCAGACGCAACACCATCAAACAAACGGAGCCACGGCAAAATCCCTAGTTCCAAACCTCGACGGTTCACCAGTAACCTAGAGACAACCGCGACGTTCGTCTCGATACAGCAGACGAATGTCACCCCAGCGTTCTGCCTCTAGCAGGGTTCAGACGTGACAATCAAACTAACGGAGCCACGGAAAAATCCCTAGTTCCAAACCTCGATGGTTCACCAGCAACCTAGAGACAACTGCGACATTCGTCTCGATACAGCAGACGCGATGCCAGCAAACGAAGCAAAGGCCAAATTCCTAGCTTCAGGGTCTTGACGGCAACTCACATAAAACCTGAAAGACTATCGGAGATCATCCCACACCAGCGCGGAGTGGTTATGACTCATCGGGGCTCTCCAACATGAGCCTAACCTCAAGTAAAAAGCGGCATGGCAAAATTCCTAACGCTTGCTCTTCCGACGGTCAAACTGCCAAGGAGGATTGCTTGAAGACGTCTTGTCCAGCCCCCGAAGGGATCAGAGACACGGCAGTCGCAGGGCTATTCGAACAGCACGATTGCCTATCGAGGAATATATCAGCTGATGCGACGGTACGACGGCCAAAACCCTAAGTACCACAGACCCTAACGGACTTTTGTCGTAAAGAGCAGAGGTTAACTGTGACGTTAGGATATTCTTACGAGAAATGCTCGATTCATCTCGACTTGTGAAGAAATTGATGTCTTTGCGAGAACTTCTCGATGCGGCTCGACTCGTAAGATAAAGCCTTAGGCAGTAAGGATTAAAAAACCTGTTTCCTAAGCACTGGGACCCTGCAAGTTGGCCCAAAACGGTCTCTTGCATACTATCCACGGGTCTCACTCTCCAAAGTCGAATCTTGACAAGGAGGGAAACAACCTCTTACGGGTCCTCTTAACTCGTAAGGGGGAAAATTCTTTTATAAGATCCTTACGACTTATAAGAGAAAACGCACTTAGGAATCCTCACGATTCCTAAGGAGAAAATACACCTACGAGATCCTCTCGACTCGTAAGGAGAAAAGTATTTATGAGACCCTCACGGCTCATGAAGTTGAAAAGCCTTAGGTAGCAGACCTGAACCTGCTTCCTAAGCCATCACTACTCCCCAAGATGTTCAAAACAGGATGTTCTATATCGCTTACAGGCTATGCTTATCTAAAGAATGTGCCAGTAACAAAGCAGAAAATAAAGGAAGGAGGCAAAGATTTGTCATTCATACTTGGAAAGCTTTTACATCAATAAAGGCAATAAACAAAGACATTATCCAAATGATTACAATGGCAAAACCTCAAATCCAGGACATGGATTGAGAAACTCAAAAGTAACCTTGTCCAAGACTTTCCAAGCCTGGCGAACCATCCTAGTGTGCTTCCTTTCGCGAGCACGAGCATCGGGATCCCCATTGATGTCCTCCTCCCTCCGATAGGCAGCAAGTATTGCAGACTGTTGAAAAGCTTGGTGCAGAAGATCGATAAGGTTATCTCGCCTCTTCTTTGAGATTAGGCTCATCAGATACACCTAGTGCACCTTGTCCTCGGCGGCGTCCAATGCCCTAAGCGGCACGCAGGTAAAGAATAGAGGAAGCGCTTCCCAAATTGCTCCCACAATAAGCTTCAGGAGAGGGGAGCGCCGAGGAAGCAGTTGACCGTTGTATGCGTCGAAGCGGCTCATGATTTCAGCACACTCGGCGTTGGTAAATTCTCGGTTCTGAGAACGGCCGAGTCGGCGGATGTCTCCATAAGAAATAATCTCGTCGAGATCGTACATGTGGGCGTCCATTACTCCTGTAAAAGAATAGCAGCAACATTAGCAGACAGACTGATTAAACAAGACGATATAATTCGTCGAAGAATAAAATGCCATCTTTAAACTCCAAGATCCATGAAAAACTTCTAAGAGTTCTTCTGTATGATTTGGAAGGAGCAAAGCTACATTGATGAATTAAGAAAATATAAGGAAAATCTTTTAAAGGGCATAACTTTATTAATGGAACCCTAATAGGGTTCTCTTTAGTTCTCTTTAGATCCCTTTAGACCTGTAGAGCAAAGCTCTGGTAAGTGAAATCCTAAACGGGTCTTCCTTAGATCAGGGATCTATTGAGAGTAAGGGTCTTAAAATTAATTTAATTTAATCCAAATTAATTTTTACCTAAAATTTTTCTAGAGTTTTAACTCTTAAAAGTGCTTGAACAAAAAGAGCAGGGCTCTGGACAAAATTCTTATGAAGAGATGAAAATCATCTAAGGGACCAAAGGTTCTATTTATAGGCATCAAATGCCCTTTCAACTTCCAAAAGTTGCCGCGACGGTTGGAATTCTGCCACCGCTGCGCTCACGTTTGGGGGCCACGTAAGCGCAACGGTGGGGGGCATTTGTTTACCCCAATCAGAGTAAAGCTCTGTTCAAATTCCAAGATGGGAAACGAAGCAACGCTTCTGTTTCCCCCAATCAGAGCAAGGCTCTGTTCTGAAAATTAAAATAAAAAATAAAAATTAAAGAAACAACGCTTCAGCTGACTTGCGCTCTGCGCTGCGCGACACGTGTCAGTGCAGTTGCGCTGCGCTGTGCGCTATGCGACACGTGTCAGCGCAGTTGCGCAAGCGCAGTTGCGCTGCGCGACACGTGTCAAGCGCTGGTGCATTTGCGCCAAACAGAATTAAAATTCCAGTAAGATCTTTCTGTTCTTGTTAAAACAAGAAGATTGTTTTCCATAAAACAGAAATTCTTGGATCAAAGATCCAACGGTGGAGAAAATTCCCCAAATCACTCAGAGAATGATCTCTTTAACAAATTTAACAAATTAATGGGCACTATATAAAGGCCCCTAGACCCCAATTCCAAAAAGAGACAACAACACAGAGAGAAAAACATAGACAGAAACAGAGAGAGAACTCACAAGAATTTTGAGAAGAACTCAAGAAGAAAAAAAATAGAAGGTAAAACCTTTGAATAAAAAAAGAAGAATTTCTTCTGAATAGATCATTGATCTAAGAACAAGATCAAGGATCTTCAATAAAAAAAAGTAATAAATAATATCAAAGGCCTTGCCTTTTTTATGAACCATTGGTTCTGGAATCTTAAAAATTCTTTTCTTGATTCCAAAGTTGGATTAAGATATTAAAACAGTGCCTTGCACTTGCAAATCTGCACTGTTGCGCTCCTGGGTTAGCGCAAGCCACCAGAGAGCGCCACGTGTCAGCACCATGATAACTTGTGCTATGTGCTTTTAAGATAGAGTATTGCTCTATGAAATTGGCGCAACTCACCAGAGCGCGCCACGTGTCGGCAGCGCAACAGCGCAGCGCACTGCGCTTGCGCTCACCAGAGCGCGCCACGTGTCGGCAGCGCAACAGCGCAGCGCACTGCGCTTGCGCTCACCAGAGCGCGCCACGTGTCGGCAGCGCAACAGCGCAGCGCACTGCGCTTGCGCTCACCAGAGCGTGACACGTGTCACCTCCACATGCGCTTGCGCTCAATAATTGGCGCAAAGCGCCTGACAGGCCACATGGCCACTGTCAGTTTGATTAATGCACTGCATTATTTACAGAAGGGCCAAGTCCAATTAAAAAGGCCTAACAGGCCAAATAAAATGCAATGCATTATTTTAAAAAGGGCAGAGCCCAAACAAAAACAGATGCTGTGCATCATTTAAAAGGGACATAGCCCAAATCAAAAAGGCTTAGCAGGCCAAAAGAAAATGCAGTGCATTATTAAATAGGGGCAAAGCCCTAGCACAGGCCTAATAGGCCAATGATAAAAACGTTGAATATTCTCAACTGGACTTAGCCCAATCATGACCGTAAGTCCTCAAATTAAATTGACTGAGCACGGCTGCTCTTTTAAACCAATCTACACTTGGTTCAATGGTACATCTCTGAACTCCTCTGACACCTATCGTTGTAATCCTTCAACGATGTCAGAGAGGTGACGGGTCCTGACGGCCATACATGCAACGGACCACTATGTCCCTAAACTGGAACAATAAAGCCCAAATGCTCTCTTGCCGGATCTAAACGATCCCGTTAAGTTGATCTTAGTCTCAAACTGAACTAACATATCCTTAACAAACGTTTAAGTTGATCTTACCCTCAAATATGGCTAACGTGTCCTTAAACCTTCAAACAGACTTTAGTCCCAAATTGGACTATAGATTCCCCCAATCAACTTTGGTCCAAGGGTATATCTCTGAACTCCTCTGACACCTATCGTTGTAATCCTTCAATGACGTCAGAGAGGCGACGGGTCCCGATGGCCATGCATACTACGGACCACTACGTCCCTAAACTGGAATAATAGAGCCCCTAAATACTCTTTCCGTTAAGTTGATCTTAGTCTCAAATCAGACCAACGTATCCTTAACAAACGTTTAAGTTGATCTTAGCCTCAATATGGCTAACGTATTCTTAAACTAAAACACCAAACTAAAATCTAAGTAAATACGGATTTGGACTAATCCACGTCCTACGGGCGACGGCATAACTTAGTCTCCGTATTCAATCCACGGGCATCTACAAACAAAACAAACACACACGACACGAAGTGAAATTCTGGAGAAGGAGAAAGTGGTTACCGCGATGCTGTAGCGTAATTAACTGCAGGGGCTTGCGCCTGCAGGGAAGAGTGTCCCCACAATCAAAAACCCCTCAAGCGAGGGGGAATCTGACGAAGTCTGCAACATCGGCCGCATCCGTCTAAACCTTCGATACACGGTGCCATAAATCAATTTGGCATCTTCGGAGAGGTGGACGGATAAAACCAAATAGCATCTGCCTCGAATCTCAGGCAAGACGTCCACACGTCTCGGCCGCCGTTCGGAAGGGAACAGTCCGAACGGCGGCCGAGACGTGTGGACGTCTTGCCTGAGATTCGGGGCAGATGCTATTTGGTTTTATCCGTCCACCTCTCCGAAGATGCCAAGTTGATTTATGGCACCGTGTATTGAAGGTTTAGACGGATGCGGCCGATGTAGCAGACTTCGTCAGATTCCCCCTCGCTTGAGGGGTTTTTGATTGTGGGGACGCTCTTCCCTGCAGGCGCAAGCCCCTACAGTTAATTACGCTACCGTATCGCTGTAACAACCTTCTCCTTATCCAGATGTTCACTTCGTGTCGTGGGTGTTTGTTTTGTTTGTGGTTGCCCGTGGATTGTATACGGAGACTAATTTATGTCGTCGCCCGTAGGACGTGGATTAGTCCAAATCCGTATTTTCTTAGATTTGGGTTTGGGGTTTTGGTTTAAGGATACGTTAGCCATATTTGAGGCTAAGATCAACTTAAACGTTCGTTAAGGATACGTTAGTCTCATTTCAGACTAAGATCAACTTAACGGGATCGTTTAGATCCAACAAAAGAGCATTTGGGCTCAAATGTTCCAGTTTAGGGACATAGTGGTCCATTGGATGTATGGCCATCGGGACCCGTCACCTCTCTGAAAACGTTGAAGGATTACAACGACAGATATCAGAGGAGTTCAGAGATGTACCCTTGAACCAAGGTTGGTTGGGAGATCTATAGTCCAACTTGGGACTAAAGTCTGTTTGAAGGTTTTGGTTTAAGAATACGTTAGCCATATTTGAGGCTAAGATCAACTTAAACGTTTGTTAAGGATACGTTAGCCTAATTTGAGACTAAGATCAACTTAACAGGATCATTTAGATCCGACAAAAGAGCATTTGGGGGCTCTATTGTTCCAGTTTAGGGACATAGTGGTCCATTTCCAGTTTAGGAACATGGTGATCCAGCATTCCCATTTTGGGGACGGATATTAGTTTAAGGACGCATTAGTCCATGGGTTTAAGGATACGTTATCCATATTTGAGGCTAAGATCAACGGGATCGTTTAGATCCGACAAAAGAGTATTTGGGGGCTCTATTGTTCCAGTTTAGGGACGTAGTGGTCCATTGCCAGTTTAGGGACATGGGGGTCCAACATTCCCATTTTGGGGACGGATATTAGTTTAAGGACGCATTAGTCCATGGGTTTAAGGACCCCACAGTCCATATGGGTGTATTTAAGGACGCATTAGTCCATTAGTTTAAGGACGCATAAGTCCATGGGTTTAAGGACCCCACAGTCCGTATGAATGTGTTTAAGGACGCATTAGTCCATTAGTTTAAGGACGCATTAGTCCGTGAGTTTAGGGACACCACAGTCCGTATCGATGTGTGGTTGTCGGGACCCGTCACCTCTCTGACGTCGTTGAAGAATTACAACGATAGGTGTCAGAGGAGTTCGAAGATGTACCCTTGAACCGGATGTAAATTGATTTAAGAGAGCAGTCTTGCTCAGTCAATTTAATTTGAGGACTTACGGTCATGATTGGGCTAAGTCCAGTTGAGAATATTCAACGTTTTTATCTTTGGCCTATTAGGCCTGTGCTAGGGCTTTTGCCCCTATTTAATAATG
The DNA here is from genome assembly GCA_030015575.1 of Agapanthus africanus. Lineage (NCBI taxonomy): Eukaryota > Viridiplantae > Streptophyta > Magnoliopsida > Asparagales > Amaryllidaceae > Agapanthus > Agapanthus africanus. The sequence goes on along the minus strand of CM057339.1, from coordinate 900,403,917 downwards.
CACTACACTTTCTTTTAGCCTGCTAGGCCTTTTTGATTTGGGCTCTGTCCCTTTTAAATGATGCACATCATCTGTTTTTGTTTGGGCTATGCCCTTTTTAAAGTAATGCATTGCATTTTATTTGTCCTGTTAGGCCTTTTTAATTGGGCTTGGCTCTTCTGTAAATAATGCAGTGCATTAATCAAACTGACAGTGGCCATGTGGCCTGTCAGGCGCTTTGCGCCAATTATTGAGCGCAAGCGCATTTGGAGGTGACACGTGTCATGCTCTGGTGAGCGCAAGCGCAGTGCGCTGCGCTGTTGCGCTGCCGACACGTGGCGTGCTCTGGTGAGCGCAAACGCAGTGCGCTGCGCCAGTGCGCTGCGCTGTTGCGCTGCCGACACGTGGCGCGCTCTGGTGAGTTGCGCCAATTTCAGAGAGCAATGCTTTATCTTAAAAGCGCATAGCGCAAGTTGTTATGGTGCTGACACGTGGCACTCTCTGGTGGATTGCGCCAACCGCAGGAGCGCAACAGTGCAGACTTATAAGTGCAAGGCACTGTTTTAAAACCTTGATCCAATTTTGGATTCAAGAAAAGAATCTTTAAGATTCCAGAACCAATGGTTCATAAAAAAAACAATGCCTTTGTTATTTATTGTTTTTTTTATTTATTTGAAGATCCTTGATCTTGTTCTTAGATCAATGATCTATTCAGAAGAAATTCTTCTTTTTATTCAAAGGGTTTACCTTCTTCTCTTTTTTGAGTTTTTCTTCAAATTCTTTAGAGTTCTCTCTCTGTTTCTTGAGTTTCTCTATTCTCTGTTTCTCTTCGTGTTGTTGTCTTTTTTTGGAATTGGGGTCTAGGGGCCTTTATATAGTGCCCATTAATTTGTTAAATTTGTTAAAGAGATCATTCTCTGAGTGATTTGGAGAATTTTCCCCACCGTTGGATCTTTGATCCAAGGGCTTCTGTTTTACAGAAGACAATCTTCTTGTTTTAACAAGAACAGAAAGATCTTACTGGAATTTTAATTCTGTTTGGCGCAAACGCACCTGCACTTGACACGTGTCGCGCAGCGCAGAGCGCAGCGCAACTGCGCTGCCACGTGGCCCGCAGCGCAGAGCGCAAGTCAGCTGAAACGTTGCTTCTTTTGTTTTCATTTTAATTTCAAAGCAGAGCTTTGCTCTGATTGGGGGAAACAGAAGCGTTGCTTCATCTCCCGCCTTGGAATTTGAACAGAGTTTTGCTCTGATTGGGGTAAACAAATGCCCCCCCACCGTTGCGCTTACGTGGCCCCAAACGTGAGCGCAGCGGTGGCAGAATTTCAACCGTGATGGCAACTTTTGGAAGTTGAAAGGTCATTTGATGCCTATAAGTAGGACCTTTGGTCCCTTAGACGATTTTCATCTCTAAAATTTTTACTTTCAGAATCTCAGAGCCCTGCTCTTTACTTTCAAGAACTCCAAGAGTTAAACTCTTAAAACCTTTTAGGTAAATTTTTTAATTAAATCAAATTAAATTAAATTAATTTTCATTGACAGAGCCTTGCTCTCAATAGATCCCTGATCTAAAGAAAACCCATTTAGGGTTTCACTTAGCAGAGCTTTGCTCTAAAGGGATCTAAAGAGAACTAAAGAGAACCCTATTAGAGTTCCATTAATAGAGTTCTGCTCTCTGAAAGATTTTTCTTGTATATTCTTGATTCACCAATGTAGCTTTGCTCCTTCCAAATCATATTGAAGAACTCTTAAGAGTTTTTCATAGATCCTGGTGGTTAGAGATGGAGTTCTATTCTTTAATGAATTATACTCTCTTGCTTAATCAGGCTGTCTGTTGATTTTGTTAAGTTTCTTTTACAGAAGTAATGGACGCCCACATGTACGACCTTGACGAGATCATCTCTTACGGGGACATCCGTCGACTCGGCCGTTCTCAAAATCGAGAATTTACTAATGCCAAGTGTGCCGAGATCATGAGTCGCTTCGACGCGTATAATGGTCAACTGCTTCCTCGACGCTCCCCTCTATTGAAGCTTATTGTGGGAGCCATCTGGGAAGCTCTTCCCCTATTCTTTACCGGCGTGCCGCTTAGGGCATTGGATGCCGCCGAGGACAAGGTGCATTCGGTGTACCTGATGAACTTAATCTCGAAGAGACGGCGAGACAATCTTGTCGATCTCTTGCACCAGGCCTTTCAACAGTCCGCCATTCTTGCTGCCTACCGGAGGGTGGAGGACATCAGTGGGGATCCCGACGTCCGTGCTCGTGAAAGGAAGCACACCAGGATGGTTCGCCAAGCTTGGAAAGTCTTGGACAAGGTCACTTTCGAGTTCCTAAATCCCTGTCCAGGATCTGAGGTTTTGCCGTTGTAATCATTTAAATAATGTCTTTGTTTATTTATTTATGATTGTAAGAACCCTTTGCAATATGAATGGAAAATTTCTCATTTCAGCTTGTCTTATTTCTCGTTCTGAGCCTTTTGCACATGCATGAATGAGCGTGTCTCGAGCGCTTGATCAAATGCAAGTCAGATGTTCTTTCTGTCACTTTCTTCTTTCTTTTATTACCAGCATGTTACTTTAGCAAACATGGTCGACAGATAATAGAACGAGCATCCTGTCTTGGTTTCTTCAAGAGGTAGCGATGGCTTAGGCCGCAGGTTCAAATCTGCTACCTAAGACTTTTCAAATTTATAAGCCGTGGGGGTCTCATAAATGTAAGGTTTGTCTAGCACCCTATAATGAGTTTTGAAGCATCACATGTCCAAAAGTTTGAATTTTGATGGTGCTAAACAAGCATGCAAAGGAATCGATCCTAGAAAATTAGGGTTTCGAAATTTAAAGCGAACAAAACTAGGGTTTCGAGACTACAACGTTTGTAGCTCCCTTTCGCTGGACTCCTTGGTCTCTAGGGTGTTGAATGGAGGTCCTCTTGAAGTCCTCTTGCGTCTACGACGATCCACCCGGAGTTCCCCGTCCAAGCTCGCAACTTCGCAAAACCGAAGAGAACACTCTAAACAAGTTGGCTAAACTTGTATAGAATGATGTTGTGGTTTAGAATCTCACTTCAAAAACCTTTCTTTAAGTGTGTTTTACTCACTAGAAAAACCTAGAGAGCAAATGGTGAAGGAGGATGAAGATGGTGGTTTTTCTTTTTAGCAAGTGTAAAAGATAAAAGATGACCACTCAAAAAGAAATGAAATATAACCTTTTATATTTTATTCCTTCTTACATCCAACCATGGTTAAGTGATGGAGAGTTTATTTAACTTGAGTTTTAAATGATAAAGAGAAGGATAACCCAAGGTTAGAGGTAGGTGAGCTTGGTTAGGTTAGAAGAAGAATGTAGAAGCTAGTAAAGATTATCCTTTTCTTTTCAATTTTGTTTTAAATACAAAATCAAATAAAAAACCATTACTTAATCCATGGTGTGAGTCTTATATTGCCACCATTTCCATGTGCTAACAACCATGATAGATGGGTGTATGTATGTATGCATGTATGCACTGTAAGTGCACGGCGGCGCCCCGGCCGTCAATCCGACGCCGGAATGCGGAAGCGGTGAATAACTTAAAATTTGCGGACTTAGCAAACCGGCACCACCGCGCACTACCACCCGGATCGTTACCATTAACTAGTCTAAGCTAACTACAAGAATGGGAATAGAGATATACCGACGATCCAAGTCCTCCGGTCTTCTCGTCATGCTCCCGATCTCCTGCGGAAAAGTCCCGTCTCCTCCTCGTCGCCGGAAGTGCACCACATCGCCTACTTTGTTTACGGGCTCCCACCTCAATGCCGAGGCAACTCGGGGACGAAGCCGGCTACTCGACGTGCCCAAGATTCGTTGTAGAATTCGTAGTAGAAGAAGTCTCATTTGGGGTTCATGGAGATGCCTTTGTGGTGGAGGAAAATGAAGTGAACTTTTGGAGAGGGTTCTTGTGTGATTTTTGGAGAATGAAGAGAACCAAAAATGCCACACCAAAAATCAATCAACCCCCATCCTCAAGAATGGCAGCCCCTTGTAGCAAAAAAGGGAGAGAGGGGAAAAGTCAAGGGGGAGGTAACCATATGAATCATCCAAGAGAGAGAGAGAGAGGAATGGTTATCATGAAAAACAATGATACCAAAACAAAACCCATACTCCACCACCAACCACCAACCTCATCATCAACAACCATGATGAGCCAAAAGTCATGCCATCATGACAAGAAGAAGTCAAGGTCAATGAAAAGATGTCATGATACAACTATATGCAAAGACCCCCTTCCACAAATGCCTATTTGCAACAATGCAAATAAGCCCTCCTCCACCAATCTTCGGCCAATGAACGGAACAATGGAAATCGGCCGAAACGGAAAGCAAACTGGCAACTCCAGAAAACTGGTCCCGTAATAAATTACAGGAAAACCCCGATACTGTGCATACACACCCGCATCTGTATTTCGACCGAAATACAAATGCAATGAGACAAAATCTACACTGTACTATACTAGGATCCGGCTTATACCAAAACCGGCTAGTAATATCTGTTCGATCCTGATCCGTGCAATACCGCACGTATCTGATCAAACCCTGCCATATAACCATACGGCCTATAGTACAAACTGTCCGATCCTGATCCGTGCAATACCGCATGTATCTGATCGGACCTTGCCATATCTCCATACGGCCTCTACAACCTTTCGCCCGAAAGCTGAGTAACTGTAAATGTGGTGGACTCTAAAGACTCGTCAATACTATGGCTGTGGATTTAACCACTAGCACGTCAGAGGTATATGCCAATACGTGACGGGCCACCAGCTATTGACCAAAAGGGACGTCGATGAGGAAGCTCACCCCGACACCCAACTGAGCCTGTCAGTGACAATATCCGTGCAGTCCGGTCCGTTCGTCTATGAGTATCGCATGGCGGGCCTAGGGGGTTGGTAAAAGTCAGACCCCCAAAAGCGGTACAAGTCGTGTCGGAGTGTAGCCCAGAACACCCTGAGATACTACTGGAATACCTACCAGTAAATCTCCTTGCCTTGGCCAAGGACTTTGTGTAATGGCTCTCCTAGACACAGCACGACCTCACCCCCAATACCGGGAGAGACGAACCCCTGAAGATAGGCTCACTGCCTCCATGTGGCTCGGGACTGTACCCAACTAAAACCTGTTTGCACGACTCCTTTGAGCCGTGGTAGGGTAGTAATCAAAGTACAGTGGGAACTCACACGAGACAAATGGCGATCCCCAGGTCGATGAACTAACCTGCACACATGTCACCAGGGAACTGCCATCTGACGTCTGGTATATGACCAACTAGCATGTTCCCGGCGAGTCCTGTCCGGTGTACTCATAACCCAATGAGCACCTGTATACATCTTAGGTGATCCAACTGACATCAGTGGCTTGTGAGACCGGCCACCGCCCCTCGTCGGGGTCTCGACTGTATACACTAGTCTACTAATGGAGTATCGATGCCCGGTCTCGAAACTCCCACGACTAGGGACCTTTTAAGGATAAGCTTATAGACCCCCAGCTCCCACTTATATGATCGCCCTCATACTGCTGGTGGTCAAGCAAGAATCCTAGAGGCTCTATCAACGTGTAATAGCGACGTGTCATGTCACCTAAAGCAGTACACGATGATAAAGGTAAACCAGATAGCATACTATCATCTCGAGTAAGACTGTCCTACCGGGATAGGTCCTCCCTCAATCATTGCAATCACGTACCTGTGATCCAATAATTGACTCTGAGGGCACTATCTTCAACAATCTCCCACTTGCACTCAAGGCTAATTATTGCGATGTCGCATACTCACAGCCCGTGTGATACCGAACACCCAACTCCTCTACTAGTCAGTCTCACAAAGCTCGTTTGCGAAACTATTGCGTTCGAGGAATAGCCTCAGTGAGTGGATCCGCTTAGTTGTCTCTTTCCATGTCTCTCTAAATCTCAAGTTCGCGGAGAAACCCATCTCCCGAAATGAGCAATACCTGTCTTAGAATGTGTCTGGATGTCTGATGGGACATAGCTCATAAATGAGCTCCAAATCCAAACTTCTTAGACTGTATCGTCAACTGAACTTAATCAGTATCCTGCGCGCCATGCCTCCCTCAGTATTGCCTTGGACCACCTGTCCAAAATACTGCCCCTCATCAGAAGGAAAACTATAACTCTGACAACCTTCTTGTCGTCCATGTCACCTTGGAAGCCTGGAATGATAACTGTCTCCTGAATGAGGCTGTCGTTATCATCTCCCTAGAACATCCACTTATGTTCTAAAACTGCTTCCGACTGTTTCTCCAGGATTGGATTAATGTCAACTTATTGCATCTAGTGCAAGAACAACATCTGGTGTGGTACTTGACATCTCACGATTGACTCAATTGCCTGAGCAAGTGATCTGCCAATCATGCCCGTCCCTCTCCCCTTTAGTCTGTAAGACACCTTTGGAGAGGGTGACTCCATTACCTGCAGGTACACTACCGTGCCAGGAGTCGTCCATCCTAAATACTCTTAGAACGCTGTCAAGTACCCTGATTGGGAAACCACCCAAATCTAGATCTAAGACCATAGATCTAGTAACCAGTATGTCTGATATAAAATCCATTTCCTTTGTGGAGAAACAACTGTGTGACGACCAAACTATAACCGATCGTAGTGTAGGAGTTTCCTTTCCTACTCTGTGTATATCATCCAAATACCAGGATATCACACCCTACTACCTTCTCAACAGATCCATCCCCTATTCTGATGAAGTCAAACCCATGACTGTCACGTCAGAAATAGATGATCTTTCTCCACTACATCTGCTCTAGTCTATAAATAGACATAAGCTACATGTCCACCAATGCTTCCGCTGCTCCCACTGACTACGACAACCCTCTGGCAGAGTCATATAGACGTGCACTTCTAAAACTAGTTTAGAACGACGCTATACTCATCCTCCCGCCGGGTCTCGCAGCCTGGAACAACAGCAATGGTAATTGTGGGTAAACAAGAACTTCCCTGTCACCGTCCTTGAGGCTACCGGAGTACCTCTCGGGTGCCTGAAGTTACCCACCTTATCTGCGGAGTGGCCAAAGGAATGTCAATTCAGATTGAATCTTTAGGTTCCTTATCAAATCTTCAGTAATCGTTTGTGGTTCTGGAATCACTTCCAGTTCTACCATACTCCCACTACTGTTTTTCTGAAAAAATCCATTTTTAATAAAACTGTGGCGAGTCTAGAACAATATCGCTATTGTTCGTCCAGATGGTAGAAAATCAACCCTCGTCATAGCCTGGGTCAACCCACAAACAGCTATTACAGAAACGTGCCTTGAGTTGTCCAGTGTCTGGTTTTAATCATAAACCGGACAACTCCCCGTACCTTAACATCGTTAAGATATGAACTGCTCTATATCATATATAGAACCAGAGGCACTGATTTAATTGAACCAGATTCAAATCATGCAACTGTCTCCAGTGCATGTCAACTAAATGGAAGGAGGCCGATCAGCGTTACTCAACTTAGGAATGCTTCCATTTATGAGTAACCTGAAAGAGAAGCAATTTCTCTTAATCACTACTATCAACTGAATACCATATACAAGTATCTACATCTTCGATCACTTTGAAGAATCCCGATACTTGCTACACCTGGTTCTTTACTCTATTCAAATACCTATAACTTCTCCAAATTCGGACCCTGTGTTTCCACGAAACACTTGTCTAAAAACTAGAGAAGTCATAAGTAAACCGAATATAGTACGAGGACCAACCCCTTTGTCCTAATGGACACTGGACAACATACAATACTCTGTATAAGTCCCTTGAGTCTGATAACTCATTCACTGTGTGTCGTAGGTTGAAAATTGTACTTATGGTTAAGAAGAATTACACCGCTGTTTAATGCTCCTTACCTAACCATCCACCGATATAGGTAAATGTCGTAGACATAATTTCAGAAAGGTATATCTCACTCTATGAAAATAGACGTACAGATATATCAATTTGAAATTGGTGCATAACAGTGGATATTCAAAACCAAATATTTGCCGACCGGCAAACAACCCAGGTGATTTCCTCAAATATCACCGATTACAACGAATCCCGATATAATGAGGATAATCACCCAATTCCCAACAACTTACTCCCACTCATCATCTGTAAAACCATACAGATGTGAGAATCGTACCTGGTAAATACATACCCTGGAGTAAGTATCTAATCGGGAAATCAGTTTTCCTTTAACATTACACAGTGAAACTGAAACATTGAAATGTTCCGATGGGGTATTCTGGTATTCCTAGTAATGCCTCTTCCAGATTCACGACTGTAACCGTATAGTTCTTTGCCACCTCTCCAAATCCCTTCATATGTCTTTAGTCTTTACCTTCTGCACACCCTTTTAGGCCAAATGGTTTTCTTCCTTCCCTACCGTTCGGCACCAGCCTATGGTTTGGAAGAAGACTATCCAATAAGCATAATGGGTGTACTGTCCACATCCTAGGAACACTCGCAATGAGAGAGGGTGAAGATAAAAGACAACCGAATAAACCTTATTCCTATTTCTCCTGAACCAGAATCCATCCCCGAACTGGAACAAGTTCCATTCGAGTTCGTATATAACCATACGATGGAGTATCCAAATAAACTGTGGATCTTCGTAGCGATACGGAGTGTCCTGGAGAAATACAAAGGTGATGTGGGAGTGGTAACGAAATATTTGGTTTGGTCGTGAATATCTGTTGCAATTTACTTTGCCCTCTTACTAATCCCTTGCTTTGTCTGAACTTAATACCTTCTGCACACCATCGTTATGCTAATTGGTTTTCTTCATTCCCTACCGGTCGGCACCAGCCTAAGGTTTGGAAGAAGACAATCCAATTTGCGTAATAGGTGTACTACCCCTAAACCAAGGAGTACTCGTAACCTGAGAGAGGGTAAAAGGAAAAGACAACTGAATAATCCTATCCGTTTTCTCCAGAACCGGAAACCATCCTCGAATAAATTCTTTCGAGTTCGTATCTAACCATACGATGGTTTTGTCCAATGGAAGTGGACGTTCGTAGTAAAACGGGGTGTCCTGGAGAAAAGGGTAAAAGTAGGAGTGGCAATGAGGTTTGCAACTCTGACAATCCAAAATCCAGTGTTAAAGAAGGTTCGGTCAACTTGGTCACTGAGTCAAAGTCTTAGGGTCGGGTCAATGGTCGCTGCCAAAGAGAGAGAGAGAAAAGAAACACTCAGCGTGCACTCTAACCTAGATCAGAATGGTTACAAATTTATCTAATCTGGAAACCTCCCACTGTACCGTCAAATTCTCCTCCAAACCTGAAAGAAGAATTAGTCGGGGTCACCCGAGGAGTAAACTAACTCATCAGTGGGAATCGGGATCCAACTATCATCGCATGACAACGTGACGGAATCCGCTCACGGTATCACACTCCAGAAGGTATGCGCATATCTGGCAAGTTTCAGTTCTTTTGAAACTCCCGATGTGATTTCTGCCCCATGCTCTTATGACCTTGACTTTGGCCAACAAATCATAAGTCACATGTCAAGTTCTACCCGTCATTCTCCAGGTTGATTCGAATCCACCCGCACAAGCCCTTGACTTTGGCCAACAAGGCTATACGACTGTTCCAAACCAACGCATCTATCTATGCTGCATATGAATAACCAACAGCTACCAAACACTGTGCCTTGACTTTGGCCAACAAACACAGCTTGAATACTATTGACTACCCATATGAAACGACGGAGGGCTACGAATGGTTTCTGGCGAAAACCTTTAACGTAATGAACTTGATATCGTCGAAGGAACGGATAGCTTTTTAAAAATATAGTGACGAAAACCATTGCTAAAGAGGTCACTCCCGGTGAAGGGATCTCGGCTCTTTCCCCGTAGAATGGGGTGCAGGATATTCCAAATGAATACCGCGATGCAAAGCAAAAGTAATCGGCTATAGTGAAGTTAATGCCCTGACGCAAACTTCTGTCCAAGGGGTCACTCCCGGTGAAGGGATCTCGGCCCTTGCCTCGTCGACTGAGGAGCAGGATATTCCAATGAATACCTCGATGCAAAACAAAAGTGAACGTCCTTGCAATAACAGCTTTTTGAAAAGTGTTCCAACAACATCAGATTAGGTTTGTTTTTAACTTGCATTGATCCGAATCAATGCAGTCCCATCAATTGATCACACCAAAATGAACGAAAATATACTGATGTACGTATATGCCATCCGCATTCGCCACTGGGTCCCGTCATTACCCGTTAGGTTAGCTTACTAACGACAGAGCGGGGACTGGACTAGCGCGGATGCAAAACATATACTACATCTACTAATATATATACCAATATATTATATTCGCTCAAGGCGTGAATAAAAATGCAACATCACAGAAAATGTATAGCATCACAGAAACAATACAGATATCTGGGATCCCCGGGTTTCACAGAGCCACTACTGAAACCCGACGTTCCCCTGGTCGTGTGGATAGCCTGCGCAATGTAATCCTAGACCCCTACGGGCGCGGCAAGTTACCCGCCAAAACCTGAAGCGAGGCAGCCCCCTTCAGCACCGTGAATGGACCACCCAGCACTTCACGGAATCCGGTAACTTGGGCACCCCTCCTGGGTCAACCTGTACCCCCTACGAGTGCGGCGAATAGCCCGCCAATCCTAGAGTGAAGCCCCTTCCGTCTCAATGCCATGAGATGCGGGCTTGTTGCCCTCCAGAACCCGGCTATCCGTGCACCCCTCCGCGGGGCAATCCTAGTACAGAAAGTAAAATATACATACACCGGGTACATCGACCGCAACCAGGCCGTGCCCTAAAATAATAATACAAACAGGCAGTGACGGCAGTCCACATGTCGGACGCTCGCCCCGCAATATCAAATGTATATAATACAACCACAACTGTACTAGCATTGCATCCAGGCTATCCCCCACGACCGATCCGCAACAACACAGCAAATACATAGAACATCAACGTGAAAGTCACGTTCGCAAATCCGTCTAACCGGGCTATAGCAGTTAGACAGGATTTACCGATCGAGTGACATTCACGGTCGCAGATATAATGTAAATACTGTGAAAAATGTGTTTAAAATTTTCCGATTGACCAAAAATTAACAAGTGGGCCCCAAACCAATACTGCAGCACTCACAAAAATAATTGGCCCAATTTTAATATTCCAAAACCCCTAATTACACCCCTGAAGCCCACTGGAAAAAGATGGCCCACTGAACTCTCAAGACTGCGGCGGAACCGCGGCCCAATAGAAGGGTGGGGCCGCGGATCCGCGCTCTGTTTGAGAGATCAGAGTGTCGAATTTTCCCAGAGTTCTTAGAATCTCCTGCACATCATTCTGAGACCACCTAAAAAATTTTTAGACACCAAAAATTCTCAACAGAAAACTGATGTGAGGTAAAATGAGTTTTTGGAATTTTGGTCGATCGGAACCGCAAAACACATCAAACGAAAGCTAGACGAAGTTAATGGCGAGTCTCTGATACCAGTGTAAGTGCACGGCGGCGCCCCGGCCGTCAATCCGACGCCGGAATGCGGAAGCGGTGAATAACTTAAAATTTGCGGACTTAGCAAACCGGCACCACCGCGCACTACCACCCGGATCGTTACCATTAACTAGTCTAAGCTAACTACAAGAATGGGAATAGAGATATACCGACGATCCAAGTCCTCCGGTCTTCTCGTCATGCTCCCGATCTCCTGCGGAAAAGTCCCGTCTCCTCCTCGTCGCCGGAAGTGCACCACATCGCCTACTTTGTTTACGGGCTCCCACCTCAATGCCGAGGCAACTCGGGGACGAAGCCGGCTACTCGACGTGCCCAAGATTCGTTGTAGAATTCGTAGTAGAAGAAGTCTCATTTGGGGTTCATGGAGATGCCTTTGTGGTGGAGGAAAATGAAGTGAACTTTTGGAGAGGGTTCTTGTGTGATTTTTGGAGAATGAAGAGAACCAAAAATGCCACACCAAAAATCAATCAACCCCCATCCTCAAGAATGGCCGGCCCCTTGTAGCAAAAAAGGGAGAGAGGGGAAAAGTCAAGGGGGAGGTAACCATATGAATCATCCAAGAGAGAGAGAGAGAGGAATGGTTATCATGAAAAACAATGATACCAAAACAAAACCCATACTCCACCACCAACCACCAACCTCATCATCAACAACCATGATGAGCCAAAAGTCATGCCATCATGACAAGAAGAAGTCAAGGTCAATGAAAAGATGTCATGATACAACTATATGCAAAGACCCCCTTCCACAAATGCCTATTTGCAACAATGCAAATAAGCCCTCCTCCACCAATCTTCGGCCAATGAACGGAACAATGGAAATCGGCCGAAACGGAAAGCAAACTGGCAACTCCAGAAAACTGGTCCCGTAATAAATTACAGGAAAACCCCGATACTGTGCATACACACCCGCATCTGTATTTCGACCGAAATACAAATGCAATGAGACAAAATCTACACTGTACTATACTAGGATCCGGCTTATACCAAAACCGGCTAGTAATATCTGTTCGATCCTGATCCGTACAATACCGCACGTATCTGATCAAACCCTGCCATATAACCATACGGCCTATAGTACAAACTGTCCGATCCTGATCCGTGCAATACCGCATGTATCTGATCGGACCTTGCCATATCTCCATACGGCCTCTACAACCTTTCGCCCGAAAGCTGAGTAACTGTAAATGTGGTGGACTCTAAAGACTCGTCAATACTATGGCTGTGGATTTAACCACTAGCACGTCAGAGGTATATGCCAATACGTGACGGGCCACCAGCTATTGACCAAAAGGGACGTCGATGAGGAAGCTCACCCCGACACCCAACTGAGCCTGTCAGTGACAATATCCGTGCAGTCCGGTCCGTTCGTCTATGAGTATCGTATGGCGGGCCTAGGGGGTTGGTAAAAGTCAGACCCCCAAAAGCGGTACAAGTCGTGTCGGAGTGTAGCCCAGAACACCCTGAGATACTACTGGAATACCTACCAGTAAATCTCCTTGCCTTGGCCAAGGACTTTGTGTAATGGCTCTCCTAGACACAGCACGACCTCACCCCCAATACCGGGAGAGACGAACCCCTGAAGATACGCTCACTGCCTCCATGTGGCTCGGGACTGTACCCAACTAAAACCTGTTTGCACGACTCCTTTGAGCCGTGGTAGGGTAGTAATCAAAGTACAGTGGGAACTCACACGAGACAAATGACGATCCCCAGGTCGATGAACTAACCTGCACACATGTCACCAGGGAACTGCCATCTGACGTCTGGTATATGACCAACTAGCATGTTCCCGGCGAGTCCTGTCCGGTGTACTCATAACCCAATGAGCACCTGTATACATCTTAGGTGATCCAACTGACACCAGTGGCTTGTGAGACCGGCCACCGCCCCTCGTCGGGGTCTCAACTGTATACACTAGTCTACTAATGGAGTATCGATGCCCGGTCTCGAAACTCCCACGACTAGGGACCTTTTAAGGATAAGCTTATAGACCCCCAGCTCCCACTTATATGATCGCCCTCATACTGCTGGTGGTCAAGCAAGAATCCTAGGGGCTCTATCAACGTGTAATAGCGACGTGTCATGTCACCTAAAGCAGTACACGATGATAAAGGTAAACCAGATAGCATACTATCATCTCGAGTAAGACTGTCCTACCGGGATAGGTCCTCCCTCAATCATTGCAATCACGTACCTGTGATCCAATAATTGACTCTGAGGGCACTATCTCCAACATGCACATCCACATGTGCATGAAACTAGAATGAAAGAAAGAAACACATGCATGCATGCATGCATCCATCAAATTCTAGAAAGGTTTCAAGTGAGAAAACTAATGGTTAGATGATAAATCAACACTTGATTTATCAATCCGGTCATATTTCATATGACCCCACCAAAAGCAGGCCACCCGATCAATGTTCGGTATCATATACGCACATTTTAATCGGGTGCATGCGCATATCGCATACGCGCACCACAACGTTTCGCCTGGACTGGGTAACTCCTTTGTGGGACTCTAAGACTCGTCAATACGCCGGCAGAGGGTGATGATCATATCAGGTACCCCCAAGCCGCAAGCGGTCAGCTAAACGTAACGGCCACCCGGGTATTGAGCGATCAGAAGACAACAAGCGAACCTGCTACAACTCCCGTCGAGCCAACCGGCAACACTACCGTACAGTCCGGTCTCTTCGTCAGATATGCCGCATATCGAGCCTAGGGATGGTAACATCGAACCCTAATAACTCAATAAGTCGTGCCGGTGAATGGTCTATAACAGATCGAGAAACTACCGATAACACTTATCAGCAATTCTCAGCAGCCCTGGCCAGGGACTTACTGATATAACCAGTCGGGCACAGTACAGCATCAACTCCCAATACCGGGAGAGACGAAACCCCTCCTATCGCTCATTGCTTTCGTGTGTCTCGGGACTGTACCCAACGGCCACCTGTTTGCATGACTCAGTAGAGCCGTGGTAGGGTGGTAATCAAAGTACAGTGGGAGAACACACAAGACTCCATGACGATCTCGGGTCTACAGACTAACCTGTACCAGTGTCACCTGAGAACTGCTATCCGACGATAGATATAATTCCATATAGGAGTTCTCGGTGAGTCCGTCCAGTGTACCCAGTCAGCACTGAGCACCCGTATATGATCTTGATGTCAAACATCGATGAATGTGGGAACATCCATCGCCCATCATATAGGTCTAGTATCATATACGCTAGTCTACTCTGGTATATCAATGCCCCGTCTCGATATACCTACGACTAGGGACTTTCCAGGATATGCTTATAGACTACAGATGTCCCACTAGTATGATCTCCATCATAATCAGAGCAGTCAAGCCAATATCCTCAGGGCTTTATCAGCATGTATGAGTGAATAATAAGCATGATAAATCAACATGTCAGATAAAGAAGAACCAGATAGCATACTATCATGTCGAGCAAGAATGCATACTGAATATATATACATGTATAGATACATCCACTATCACATAATGGCCTCTAGGGCATACATATATCCAACAATAAAGACTTCTCTCCCTACGGATCGAGAGGATCTCGTAGGTGTATTTTTTCCTTAGGAATCGTGAGGATTCCTAAGTGTATTTTCTCTTATAAGTCTTAAGGATCCTATAAGAGAATTTTCCCTCTTACGAGTCAAGAGGACCCGTAAGCGGTTGTTTCCCTCCTTGTCGAGATTCGACTTTGGAGAGTGAGACCCGTGGATAGTATGCACGGGACCGTTTTGGGCCGACTTGCAGGGTCCGAGTGCTTAGGAAACAGGTTTTTTGATCCTTGCTGCCTAAGGCTTTATCTTACGAGTCGAACCGCATCGAGAAGTTCTCGCAAAGACATCAATCTCCTCACGAGTCGAGACAAATCGAGCATTTCTCGCAAGAATATCCTAACGTCACAGTTAACCTCTGCTCTTTACGACAGAAGTCCGTTAGGGTCTGTGGTACTAGAGTTTTGCCCGTCGTACCGTCACATTGGCTGATATATCCCTCGATAGGCAATTGTGCCGTTCGAGTAGCCCTGCGACTGCCGTGTCTCTGATCCCTTCGGGGGCTGGACAAGACGTCTTCAAGCAATCCTCCTAGGCAGTTTGACTGTCGGAAGAGCAAGCGTTAGGAATTTTGCCATGCCGCTTTTTACTTGAGGTTAGGCTCATTTTGGGGAGCCCCGACGAGTCATAACCACTCCGCGCTGGTGTGGGATGATCTCCGATAGTCTTTCAGGTTTTATATGAGTTGCCGTCAAGACCCAGAAGCTAGGAATTTGGCCTTTGCTTCTTTTGCTGGCATTGCGTCCTCTATATCGAGACGAATGTCGCGGTTGTCTCTAGGTTGTTGGTAAACCGTCGAGGTTTGGAACTAGGGATTTTGCTGTGGCTCCGCTGTTTGATGATGTTGCGTCTGCTGTGTCAAGACGAACGTCGCGGTTGTCTCTGGGTTGCTGGTGAACCGTCGAGATTTGGAACTAGGGATTTTGCCGTGGCTCCTTTTGGTGATATTGTGTCTGCTGTATTGAGACGAACGTCGAGGTGGTGACCATTCCGCACTGGTGTGAGATGATCTCCGGTTGTCTTTCAGGCTTTATATGACTTGCCGTTAAGACCTTGAAGCTAGGAATTTGGCCTTCGCTTCATTTTCTTTGTCACGTCCGAGTCCTGTTGGAGGGAGAACGTTGGGGTGACTTCTCGTCTGCTGTATCGAGACGAACGTCGCGGTTGTCTCTAGGTTGCTGGTGAACCGTCGAGGTTTGGAGCTAGGGATTTTGCCGTGGCTCCATTTGTTTGATTGTCGCGTCTGCAGTATCAAGACGAAAATAGAGGTGGTGACCATTCCACGTTGGCGTGGGATGATCTCCGGTTGTCTTTCAGGCTTTATATGACTTGCCGTTAAGACCTCGAAGCTAGGAATTTAGCCTTCGCTTCGTTTGCTTTGTCATGTCCGAAACCTGTTGGAGGAAGGACGTTATTGTTGACATTGCGTCTGCTGTATCGAGACGAATGTCACGGTTGTCTCTAGGTTGTTGTTGAACCGTCGAGATTTGGCTTTGCTTTCTGGCGGAGCCTGTCGGGAAGGTATGGTTCCCTCTTTGTTTGTGCCCCTGGATTGTATACAGGGATCGACGTGATCTCACCTGTAGGGCATGAGTTTCATCATATTTTTTTTTGTTATTGTTTTATTTCCGCGATGCTCTATCATTTCAGCTTTTATATCGCGAAGGAAGCGATTGCCCAATCATTTCGGCTATTTTTCGCGGTGCCCAATCATTTCGGCTATTTATTTTATTTTCACTCGCTGCTTTTTATTGCGAGTTGCCCCATCATTTCGGCTATTTATTTTATTTTCACTCGCTGCTTTTTATTGCGAGTTGCCCCATCATTTCGGCTATTTCATATGCATTTTTAGCTCGCTTATTTTTTATCGCGAATGTGGAACTTGGAATCTGGTGCCAATCTCAACATCAGCATCGCTACAACTGGAATATTGCCAGGAGCGAATCATCATTTGCCATGAAAGGACTTGGAATTTGATACCGGTTTAGGCATCAGCATCGCTACAACTGGGATATTGCCAGGAGCGAATCATCATTTGCCTCTGTCGACATTGAACAAAGGTGGCTTAGCGAACAGGGTTAGGATCCCGTCGACTAAGGCTTTTGACTTCATGAGCCGTAAGGGTCTCACAAAGGTATTTCTCCCTACAAGTCGTGAGGATCTTGTAGGTGTGTTTTCTCCTTAGGAATCGTGAGGATTCCTAAGTGTATATTCCCCTGTAAGTCGGAAGGATCTTACTAAAGGGTTTTCTCCTTATAAGTCGAGAGGATTTACAAGGGTCGTTCACCATATGGACATATCCCTAGCCACGGGTGGGACTTGGTTAGGGAAATATTTATTCACGCCCATGGATTGTATACAAAGGTCAGTATGAGCCGCTTGCAGGGCAATATCGAAGGTTGTGGGGGTTGCTTAAGCACAGATTTAGGTCTCCGTAAATTAAGACTTTCAAATCTTATGAGCCGTGAGGGTCCCATAAAAGTGTTCTCCTTACGAGTCGTAAGGATCTCGCAAGTGTATTTTCTCCTTAGGAATCGTGAGGATACCTAAGTGTGTTGCTCCCTTGTGAGTTGTAAGGATCTCACGCAGGTGGTTTCTCCTTACAAGGTCGAGAGGATCCTGTAAGTGTCCTTTAACGAGGCCGCGCCCTTTCGGGTTTTCACAAACACTCGCCGGTAGTCCTGATGTTTTTACTCACGGAGCCCTTTCGGGTTTTCATCCGTGCCCCTTTTGCTTATGGACATATCGTCTTCTCTTTTTTTTTTTTTAATTCTTTTTATTCTTTTTTTTATTTTTCTAACGAGATTGCGCCCTTCCGGGTTTTCACAAACACTCGCCGGTAGTCCTGCTGTTTTTACTCACGGAGCCCTTTCGGGTTTTCATCCGTGCCCCTTTTGCTTATGGACATACCGTCTTCTCTTTTTTTTAAATTCTTTAAATTCTTTTTTTTTATTTTTCTAACGAGGTTGCGCCCTTTCGGGTTTTCACAAACACTCGCCGGTAGCCTTGCTGTTTTTACTCACGGAGCCCTGTCGGGTTTTCATCTGTGCCCGTTTTGCTTATGGACATACCGTTTTTATTATTATTATTTTTTATTATTTTTTTTATTTTAGAGGACAGCCGTTGAGGGGGCTGTTCTGGCTTCACCTTTGTAGCGCTCTCCGTAGGTGGATGAGATCTTTTCAGCACCGCAGTAGGAGAGTTTCTGCGCACCGTGTTCAGCAATTCGAAGCTGTTCCCGATTGGAACAGCAGCATCGATCCCCACCGTCGGAGCTGGCGGAGTTATCCCAGAGGGGGAGTTGCCCCCAGCCTTCCTCACTCGGCGCCAGTGGCGGCGTCGAGCGTGTCTTGCGGATGGGGTTGTTTCAGCTATAAGGGTGACTTTGTCGTGCCCCCTGTTTTGAGGAGAGACTGTTATTGGTGCTAGCCTGTCAAAGACTGACACCTGTCGAAAAGCAATGTCTGATCTGTCAAAGACAGACCTCTGGGCAGGGGAAGCAGCTTTGAGGACCTCGCCTGGAGCAGAAACCGGAATATCCAGCCTTGTAAAAACCGACTTCTTAGAAGGAGGAGCCTTTCCAATGATTTCGTTCGCCTGAGCCGGGATGACTATCCACTCTGGGATGGCAGATTCGGGTATCGCTGGCTTGCAGACGTTCTGGCCCAGTCTGTTGAAAACTGAGGTATTGAAGTCGGGCGACCCGTTGAGAGGGGCCGCGGCAGTGGTAAGTCGATCAAAGACCGACTTCTTTAGGGCTTTTTGCAACGTTATTGGGGCATTGAAGCTTATTGGTGGGAGCATGGTCCCGAAGAATGGTCCAGTGGTAGCTTGAGTTACCCGCTCCACTGGCATCTTGAAAAGAGAGGCCGCTTGGGGCCCATAAGTCATTCCTCTAGCAAGGACGGAGCGAGAGTTGCAGTTGTAGGCAGTGCAGTTTGAAGCCATTGATCTTCTGTTTTCTGCACGGAGCAAGACACCAAATCTTAGTACCTCGAATCCATAGGTAACCACAACAAACCGCGATTCGTTCGCGAATACGACACACGAAGTGTGGAGTGGAAAGAGGAAAAGGTCCTACCGGACGTGCCAGAATCTGTTCCCCTCCGAACGGCGACCGAGACGTGTGGACATCTTGCCTGAGATTCGGGGCAGATGCTATTTGGTTTTATCCGTCTACCTCTCCGAAGATGCCAAGTTGATTTATGGCACCGTGTATCAGAGGTTTAGACGGATGCGACCGATGTAACAGACTTCGTCAGATTCCCCCTCGTTTGAGAGGTTCTTGATTGTGGGGACGCTCTTCCTTGCAGGCGCAAGCCCCTGCAGTTAATTACGCTACCGCATCGTGGTAACCACTTTCTCCTTCTCCAGAATTTCACTTCGTGTCGTGTGTGTTTGTTTTGTTTGTGGATGCCCGTGGATTGTATACGAAGACTAAGTTATGCTATCGCCCGTAGGACGTGGATTAGTCCAAATCTGTATTCACTTAGATTTGGGTTTGGTGTTTTAGTTTAAGGATACGTTAGCCATATTGAGGCTAAGATCAACTTAAACGTTCGTTAAGGATACGTTAGTCTGATTTGAGACTAAGATCAACTTAATGGAAAGAGCATTTAGAGGCTCTATTATTCCAGTTTAGGGACGTAGTGGTTCGTAGTATGCATGGCCATCGGGACCCGTCGCCTCTCTGACGTCGTTGAAGGATTACAACGATAGGTGTCAGAGGAGTTTAGAGATGTACCCTTGGACCAAAGTTGATTGGGGGAATCTATAGTCCAATTTGGGACTAAAGTCTGTTTGAAGGTTTAAGGACACGTTAGCCATATTTGAGGCTAAAATCAACTTAAACGTTTGTTAAGGATACGTTAGTCCAGTTTGAGACTAAGATCAACTTAACGGGATCGTTTAGATCCGGTAAGAGAGCATTTGGGCTCTATTGTTCCAGTTTAGGGACATAGTGGTCCGTTGCATGTATGGCCGTCGGGACCCGTCACCTCTCTGACATCGTTGAAGGATTACAACGATAGGTGTCAGAGGAGTTCAGAGATGTACCCTTGAACCAAGTGTAGATTGGTTTAAAAGAGCAGCCGTGCTCAGTCAGTTTAATTTGAGGACTTACGGCCATGATTGGGCTAAGTCCAGTTGAGAATATTCAACGTTTTTATCATTGGCCTATTAGGCCTGTGCTAGGGCTTTGCCCCTGTTTAATTATGCACTGCATTTTCTTTTGGCCTGCTAAGCCTTTTTGATTTGGGCTCTGTCCCTTTTAAATGATGCACAACATCTGTTTTTGTTTGGGCTCTGCCCTTTTTAAAATAATGCATTGCATTTTATTTGGCCTGTTAGGCCATTTTAATTGGGCTTGACCCTTCTGTAAATAATGCAGTGCATTAATCAAACTGACAGTGGCCATGTGGCCTGTCCGGCGCTTTGCGCCAATTATTGAGTGAAAGCGCATGTGGAGGTGACAAGTGTCACGCTCTGGTGAGCGCAAGCGCAGTGCGATGCGCCAGTGCGTTGCGCTGTTGCGTTGCCGACACGTGGCGCGCTCTGGTAAGCGCAAGCGCACTGCGCTGTTGCACTGCCGACACTTGGCGCGCTCTGGTGAGTTGCGCCAATTTCAGAGAGCAATGCTCTATCTTAAAAGCGCATAGCGCAAGTTATCCTGGTGCTGACACGTGGCGCTCTCTGGTGGCTTGCGCCAACCCAGGAGCGCAACAGTGTAGATTTGTAAGTGCAAGGCACTGTTTTAATATCTTGATCCAATTTTGGATTCAAGAAAAGAATCTTTAAGATTCCAGAACCAATGGTTTATAAAAAAGGCAAGGCCTTTGATATTATTCATTACTTTTTTTTATTGAAGATCCTTGATCTTGTTCTTAGATCAATGATCTATTCAGAAGAAATTCTTCTTCTTTTATTCAAAGGTTTTACCTTTTTTTTTCTTCTTGAGTTCTTCTCAAAATTCTTTTGAGTTCTCTCTCTGTTTCTGTCTCTGTTTTTCTCTCTGTTTTGTTGTCTCTTTTTGGAATTGGGGTCTAGGGGCTTTTATATAGTGCCCATTAATTTGTTAAATTTGTTAAAGAGATCATTCTCTGAGTGATTTGGGGAATTTTCCCCACCGTTGGATTTTTGATCCAAGGGCTACTGTTTTACAGAAGATAATCTTCTTGTTTTAACAAGAACAGAAAGATCTTACTGGAATTTTAATTCTGTTTGGTGCAAACGCACCAGCGCTTGACACGTGTCGCGCAGCGCAGAGCGCAGCGCAACTGCGCTGCCACGTGTCGCGCAGCGCAGAGCGCAAGTCAGCTGAAGCGTTGCTTCTTTAATTTTTAATTTTTATTTTAATTTTCAGAACAGAGCCTTGCTCTGATTGGGGGAAACAGAAGCGTTGCTTCGTTTCTCGCCTTGGAATTTGAACAGAGCTTTGCTCTGATTGGGGTAAACACGTGGTCATGGCTAAGAAGGAAAACGGGAAATGGCGCATGTGTGTCGATTTCACGGACTTGAACAAGGCTTGCCCCAAAGACAACTATCCACTTCTTTGGATAGATCAGCTAATGGACAGTTCGGCCGGCCATGAACTACTGAGCTTTATGGACGCTTTCTCCGGTTACAATCAGATCCGGATGAATCCGTCCGACGAAGAACTTACCGCCTTCACCACTGATTGGGGGGTCTACTGCTACATGTTCACCGCCGAAAGACACAACCTGGACGTTAGGACGTCTGGCCTGAAATTGGGGGCAGATGCTATTTGGATTTATCCGTCCACCTCTCTGAAGATGCCAAGTTGATTTATGGCACCATATATCGGAGGTTTAGACAGATGCGGCCGTTGTAGAAGGCTTTGTCAGATTCCCCCTCGTTTATGAGGGGTTTTTGATTGTGGGGACGCTCTTCCCTGCAGGCGCAAGCCCCTGCAGTTAATTACGTTATTGTATCGCGATAACCACTTTCTCATGCTCCGGAAGTTCACTTTGTGTCGTGTGTGTTTTTATTTGTTTAGGTTGCCCATGGATTGTATACGGAGACTAATTTATGTTGCCGCCTGTAGAGCGTGGATTAGTCCAAATCCGTATTTCTTAGATTTGCGATTTTTTTTATTTAAGGATCGTTAATCTATTTTGAGATTAAGATCGACTTAAACGTATGTGAGCATTTGGGGGCTCGATTTGTTTTCATTAAGGATACGTTAGTCCAATTTGAAACTAAGATCCACTTAACGAGATTTCAGGATCATTTTTATTTCAGATCCAACAAAGAGCGTTTGGGCTCTGTTGTCTTAGTTTAGGGACATTTCAGTCTATTATCGCTATTTTGGTGGCGAAGTTCTAGTTTGAGGACATCTCGGTCTATTGATCACCATTTTGGAGGTAAGATTTTAGTGTAAGGACGTCTCGGTCCGTTGATCACCATTTTAGAGGTGAGATTTTAGTTTAAGGACGTCTCGGTCCGTTATCGCCATTTTGGAGGCGAAGTTTTAATTTGAGGACATCTCGGTCTGCTGATCACCATTTTGGAGGTGAGATTTTAGTTTAAGGACGTCTCGGTCCGTTATTGCCATTTTGGAGGCGAAGTTTTAGTTTGAGGACATCTCGGTCCGTTATCCATCTTGCGCGCACGTGTATTTGTTACGTGACGGGATGAACAACGATGTTGATATGGAATGTACCCAATTTGGGGTGCAGTCTGATTTGAGGTGTGCACGTCAATTTGGAAGTGTATCAACGAGTTGTTGGTTGTCGGGACCCGCCACCTCTCTGAAGACGTTGAAGAATTACAATGACATATATCAGAGGTGTGGAGAGATATACCTTTAAACCAAATCCCATATTTGAGGGAAAAGATGGTGCTGCTGTAGACCTAAGAAATGTTAGTCATGTTTGAGACTAAAATATCTTAGGAGATATAAGAAGAGTATCATTTGAGATATCATCAATGGGAGACCACTATTCATTTTTGAGACTGAGGTCAATTTGGGAAAACATGAGCATAGGGGCTCGATTGTTTTAGTATCAAAGAGGTCTAACCTCAGAAACCTTCGCTAATTTGGGCTAAGATTGAGTCTCCAACAGTGTTAAGCACTGAGGAATACAGTGCTCACGTGCGTTTCACGTGGGCACTGGATTAGTGTTAAACACTAGAGTTTTATGGCGCTCACGTGACACGCGTGAGGCACCCCAAATATACTGGACTAGTGTTAAACACTAGAGTTTTATGGCGCTCACGTGACATACGTGAGGCACCCTAAATATGGGCGCTGAACTGGTGTTAAAACACTAGAGTTTTATGGCGCTCACGTGACACACGTGAGGCACCCTAAATATGGACACTGGACTAGTGTTAAACACTAGAGTTTTATGGCGCTCACGTGACACACGTGAGGCACCCCAAATACGGGCGCTGGACTTTGGGTTTTATCTTCCCCCTTTTTATAAGTGTTGAGCACTTGGCTAGAGTTCTCGTGCAATGCACGTGGGTGTCCCCTTTTCATTTATTGATGCTGGAGTACTGTAGTTTCCTCTTTCTTTTACTTGTTTTCCTCTTAAACAAATCATGTGGTAAACACGTGAGGAAGTTTTGGTTATTTTCCTTATTTGTTTGAAGCACTCACGTGGGAAACACGTGAGGCTTCGAAATAGTGCTAAGCACCAACGATTTGGCCTTGGAGATCTTGGATCACTATTTTTTTATTGAAGAACTAAGTTCTTTATAGAGAGTTAGACCCTAATCTTTGGAGGAATTAAATTCCTATGTGTTCTCGTTCTTCTTCTCCCTTTTTTTTTTATGTAACTTAGTTCTTTTCCCCTAGGTTTTGAATCCTGCAGAGCAAAATCTCCCCGATGAGAATTAAATTCTCAACTTGTGGGGAGATTTGCCTCTGTAAATCTCAACCAGAGAAAAGAACCGAGTTCTTATGTGAAGGGTTAAACCCGTAGAGAGGCAAATGAGGGGTGTTTTCTTTTTACCTAGTGTTTTAAGGAAGCAAGTCTTTTCTTTGAGAATTAAATTCTCCCGCTCCTCAAAAGCTCACCGTATATTATTTTTTTAAGCCTCTG